>JARBWK010000005.1:162724718-163324718 GCA_030556195.1 Anolis apletophallus
GAGGAAGAAAAAGATGAGGAGGAAGAGGAAGAGGAGGACGAAGAAGAAGAGGAGGAGGAAGAGGAAGAAGAAGAGGAAGAGGAAAAAGAGGAGGAAGAGGAGGAGAAGAAAGAAGAGGTGGAGAAAGAAGAAGATGAAGAGGAGGGAGAAGAGGAGGAGGAAGAGGAAGAAAAAGAGGAAGAAAAAGTGGAGGAGGAGGAGGAGCAAGAGGAAGAGGAAGAGGAAGAGGAAGAAAAAGAGGAGGACAAAGAAGAAGAGGAGGAGGAAGAGGAAGAAGAAGAGGAGGAGGAAGAAGAGAAGGAGGAGAAAGAAGAGGTGGAGGGAGAAGAAGAGGAAGGAGAAGAAGAGAAGAAGAAGAGGAGAAGGAAGAGGAAGGAGGAGGAAGAGGAGAAGGAGGAGGAAGAAGAGCAGGAAGAGGAAGAAGAAGAGGAGGAAGAACAGGAGAAGGATGAGGAAGAAGCGGAGGAAGAGGAAGAAGAAGAGGAGGAAGAAGAGGAGGAGGAGGAAAAAGAAAAAGAGGAGGAGGAAGAAGAGGAAGGATCTCTCCACAATCTTCTCACAATCTCTCTCCGATCGGCCGACACCATATCGTGATTTTTTTTCAGTTGTTTCGGGTGTAGAGACCTCAACTGGGTGTCCAGAACGTCCGGCACCTTCTGTGCTTGTATGGCCACAACAAAATTCAGTCAACCACTTTTTCCCATTGAAATTGATGGTGCAGAGTCCCCATCGTATTTATCCAGCTTAGCCTTGGTTTGAGTGATGTTCTTTTCTGCAAAAAACTAATGCTTAATTAACTTTTTCCTATTTTCTCCTCCAATCACGCGGTAGTCTGCTAACAATGGCTGTCAAACACAAACTAAATGACGTAGCTTGTTCAAATGTTGACAGGAGTCAACTGACAGGTGCTTCTTGACAGGAGCAGTGTCGCCTTTCAGTTAAGAGGCGGGAAATTCAAAAAGTCACGGACTTATTGACCCGCCCTCTATAAAACATGCACCAAGGAGAGCTGCAGGATTGGCCTATAGCCGGGCTGTCCAATTTCTACCGGCCCAGGGGCCTGAATTCCGGCCACTGATGACCTGGGGGGCCGTAGGGTCTGCCCCCGCCCCCGGCTCCGCCCTCTCCCCGGCCCCTTATTTTAATTTAATATTAAATATATTTAATTCCATCCTCCCTCTGCCCTTATTTTAATATAATATTAAATATATTTAATTCCATCCTACCCTCCCCCCATAATGTATCCCATCTCCCCCTTATTTCATCTTTAAATATATTTAATTTTATATTTAATACATGAGGGAGATGGGGGGAGGGAATGAGGAGCCCCCTGAGGAACCCCCTGCTTCAGCCTACCTTTCCAAATTTGCAGGATCCAGGAGTACCCGGACGACGAGAGAGGCGATGACCGACTGAGTCGAAGAAGGTCCTAATCGCGCCTGTGGGCCTCAGCGATCCAGTAGTAGAGTAGCCGAAGAGTATCACGAGAATACACAATCCACACGGATTTCGCTGTCAACGCCGGCGTGATCTCGCGTTGACAGCGAAATCCCATGTGGATTGCGTATTCTCGCGATACTTGCTCCGAACCCGAAGTAGGTATTTTTAAAAAAATTATTTATTTTATTTTTCAATTTTTTAATTAAAAAGCTTAGGGGGCCGTAGGGAAGGGGCTGGGGGCCGTATACGGCCCCCGGGTCGCCAGTTGGACAGCCCCGGCCTATAGTAGCAATATAATGTACATCCAAACTCATGACTGAATGTTGACTTGGTAGATCTGCTGGAAGAGATGGGTCATCCATTGCATTTTAAATTCTAACAGTCCATTCAGTGGTTGAAGCTCTTCTCACAGGTCATTCCGCAGTCGTGGGGTGGCTGATGGAAAAGCCCTTTGGGTGACAGTATCACCAAGAACTGGGAGGCCCTGGCACTGGAGAGTTGTAACTGGAGGCCAGCTGTTGCCAACAGTGTTGTAGTTTTTAAAGAGGCGCAAAGAGGGAGAAAGGGAGAAACCTGCCAAGAAAAGGCAAACCCGTGTCAGGACTGTCATCTACCTGATAATCTATATCCCCATTGCAAAAGACAGTGTGGATCCAGGCCCGGATTACCCATAAGGCCACCCTAGGCCATGGCACAGGGGCACAAGCCGAGGGGGGCGCAGTTCACGGACCAAAAACAATATGTTGAAACAAAACCACAATGGAGATGACTCTCTCCTCGGGGAGGGCGAGGGGAGAGCGCTGCGAGGGGGCGGGGGAGGAGGGAATGGCACCCCCCTCGCCATCGCCCCCTTGTCAAGGAAGGAGGGCGCGAGGAGGAGGAGGCGGAGGGAAGCCCCCGGGGCCACTGCTGGGCATTCGCGGCACCCAGTAACATGGCGGAGGAGGCAGACGCGCTCGCACCCTCCTGCCGTGCATGCCCGGCAGCAGCGCCGGGGGTGTCCCTTCCTTCCTCCTCCTCCTGCGCCTCCTTCCTTGACTCAATGAAGGAAGGCGCGAGGAGGAGGAGGAGGCGGAGGGAAGCCCTGCCCCCGGGGCCGCTGCCGGGCATGCGTGGCACCACTTATCAAGGAAGGAGCTCCTCTGCCTCCTCCACTGTGTCCCTGGTTGCCGCGCATGCAGGGACGGTCTCACCTCTCCCGGGGGGGCAGGCGAGCCTTATTTTTGCGCCCCCCATGGCTGCTGGACGCCGCGGCGTTCGCGCGGCGACGCCACGCGCAGCTGCGCGAGTGCGCCCGGCGTGGCTGCACCACCGGCTGCGCTGCCGGGTGACGGAGGCACGGGCAGCACTGGCTCCCGGGAAGGAGGCACGGCGGGAGGGGCGGGCGGCCAGCATGGCGGCGCCCCTCCCAGGCGGCGGCCTCCCAGGACCCGTCGCCTCACGCGCCGCTACTCGGGCGGAATGGCAAAGGACGGCACTGCGCGCATGCCTGGCAGCGGCCCCGGGGGCTTCCCTTCGCCTCCTCTTCCTTGCGCCCTCCTTCCTTGAGTCAAGGAAGGAGGGTGCGAGGAGGAGGAGGAAGGAAGGGAAGCCCCCGGGGCTGCTGCCGGGCACGCGCGCACCCAGGAACATGGCAGAGGAGGCAGAGGCACTCCTTCCTTGACAAGGGGTGCTGCACATGCCTGGCAGCGGACCCGGGGGTGGGGATTCCCTCCGCCTCTTCGAACCCACCTTCCTTGACTCAAAGAGGAGGAGGAGGCGGAGGAAAGCCCCGCCTCGGGCCACTGCCAGGCATGCCCGCACCCAGGAACATGGTGGAGGAGGCAGAGGCGGCTTGAATCCCAGCGCAGTTGCCGCTCCGCAGCAGCCTTGATGCTGAAAGGTCACGTGAGCGAGGGAAGAAGGACTCGGTGCCTGCGGGGGAAAAGAAGGACAAGCAGGGTTGGAATTAGGCCAGGATTCTCCTTGCTCCTTTTTCCTTTTTGGGGGCAAAGCACGGGCAGTGGAAAAAAGGAATGTGGGGTGGAAGGGAAGCCCCGCCCCCAGGGCCGCTGCGGGGCATGCGCGTGCGACAGGAGGGCGCGAGCGCCTCTGCCTCCTTCCCCAATGTTCCTAGGTGCTGGCTCCGAAAGGCCCAGGGGCCGGGAAGGGGCCTGGGAGAGGCTCCCTGGGCTTAGGGTTCCCATATGTCCCTTATTCTAAGGGACGTCCCTTATTCTAAGGGACGTCCCTTATTTTGGCCCTAAATTTTGTGTCCCTTATTTTCAGGCCCTGTCCCTTATTTTTGACTTGCAGGACAGGACTGGGCGGGGTTGACCAGAGGAAGGTGCGCGCTGCGGTTTCCACGGCAATGCCTGCCCGGGATTCCTACTCGCAGGGCAGCCTGCGCCCCCGTTGGAAGGAAGAGGCGATGCAGGACTTTTTCAAAGTACAGCAGACTAATTAACCGTTACCCAAGGGGAATGTTGGATCATGTTGGATAAAGATAGTTTCTGGTTGCTTGAGAGTTACTCTTAAAATAGGCCTAGCTGTGCATCCCAATACTATACAATGCTGTCTATCCCATACTATACTGTAGCAGCAAATCAGGAGTCCCAAAACTCCCAGGTGGTACCTTTTTGACTCTCCGGCGGCGCAAACGTGCGAGCGCAGGTACGAGAAAACGCAACAACCGTTACTGCGGTTCAATGAAGCCAAAGTTTATTTGCACAACATCAGCTGACGGGATCTGCCCACAGAACTCGCTGCTTCAGGGCAAGAGCCCCGCATAATCCTCGACTATCCCTTATATACACTCTATGGCGGCAGATCCCTTGTCCCTCCTTTCTTCATCATCATCATTGGTTCACAGCATCAACTCATTTTTATTATCCAATTAAACATCACATTATTTGGCATCACACTCTATTTGCATTCCTATTTGCTAAACAGCACTGCGCAGTATTAATTCTTCATTCTCACAGTATGTTATCTGCCATATGGGCATCCTGTTCTTAATTTGCAACATTTCTATGCCGTCCTTCTGTGCCAGCAGGGAAGAACAGTCTCATTTGCCCATGCGCGGTTCCTACCAATCAGTAACAATGTAAACAGACACACGCTGGGTGCTAGCTAGGCCAATCACGGCCAGTGTTATCAGGAAAGGCACATGATGTACTCTAACAAATCACAGCTTGTGCCTGACGTACCAATCAGAGTGCATTATTCTCGTCTTGGCTGCCAGCATGATTTCTGGCAAGCTACCTCGCTATACTAAGGCCTGTGCTTGTGCATCACTCTCCTCTGACTGTACTTCTGCTAAAAGCACCAATTCTGCTTTAATACTATACCATTAACTATTGACATAATAATCATGAAGATGTACTGTCTTATAAAATTTATTTTATTTTAATGTTTAGACAGTGCGCTTTTAAAGTCAGCAAAGTCAAGGACTAAATACAGAAGGAGAAAATAAGGTAGCTCTGATAGGGTTTTTTCTGCATGACAAAACATGCAGAAACATACCATGTATTGTTAAGAGGGTGTGAGTCTGTTTCTTTTGTGAGTTTCAATCATTATCTTATTCTGTTAATAAAACTATTTCTACCTAATGTTTGAGTTCCAAGTTTTTAATGAAGTGTCCCTTATTTTTGTGAAAAATCCCGTAAATGTCCCTTATTTCTTATATCAAAAAATGGCAACCCTACCTGGGCTCCTGCCTGGCCCAGCTGCACAAGGGCGCTGAGCTGGGCCTGAGCGAGGCCTTGCTGGCCCTCCGCTCGCAGCACATCAAGGAGGCTGGCGGCATTGCCCGCTTCCGGGAGTGCGGGAGGCTGGCGCCACTGCTGAGGGTCCTGGCCGGCACCCCCAGGCCTTGCCGCACCCTCGACCTTGCCCTCAGCATCCTGGGCAACTGCTGCACCGAAGGCAGGACCCTATGCCACCACTGGCTTGGTATTGCCATCCTCAAGCCTGGAGAAGCTGCTGGGAGCTCCAAAGTGAGAGGGGAGGGGGAGGGGCTTGGTGTGGCCTGGCTCCGCCCCCTCTGGCTTCCGCTCTACCAGCAGCTTCTCCAGCCTTGAGGATTGCTGTGCCAATACAAACAGCAATGGGCAGCACCGTAATAACAATGCAAAAGGCAATTCGAGTATGCAAATAAGCAGAATCACACAGTGATAATAAAATCAAAACAATTCTTTAGTGGTCACAGGTATCAATGGTAATCCCCAAATGGGATATTATATATCAAATGAGGTGAATAAGCCACCAAAGCAGTGTTGCTATACAGTATGCTTAGTACAAATCATACAATCAATAAGGCACAATGGCAGTATACATAGTACAAATCATATGGTCAATAAAGCACAGTGGCAATTGTGGAAATCAAAAGAGGAGTCATAAGACGCAGGGAGGAAAAGAAATCAACCTTCCTGCAAACTTCAAGGCAGTTAGAAGTGTCACAGTGGACAGAAAACAAACCGCCAAGGTGGGAGTATCTCCGGTGTTCCGAGTCAAGCGGAAAGAGGAGGCTGGAAACGCTCAGTAGGTCCTGATGCTGTAGCACTCTTGCAGGCATGCGCAGTGGCTCGCCGCAAAGGGTGGTGGGCGTTGTAGTCCAGCTAGGATCGCTCTGTTTGCCGAACTGGTATGCGCATGCGCGGGAACGCAGCAATGGCGGCCCGCAGTGAATGTTGGGTAGGGTAGTTCGGAAAAGATAAACAGGGCGTCCAAGTAATGAAGGGTATAAGGCAGATGCCTGGGTAAAGTAGAAGGGTCCACTGCTCTCCAAGTGGGTGTGGGCAGCGGGGAAGGGGCGCCTGACGGCGGGAGCTCTCTCCTGAGCCGGCTGAGGGCCGTTTCGTCGTTAAGACTTCCTCAGAGGCAAAAAATAATAGCGTCCTCCAGTAGAGTTAATCTAGAATGTAATAAACGTAATAAATTTGTAGCTCAAATAAACGGTGGGGGCTGAACATGTCATAAGTAAATAGTAAGGTAATAATTACCGTTTAGAGTTCATCAAGAGTCACAGAGGACGGACCACTCCTAGATCCGGAAATGGCAATTGGTGGAGGTGTGCACTGGGTTTATATAGGATTGTATGGGGCAAACTTTAAAGGGGCACTCACTTAGTAGTAACAAGGATGGATTAGGGAAGTAATAGTAGGGGAAGTGTGAGCACTGACTGTTGGGCTCAAATTATTTATTTAAAAGGGCATTGATTGTCAGGGGGTCATTCAGGCCCCCCCAGCGTTTCTCGGTTCCTAATTGAACAATCCAAAATGTCTCTCTCTGTCTGAGTAAGGAAGTCATATCCACGTGTGGGTGGCCCTTCGCTCTCTCTAGTACTTGAATCTTTATGTGGTCAAAAGTATGTTGCATCTCAACACAATGAGAGTACAGGGTGGAATCTGTAGATTTAAGCTTAATTCTGGATTTGTGTTCCAGGGAACGTTCGAAGACTCCTGGTGGTATAACCAGTGTACTGCCGGTGGCAGCTGCACTCTAAAAGGTACACCAGGCCGGTGGACTGGCAATTGGAGTAGGATTTCAACTTAAATTCTCTTTTATTGGTGGTACTGATGACTACTTTTTGTTGTTTAATGTGTTTACAAATAATGCACGATCCACACGGGTACGTGCCAACCACTAGAGCACTTTTAAGTGGGGGTTGAGGTAAGCTGGTATGGGTGAGGACATCCCCTATGTTCCTAGTCCTTTTATGGGCCACCATAGGGAATTCTTCAAGACCGGGAATGCTGGAGACTAATGGCCAGTAGCGCTTCACTATTTTGGTAATTTGAGTGCCATGTGGGCTCAGAGTCAATGGCCACACTATTCTATCAGCCTTTTCTTTGTTGACCTTTGGTTGTAGTAGTTGGCGTCTATTGAGGCGGTCAGCTCTTTCCCTAGTTTTATGTAATATATGTTCTGGGTAGCCTCTGCTCCTGAGATTGTTAGTCAGGAGATCGGCCTCCTGTCTGTAATGTGTGGGGTGGGTGCAGTTCCGTTTAAGGCGAAGAAATTGGCCAAAAGGTAAATTGTTTTTAAGACTAAAAGAGTGGTAACTCTTATAGTGAAGGAGACTGTTCTTCTGGATGGGCTTCCTGAAGTTTCTAACCCAGATAGTATCATTTTGAATGTAGGTAGTGATGTCTAGATAGTTGATACTGTGTTGATCTGACGTAGAAGTGAAAGAAATTGACTCATGCCATTGGTTGAGCCAAGATTGGACGGTGGTCATGTCCAGGTCTCCCTTAAGAATAAAGTAAAGGTCGTCAATGTAGCGGAACACTCTGTGGATCTTAGAGACCAATGGGTTGGCATCGGTCGAGAATAACATCCGCTTCTCCAAATAAATCATAAATATGTTGGCAATGGTCGGAGCAACACTGCTCCCCATTGCCACTCCATCGACTTGTAGATAGTACTGGCCGTTAAAAGTAAAATAGTTGTAATCAAAGATCACATCCAATAGTTCCATGAGGAACTGTGTTGGTGGATCTTTTTGAGATCTAGAGTCGAGAAGGTCCATGACGATGCTCCTGGCTAATTCAAGAGGGACGTGGGTATACAAAGAAACCACGTCCGCAGTTGCTAAGTAGTCCATAGGTTGAATTTTGTAGCCCTCTATTTTAGAGATGAAGTCTTTCGAATCAAGGATGAAAGTAGGAGTATCTATGGAGAATGGATGCAGAATGTCCTCTAAGTATTTAGATATTGGTTCAAGTAGGGAAGACACTGCTGACACGATTGGTCTCCCCCACCGGGCGTTGTGGTTTATGTATTTTCGGTAGTATATGAAATACTGGGACTCGAGGAGATCTATTGACAAGAAAGTCCGCAATGGAGTCCGGGATATAGCCCATGGACTGACCGCAGTGTACTATAGACGCAATCGTCGTCATGTATTTCTTGGTGGGATCCTTATCCAACATTCTATAAAATTTACGGTCTGACAATTGACGTATGCACTCGTTTACATAGTCAGTTCTGTCCATGAGGACTATGCCCCCTCCCTTGTCTGCTTTTTTCCAGACCAAAGAGGGGTCGGATCCTAATCTGTTGAGAATATCGATCTCATTAGGAGTCAAGTTGCTATGTTGTTTATCAGTGCGGTGATCTATTTTGGAAACTTCTCGTAAAATAATGTCCTCAAAAGTCTTGAGGACATTATTGCTGTGCCAAGCCAGTGGTGGCATAGCTAGCACAAGGCTGACTTGGCATTGCCATCCTTAAGCCTGGAGAAGCTGCTGGTGGAGCAGAAGCCAGAGGGGGGCGGAGCCAGGCTGCGCCAAGCCCCGCCCCCACCCCTCCCCTCTCCAGCCTTGAGGAGGTAGGCAGATCTTTCTGACTTGGTTGTATTATAAGTACCTCGCATGCTGCAAAAGTGTGGGCACCCTTGGTCTAGGGCCAGTGTACCTGAGGGACCGCCTCACCGCATACGTTCCCCTGAGATCTGTGCGTTCAGAAGAACAAAACCTTCTGATGATACCATTGATTCGTTCCTGTCGCCTCTCAGTGACAAGACAACGAGTCTTCTCCGTGGTGGCACCGACTCCATGGAACGCGTTACCAGACGACATTCAGGCTATCGCGGAGTTAGCCCCCTTCCGGAGGGCCTGCAAGACGACCCTTTTTAAGCAGGCCTTTAATCTAAGTTTCCCCGGATAACTCCGACCATGCCTTGTGCCTTATATAACAAGGTGTTTTATCTGTTTTTAATCTGCCGTTTTATGTAAACCGCCCCGAGCCTGCAGGGAGGAGCGGTATATAAAAGTGAACAATAAATAAATATAAATAAATCACTCCATAGGTCTAATTAAACAATTATATTCATCTGCAAATACCTGCTCAAACAGCCAGGTTTTGACTTTCTTACGAAATGTCAGGAGGGAGGGGGCTAATCTGATGTCATTAGGGAGGGCTTTCCAAAGCCAAGGAGCCACCACTGAAAAGGCCCTGTCTCTCGTCCCCACCGATTGTAGCAACCCAGTTCTCTTTCGTGCCTGGAGGGCAGGGGGCAGCACCGGGGGTCCCACTGGCATTGGAGCCAGCTGATTCTGAGGAGGATTTGGAGGGGCTGGAAGAAGGGAATTTTGAGGTAGCTGGGCCTTCTCCCCCACAGAAAGCCTGGCCTGGGATGACGGCTGGCCTGATCCTTACGAGATGCAGGAAGGCCAGACGGAATTCGAAAGCAGTGATAGTGAAGATTATGAACGGCCGGGGGGGCGAGGTTCACAAGAAAGAATGTGGGAAACAACCGAGGGAGAGGCTCGGGAAGCAGAAGGGGAGTTCGACTCTTACGAAGATAGGGAAGCAGGTGCTGGGAGGCAAGGTCGAACCTTTGATAGGAGACGGAGCATTGAGGCTAGCAGGAGGGGTTGGTTCCACAGCCTAGACCGGCCGAGGTCCCGCAGCACAGAGTGGAGGAGGAGAAGCCTAGAGCGTCGGGGGCCTCGCCAAGGGGATTAAGTATAGGTTCCGTGGGAACGGATCCTCAGTACCTCGGCCACGTCTATCCTATGCAGACGTAGCCAAGACCACGTAGCCAAGTTTCGGGCTTGTGGCCTGCCAAGGAGTGCCTTGGATCTTGTATCTTTGCCTTGTTCCTGAATCCGCTTGAGTTGAGCGGAGCCTTGCCAAGTCCTTGGAAACTTTCTTGCCAAGACTGCTTTTGGACATTACCTTTTACCTATTGGATTTGTTTTGATCTTTTTATGGACAATTACCTTTTCAACTGTTTCTTATTCTTCAATAAAGTAGTTAGCTGATTACCGTCTCTGTGTGTGTGATTAAGGGGCCGGCCAAGGTCTTGCATCGTGACACCGATCACGACTGTGAAGAAGGCAGGATTGAGAGCAAGGCCCCTCGGGAAGATTTTTTTTAAAAAAATAGATTTTTATTGATAGTTTTAAATACAAATGAATAAAAGAAAGAAAATGGATTAGGGCTAGGAAAGCTTAGGAATATGGGGGGTTGAGTGGCTAGGGCAGTGGTTTTCCAAACTTTTTTGGCCTACCGTCCCCTTTCCAGAATTTTTTTTACTCACTGCCCCCCTAGAAATTATTTTTTAAAAAACATTTTAATAGCAATTAAACAGCAAGATCTATGTATTAATGCAGTGGTTCTCAGCCTTTCTAATGCCGTGACCCCTAAATAAGGATCCTCGTGTTGTGGTGACCCCAACTATATTTTTGTTGCTACTTCATAAATAATTTTGCTACTCCTACGAATTCTAATGCAAATATCTAATATGCAGGATATATTTTCATTGTTACAAATTGAGCATAATTAAAGCATAGTGATTAATCACCAAAACAATATGTTTGGGGGAGTATGGGCAACGGATGATGGGATTTGCAGTACCTTCGACCAATTCAGCTCTGACTTCCACAGCCGAGACCCCATGAATGACAGACCTGGACCAAACTTGGCACACAGAACCCCCATGACCCACAGAAAATACTGGAGGGGTTTGGGAGGAATTGACAGTGATTTAGGGGAGATGTAGTTCACCTACATTTGCAGAGCACTCTGAACCCAAACACCCCTGGATCTGGACCAAATTTGGCACAAATACTCAATATACCCAAAGTTGAACACTGGTGGAGTTTTGAGAAAATAGCCCTTCTCAGTAACTTACAGTTACCTCAATGGCTGGTCTTCGTACCTCGCCTCTTTTTTCTCCGGTTCTTCTTTGTTTCTTTAAAAAGTGAGCTGGGCTGGCAGTTCTTGCGAGCTATCGCTCGCTTCCCTCTTTCTGATCTGCTCACCTGCAGCACTTATGCCGGACCCACTCAGTCGTCTCCCTTGGAGGGAAGGTGACTTTTGGGGCCGTCAGCTGTGCCACGTTGGCTTTGCGTCTCCCCTGGCTTCAACCTACCTAGGGAGGGGGCACAATCTGCCCTCCCGACTGGTAAAGTGGTTGGTACTCTGAGAGCCCTCAGAGTGTCCTGCCTGCCGCCATCAGTGCTCACCGGAAGTCCCCTCCGGATGATCTTAAACATCTCGATGGTTCATAGGGAGAGATGCGTTCGGACAGGTAAGTTGGACCAGAACCGTTTAGGGCTTTAAAGGCTAAAGCCAGCACGTTGAATTGTGTCCGGTAGCAAACTGGCAGCCAGTGAAGCTGCCACAACAGAGGAGTTGTGCTCTCTAAGTGCTGCTCCTGTTATCAACCTGGCTGCTGTCCGTTGGACCAGTTGCAGCTTCCGAACAGTGTACAAAGACAGCCCCACATAGAGAGCATTGCAGTAATCTAAACAGGATGTAAACAGAGCATGGACTACTGTGGCCAAGTCAGACTTCCCAAGGTACGGGCGTATCTGGTGCACAAGTTTTAACTGTGCAAATGCTCCCCTGGTCACCGCCGAAACCTGGGGTTCCAGGCTCAGCAATGAGTCCAGGATCACACCCAGGCTGCGAACCTGCATCTTTAAGGGGAGTGTAACCCCGTCCAACACAGGCTGTAACCCTATGCCCTGTTCGGCCTTTCGACTGACCAGGAGTGCCTCTGTCTTGTCTGGATTCAATTTCAATTTGTTCACCCTCATCCAGTCCGACACAGCGGCCAAGCAGCGGTTCAGGACCTGAACAGCCTCCTTAGTTACCTACCTGTTTCTTAACCTGAAAATGCGTTTAATCCAAACTATGCCTTAGGACACACATACTTATTTAGGAGAGATTCATGACTTTCAACATAGCCATAAAAACTCGAAATAAATTAGAGTGGCTTCAGGTAGCAAACCAACACAGCAATGAGGTGTAGGACAGTGTTTTTCAACCTTTTTTGAGACGCGGCACATTTTTTACATTTACAAAATCCTGGGGCACACCACCAACCAAAATAACACAAAGTGACACTCTAACACAGTCATACATATAGTTAATATGTTTTAAAATGTATTTATACACTCAGTGTGAAACCTGGGCCTGTTTCGATGAACACAACATAGATATCCTGGCAGGAATGGCAGAAAGAGACAAACTTCCCACACAGAACTCCCATAACCAAGAGAAAATGCTATAAGAGTTTGGTGGGCATTGACCTTGGGTTTTGGAGTTGTAGTTCACCTATATCCAGAGAGCACTGTGGACTCAAACAACGTTGGATCAGGACCAAACTTGGCATGAATACTCAATATGCCCAAATGTGAACACAGATGGAGTTTGGGGAAAATAGACCTTGATATTTGGGAGTTACAGTTTCTGGGATTTATAGCTAACACACAATCCTGAACTCTTGCAACAATGGAATTGAACCAAACTTGGCATATTGAACTCTCATTACCAACAGAAAGTACTGAAAGAGTTTGCTTGGGAATTGACCTTGAGTTTGGAAGTTGTAGTCCACCTACACCCAGAGAGCACTGTGGACTCGAACAATGTGATGTTATGTTGTTGCTTGTTTTCTATCCAGAATCATAATGTTGGAAGGAGGCTCACCGCTTTAAGGTCCCTAAAACAGGCATGGGAAAACTTTGGCCCTCTGGGTGCTTTGGACTTCAACTCCCACCATTCCTAACAGCCTGAGGCCCTTTCCTGCTTAAGTGGCTGAGGGGGGGGGGGGGGAAAAGGACCTGAGGCTCCTAGGAATGGTGGGAGTTGGAGTCCAAAACACCTGGAAGGTCCAATTTTGCCCATGCCAGCTTTCGACAGAGACCTTATCCTCCCCCTTCGCACCCTTTCTTCCCCCTCCTGCCCAACACTTTTTCTTCTCCACTCGGGCTCCCTTTTTCAGGAGGGGGGGGGGAGGGAGGAAGACGTGATCTGTGTGGGTGCTACTGCACAGACCCACCCCACGTCTTCCCCCCTCCCCTCCTGACCATGCTCACGCTGCCCCCTCGGATCAAAATGGCCGCAGTGTGAGCAAAGCGAGCAGAGCGAAGTTGGGAAAAAGGGAGCCCGAGTGGAGAAGAAAAAATGTTCGGCAGGAGGGGGAAGAAAGGGTCTTGGAGGTTCTAATTTCCCACGGCACACCTGATGATTGCTCATGGCACACTAGTGTGCCGTGGCACACTGGTTGGGAAACACTGGTTTAAAGCACTAATTCTCAAAGTGGGCGGTACCACCCCCTGGTGGGCGGTGAGGCGATCTAAGGGGGCGGTGGGAGGCTCAGGGGAATTTGGGAGGCGGTGAACCCTTTTAAGGGGGCAGTGAACGATTGGCCATTTAGTGGTGTGGCCCTCTTCTTTGACCCTGCCCCCTTCGATTTGACACCCACATGCAGTGCAGTGCGAAGGCTGCAGTGCAAAGGCCTCTGCGTCCTCTGGCGGAGCCTCCCTGCCACCACAGAAGAAAGCGTGGACTTCCCCGCCAGCGGCAGAGAGAGCAGGAGAACCCGGGGCTTCTGCGGGGAAAGCAGGCCTCGCTTCTTCGTCCCCTCAGGCTACTGCTGCCCGTCCCCTCAGAGCCCTCTCCACCAGCGGCACGGCGAGTAACAAAATTATTTATGGTTGTAGCAACAAAAATATGATTGGGGGCAGGGCCGGAGCCAGGATTTTGTTTCGGAGGGGCTGAGTTTGGTTCGGGGGGCTAAGATTGGGTGGAAGAGTCTCTACCCTAGCAAATCTTTTGTATTGTTATCCCAATAACCCCATTAATGTGGGATATAATGAGCATGGTGATCAGATCATGATATGAATAAACATAACAGTTTAAATAATGTACCAGTAAGGCCTTTTCGTGGACCACCCTGAGAATTTTGGGGGGGGGGGGCTGAAGCCCCCTTAGCCCCCCCCCCCCCGGCTACATGCCTGGTTGGGGGTCACCACAACATGAAGAACCTTATTTAGAGGTCACGGCATTAGAAAGGTTGAGAACCACTGCATTAATACATATATTTTTCTATTTAATTGCTCTTAATTTAAAAAAAAATAATTTTTAAGGGGGCGGTGAGTAATTTTTTTTTTTGGTACGCCAAAAAAGTTTGGGAACCACTGGTTTAAAGGAAAATTTATTAACAATGTCCAAATAACTCAAAAAAAGGGTCAGAACAACCCAAAAACACTTGAACTTCAGTGAAAATATCAATGATAACACAAATGCAAACCTACTGAGCCAAAAAAGAGTTCTAAACAAAAAAAAACCCAGATTAAATCTCCCAAAAAACGCGATAGCACAAAGCACAGGAAGAAGCAAGTGTTGTCGATCAGGTCGATGTCGTCATCCAAAGGGGTAAAGGCAGGCAATGAAGAAGCGTCAGCACAGTCCGACGTCAATCCTCAGGAGAAGGCAGCAGAGCAGAGTGCTTTACACTGGTCCAGGATCACAACAAGGAAGCAGAAGCAGCAGCAGCAGCAACTAGCACACAGGGAGCAAAAGTCTGACTTGGCCACGGTGGTCCACGCTCTGGTTACATCCCGAATAGACGACTGCAACGGTCTCTACCTGGGGTTGCCTCTGAAGACTGTTCGGAAGCTGCAATTAGTCCAAGCTGCAATTAGTCCAACGCCAGGTTACTAACAGGAGCGGGGCACAGGGAGCATACAACTCCCTTGCTGCGCCAGCTCCACTGGCTGCCAATTAGCTTCCGGGCACAATTCAAAGTGATGGTTTTAACCTACAAAACCCTATACAGTTCTGGCCCAGTTTACCGGTCCGAACGGATTCTCCCCTTACGAATCATCAAGAACATTAAGATTCTCCGGAGAGGCCCTGCTCTCGGTCCCGCCGGCGGAGCACGCGTGGCGGGGGGGGACGAGAGACAGGGCCTTCTCTGTGGTGGCCCCTCGGCTGTGGAACTCTCTCCCAAGGGATGCTAGATCTGCCCCCTCCCTGTTGTCCTTTCGGAGGCTGGTGAAGACCTGGATGTGGAACCAGGCCTTCCCAGAATAGGCTGAGATTGGCTATTGCCTGAATGTATGACCACGTTTACAGATTGAGTGGAATTGTTTTAATGGCGATGTGGTTTTATGCTGGGTTTTTATGTATTTTTATATGTTGTTGTAGTTGGTTTTAAACTGTGTATAGCAGTGTTTCCCAACCTTTTTTGAGCCGCGGCACACTTTTAACATTAAAAAAATCCGGGGGCACACCACCAACCAAAATGACACTGTAACACAGTAAAGAACGGCTGGGGGATGGGGAGCTGCTGGGAGCAGCTGCTGGGAGTGCCGAAGCCAGGGAAAGAGCCAGGCCACACCATGCCCCGCCCCCTCCCCCTGGCTTCAGGTCTCACACAGCAACGCCAGCCTTGAGGAGGCAGTGCCAAGCCAGCCTTGTGCTGGCTCTGCCACCGCTGGCTTGGCACTGCCCCCTCAAGGCTGGCATAGCTGTGGGAGCGCTGAAGCTGGGGAGGGGGGGGAACCAGGCCGTGCCATGCCCCACCCCCTTCCCGGCTTCAGTTCTCCCGCAGCCGCCAGCTTTGAGGGGCAAGCCAGCATTGTGATGGCTCTGCCACTGCTGGCTTGGCACTGCCCCCTCAAGGCTGGTGAAGCTGTGGGAGTGCTGAAGCCGGGGGGACGGGGCGGAGCCAGGCTGCGCCATGCCCCCTCCCCGGCTTTAGCTCTCTCACAGAGGAGCATCAGCGGTGGACGGGCTTCAGTAGGCGGGCTCCTCCTCCGTGCGGCTTCAACAAGCAAGGGGCGAGAGTCATGGCAGATTGGAGGCAGGTTGGGAAACAGCCGAAGGAGGCGGTGCCCCAGTCCCTTCTTCTTTTTCTTCGCCGCCGCCCGTCCCTTCCTCCTCCTCTCCCAAGCAGCAGGAGTTCGGCAGGAGGAGGGGGGAAGGAAGGGGGGCAGAGAGCTTTTCTCGCGGCACACCTGATGATTGCTCACGGCACACTAGTGTGCCACGGCACCCTGGTTGAGAAACACTGGTGTATAGCATTGAATTTTTGCTGTTATGCCGGTCTGAGTTCCTCGATAGAGGTGAAAAGGTCGGGGTACAAAAGTTTTAAATAAATAAATAAAATGCAGTGTAGCCAGACAAAGGAAACAAGATGCAGACCCCCAACCAATGCAATACCCAGGTCCATGGAAGAAGTCCAAGATCCAAACTCACGTCCAAGAGTCTATCCACAGGAACTCAGCAACACAGCGACACAAGGCAGAACATGGATAGCAAAGCAACACTTTGCTAGCTGCAAAGAAATGGTTATTCCCAAGTCCTTCTTATTCACAATTCCTCCTCAGAACTTGATTGAGCTGACACTCCATCATTAGCCCTTTCAACTGTTAATACAGCTTCACGTGCTGCCTTTTGTCTCTCATGCCAATCCCTTCTTCTCCTGCTACGACTTACATCGCTCCAACATGAGGACTGATCATCCACACTCCAGTTCTCATCCCCAGTGAATCACTACTAGTTGGCTCCTCGCAAATATCAGAATATGTTGAACCTTAGTCCAGTCCATATCATCAGATACTTCTGAATCTTAAAATGGCGGCAGAAGGGGCAGTGTAGAAGAAAAAGTAAGTGTTGGGCAGGAGGGGGAAGAAAGGGCGCGAAGGGGGAGGGGGAGGAAGAGGTCTCTGTCGAAAGCTGGCATGGGCACACTTGGACCTTCCAGGTGTTTTGGACTCCAACTCCCACCATTCCTAACAGCCTGAGGCCCTTTCCTGCTTAAGTGGCTGAGGGGGGGGGGGGAGAGCCTGAGGCTGCTAGGAATGGTGGGAGTTGGAGTCCAAAACACCTGGAAGGTCCAAGTTTGCCCATGCCAGCTTTCGACAGAGACCTCTTCCTCCCCTTCCCCTTCGCGCCCTTTCTTCCCCCTCCTGCCGAACACTTACTTTTTCTTCTACACTGCCGCTTCTGCCGCCATTTTGATCCGAGGGGGCAGCGTGAGCGTGTTCAGGAGGGGAGGGGGAGGGAGGCGTGACCCTTGCGGGTGCTACTACGCAGACTCGCCCCAGAGCAAAGCGAGGCAAAGCGAGTAGAGCGAGGCTGAGAAGAAGGGAGCCTGAGTGGAGAAGGAAAAGTGTTCGGCAGGAGGGGAAGAAAGGGTATTGGAGGTTCCCATTTCCCACGGCACACCTGATGATCGCTCACGGCACACTAGTGTGCCACGGCCAGGGCCAGTTTGTCCATTAGGCGGACTATGCAGGCGCATAGGGCGACGTCACCCGGGAGGGGCGTCGCCACCTGGGAGGGGCGTCACCGTGCTGGTTCCGCCCCACCCACCTCTCACGCCCCGCTGCCCGCCCGCGGCTGCGCCCGGCCAGGCCTCCGCAGCCAGCCCTGCGGCCCGCACCGCACCGCTGCACCAGCCGGGTCTTTGTTAGGCAGCCCTGCCGCCCAGGGCACTCCGTCAGCGCCTCCGCATGTGCGGACGTGCGGCTCCGCAGCTCCGCGGCTCCGCGCATGCATACTGAACTGAACTGAACTGAACTTTATTATTTATGAGTCGCCCTCCACGTTTGTGCTCCAGGCGACTTACACAACTAGCGATTAAAATATTAAAAATATTAAAATATTAAATGGTTAAAATACTAAAATATCAGACTTGGTGAATTCCGAGTCGCTGGTTCCGTGTTATGCGTAGGCTTTCCTGAATAGCCATGTCTTACGTGCTGCCAATAACTGGGGCAGGTCGAGGGAGGCTCTTTGGTCTGGCGGCAAAGAGTTCCACAGGACGGGGGCCGCAACAGAGAAGGATCTCTGTCTCGTGGACTCCAAATGAGCCTCTCTCGGACCCGGGACACAGAGGAGGTTCTCGTTTGCTGGCCGTGGTGCTCTTGGGTGGGCAGGTAGGATCAAGCGGTATTTTAAGTATGAAGGGCCCCGGCCCCGCAGGGCCTTGAAAGTCAAGGTCAGGGTCTTATAGATGACTCTGTATTCGACTGGCTCCAGAGCGCACCTCCCGCTTTGGAGTCAGTGCGCGTGTGTGCAGTTTCGTGCATGCGCACTGGGCTCCAAAGCGGGAGGCGCACTCTGGAGTCAGTGTGCGTGCGCACAGATTGGCGCATGCGCACTGGGCTCCCCTCGGGAGCAACTGGGGGGGGGCGCAAAATTTTTTTCGCGTAACCCCCGGGAACAGGTAGGTCCGCCCCATGCCACGGCACACTGGTTGGGAAACACTGATCTAATGCAATTTCAAAGGAAGTGTAGGTGGGGCCTCACTTGGCAGAGGAAACTGAGAGAAAGATCCTCAAACTTGGGTAAGACTGCAAAAAGACAGCCTTTCGGAAATTAAATGTATGTAAAAATAAAGCTGGGATTTTCTTTTCGCGACTGGGAATTCGCATGCTTACAGCGACAGTTGCCAAGGAGATCCAACTTCTGGGTCTTGCAGCTGAGTTCAGCAGCTGAGGATTCTGCACGAAAGGAAAGGAATCGGACTGAATGCTACCTAACAAAATACGCCACCCCCACCCTCATGATGCTTTCCAAGTGTGTACATCTACACATAGGAATTGGTGACAGTGGGACCTTGTATTTAGAAGGAAAATTGAATCCAACTCTAACAACTGAGGAAGGGGGTCGGAGGGATTTTTGCTCTGAGCCCTTACCATCTGCGTTCATGGCACAAGATGAAAAAGGTAATCTGAAATGAGACCCAGATGCGGGCAGTTTGAATAATTAATTAGGGAAGAAAGACGGGCTTGCTTTCCAATGCAAAATTAAAACATCTTTCAACCAAAAAACCCCACTATATCTCTACTTGGCCAATATTTGTCATTGTGACTACCCCCCAAAAGGGAAAAAAAATCCATATGGAAATTCTTTTAAAATACTTTTTGGAAAATGTTCACAAATATACTCTGATTAATGGATACATGTATCAAAATATATTCACAGTTAGAAAACACACACCAACAAATGTGCAGATTATTTTTAAAACACGGACAAAATTATACATATGTTTTGTCATTATCCAGACCACCTTAAGAAGCCAGGCACAATCAGGCCTGCATTACCCATAAGGCCACACTAGTCCATGGCCTATGGGCGCAGGCCTAGGGGGGCGCCAGATCAAGGACCAAAAAAAATATGTTCAAACAAAACCGAAACGTGCGGCATGATGACTCTCTCTCTCTCTCTCTCTCTCTCTCTCTCTCTCTCTCTCTCTCTCTCTCGAGGGGGGGGAGCGCTGCGAGGGGGGGGAGGAAGGAATGGCGCCCCCTCGCCCATCGCCCCCACCCCCCTTGTTAAGGAAGGAGGGCGCGAGGAGGATGAGGCAGAGGAAAGCCCTGCCCCCGGGGCCGCTGGCGGGCTGGCGCGCATGGCAGGAGGGCACCTCTGCTTCCTCCGCCATGTTCCTGGGCGCTGCGCATGACCGGCAGCAGCCCCGGGGGCTTCCCTTCTTTCCTCCTCCTCCCCGTGATTGCCTTCCTTGACTGAATGAAGGCAGTCGCGGTGAGGAGGAGGAAGAGGCAGAGGGAAGCCCCGCCCCCGGGGGCGCTGCTGCGCATGCCCAGCAGTGACCCCAGGGGCGGGGCTTCCAAAGTGTGGCCTAGGGCGCCAAAAGGCGTTAATTCGGGCCTGGGCACAATAACATAAACAGAGTTTTTTTAGCAACAGTCCCAAAGCTTCTCACAGCATCTCAAATATGACAAAAGGCACAGCAAAATGATGAGACAAACCAATAGGTAGAAAACCCCAAGTTCCAACTCCTTCACACGAGGAAATGAGGCTGAGAGTGTGTATGTGAGTAGCCCAAGGTCACAACCCACCAAGAAGAACTGGCTACTCCAAGGCAGAGTAACAAACAGATAGTAACAGCGTTGTCAAGAAGTAGTAGTGCCGTCACAAATATCATGCCAGGAGGAAAACTGGATGAATAGAGTTGTCAGTCAGTCCTTACGTCAAGCCAGGAGGGATGTAAATGAAGCAGCAAAGTCAGGTCAATCTGGAATCCAAAACGAAGAAGCAGGGAAATCTAGCACAGAAGGGATTTAAGATGGAGCAGCCAAAAGCAGGATACAAAGATGCAGAAGCCCATGGAATACAATACAGCGATCCAGAATTCACGTCCACAGTCAGTCTAATGATCAGTCCAGCAGCCACCCAGCACAGAAGACAATGGCCTGGATAGCAAGAACAACGCCTTGCCAGCTGTAACGAATGGTTAATTGCAAGCCCTCTTTATTCAGTCCTCCTCAGGGCTTGATTGCACCAATGCCCCTTCCCCATTTCCTTCAGCTGCCAGCAACTCCTCCCGTGCCGCCCTTAGACTTTCTCTCCAGGTGATCCATCTCCTGCGATGATTCAACTCTCCCCAACATTCCCTGCATGTTTTGAGTGGAGAAGACAGAAAATTAGCTTTGCAACTGAATGTAGGATAGAATGAGCCAAGCAGCGCATAAATTAGAACAGTGATGAATTTGAGTTTTGATATTTTGTCCCATCCCGGCCATTTATATGCATGTTGTCACATCCACAGACTCATCATACTAGAGAATGAATCCACTTTAAATCTAGTTGCAGCCTTAATCTCCAGCATCAACAATATTTGTCTTGGTCCTCACATACAGATGTCCCGTATTCTTGCTCTGAATTTCACGTCCCATATTTTCAGCTCCTGTCCCTATTGACAGGACAGGACAAGACAGGTGGCAGTAGGAGGCAAGGCCGGGCCAGCAGTGAGGAAGGAAGGAAGGGAGGGAGGGAGGGAGGGAGGGAGGGAGAACTCTACGTGAATGCCTGGTAGCTGCCGCTCTCTCCACACAAACACCGGGCCTGGTCTGACTTACTCAACCGAGCTGACAGCGCCGCCATCTTGGCGCCTTCCCTGGCCGCTCTAGCCCTCCCTCTTGAGCATAAAGAGAGGCGAGTGCAGAAGGGGAGAAGAAGAGGGAGGGGATGATTTGGTTGTGCACGCCGGGTGTGACGGACGGGAAGAGGCGGGCCTTGCCGTAAGGAAGGGAGGGCGGAAGGGGCGGGTCGGCGGCGGCAGGAGGCGCTCATGGAGAGAGGGAGCCAGAGTGAGATTTGTACACATGGTTGCTTGCGTCTCGGGCCTATTGGGGATTCTGGGCCTTATGTAACGGTCGCGGTGGCGGCAAAGGAGGAGAAGGCCGCGTGGGAGGGGATGAGGTGCGCTGTCTGTGGAGGCAGCGATGGGAGGTTTCTCTGGGAGCGTGGGGGAAAAAAGGAGGCCATGTGAAACATAACCTCAGTTATGGTTTATGAAGTGTCCCTTATTTTTGTGAAAAATCCTGTATTTTTTTGGAAATGCCCCTTATTTCTTATATCAAAAAGTGGCAACCCTAGTCTACACAGCCGTGTAATCCAGTTAGAGTACACAGTAGTATTGTTAGAAACAGATGGTCTCGATAATTGCAGACTGATTCCTTCCTTCCTCCCTCCTTTCCTTCCACTCGATTTGCATTAATGATGGCCTTGTACATGTTGGGATTAGAACTTGACACTTGGAGGGTGTGTCAATCAAAACTTTATTACGGTCACAGACCAGCACAAAGGGGCACAAGCGCCCTGGAGGGTGTGAAATAAGTGATGTGTTAATGATGTAGCCCAGGGTCCTCAAACCTTTTAAACAGATGATCCCTCAGACCAGTGTTTCTCAACCAGTGTGCCGTGGCACACTAGTGTGCCGTGAGCGGTCATCAGGTGTGCCGCGAGAAAAGCTCTCTGCCCCCCTTCCTTCCCCCCTCCTCCTGCCAAACTCCTGCTGCTTGGGAGAGGAAGAGGAAGGGACGGGCGGCGGCAAAGAAAAAGAAGAAGGGACCGGGGCACCGCCTCCTTCGGCCATTTCCCCAACCAGCCTCCAATCCGCCATGACTCTTGCCCCTTGCTTGTTGAAGCCACGCAGAGGAGGAGCCCCGCCTACTGAAGCCCGTCCACCGCTCATGCTCCTCCTCTGTGGGAGAGCTGAAGCCGGGGAGGGGGGGACATGATGCAGCCTGGCTCCGCCACCTCTTCCCGGCTTCAGCACTCCCACAGCTTTGCCAGCCTTGAGAGGGCAGTGCCAAACCAGTGGTGGTAGAGCCAGCACAATGCTGGCTTGGCACGGCCCCCTCAAAGCTAGCGAAGCTGTGGGAGAACTGAAGCCGGGGGAGAGGGGGCGGGGCATGATGCAGCCTGGCTCCGCCCTCTCCCCCCGACTTCAGCTCTCCCACAGATTTGCAAGCCTTGAGGGGGCAGTGCCAAGCCAGCGGTGGCAGAGCCAGCACAATGCTGGCTTCGCACTGCCCCCTCAAAGCTGGTGAAGCTGTGGGAGAACTGAAGCCAGGGGGGAGGGGGAGGGGCATGGTGGGGCCTGGCTCCTCCCCCAGCTTCGGCACTCCCAGCAGCTGCTCCCAGCAGGTCACCATCCTCCAACCGTTCTTTACTGTGTTACAGTGTCATTTTGGTTGGTGGTGTACCCCCGGATTTTTTTAATGTTAAAAGTGTGCCATGGCTCAAAAAAGGTTGGGAAACACTGCCTTAGACTATAGTTTGAAAAAAAAAACCCCCGACCATGAATGAATTCCTATGCTTGCACACTGCCCATATCGTAATTGTAGTGCAAAAAATGAAATAATAATACAATATTTAAAATCAAGAACAATTTAACCAACATAAACTTATCAATATTTAAGTGGGAAGTGTGGGCCTGCTTTTAGCTGATGAAATACTCAAGTTAATTAGGATTGTTTTTGTTCTGTGCCTAAAGTCTAAAGTTTAGGGTGGGTGACAGGTAAATTACCTTGGAGGCCGCATCTGGCCTATAGGCCTTAGTTTGGGGATCCTTGATGGAGAAGCATACAGTGCCCTGACTAATTGAGTTTGTCAATGATTAATTGACACCATGCATACTGTGAAACTATAAAAACTATTTAAATGAATTTAGTTGTAGTGTTTTTAACGTTTTATTTTTTAAAAAAATCTTTCTGAGGTCAAGAAACAAATGGCCACATTTGTATCTTGACCTGTATGTACCTGCTGTATCCCAAAGCTGCAGGCTTTAAGAGTTTGGGGTGACACTAGTTCCATGCAGTTAATCTGCATTCTGAAACAGCATTATATGGCAGTGTAAGTCCAGCCCAAGATCCCTCCAGAGGCCAGACCAACTGAATGAAACCAAGAACAACATCTGATACAAAATAGAGGCCTGTGACTCCAACGCCATCACTTTTAATCTCTTCTGTATGTTTGGTTTTTTTAAATAAAAAAAACACATCTTTTGTGAGTGGAGCTTTGAGATCTTCCATGGAGTGTTTCATGTATTTTGGATGGGATAGCCAATAAAGATATCATTCTTCTGTGTTTGTTTTATTTTGCTGTATACCCCAGCACAGTGTTTCCCAACCAGTGTGGCGTGGCACACTAGTGCGCCATGAGCGATCATCAGGTGTGCTGTGGGAAATTGGAGATAGAAGAGAAGGAGAGAGAGCGCTCTCCTGTCCTACCGGGAAGCCCTAGCCGAGGCTCGATCCCTTGCCTGAGTCCCGCAAACACAGCCTCTACTCACCACTTGCCTTCTTGGGCTTCCTCCTCTCCTCCGCTCCTTCCTCGGCCTCGGAAGGGTTTGAGCCGAAAGGCAGGGACTGCGTCAGGCGGAAAGAGCCATGCAGAGAGAGAAGATCCTGGGATGGGACTTCCCTGTGTCCCCCGGCTGCCTGGGGGCGGATCTACACCGTAGCATTCATGCAGTGAGGCACCCCTTGGTCTTCCAGGGCTCAAGGCTGGGGAATCCTGGGATTTGTAGTTTGGGGAGGCTCAGGATGGTGTCAAACTACCACTCCCGTGATTCCCTCGCACTCAGCCAAGGCGGGTCATACGGCGTTCGGGACACAGGGTTGAGGCACCTTTAAGCAGGGGCCGAAAACAAACAGGGTTTGCTCACTTAAGGCAGGCATGGGCCAACTTGGGCCCCCCCTCCAGGTATTTTGGCCTACAACTCCCACCTTTCTCTTTTATATATATATATATATATATATATATATATATATATATAGTTTATGTTATGCAACATCTATTCAGAATATATATATATACAGTATATATATATATATACAGTGTGTATGTGTGTGTGTGTGTGTATATATATATATATATATATATATATAAATTTATTAGCTGTACCTGCCATGCGTTGCTGTGGCTAACCTTCCCTCCCTCTTTCTCTCCTTCCCTCCCTCCCTCTTTCCTTCCCTCTTTTTCTTTCCCTTCTTCTTTCCCTTTTTCTTTCTTCCTTCTCTACCTGTTTCTTTCCTCCCTTTCTTTGATATTTGGTTCCATTCTTCCTTCTCTCTTCCCTTCCTTCCTTCCTTCCTTCCTTCCTTCCTCCCTCCCTCCCTCCCTCCCTCCCTTCCTTCCTTATTGATGCATAAGAACACAGAGAGAGACTGACAGCTGTTGAGCAAGACCTTCGTGTGTGTCTTTCTGCCATTCCTGCCAGGATATCTATGTTACGTTCATCGAAACAGGCCCAGGTTTCACACTAAGTGAGTGTATAAATACATTTTAAAAACATATTAACTATATGTATTACTGTGTTAGAGTGTCATTTTGTGTCATTTTGGTGTGTTGTGTGCCCCAGGATTTTGTAAATGTAAAAAATGTGCCGCGGCTCAAAAAAGGTTGAAAAACACTGCCCCAGCATACGTTTCCAAGAGACTAAGGTTGCCTTTTTATGTTGCTTCAACTATCAGTTGTTTATGTTATGCAACATCTATTCAGAATACCAAAAGTACACAAGGTATATAAATCAAGGTCTGACAACCCACAGGGAGACTGGACTGCACAACATGAAAAGGTAATGCTCAGAGGCATGATCACACACTACTCTGTGTGCTTTACTGTACTTCATGTTTAATAGTTCCATGTGTGTGACTCCATCATCTTGACATGACTGTTGCGAATTGTCAACAAGAAGTAACTCTTTATGTCTAGCCTAACTAGTGTATTCATCACTAATAAGGTGACAGCCTTAGTACCTCATGTTAGCATATCTTGTCTTAAGAAGTAACACACAAATTATTGATGGTTAATAATGTATTACTTTGTTTAAAATGTGGTAATCCTTATGTCTCAAAATTAGCAGCAACAGGACAGCATGGAATTACAGAAGGGAATCCAACCCAGTCAAGGAGAACAAGAGGAGTGGCGTAGTTGTGATGCATCCACATGCATAGCAGGGGTCTGCCCCTAAGTTTCAATTAGGCAAAAGTCCCTGAAGCTAGGAAACATATTGATTATTGACGTACAGTGATGATGTAAAGAGATGCCTATATTGTGACAGACAGCTAGTGCTATATGAGGGAATTATTTACAACAGGCCTCTGTTGTGGTCATCATCGTCATACCATCATCATCACCATCATAATTGATGATCCTTCATAGTCAAGTATGATTGTCTTCACCATATCGTGAATTTTTCAATTGTTTCAGGTGTCAAGACCTCAACTGGGCATCCAGAACGTTCGGCATCTTCCGTGCTTGTGCGGCCACAACGAAATTTAGTAAACCACTTTTTTTTACCATTGAAATGGATGGTGCAGAGTCCCCAGAGTATTTATCAAGCTTAGCCTTGGTTTGAGTGATGGTTTTTTCCCCCTCAAAAAAAATGTTTAATGAGCACATGAAATTCAATTTTTTCCATTTTCTCCTCAAATCACGCGGTAGTCTTCTATCAATGGCTGTCAAACAGAAACTAAATGACGCAGCTTGTTCAAATTTTGACAGGAGTCAAGTGACAGATGCGTGTTGACAGGAGCAGTGTCGCCCTTTCACTTAAGAGGCAGGAAATTCACAAAGTCATGGACTTATTGACCCGCCCTCGTATGAATGTAAGTTGCGGCTACATTCGGTTCTGTAGAAGTTAATTGCATTTCTAGGTGCCTATTTTGTAAAATAGTCAAAGATTCTAATTTTTCAACTTTTAGAAGTATGTTTCAGAAACCAATTTAATTTTTTGCCTGCCAATGCATAACAGGTTCTACTCATCCCTTAAGGCAGCGTTTCTCAAACTGGGGGTTGGGACCCCTAGAGGGGTTGTGAAGGGGGTGTCAGAGGGATCGCCAAAGACCATCAGAAAAATTGTTTTCTATTGGTAATAGGGTTCTTTGTGGGACGTCTGGCCCAATTCTATCATTGGTGGGGTTCGGAATGCTCTTTAATTGTAAGTGAACTATAAATCCCAGCAACTACAACTCCAAAATGTCAAGGTCTATTTTCCGCAAACTCCACCAGTGTTCACATTTGGGCATATTGAGTATTCATGCCAAGTTTTGGTCCAGATCCAACCAGTGCTCTTTGGATGTAGGTGAACTACAACTCCAAAACCCAAGGTCAATGCCCACCAAATCCTTCCAGTATTTTCTATAGGTCATGGGAGTTCTGTGTGCCAAGTTTGGTTCAATTCCATCGTTGGTGGAGTTCAGGATGCTCTTTGATTATAGGTGAACTATAAATTCCAGCAACTACAACTCCCAAATGGCAAGGTCTATTTTCCCCCAAACTCCACCAGTGTTCACATTTGGGCATATTTGGTATTTGTGTCAAATTTGGTCCAGTGAATGATATACATCCTGCAGACACAGTGTGATTCGTAACAGTAGCAAAGTTACAGTTGTGAAGTAGCAACAAAAATAATTTTATGATTGGGGGGGTCACCACAACATGAGGAACTGTATTAAGGGGTCGCAGCATTAGGAAGGTTGAGAGCCACTGCCTTAAGGCAGTCTGGGGGGGGAGGAGGAAGGGCCGGGCAGTGGTGAAGAAAAAGAAGAAGGGGCCGGGGCGCCGTCTCCTTCGGCCATTTCCCCAGCCAGCCTCCAATCCGCCATGACTCCCACCATGACTTCAGCGAGCCCCTCACTCGCTGAGGCCGTGTGGAGGAGCCCCGCCCACTGAAGCCCATCCACCACTCATGCTGAAGCTGGGGGGAGGGGGCGGGGCATGGCGCGGCATGGCTCTGCCCCCTCCCCCGGCTTCGGCACTCCCAGCAGCTGCTCCAGACTTGAGTGGACAGTGGCAAGCCAGCCTTGTGCTGGCTCTGGCACCGCTGGCTTGGCACTGCCCCCTCAAGGCTGGAGCAGCTGCTGAGAGAGGTGAAGCCGGGGGTAGGGGGCGGGGCATGGCACAGCCTGGCTCCGCCCCCTCCCCAGCTTTGGCACTCCCAGCAGCTGCTCCCAGCACGCCACCATCCCCCAGCTGTCCTTTCCGTGTTAGCGTGTCATTCTGTGTCATTTTGGTTGGTGGTGTGCCCCAGGATTTTTTTAATGTTAAAAGTGTGCCGCGGCTCAAAAAAGGATGGGAAACACTGCCTTAAGGATAGCTGGTCCCCCAGCAACTGATTCACCTCTCTCTGGCATGCATGGAGTGTTTCTGCCTGCAAGCTAGTAGCACTGCCTTTTCAGCACTTAGGACAGCTCCCCTGCCTCTTGTGTGGCCTTCATGGCGCCTGGAACTGCTCCCTCAGCTGGCATTTCCCCATTCCTACATCCTGGCTCTAGCAAATCTTTCTTGAGATGTTCTTAACTCCATGGATCTCCAGATTTCTCTCCACTGTCCCATTACCAGCTGATTCTCAGTACCTCTTTGCAAATGGTAACCCTTCCACTGCTATCCTGCCCGGTTAATTCAGCATAGAATCGGTCTGGGCAGGACCTAAACAACTTTTATGTTAAGTTCAACGCCTTGGCAACCGTTGGCACTGAATGTGAATGTAAATGCCAGTTTTTTTTTTGCTTATTTTTATTGTATTTATTATTTATTTACCTTAGTTTTATCTCACCTTTCTCCCTATAGGACTTCAAGATGGCCGTTAATGATATGACACAATACAACAGCATTTATAAACAAGGTGTGTGTGTGTGTGTGTATACACACACACACACACACACAAAGAGCTACGGCAGACCTCGAAGGAAAAGACTGCATATATATACGATATCTTACTGATGGTAGCTTGTTCAACTTAAGCCGTCTGAGGGCTCGCACTAAGACTCTAAACCAGGGCTGCCCAGGAAATCAATTGCAATCGACCAGTCGATCTCAGGACCAAAGGAGGTCGATCCCAGCCGGATGGGGTGCTTCTCAGAGGGGGGCGGAGCCAGGCCGCGCCAAGCCCCACCCCCTCCCCCGGCTTCGGCACTCCCAGCAGCTTCTCCAGGCTTGAGGATGGCAATGCCAAGCCAGCCTTGTGCTAGCTATGCCACCACTGGCTTGGCATTGCCATCCCCAAGCCTGGAGAAGCTGCTGGAAGCTCCAAAGCCAGAGGGGGGGCGGGGCTTGGCATGGCCTGGCTCCGCCCCCTCTGGCTTCCACTCTACCAGCAGCTTCTCCAGGCTTGAGGATGGCAGTGCCAAGCCAGCCTTGTGCTAGCTATGTCACTACTGGCTTGGCATTTCCATCCTCAAGCCTGGAGAAGCTGCTGGGAGCTCCAAAGCCAGAGGGGAGGGGGCGGGGCTTGGCATGGCCTGGCTCCGCCCCCCTGTGGCTTCCACTCTACCAGCAGCGTCTCCCGGCTTGAGGATGGCAGTGCCAAGCCAACCTTGTGCTAGCTATGTCACCACTGGCTTGGCATTGCCATCCTCAAGCCTGGAGAAGCTGCTGGGAGCTCCAAAGCCAGAGGGAAGGGGGCCGGGCTTGGCATGGCCTGGCTCCGCCCCCCTCTGGCTTCCACTCTACCAGCAGCTTCTCCAGGCTTGAGGATGGCAGTGCCAAGCCAGCCTTGTGCTAGCTATGTCACTACTGGCTTGGGATTTCAATCCTCAAGCTTGGAGAAGCTGCTGGGAGCTCCAAAGCCAGAGGGAAGGGGGCCGGGCTTGGCATGGCCTGGCTCCGCCCCCTCTGGCTTCCACTCTACCAGCAGCTTCTCCAGGCTTGAGGATGGCAGTGCCAAGCCAGCCTTGTGCTAGCTATGTCACCACTGGCTTGGCATTGCCATCCTCAAGCCTGGAGAAGCTGCTGGGAGCCCAAAGCCAGAGGGAGGGAGCGGGGCGTGGCATGGCCGGGCTCCGCCCCCCCCCCCTTTACCAGCAGCTTCTTCAGGCTTGAGGCTGGCAGTAGCCAAGCCAGCCTTGTGCTAGCTATGTCACCACTGGCTTGGCATTTCCATCCTCAAGCCTGGAGAAGATGCTGGGAGCTCAAAGCCAGAGGGAGGGCCGGGCTTGGCATGGCCTGGCTCCGCCCCCCTCTGGCTTCCACTCTACCAGCAGCTTCTCCAGGCTTGAGGATGGCAGTGCCAAGCCAGCCTTCTGCTAGTTATGCCACCACTGGCTTGGCATTGCCATCCTCAAGCCTGGAGCAGCTGCTGGTAGAGAGGAAGCCAGAGGGGAGCGGAGCCAGGCCGCGCCAAGCCCCTCCCCTCCCAGCCATGAGGAGGTAGGTAGATCTTTCTGACTTGGTTTTATTATAAGTAGCTTGCGTGCTGAAAAAGTGTGGGCACGCCTGCTCTAAACTATCTAGTCTGTGAGCTGTTTTTTGCTGACGATGTTGCCCTTGTCGCCCATTCAGAAGCAGCCCCACAGTGCCTCACATTCTGCTTTGCAACAGCTGCAGAGCAGTCTGGGCTGGAAGTCAGCCTGAAGAAAAGGGAAGTTCTCTATCAGCCCACACCACAAGAAGAACACCATCATCCCCACGTCAGCAGAGGCAAATCTGTGCTTAATTCCATCCAGCAGTTCACTCCCTGGGAAGCATCATCTCTTCAAGATTGATAAAGAGATAGATCACAGATTAGCAAAGGCATAGAGTGCATTTGGAAGGCTTCACAAAAGTCTGGAGCAACAAGCACCTGAGGCAAAGCACAAAAAATCAGTGTGTACAGAGCTATCGTACTGTCTATTCTCCTCTATGGGTCTGAAACATGGGTCACCTATCGCCAACACCTACGACTCCTTAAACGCTTTCATCAGCGCTGTCTTCACACAATCCTAAATATACACTGGACCGACTATGTGACGAATGTTGCTGTCCTTGAGCAAGCAGGATTCACCAGCATTGAGGCCATGCTATTGAGAACACAGCTGCGCTGGGCAGGGCACGTCTCTAGGATGGAGGACCACCGCCTCCCAAAGATACTACTCTACGGTGAACTCGAGCCGGGTCAGCGCAAGAGAGGCGCCCCCAAAAAGAGATAAGGACTCTCAGACTCGGCCAGATTGATCACCAACAATAGTCCACCCTGAGGAAGAGGGAGCTCAACCCACTCTCCTCCAGAGTCGGACATGACTAGACTTAATTTAACTTTACTTTAATAGCATACCTGGTAAATAATCATTCTGCCATACAACCGGCATATGCAGCCGCTTGCACAGCTGGTGCGGAGTTATGGGCTGGTATGTCACCAGTACGCTGATGACACCCAGCTCATTCTGAGGATGGAGGGCAGGCCGGAGTCCATCCCCGATAATTTCCAGCATTGCCTCGAAGCCGTTACTGGATGGCTGCGAGCCAGTAGGTTGAGGGTGAGTCCGGCGAAGACGGAGATCTTGTGGTTGGGTCGCCCGGGCGGGGTGGGTGCCCGGCTTCCGACCCTGGATGGTGCGGCGCTGCACCCAGTGCCGTCTGTGAAGAGCCTGGGGGTACATCTGGACTCCCAGCTGACCATGGAGGCCCAGGTCTCTGCGGTCAGCAAGGCTGCTTTTTTCCACCTCCGCCAGGCTAGGAGGCTGGCCCCCTACCTCTCCCGGAGCGACCTGGCCACGGTGATCCAAGCCATGGTCATCTCAAGGCTAGATTACTGTAATGCGCTCTACGTTGGCCTGCCTCTGTCGTCGATCCGGAAGCTCAAGCTGGTGCAGAACACTGCCGCCCGGCTCCTGTCTGGCACCCCAGCAGGCTGCCATATAACACCCGTTTTGCAGGATCTGCACTGGCTGCCTATTGAGCACCGGATCGCCTTCAAAGTGCTGGTTCTTACCTTTAAGGCCTTGTACGGCCTGGGGCCAGCGTACCTGAGGGACCGTCTCACTCCATATTGCCCTTTGAGATCACTACGGTCTGAAGATGCCAACTTCCTGGAAATACCATCAACAAAGTTGGCACACCTGACATCTACCCGCCGGAGGGCGTTCTCCGTCATAGCCCCCACACTGTGGAACGCCCTCCCGGCCGAAACCAGGGCCCTAAGGGATTTATTCCCATTCAGGCGGGCCTGTAAAACCCACCTGTTTAGGCAGGCCTTTGGAGAGTAGGCCACGCGCTCTAAGTACTGTGTCGCTCCACCCGCTGCTGCTTTGTCTGCTTTTATTGCCTGTTTTGCTATTGTTTTAATTGCTCAATTGTTTTTATGCTTTTAATCTCTTGTTATTGTGCCTCTGGCTCTTGTGAGCCGCCGAGCCCCGGGAGTCGGCGGCATAGAAGCCTCAATAATAAAATAAATAAAAATATCTAAATGTTAAGCTCTGAGTCTTCCTGCGGGGGTGAGAAGAGCAGGGTAGAAATGACGTAAATAAAGAAATATTTCAGAAAATCAGCTTTATTAAGGTTCAAGAGAAGTATATCACATCCAAATCATAACTGCTAGTGCACAAGGACTCCACGCCCTACAAGGGATATATCCAAACTTTCCTGGGAACATGTCTCCTCAATTTGCAGACAAGAAGTAAGTTTTGGGAAACTCCTTTGTCTACCTCTCACTGGTTGAATGAAACACTAAAAGCTGGGTTTTGTGCAATGGGGAAGAGATGCACATGGCAGAAGGCAGGGTGTATTCACTCTTCGTTTTCTTTCCACAGCAGACCTGGGCAAACTTTGGCCCTCCAGGTGTTTTGGACTCCAACTCCCACAAGTCCTAACAGCCGGTAGGCTGTTAGGAATTGTGGGAGTTGAAGTCCAAAACACCTGGAGGGCCAAAGTTTGCCCAGGCCTGTTCTACAGCCAGCTAGGTACCAAAATGAAGGAAAAATAAAGACTTTGGTCAATAACCTCATTTAGCGGAATCACAATTTGTAGAACAGAGTTGAATGATGCCATAGGCCCCGTCTACATTGTCCTTATGATCCGATCTGCCTTGAATTGGATTATATGAGTCTCCAGTGCCAGATAATATGGGATAAGCAAATAATCTGGGATCAGATCCTGGGATATAGAGCCAGGCCCGGATTAACACCTTTTTGCGCCCTAGGCCACACTTTGGAATTACGCCCCCTTTAAGCCAACCTCTACCGCCCTGCCCCCCACACCACTCAGACCCACACTTGGCTGGCTTTCGCCATGGTGCCTCCAGAGCAGAAGAGAAAGGCGAGTAGGCACCATCCCGCCACCTCCAAGGTCCCCATTCCCACCGGCTGGAAAGCTCCGCTGTGCTCTGAAGGTCTCCTCGGGAGGCTTGGGGAGAGCGCAGCGGGTGCAAACTCGCTTCAAAGGTGTGCACGAAAGAGCAAGAGACAGCGAGACAGAGATGTCCGCTTGGCGTGCGCTTCCGCAGACCGAGGGAGGATTCGGGTTGGGGTTTGTGCGGCTTTTGTTCAGCTGCTCCTGAAGGCAGGAGAGCCAGACCCTGGCCTGGATCCTTCCCTCCCTCCCGCGGCTCCCTTTGGCCAAGCAGCTCACCCCGGTTTGGTCCGAGAGCGCAGGAGCGAGCCTGGGTTGGTGCGGTCTCGTGCTGGGGACCTGGGAGAGGTCCACCCAAGCAACGCCCTTTCTCTCCCCTCTTCCTCCCTCCCTCTCTTCCTTCTTTACTTTCTTTCTTTCCTCCTAGTTGCCTCCTACTCCTCCTTCTCCCCTCCCTCCCACCACCCTCTCCCGGACTCTGCCGCTCGGTTCTGGCTACAGGAATTTAGTCTGCCGCCAGAGGGGAGGGGGGGGAAGAAGGGGGAGGCATCAAACTCTCTGAGTGCCCTGTGCCGTCTTCCAGCTGTTTTTCGATTTGGAAGATTTTTTGTTTTTGTGTAATTTTTCTGGTTGTTGGTCACACCTTGGCCTGCTTGGCATTTCGTGGCCAAATTTGGTGTGTTTTCATTCAGTAGTTTTTCTCTTTTAACCACGACAGAATCATTTTTATATATTAAGATGTGGAAGGGTCCCAAGTGTGTCTGAGGAATAAGGAAAAATCAAAACAGTTTAGCCTCACATGTTAATATTAATGTAGCTAACAAGCTGAAAAACAAGTATTTAAATTCTGGCATTTTAGTAGTTTTGGTGTGGGAGTTGAGATGGGGTAAAAGCGGCATTGCCTGTTTGTGTAGTGAGATGGCTGAAAATTGGATGGAAGCTCTTGTCTTCTTCGCACCATCTCTGCTCTCTTCTGCAAACCCACCAAAACAGACTGGATATGATAAATATTTCTGAGAAATGGAAAACAACAACAACACCCTCTGCCAGCATTCTTTCCTTTCTTATTCATAACTAGCTGAATCTGGCCACCCGCTGCTGTGGCTTTTTCTCTTTCCTGTGTCCCAGTCTGTATATATGTGTTTTGTGTGTGTATGTATGTATATATATGGATTTGTGTCTATGTGTACATATGTTGTGTGCATATATGTGTGTACTTATGTATATGTGTATATGTATATGTGTGTACTTATGTATATGTGTGTTTTTGTATATGTATATGCATGTATATGTGTAGATGTGTGTATATATGTGTGCATGTGTATATTTCAGTGCATGTATATATGTGTGTATGTGTGCATGTCTATATGTACATACGTGTGCGCATGTGGCAAAGACCAACAGTAACATCCCTTCCTGCCTTTTATACTTCCTTTCTTCCCTCTCCCCCTCATCCCTCAGCTTTTCTCTTCTCTCTGTCCTCCTGCCTCTTCTCCCTAACACCAACATTCCGACACTCTAAACTGCCAGAGGGGGGTGGCCCCCAGCCTCTACATTCAAACTGAGGGAGTATTTGCATAATGTCTCTAATTGGCCAGCACCACCAACATTCCGACACTCTAAACTGCCAGAGGGGGGTGGCCCCCAGCCTCTACATTCAAACTGAGGGAGTATTTGCATAAAGTCTCTAATTGGCCAGCACCACCAACATTCCGACACTCTAAACTGCCAGAGGGGGATGGCATGGGGATCATGGGAGTTATAGTCCAATGGGGTTTTTTTGTATTTTTGGTCGTGTTGTTTAATTTTTATTTGGGGGGGGGGGGTAAACATACCTTGTGGGGTTTTGTGTGTATGTGGGCTGATTTGGTGTGTCTGCCTTGTGTGGTTTTGCTGTCTATAGGCTACTCAGGATGACAGCTCTCTTTTTATATATGTAGATATAAATTTGCGGTTCAGGTGTAACATTCGACTCCTGTTACCTCATCCTGACTTTTTAACATTTTGTCATGTACATGCGGCCTACCTTGTCATTTGTGATTTTAGACATAGTATTTGCTCATTGTTCTCTTATTTATATGTGTGTATATTTTTACTGAGTTATTGTTGATGTTTTTTATTTTTATTTGTTGTCCGGGCCTGGTCTCATGTAAGCCGCCCCGAGTCTCCATCGGGGAGATGGTGGCGGGGTATAAATAAAGATTATTATTATTATTATTATTAACATTTAACTAATGACATAATCTGTTGGCCACCCGATTCTGTTTTAATTGCATTGCATGCATCAGGTAACTCCTCATAATTGCACGGTCTCATCAGCAACACTGAGGCGTCATCTTGCCGTTGCACACTACAGCTTATTGGAGGGATTTAGCCCTTCCTCGTGGGCTCTGGAGCAAAGGCACTGCAGGCAGGCAATATCTGGCCAGGGAAGAGAAGATCCTCTTTCAGTAGGGACGCACTAATCTCCGCAGCAGACAGGCACTCAATCCCGGCAGGTGGGGGAAGGTCTTAAGTACAGGGCAAAGGCCAAGAGGAGCGGCAGTGCAGGACCTCCTGGCATCGTCGAGGTCAATGTGGCCGGCTGCTTGATCCCGAGGGCTGTTGCTGGCGGGGAGGAGTACAGCCATTCAGGTACCCATTGGGCTGTCGCTTGCCAAGGCCTCCATTCAAGATGTCCTGGATGTGTTGCACGATCAGGTTGATGGCCACTGAGTAGAGGAAAGGGAGGCAGGGTTAGAAAGTCTGTCAACACAGAGTCCACATGCAACCCTGACATCTTGATATGCTGTCCAAAACAGATTGCGACGCTAAGTGCTCTAACCCAGTGTTTCCCAACCATTTTTGAGCCGAGGCACACTTTTAACATTAAAAAAATCCTGGGGCGCACCACCAACCAAAATGACACAAAATGACACTCTAACACAGTCATACCTATAGTTAACTGACCTTGAGTTTTGGAGTTGTAGTTCACCTACATCCAGAGAGCACTCTGGACTCAAACAATGTTGGATCAGGACCAAACTTGGCATGAATACTCAATATGCCCAAAAGTCAACACAGATGGAGTTTGGGGAAAATACAAGAAAAGGAGGGGTGGGCTAATGGCAGTACGAACACAAGCAAGTGAAACCACAAGAGGAAGACACTTAGCGGGCTCACAACTAATATCAATATATCAAAATGACATTTATCACATAATCAATATTCACACATTTCTAGTGTTTTCCGATTGTCAGAAAGAATAATATAAGCCGTGCCCGAAAGTAAGCAAATACCCCGCCGCGCGTCACTCGGTCCCGCCTCTTCTGCCGCCGCCGCCGCCGCCCTCCCTGCGGCCGCCTCTTCTCGGATCGGAAGAGAGCCGGCTGAGGAGAGCCCTCTGCCGCCTCTGTTCCGTTCCCCGAAGAGGGGGCTGCAGGGACACCGCTCGATCGCTCTCCTGGCAGCCCCTCTTCGGGAAGGGAACAGAGGCGCAGAGGAGAGCCCTCTGCACCTCTCTTCCATTCCCCGAAAAGGGGGCTGCAAGAAAACCGCTCGATTGCCCCCTTGCAGCCCCCTCTTCGGGGAACAGAGGCACAGAGGAGAGCCCTCTGCACCTCTCTTCCCTTCCCCGAAGAGGGGGCTGCAAGGAGAGATCGAGCGGTTTCCCTGCAGCCCCTCTTCGGGAACGGAACAGAGGCGGCAGAGGGCTCTCCTCAGCCGGCTCTCTTCCGATCAGAGAAGAGGCGGCCGCAGGGAGGGCGGCGGGGCGGCGGAGGAGGAGGAGGACGTGCCCGAAAGTAAGGCGTAGTGGGACTTTTCGGGGGGAAAAGAAAGTAAGACGCTGTCTTACTTTCGGGGAAACACGGTAGGAGTCAAGGTAAGAATACAAGTATGAATAAGCTGACGCGCACATGCGCGGCCTATGCATCAAACACAGCAACCTGGTCCCACGTATACAATATGAGTGAGTAAATACAGGCAATATACAGTTCGTGAAGAGACGGGCAAATACCCTGGAAATAATAACAGATCCGTGTAACTCACAAAGAAATCTGGGAGCCAGGGGAAAGGGGGAAGGCTGAGTGCGGCGGCTGATGGAGAGTCTGCTCCGGAACGTCACAGCTGCGTCACAAAGGCGCGACCACGAGCGTCGGCACCGCTGCGCTCGAGCCACGTCACTGAAAAGCGACTGGTGGTGCAGGGGTGAGCGTAATCAGTGTTGGTAAACAAGCCCGTAAACAATGTATCAAAGGGCGTCGTGGAATAACAGGATATAAATAAAAAAGCAGTGACTAGGTCCACAATAGGAATGCGCTGTGTTGCTGTGTTTGATGCATAGGCTGCGCATGTGCGCATCAGCTTATTCATACTTGTATTCTTACCTTGACTCCTAGAAATGTGTGAATATTGATTATGTGATAAATGTCATTTTGATATATTGATATTAGTTGTGAGCCCGCTAAGTGTCTTCCTCTTGTGGTTTCACTTGCTTGTGTTTGGGGAAAATAGACAGGGAGCCGGAGGGAGGCTGAAAGCAGTTTCACGCGCACCGAAGAGGAGGGGGAGGAGGGAAGGGCGGGGCCCTGCGGGGAGCCGTTCTCCCGGTTTGCGGCTCCGCCGGGCTTGGTGGATCCGCAAACCGGGAGAAAGGCTCCCCGCAAGGAAACGAAGGAGATGCATCTCGGGCCCTGGCTGCTACCAAACCGCGGTTTGGAAGCAGCCAGGGCCCGTAATTTGCTCCGTTTCCCCAGGTCTCCCTCACAAGCGGAGGGAGAGCCTGGGGAACAGGTCCTGCCTGGGATCGGGTTTGGCCGGCTCACGTCTCCCACCGGGGCTTGGCGGAAGACGCAAGACGGCCAAACTTGGCTCACAGGCAGGGCCTGGGCCCTGCAGGGAGCCTTTCTTCCGAGGCTCCCCGAGGTGCCCAGGCCCTCCCTGGCAGCTGGGATGAGCCGGCTGGCTGGCGCGCGGAGGGGAAACGGCCGAAGGAGGCGGCGCCCCAGCCCCTTCTTCTTTGCTGCCGCAGCCCGGCCCTTCCTCCATCTCCTCCTCCCCCAAGCAGCAGCAGGCAGGAGGGGAAGAAAGGGGGGAAGAGACGTTTTCGCGGCACACCAGGTGATCTGTCACGGAATAATAGTGTGCCACAGCACAACGGTTGGGAAACACTGCTCTAACCAACAAAGACATTCTCCCCTGAATTTTCAATTCCTTCCTTCTCTGTCCCCTTCTTGCCACATTATTATTATTATTATTATTATTATTTACAGTATTTATATCCCACCTTTCTCACCCCTGGGGGGACTCAAAGCGGTTCACACATAAAATGGCAGAATTCAATGCCTTACATTGGGCACCGATACAATGCCAATACAAACAATTACAATAGTAATAAAACCACAATAAAACACAAATCATAATTAAAACAATACATCAACAAGCATTAATATAATAAAACAATCTCGTCAGTTGAATCGCCGTTCCAGTCAATGTCCCTCTAAACTGCTACATACATTTACTGTCCAAAGGCCTGGTCCCAAAACCATGATTTACATTTTTTTTCCTAAAAGCCAGGAGGGAGGGACGTAGGGGTGGATGCGTTTCTCCCTTATCAGCAGAAAATTCTTATTTTGACGCAGAAAATCTCTCGCTCTCTCTCTCTCTCTCTCTCTCTCTATATATATATATATATATATACTATATATATATATATATATATATATATATATATATATATATATATTACAGTATATGGCTCCCACTGAAATAAATTTCCAAATATTTTCCTTTTATTTATTTATTTATTTATTTATTTATTCAGGCTTCTATGCCGCCAGAGGCTCGCGGCGGCTCACAAGAGCCAAAGGCGCAATAAAATACAAGATAACAACAGTAAAAACAGTTAAAATAGCAGTGGCGAAATAAAACAGTAACATAATTCAGCATAACACACTTAAAGGTACACGGGCCTATTCGCCAAAAGCCTGCTTGAACAGATGGGTTTTGCAAGCCCGTCTGAACGGGAGCAGGTCCTTCAAGGCCCTGGTTTCGGCCGGGAGGGCGTTCCATAGCGTGGGAGCTATGACAAAGAACGCCCCGGCGGGTAGATGTCAAACGTGCCAGTTTTGCTGATGGTATTTCCAGGAAGTTGGCATCCTCGGACCGTAGTGATCTCGAAGGGCAATATGGAGTGAGACGGTCCCTCAGATACGCTGGCCCCAGGCCGTGTAAGGCCTTAAAGGTAAGAACCAACACTTTGAAGGCGATCCGGTGCTCAATTGGCAGCCAGTGCAGATCCTGCAAGACAGGTGTAATGTGGCAGCCTGCTGGGGTGCCAGACAGGAGCCGGGCGGCAGTGTTCTGCACCAGCTTGAGCTTCCGGATCGCCGACAGAGGAAGGCCAACGTAGAGCGCGTTACAGTAATCTAGCCTTGAGATGACCGTGGCTTGGATCACCGTGGCCAGGTCGCTCCGGGAGAGATAGGGGGCCAGCCTCCTTGCCTGTCGGAGATGGAAAAAAGCAGCCTTGCTGACCGCGGAGACCTGGGCCTCCATGGTCAGCTGGGAGTCTAGGTGGACCCTCAGGGTCTTCACAGAAGACGATGGGCATAACGCCGCACCGTCCAGGGTCGGAAGCTGGACACCTACCACAAGATCTCCGTCTTCGCCGTATTCACCCTCAACCTACTGGCTCGCAGCCATCCAGTAACGGCTTCGAGGCAGTGTTGGAAATTATCGGGGACGGATCCCGGCCGGCCCTCCATCCTCAGCTCTCTGAGTCAAAAAGGTTCCCGACCCCTGGTCTAGAGGGAGTAGGGGAACAGAGGAAGTACTGACAAGAGTGACAGGTGTCTTGCTAGCCGCTTCTCTTTGACGATTTCCTGTCATTCTCTGAAACTAAGAGTCAAGATCTCAAAGGCAAGGGCACCCGAATCGTCTAGTTTGTCACCCAGCTTATCTCCTACTCACCAAGGTTATCCACCCCTCTTGGGATAATCACGTCAGCGTATTTCTTGGTCTGCCAAAAAGAAAGGATCTGTGTTATTGGAGCTACAGGTGGAATAATTATCATCCTTCCTTGCTTCCTTCAGAGTTCACGCAAGCTTTCCGCTCCCCAAGGAGTGCAGGTGAGGCTGAGGGCCCTTCCACACAGCCCTATATCCCAGAATACCAAGGCAAAAAAAATCCCACTTTATCCGACTGTGGACACAGATAACTCAGTTCAAAGCAGATATTGTGGGATTTTCTACTTTGATATTCTGGGATATATGGCTATTTGGAAGGACCCTGATTTTCCTTTGCTTTTTATTTTCTTCCCCAGGCAAGACTGAAACCAGGGCTCATATATCCCAGGATCTGATCCCAGGTTTTGTGCTTTAAACTGGATTATATCATTTTTTTTTATTTAAAAAAGTAATTTCTTTCTTTCTTTTTTTCTTTTTCTCACTTTCTCTCTTTTCTCTCTTCTATACCCTTCTACCATTTTCTCTAATACATTCCTATGTTCTTGTAAATAGCCATAATAAAAACTATTTAATAAAAACTGGATTATATCAATCTACATTGACAGATAATTTGGGATAAAGAGAAAACCAGGGATTAGATCAGGGGTGAGCAACCTACGGCCCGCGGGCCAGATGCAGCCCGGCAGCCAATTCTGTGCAGCCCGGGGAGAAGGGTGTCGGGGGCGGGGCCAAGAGGAGGGTTTCCAAACCAACTCTTTGGAGAAAGGTGGCCTCCCTGAGGCGAAGAAGCCCTTCCCGCCGTGCTCCTTGCTGTCATGAGCCTCTCCCAGGCGAAAGGGAGGCCTCCGCCTCAGCCACCGTCGGGCGCTTCTCCCGCCGACATCTCGCCGCTCTGGCCCTTGCCCTTCCCCTCCTCCTCGACGTCAGAAGAAGGAGAAGAAGGCACAAACCTTCCCTCCTCCTTCCCTCACAGAACCAACTCGGGAGAGTTCTGGCTCGCGGCGTGGCCAAAGGGGAGGAACAGCGGTTGGGGTGACCATTGGAGGAGCCCTGACTGACGACCACGGAAGCAGCCAATTGGAGGGACAGATACACCCCGCAAAGGGGTGGGACCGCGGGAGGCGGCGCGAGGTCGAAAAGCGTGGGCGGGGCGAAGTGAGTGACAGCCGATTTTATCCAATGGGAGGAGAAATAGAGTGAGGGGCGCGAGCGGGCGGAGGCCTGCAACCTCCGATCGCCTGCTGCTCTGCTCTCCTCTGCTGCTGCGGCATCTGGGTCCGCTTTGCCATCCTCTGGGCTGGGTCCATTGGGCCAGTGTTTCCCAACCATTGTCCCATGAGCGATCATCAGGTGTGCCATGGGAAATTGGAACCTCCAATACCCTTTCTTCCCCATCCTGCCGAACACTTTTTCTTCTCCACTCGGGGTCCCTTCTTCCCTGCCTCGCTCTAGGGTGAGTCTGGGCAGTAGCGCCCGCACGAGTCATGTCTTCCTCCCTCCCCTCCTGAACATGCTTGCGCTATTTTTTCCAAACTCCATCTGTGTTCACATTTGGGCATATTGAGTATTCATGCCAAGTTTGGTCCTGATCCAACATTGTTTGAGTCCAGAGTGCTCTCTAGATATAGGTGAACTACAACTCCAAAACCCAAGGTCAATGCCCACCAAACTCTTAAAGTATTTTCTCTTGGTTATGGGAGTTCTGTGTGGGAAGTTTGTGCCTTTCTGCCATTCCTGCCAGGATATCTATGTTGTGTTCATCGAAACAGGCCCAGGTTTCACACTGAGTGTATAAATACATTTAAAAACATATTAACTATATGTATTACTGTGTTAGAGTGTCATTTTGTGTCATTTTGGTTGGTGGTGTGCCCCAGGATTTTGTAAATGTAAAAAATGTGCCGCTGCTCAAAAAAGGTTGAAAAACACTGCATTGGGATCTTGGGATCCTTCCTCTCTTGAGGATGTCAGCCTTCATCTTGGTTCGCACCATGTCTTCTTGAATTTAATTTTATTTTAGTGGTTTTTATTATTATTTTATAATAATTTTATAATAATTGTATAATAATAATATAATAAATAATATAATGTTATATTATAATTTCAATAATTATAATGTCTATATATATATACCATAATATAATAATTAGGATATTAATACTAATAATATATGAATATTTCTTGATATATTAATATGTTAATATTAATGATGTGTAATATATAGTAAATATAGTATATAATTAAATAAATAAATAATGTAGATTAGAAAGTAGTTCCGCCTTCAGGTGCGGCCCTCCATAATATTTTTTGGCTCTCGTGTGGCCCCTTGGAAAAAATAATTGCCCACCCCTGGATTAGATCCTGCGATACAGGGCCTGTCTGGGAGGGCCCCGAGTAAAAATTATTCAAAGAATTGCTCCTCTTTTTGCCACAGAAGTTCTTAAAAGTGTTTTCAGATGGACAACAACGTCCATCGGTTCCAGAATGTTATGTCCTCACGATTTCTGGTGGCCTGGAATCCACTTCATCAGATGCATCTGATAAAGTGGACTCAAGTCTAGAAAAGTACATGCTTGATAAGAGATCTTAATTTCTCATTTTTGTCCCCTAGAGATGTGAATAATGTGACTGCACAACCAAAAAGATGTTTTCCGTGTTAACTCTTGCTGAAGACAAACTGAAACAAGATTTGGAAACACAAGCCTAAAAGCATGATTTACCGGGACTGCATACAACTGTGGCACAGCTGGTTGGGAGTCAGCTGCATAAGATCTCTACTGACCAGAAGGTCATGAGTTCCAAGCCTGCCCGGGTCGGGGTGAGCTCTCGACCAAATTGTGTAGCTCGTTGTCGACGTTTGCAACCCGAAAGACAGTGGCATCTGTCAAGTAGGAAATTTAGGTACCACTTTGTGGGGAGGCTAAATTTAACGGATTTATGAGGCCATAAAAATCTCCAGGAAGTACACAAAAGAATGAAGGAATGCAACAGCTCCCCCTGATGGCCAGGAGCTGGAATGTTAAATTGCCACAACATGAGGAACTTTATTTAGGGGCCACGGCATTAGAAAGGTTGAGAACCACTGCTTTAGGGTGTTTCAATCACTACAGGCTTCACTAGCTGGGAGGAGAGAGCACCCACCAAAAACCTCTGCTTTAAAGCCCCCCCCCCCCTACAGACTTTCACAGAGAATGGACAGAGGACTAAATGTCCTTACTCACAGGCAAGCAAAATTCTTCAAAGGCTGGCTTGACGAATGTAATATACTGCGATAAGACCTGCTCGAGGTCCCTGCCGCGCTCACTGATGTCTCGAAGAACTAGAAGGGACAAAAAACAAGCCGTAAGAAGGTGAGTGACAACAATGGAAATCACACATAGCTACATTACAATTATTTATTTATTTATTTATTATTCGGGCTTCTATGCCGCCGACTCCCTGAGGCTCGCGGCGGCTTACAGGAGCCGAAGGGCACAGTAAAATACAGGCAATAAGCAGTTAAAAACAATTAAAAACAACAGCAGTACAGTAATTAATAACACAGTTAACACAATGAACAGCACATCATCCTCAGAAGAACGCATAGATGGCGGGGCATGGGCAGGACTGACTCACCAAAGGCCTGCTTAAACAGGTATGTTTTACAGGCCCGTCTAAACGGGAGCAAGTCCTTCATAGCCCGAGTTCCGGCCGGGAGGGCGTTCCACAGCGTAGGTGCTATGACAGAGAACGCCCTCCGGCGGGTAGCAGTCCGCCTTGCGAGTTTAGCTGAAGGTATCTCCAGGAGATTGGAGTCCTCAGACCGAAGTGATCTCGGAGGGCAATATGGGGTGAGACGGTCCCTCAAGTACGCTGGCCCCAGGCCGTGTAAGGCCTTAAAGGTGAGGACCAACACTTTGAAGGTGATCCGGTGCTCAATTGGCAGCCAGTGCAGATCCTGCAAAACAGGTGTTATGTGGGCGCCAGCTGGCGTGCCAGACAGGAGCCGGGCGGCAGTGTTCTGCACTAGCCTGAGCTTCCGGGTCACCCGACAGAGGAAGGCCAACGTAGAGCGCGTTGCAGTAATCCAGCCTTGAGATGACTGTGGCTTGGATCACCGTGGCCAGATCGTTAGACAGCTGAGTAACATATCCTGAGTAGTCGATTGTTGCAGGTTTCCGGGCTATATGGCCATGTTCTAGAACAGGGGTGGGTAACCTACGGCCCGTGGGCCGGATGCGGTCCGGCAGCCGATTCTGTCCGGCCCGGGGAAAAGGGCGCCGGGGACGGGGCCAAGAGGAAGGGGTGCCGCTGCCACCATCCCATCGCGGGGGCACAGACAGGCTGGAGGAGCGGCGGCTTTTGAGTGCCTGCCATCCCTGGAGGTGATCCGGGCCTGCAGCGAGAGCACTCGGCGACCTGCGGGGGCTGATCTCCCTGGTGACCCGGAAGGCTTGATCGTCTTCCGGGTCGCCAGGGCGATCAGCCGCCTCAGATTGCCGACTGCTCCCCCTGCAGGCCCGGATCGCCTCCAGGGATGGCAGGCACTCCATAGCAGGACGATCAGCTGGGGAACGGCTGGGGCGAGAGCGGGCGGAGGCCTGCAGCCTCCGATCGCCTGCTCCTCTGCTTTCCTCTGCTGTGGCGGCAGCTGGGTGCGCTTTGCCATCCTCTGGGCTGGGTCCATTGGGCCATTCCATCTTGGTTCCCACCTTGTCTTCTTGGATTTAATTTAATTTTAGTGTTTTTATTATTTTATAATAATAATTTTATAATAATAATATAATAAATAATATAATATAATGTTATATTATATTATAATTTCAATACATTATAATGTCTATATATATTATCGTATATATATACTCTCTCTATTTATACTATAATATAATAATTATGATATTAATACTAATAATATATGAATATTTCTTGATATATTAATGTTAATATTAATGATGTGTAATATATAGTAAATATAGTAAATAAATAAATAAATAAATAAAGTAGATTAGAATGTAGTTCAGCCTTTAGGTGTGGCCCTCATAATATTTTTTGGCTCTCGTGTGGCCCCTTGGAAAAAATAATTGCCCACCCCTGTTCTAGAAGCATTCTCTCCTGATGTTTCACCTGCATCTATGGCAGGTATCCCCCCCCACCCTTTTTGCTATTTCTTTCCTGTATTTCATCCGACTCCTCTGCCTGTTCTCTCCTTGTTCTCCAGTGTTCATTAAGCATTTCCCTCTTCTCATTACACATTCCTTTTCTATCTTAATATTTGAAGAGTTAAGGTGAAATAGTAGCTACGTCCAACAAGTTCTCTTTCTCTGGCAGGGCATGCGGCCTGATTTGCATGAAATGACTACGCAAGGCCTGATTTTAGGGTCTTCTCAGTTCACATCTCGATTTCACAGTCTGACTTCCATAGGTTACGGAACCTATGGAACTCAGCTGCATGCGTACCTTGGGAAGTCTGACTTGGCCACGGTGGTCCACGCTCTGGTTACATCCCGTATAGACTACTGCAACGCGCTCTACGTGGGGTTGCCTCTGAAGACTGTTCGGGAGCTTCAAATGGTCCAGCGTGTGGCAGCCAGGTTGCTAACAGGCGCGCACTCAGGGAGCATACAACTCTGCTGTTGCGTCAGCTCCACTGGCTGCCAGTTTGCTACTGGGCACAATTCAAAGTGCTGGCTTTAGCCTATAAAGCCCTAGACCAGGGCTGCTCAAATAGTCGATCGCGATCGACCAGTCGATCTTCGGGCCACATCTAGTCGATCTTTGGGCCTCAGCCGGATGGGGCGCTCCTGCCATGCATGCGCACATGCGCGTGCACGCCATGTGCGCACGCGCTCCTGCCGCCACCTTCCGATCGCACGGTGCTTCTTTCGCCCACGGGGCATAGCGAGGAGGGAATGCGAGGCGGGGCCTCTGGAGGGAGCGCTCCGCAGTGCCTATCTCTCGTCCAGAAGCAGCCGTGCAGCCTCCGCTGCCGGCGAGAGAGGCAGGGCGGAGCACTCCCTCTGGAGCCCCCACCTCGCCCTTCCTCCTTCCTGCAATACCCCGCAGGCGGAAGAAGCGCCGCACAGGCGGAAGGCAGCAGTAGGAGCACGCGCGCCAGCGGGAACGCATGCGCTGGCAGGACCACGCACGGTGGCGGGGGCAGGTAGATCTTTTCGACTTGGTTGCTTTAAAAGTAGCTCGCATGCTGAAAAAGTGTGGGCACCCCTGCCCTAGACGATTCAGGCCCAGCTTATCTATCCGAATGCATCTCTCCCTATGAACCCACCAGGGACTTCAGATCATCAGGGGAGGCCCTGCTCTCGATCCCCCCGGCCTCACATGCAAGTCTGGTGGGGACGAGAGACAGGGCCTTCTCTGTGGTGACCCCTCAGCTGTGGAACTCCGTGCTCAGGAGTTCCACAGATCGGCTCCCTCCCTCCTAACCTTTCGGGGGGGGGGGGAATGAAAACTTGGCTCTTCGACCAAGCTTTTGGAGCTTCAGCTTAATCAGATAAATTTGAATTGGAAAATGACCCAGAAACGACTAAGACGACGGAACGGATAAGGACTGAATATGACGACATACTGTAGTTTTAAATTTTTTATTGTTCATCGGTTCAACGTTTTTTGATATTTCGCAATGTGATGTTTTCATTCTATTGATGTGCGTATTTATGTATGGCATCGAATTGTGCCGACTGTTCGCTGCCCTGAGTTGCCTTGGGGCTGATATGGGCAGGGCAGAAATGATGCAAATTGATCTATACATATAATAAAAGAGAATGTTTGTTTGTATGTATGTATGCGGAGGTGTTTGTGGATATGTGCCTGCTTTCTGATTGGTTGCCACTGTGGGGTTATTTGCATAACGCCTCTGATTGGCCAGCACCACCAACATTCCGACCTGAGGCCGTCAGGCATGGTGGGAGTTTAAGGCCAAAACACTTTGCGGCCCCCAACAATGACATAACAAGACCAAACGTGGCACACAGAACCCCCAAGACCCACTCTACATCCTGGTGCAGTTTGAGGGAGGATGGACCATTGATGATAGGACTTGCAGTACTTTAACTCAATTCCTTAGAGCATTGTGGCCCACACCAATGACGGATCAGGACCAAACTTGGCACACAGAGGCCCGATGGCCCACTTTACAACCTGGTGCAGTTTAGGGCAGGATGGGCAACAAATGATGGGATTGGTAGTACCTTCACCTGATTCACTTCCCACAGAAAACTGTAGCCCCTACAAATGACAGACCAGGCCCAAACTTGCCACACAGAGTACTCCTGACACACTCTGCATCCTGCTGCAGTTCTAAGGGGGGTGGACCATGGATGATGGGACTTGCAGTACCTTCAGTAATTTCATGACACCACTGCAACTCCCAATAATGATGGAGCAAGGCCAAACTTGCCACACAGAGCCCCCATGACCCACTCTACATCCTGGTGCAGTTCAGAGGAGGGCAGACCACAGATGATGGGACTTGCAGTACCTTCAGTAATTTCATGATACCACTGCAACTCCCAATAATGATGGATCAAGGCCAAACTTGGCAGATAGAGCCTCCATGACCCACTCTACATCCTGGTGTGGTTTGGAGGAGGGTCGACCATGGACGATGGGACTCTCAGTGCCTTCACTAACTTCCTGACACCACTGCGAGCCACATAAATAACTGCTAAAGACCAAGTAATACTTTTCTGAAATTACTCGGGCACCGCCGGGTCCCCAAGCTAGTAAATAAATATGATACAGACATACACTTGTCCACAAATTCTCTTTTATTATTACAGACTAATGACATTGCCTTGCTTCTCTTGGGTTCATATTGGCTCTTCCGCCCCCACTCTGCCACTTTGAACTAGCACTCGCTTAGCCTTGATTAACTTCCCACGCACCTTTTATCCTTCCTTTGCACCCACACCGTTTTTCTTCTTTGCTAGCAATTCTTTCCTTTGTCTTCAGTGCTCATTCAGCCTTCCTCTCTCTTGACTCTCCTCCCGACCCTTACCAAATCCCAGGAATCTCTCCCCCTCTTTCTAGGCTTCTAGTTCCTCAAATCCAGACAACAACACTTACACATCGTTGCTTCATTGTACAGACCAGTGTTTGTCAACCAGTGTGCCGTGGCACACTAGTGTGCCGTGAGCGATCATCAGGTGTGCCGTGGGAAATTGGCACTCTCCCCCCCTAGCAGCCCCCCTCACAGGTTTCCAAGAAGCAAATTGAACCTCTCCGCTTCTCCCTTTTTTTGGTACTATTTTACTGGATTTTTCAAGTTGCCTCCCCCAAGGAACTGTTTATAACAGCTTCATGACATGCATAGTTAACTGGAAGCAAGTTTCACTCAGGGTGAAATTTCACAAAGGTCTGGAGAACAAGCCCCTCCCTCCCCCTTATTTTAATTTTAGGAGTGGCTTGAAGAGCTGGGCATGTTTAGCCTGAAGAAGAGAAGGCTGAGAGAAGACATGATAGCCATGTATAAATATGTGAGAGGAAGTCATATATATGTTGTGTTCATCGAAACAGTCACAGGTTTCACACTGAGCGTATAAATACATTCAAAGCATATTAACTATATGTATGACTGTGTTAGAGTGTCATTTTGTGTCATTTTGGTTGGTGGTGTGCCCCAGGATTTTGTAAATGTAAAAAATGTGCCGCGGCTCAAAAAAGGTTGAAAAACACTGGTACAGACCATGCGGTATGTCACGAAACGGTTGACCGGTATAACAGCACAAAATGGAAACGGCTAATTTCCCCATCGGAACTTTTATAAGCAGGAAATAAAAGGATGTGTTTCCTTAGGGCGGATCTAGACAGGCCTTTTAATGCAGTAAATTCCACAATATAAAGGAGGCTGTCCAGACGACGTCCTGGGAAAACCTGAATTCTCTCGGCATTACTTCGCGAACGAAGATTCTTAGGAAGGACTCATCCCACACTTTTTACAAGCGCGTTGATGACTAAAAAGGCCAATCTGAGATAGGCAAGTTCGGTTGCAGAAAGCACAGCAGGAAGTCTCCTTGGGTGATGTTGTTTCCAAGTTGCGGTTCTTTCTGCGTTGTCGTTTCTCTTCGAGACCCATTCGGCGTGTTTTCTCGAAAGAGGCCGCAGCATTGTGGATAGTGCGTCTCCATGCCTCCCGATGTGAGGCCAGGGTGGACCATTGTTGGTGATCAATCTGGCCGAGCCTGAGATGTTGTTTCAGGGAGTCCTTGTATCTCTTTTTTGGGGCGCCTCTCTTGCGCTGACCCGTAGCGAGTTCACCATAGAGTAGTATCTTTGGGAGGCGGTGGTCCTCCATCCTAGAGACGTGCCCTGCCCAGCGCAGCCATGTTCTCAATAGCATGGCCTCAATGCTGGTGATCCCTGCTTGCTCAAGGACAGCGACATTCGTCACATAGTCTGTCCAGTATATATTTAGGATTGTGCGAAGACAGCGCTGATGGAAGCGTTCGAGGAGTCGTAGTTGTTGGCGATAGGTGACCCATCTTTCAGACCCATAGAGGAGAATAGACAGTATGATAGCTCTGTACACACTGATTTTGATGCTTTGCCTCAGGTGCTTGTTGCTCCAGACTCTTTTGTGAAGCCTTTCGTATGCACTGTATGCCTTTGCTAATCTGTGATCTATCTCTTTATCAATTTTGGCGTCTGAAGAGATGATGCTTCCCAGGGAGGTGAACTGCTGAACGGACTTAAGCACAGATTTGCCTATGCTGACGTGGGGATGATGGTGTTCTTCCTGTGGTGCGGGCTGGTAGAGGACTTCCGTTTCCTTCAGGCTGACTTCCAGCCCAAACAGCTCTGCAGCTGCTGCAAAGCAGGATGTGAGGCGCTGCAGGGCTGCTTCTGAATGGGCGACAAGGGCAGCATCGTCAGCAAAAAGCAGCTCACGGACTAGATAGTTTAGAGTCTTAGTCCGAGCCCTCAGGCGGCTTAAGTTGAACAAGCTACCATCAGTACGATAGCGTATATATATGCCGTCTTCTTCTTGTAGGTCTGCCGTAGCCCTTTGGAGCATCATGCTGAAGAAGATTGTAAATAGGGTTGGTGCAAGAACACAACCTTGTTTCCCTCCGTTAGTTATGAGAAAGGGCTCCGAGAGAGCATCGCCGTATCTGACTTGACCGCGCTGACCCTCATGTAACAGGATAATCATTTTGAGGAATTTGGGGGGACATCCTAGACGTTCCACCAATTAATTTGATAATGGTGAATTATTTCGATAGTGGGTTTATTCCACATCTTCTTGGAAGGCGCGGGTTAAAGCCACTGCAGTCCATTCAGTATTCCTACAGTTTTCCGGGCCAAATTAGCCCAGAAAATTGTGGGAATACCATCCCCACCCCACCCACCCCCCGCAAAAGCCCCCCAATACAACTTAAAAAAACAAAATAACTCACCCGGGCTCCATGAGACGGCTGCACTTTTTCTAGTGCATACAAATGACGCGCCAGGAGAAAGGGGGGCAGGAGGAAAATCGCTCCTGTGCCCCCCCCCTTTCTCCTAGCGCAGGGCTGTCCAACTTCTACGGGCCCAAGGGCCGGAATTCCAGTCACTGATCACCTGGGGGGCCAAAGGTCTGCCTCCACCCCTGGCTCCGCCCCTCCTTGGCTCCGCCCCTGCCCCTCCCTGGCTCCACCCCTCCCTGGCTCCAATTTACTTACAATTGACCTTGAGTTGTGGAGTTGTAGTTCACCTCCATCCAGAGAGCACTGTGGACTCAAATAGTGATGGATCTGGACCAAACTTGGCATGAATACTCAATATACCCAAATGGGAACACTGGTGGATTTGGGGGAATGTTTCCTAATACCTTTGAGTTATTTGAGTCCACACTCAAATTGGGACACACCAAAAAAACCCAAACACCTCAATGCCGTCGCAGGGCTTGATGGGGCCTCCTTTCCCAGAGGCGGGGGGAGGGGCCCAAAGAGCTCCCTCCCTCCCTGAAGGGAAAACAAGCCACGGGGGCAGGCACAAAGGAAGCCACGTTGCGCCCTGCACGCGGGGGAAGGCAGCACAACAAGGGGGAGGGGCGCGGAGGAGGGGAAGGAAGCGTCGCCAAGGAAACCGCCACTGAGGGACCCCTCCCCCCCCCTCACCCAACGTCCCACTGTTTTTAGATTGATTGATTTGAGCCAGGCCCTTCCTTACCCAAACTGCGGAGCCCCACAGGGCCGAAGCGCCAATGCTGCCGCCGTCCCCAAAGAGCCCTGCTGGAGCCGAGGCCAAGCTCAGGCTGGGCATGGCAGCTCTCCCATCCGAGGCGAGAAGCGAGGTCCCTCCACAGGAAGAGGACGGAGCCAGGAGGGGCTTTCCCTGCCTCACTCCCCTCCTCCCTCTCTCTGAGGGAATGGGGGCTGGCCTGGAAGCAGCCACGAGGGGGGAGGAGGCCGGCCGCAAATCCCGCGGGACCCGAGATTTCGGCAGCTATTGCGAGACTACGCAGCCACAGACGGGATTTCAATCCGGAAGTAGGTATTTTTTTTTTTAAAATTAATTTTTAATTTGTATTTTATTAAAACAAGTTAGGGGGCCATAGGGAAGGGGCTCGGGGGCCGTGCACGTCCCCAGGGCCGCCTGTTGGACAGCCCTGTCCTAGCGCATCATTTGTACGTGCCAGGAGAACTCCAGCAGCCGCCTTATGGAGATGTAAATGTCCCTTATTTCTTCTATCAAAATATGGGTCGGTAGATCATTTTGACTTGGTTGTTTTATATGTAGCTCGCATGCTGAAAATGTGTGAGCACCCCTGAACTAGAGTATTATTTACAACATTAATAGGAAAGTTGGAAGTAGGGGCGGTCCTACAAGGTAGGCCAAGTAGGCGGCCACCTAGGGCGCCATCTGGGAAGGGGGCGCCATCCTGGCCGCATGGGGCGCCATCCTGGCCCTGCCGATGTTCCTCAGACAGTGCCGCAGCTGCCTGCTTTTGAGCCCCGGCCTTGTGTGTTCCGACGCCGCTTCTGGGCATGAGCGGAGGTTTTCACACAGGCGCAGTTGCTCCAGAGCTGAAGTTGAGCGCAGGAGCAACTGCACATCCGCGAAAACCTCTGCGCATGCCCAGTAGCTCCCTTGCGCAGAAGCCTGTAAGCAAAGCACTCCCTATCGGGCAGGCAGGGAGTGCTTCCCCTCCTTTTGTCTCCGCCCCGCTTTTGGGTAAGGAGAAAAGAATCAGTGAAGGAAGTGTAAGTGAAGGAATGAATGAAGGGCCTTCCTCCTCCTCCTCCTCTGTGACCTCTTCTCTCCCTCCTTCCTTTCTTCGGCTCTATTTCTGCCTAGACCTGAGGGGCCTGAGGCTTTGAGGAGTTGTGGGAGTTGGAGTCCAAAACACCTAGAGGGAGGGAGGGCGGGCCCAAGTTTGCCCAGGCCGCGCTGCCTGTATTCGACCTCATTTGAACATTTTGGCTGTTTTTCTATTTACATTTACATTGGGATCCTAATTTTGGACTTATGGGAGACTCCTATGAATTATGAGTCGGGTGGTAGGTAATATATTCTGATTTTGATGCATTTACATTGCATTTCCTGTTGATTATTATACAGTTCTGCTTAATATTGTCATACAATATAATACAAATACAATATAACAATAGAATAATGATATATTTTATATTACATGTAATATTACAAACAATATTGCAGTATAGTGGTATTGTACAAAATAGTAATATATAATATTTTATTTTACTTTATTTTGGGTTATTTGAGTTTTATAGGAGTCATGAAAATATTTAGTAGAGGATAATTTCATTTAAATAAATAATTTTATTTATTATTTTATAATAATAATATAATAGAATGTTATATTGTATTATAATGTCAATATATTATAATATAATTATATTGTAATGTAGTATAATATAATTATGATATAATATAGTATGAGTATGGTATAATATATTGTATATACATTGATACAATATAATACTACTAATGGTATTGTGATATTATAATTGTATATTTGTTTTACATAGGGGCAAATAATGTTTGGGGGCACCAAAATAATGTTCGCCTACCATTTAAAATTACCTTAGACCGCCCCTGGTTGGAAGTCAACTTTTAATCCAGCTCTTTCTTCCTTCCCCTCACTATTTTGTAATTTGTATTGTGTGTGGGGGGGGGGGATCTAGGTAGTTTGTATCTTGGAGTAATTACCATTCAATATGGGATAGTAGCAGAAAGGATGTATGTAGTGTATATATTGTGTCGTTCTTCTTTAATTACCGAATGTAAATAGGATCCATACCTCGCCAAATAATAACAGCTATGCAGATCCTGTGATGAGACTCACAGCATTCAAACACTCCTTGAAATACATCAGTACATACACTCAACGCATATTTTCGTCACCTCTGCATGCCTAGCAGGGAAGGAAGGAACAGCCTGCCACCTACCCCTTCGGGAGAGCCGTGTGTCTGCGTCCGTATCCACAAAGAGCTTCATCTGGAAAAGGTCCCGGACCTCCTGGCTGTAGAAAGCCAGAATACCTTCAAACAGAACCACGTCAGCAGGATACACACTTACAGTCTCTTCTTTGCTGTTAAGACATGAAACAGCCAGATATAGACGTGTTAACTATCGGTCAGGTGGACACTTCTTATTGGGATGGGTAGAAAAGGCATCTGGTCCCTGGAATTATATGATGTATTTAACATGCAAGTACATTGCTTATTGGTTTCATGTTAACTGAATAATACTTCAGACTGTACTATACTTCAACTGACTATACTGTAATGCAGTGCTTCTCAACCAGTGTGCCGGGGCACACTAGTGTGCCGTGAGCGATCATCAGGTGTGCCGTGGGAAATTGGAACCTCCAGGAGGGGAGGGGGGAGAGTCTAATGTGTTGAAGTATTAAAACCCTAAGACACCTACCTCGATAAAGGTACTCCATGTGTGTTCATAGTTCGGCATATTGAGTATTCATGCCAAGTTTGGTCCTGATCCAACATTGTTTGAGTCCACAGTGCTCTCTGGATATAGGTGAACTACAACTCCCTGGATGTAGGTGAACTACAACTTCCAAACTCAAGGTCAATTCCCCAGCAAACCCTTTCAGTACTTTCTGTTGGTAATGAAAGTTAAATATGCCAAGTTTGGTTCAATTCCATTGTTGCAAGAGTTCAGGATGCTCTTTGATTTATTTAACTATAAAAACCAGAAACTGTAACTCCCAAAATGTCAAGATCTATTTTCCCCAAACTCCATCTGTGTTCACATTTGGGCATATTGAGTATTCAAGCCAAGTGTGGTCCTGTTCCAACATTGTTTCAGTCCACAGTTCTCTCTGGATATAGGTGAACTACAAGAATCCTCTCCATTGGCGCCCCCTTGCAGTGGGGGAGAGGCTTGCGTACCTAGTGAAGTGGTGAGCTATGCTGGCGGTGGCATAATAGCCGGCGGTAGGGCCTCCCATACCAGACAGGTCACAACCGAAGGGTCTGACAAAGAGCGTCAAAGGGCAGGATGGGCTCTCTAGCCTTTTGGCATCCATCCTAAGAGAAGGAAAACTCTGATTTCAAACCCGGGCAGATGGTGCTCGTCTAACCCTGTAAGGTCAACCATCTAAGAGAAGGAAACTCGAACCAAACCTACGACCTGAGGACCTCGCTGCCACCGTCCAAGCTTGCTAGGCCCTGGCAGATGAACCTTTGGTTTAAAGGGTGAGGCCAGTTCTGTGCACGCTGCGCTCCACCAGAAAAATCCATTGCACAGGCTCGAAGGACACATCCAACTTCCGAAAAGCCCTGTAGCGATAGGCGAGGGACGAAACGGTAGGTGTAAAGATGCACTGGAAGCCGCAGACCCAACCCTGCATGCAGGCGGTTCAGGACTTTGGTCGCTCGAGACTGACCCGGGAGATGACAGTCTTGTTCGGCAGCATCCTGAACGACCAAGCAGCCTTTTTTAAGGAGAGCACTGCTTGCTCCGTATGGAGAGGGCCTAGAAAGGTGGCCTAACGAAAGCTCATCCCCGTCTACCTGGTTGGCTAGCCGCGGCCACCGGGCATCTTCCGATGCGGTCGAACAAAGACAAAGAAACAAAGGCCAACACCTGCCTGCAAAGGTGCAAATAGACTGACACTTGCATGCTGGAACATCAGAACCATGCAAGATTCTGCAGATAGTGGACGTCCTGAGCGTCGTTCTGCTCTAATAGCCCATGAACTATCACGGCTTAACATTGACATCGCTGCTCTTAGTGAAGTTCGTCTCCATGAGGAAGGCAGCCTTAAAGAACACGGTGCCGGCTACACACTCTACTGGTCTGGCAAACCCAAAACTGAGAAACATCTTTCAGGAGTAGGCTTTATGATTAAAAACTCCATCGCCTCTAAACTCGAGACGTTGCCGACAGGTCACTCTGATCGCATTATCTCCTTACGCCTCCCACATGCTGTTCTCTTCAGTATATATGCCCCAACTATGCAAGCTGACCCTGTGGAGAAAGACAAATTCTACTCAGACCTACGCCACCTCATACAAAAGGTCCCTGCAGAAGATAAAATCATTATCCTTGGTGATTTCAATGCCAGAGTAGGAAAAAACTTTGAAGCCTGGAAAGGTGTATTAGGCAAGCACGGTGTTGGAAACTGTAATGATAATGGGCGCCTTCTGCTAGAGTTTTGTGCAGAACAGCAGCTGACTATTACAAACACCATCTTTCAGCAGAAAGATAGCTTGAAGACCACCTGGATGCATCCCGATCCAAGCAGTGGCACCTCATTGACTATGTTTTAGTGCGCCAGAGAAACATTCGTGATGTCCGTCATACTCGAGTGATGCCCAGTGCAGAATGTCAAACAGACCATCGCCTTGTAAGATGTAAACTAAATCTACACCTTAAGCTCAAACCTAAGAGGGTGGCATCTTAAAGAGGAGACTCCAAGTCAACAGTCTTCAACAGGCTGTTGTGAGAGACAACTTCAGGTAAATCTGCAAGCAAAACTTGAAGTCCACCCTACAGATTCTTCTCCTACAGCGCTCTGGCAACACATCAAAAACAGTATCCTGCAGTCTGCTGAAGAATCCCTAGGATTCTCCCTTAAGAAAAACCAAGACTGGTTTGATGAAAACAACCAAGAGATCCAGGAGCTGTTGGCAAAGAAGAGAACCACTCACCAGGCATTCCTCGCCCAGCCATCTTGCCATGTAAGAAAAGCAGCCTTTCGTCTCGCATGTAGTAAACTCAACAAAAACTCAGAGACATCCAGAACAAGTGGTGGATTGATTTATCAGAAAAGACACAACGCTGTGCAGATCTCGGTGATCACAGAGGTTTTTATGAAGCTCTCAAAGCAGTGTTTGGACCTACTTATCAGGTCCAAAGCCCCTTATACAGTACAGATGGTCAAACACTAATTACTGATAAAACCTCCATCCTGAACCGATGGGCTGAACATTTTCAGGGTCTCTTTAATGCCAGCCGAGTAGTCCAAGGTTCAGCTATCAAACTCATGATACAACAACCAATGAAAAATGAACTGGACACAGCTCCACTCTGGAAGAGACCATTGAGGCCATACAGCAGTTGAAAAATGGCAAGGCAGCCGGGATCGATGGAATCCCACCTGAAGCTTGGAAACAGGAGGTCATGTACTGCATGCTAAATTCCACGAGCTCCTTGTGAGTTGCTGGGAAAAAGGTGAACTGCCATCAGATCTCCGAGATGCAGTTATCATCACCCTGTATAAGAAAAAAGGGAACAAAATCCGATTGCTCAAACTATCGAGGTATAACACTGCTCTCCATTGCTGGAAAAATCCTTGCAAGGATACTCCTGAACAGATTAGTTCCGGCTATTGCAGAAGAACTTCTCCCTGAAAGCCAATGCGGCTTCAGAGCAAATAGGAGCACCACAGATATGGTTTTTGCCCTTAGACAACTGCAAGAGAAATGTAGAGAGCAGAACAAAGGACTCTATGTAACATTTGTCGACCTCACCAAAGCCTTCGACACTGTGAGCAGGAAAGGTCTGTGGCAGATCCTGGAACGTCTAGGATGTCCCCCAAGTTCCTCAAAATGATTGTCCTGTTACATGAGGGCCAGCACGGTCAAGTCAGATATGGCGATGCTCTCTCGGAGCCCTTTCTCATAACTAATGGAGTGAAACAAGGTTGTGTTCTTGCACCAACCCTATTTACAATCTTCTTCAGCATGATGCTCCAAGGGCTATGGCAGACCTACAAGAAGAAGACGGCATATATATACGCTATCGTACTGATGGTAGCTTGTTCAACTTAAGCCGTCTGAGGGCTCGCACTAAGACTCTAAACTATCTAGTCCGTGAGCTACTTTTTGCTGACGATGCTGCCCTTGTCGCCCATTCAGAAGCAGCCCTGCAGCGCCTCACATCCTGCTTTGCAACAGCTGCAGAGCTGTTTGGGCTGGAAGTCAGCCTGAAGAAAACAGAAGTCCTCTACCAGCCCGCACCACAGGAAGAACACCACCATCCTCACGTCAGCATAGGCACATCTGTGCTTAAGTCCGTTCAGCAGTTCACCTACCTGGGAAGCATCATCTCTTCAGACGCCAAGATTGACAAAGAGATAGATCACAGATTATCAAAGGCATATAGTGCATTCGGAAGGCTTCACAAAGAGTCTGGAGCAACAAGCACCTGAGACAAAGCACCAAAATCAGTGTGTACAGAGCTATCATACTGTCCATTCTCCTCTATGGGTCTGAAACATGGGTCACCTATCGCCAACACCTACGACTCCTCGGCGCTTTCATCAGCGCTGTCTTCGCACAATCCTAAATATACACTGGACCGACTATGTGACGAATGTTGCTGTCCTTGAGCAAGCAGGGATCACCAGCATTGAGGCCATGCTATTGAGAACACAGCTGCGCTGGGCAGGACACGTCTCTAGGATGGAGGACCACCGCCTCCCAAAGATACTACTCTACGGTGAACTCGCCACGGGTCAGCGCAAGAGCGCCCCCCAAAAGAGATATAAGGACTCCCTGAAACAACATCTCAGGCTTGGCCAGATTGATCACCAACAATGGTCCACCCTGGCCTCACATCGGGAGGCATGGAGAAGCACTATCCACAATGCTGCGGCCTCTTTCGAGAAGACACGCCGAATGGGTCTCGAAGAGAAACGACAACGCAGAAAGAACCGCAACTTGGAAAAACATCACCCAAGGAGACTTTCTGCTGCGCTTTCTGCAACCGAACTTGCCTATCTCAGATTGGCCTTTTTAGTCATCAACGCGCTTGTAAAAGCGTGGGATGAGTCCTTCCTGAATCTTCGTTCGCGAAGTAATGCCGAGAGTTGTCTGCTAAGTATGTGTACCTGTAATCCGCTCTGAGTCCCCTTCGGGGTGAGAAGAGCGGAATATAAATAAAGTAAATAAATAAATAAACAAACAAATAAGGGACGCTGGGGACGCTGAGAGATGAGGAGTGCGTCAGCTCCCCCTGGTGGCCAGAGTTTGCCTCTGTTCGTCTATATGTGTGTACTAGCTTGGGGACGCGGCCCTGCCCGGGTTATTTGTGAAGCGCAGCAGGATGTAGAGTGGGTCATGGGGGCTCTGTGTGCCAAGTTTGGTCTTGATCCATCATTATTGGGAGTTGCAGTGGTATCATGAAATTACTGAAGGTAGTGCAAGTCCCATCATCTCTGTCCCCCCACCCCAAAAAAAGTGTAGTAGGATGTAGATTGGGTCATGGAGGCTCTGTGTGCTACGTTTGGTCTGTATTGGTGAATGGATGAGGGATGCATTCTTTTTCGGAAGTGAGTGAAGGTACTTCAAGTCCCATCATCCGTGGTCCGTCTCACAGTAAGCTGCACCAGGCTGTAGAGTGGGTCATGAGGGCTCTGTGTGCCAGATTTGGTGTTGATCAGTCATTGGATTAGGTTTGTAGCAGGATTGGGAAGTGAGGGAAGGTACTGCAAGTCCCATCATCCATGTTCTGTCCCCCTCCAAACTTCAGTAGGCTGTAGAGTGGGTCACTGGGGCTCTGTGTGCCAAGTGTGGACTTTCTCGGTGTTTTGGGGGGGCCACAGTGGTCTGTGGGAACAGAGGGGTGTGAAAATACTACAAATTCCATCATCCATTGTCAGTCCTCCCCGAACCTCACCAGGACGTGAAGGCAGTCATGGGGGTTATGTGTGCCAAGTTTGGTCTCAATCGGTAATTGGATGAGGGTCGCAGCAGACTTGGGAAGTGAGTAGAGGTACTTCAAGTCCCATCATCCATGGTCCACCCTCCTCCAAACTGCACCAGAATGTAGAGTGGGTCATGAGGGCTCTGTGTGGCAAGTTTGGTGTTGATCAATCATAGGATTAGGTTTGTAGCAGTCTTGGAAAGTGAGGGAAGGTACTGCAAGACCCATCATCCATGTTCTGTCCCCTCCAAACTTCAGTAGGATGTGGACTGGGTCACTGGGGCTCTGTGTGCCAAGTGTGGTCTTTATCAGTGTTTGTTGGGGGCCACAGTGGTCTGTGGGAACAGAGGGGTGTAAAAGTACTACAAATCCCATCATCCATTGTCAGTCCTCCCCCAAACCTCACCAGGACATGAAGGCAGTCATGGGGGTTATGTGTGCCAAGTTTGGTCTCAATCAGTGATTGGATGAGGGTTGCAGCGGACTTGGGAAGTGAGTAGAGGCACTTCAAGTCCCATCATCCATGGTCCACCCTCCTCCGAACTGCACCAGGACGTAGAGTGGGTCATGGGGGCTGTGTGTGCTGAGTGTGGTCTGTATTGGTCCTTTTTGGTGGCCTCAGTGGTCTGTGGGAACCAAAGTGTTGGAAAGTACTACAAATCCCATAATCCGTGGGTCATGTCCCCGACCCGCGCCAGGACGTAAAGGGGTTAGGGGGTTATGTGTACCAAGTTTGGTGCAGCTCCATCACGCGCGATGGTCGCTGTGGCCTGTGAAAGTGGCTGCCACATATCCGCCCTGGCCTGTGAAAGTGGCTGCTTCCGCCCTTCTGCCCTCCCGCCCTCCGCATACACACATACAAACATTCCGTTTTATAAAGGTATACAGATACAGATGTGGAAACGGCAGGGATTGTCTGCTAAGTATGTGTACCTCTGAGTCCCCTTCGGGGTGAGAAGAGCGGAATATAAATAAAGTGTAATAATAATAATAACTATAAGGAAAAGGTGGAGAAAAGGAGTCTTACCGAGAATGGGACACAAAGTCATAAACAGGTATCTGAACAGTCTTCCCCTCCATGATCTCCCCGAGTGTTTTGACGATCAGCTCATTATCGAACGCATCTAAATAAAGAAGAAGAGGCACAACGTTAAATTCGTGTGGCTTTCGATGTGGCCTTCCTACTTTGAGAAGAAGCATTTTACTCATCCTTTTTGTCTTAGAATTACTCCAAAGTGAGTCTATACCGGCCACTTAAGCCAGGGTCCGTCGAAAGCATGATGCTCCGGAATGGTCCTGGCGTGACTGTGATTGCAGCCACATGCGCCAAGAGGGAACCCACTGCAGTGCCCCATTGGGATACTGGTAGGTTAATATCACATCGGCCCCACTGAACCATCACCTCATCCTCTGTATTGCCATTACTCCTTCCAGGGCAGGGGTGCCCACACTTTTTCAGCATGCGAGCTACTTATAGTAAAACCAAGTCAGAAAGATCTACCTACCTCCTCAAGGCTGGGGAGGGGTGGGGCGGGGCTTGGCACGGCCTGGCTCCGCCCCCTCTGGCTTCAGCTCTACCAGCAGCTTCTCCAGGCTTGAAGATGGCAGTGCCAAGCCAGTCTTGTGCTAACTATGCCACCACTGGCTTGGCACTGCCATCCTCAAGCCTGGAGAAGCTGCTGGTAGAGTGAAAGCCAGAGGGGGCGGAGCCAGGCCACGCCAAGCCCCGCCCCCTCCCCTCTGGCTTTGGAGCTCCCAGCAGCTTCTCCAGGCTTGAGGATGGCAGTGTCAAGCCAGTGGTGACATAGCTAGCACGAGGCTGACTTGGCACTGCTATCCTCAAGCATGGAGAAGCTGCTGGTAGAGCTGAAGCCAGAGGGGCGGAGCCAGGCTGCACCAAGCCCCTCCCTCTGGCTTTGCCCAGCTTCTCCAGCCTTGAGGATGGCAATGCCAAGCCAGTGGTGGCATAGCTAGCACAAGGCTGGCTTGGCACTGCTCCTCAAGCCTGGAGAAGCTGCTGGTAGAGCGGAAACCAGAGGGGCGGGCCAGGCCATGCCAAGCCCCGCCTCCTCCCCTCTGGTGGCAGCAGCTTCTCCAGGCTGAGGATGGCAATGCCAAGCCAGTGGTGGCATAGCTAGCACAAGGCTGGCTTGGCCCTGCCTTCCTCAAGCCTGGAGAAGCTGCTGGTAGAGCGGAAATCAGAGGGGGCGGGCCAGGCCATGCCAAGCCCCCACCCCTCCCTCTGGCTTTGGAGCTCCCAGCAGCTTCTCCAGGCTTGAGGATGGTAATGCCAAGCCAGTGGTGGCATAGCTAGCACAAGGCTGACTTGGCACTGCCATCCTCAAGCCTGGAGAAGCTGCTGGTAGAGCGGAAGCCAGAGAAGGTGGAGCCAGGCCGTGCCAAGCCCCACCCCTCTGGCTTTGGAGCTCCCAGCAGCTTCTCCAGGCATGAGGATGGCAATGCCAAGCCAGTGGTGACATAGCTAGCACAAGGCTGACTTGGCACTGCCATCCTCAAGCCTGGAGAAGCTGCTGGTAGAGCGGAAGCCAGAGGGGGTGGAGCCAGGCCGTGCCAAGCCCCACCCCCTCTGGCTTTGGAGCTCCCAGCAGCTTCTCCAGGCTTGAGGATGGCAATGCTAAGCCAGTGGTGTCATAGCTAGCACAAGGCTGGCTTGGCATTGCCATCCTCAAGGCTGGAGAAGCTGCTGGTAGAGCTGAAGCCAGAGGGGGGCGGAGCCAGGATGCACCAAGCCATGCCCCCTCCCTCTGGCTTTGGAGCTCCCAGCAGCTTCTCCTGGCTTGAGGATGGCAATGCCAAGCCAGTGGTGACATAGCTAGCACAATGCTGACTTGGCATTGCCATCCTCAAGCCTGGAGAAGCTGCTGGTAGAGCTGAAGCCAGAGGGGAGCGGAGCCAGGCCACGCCAAGCCACGCCCCCTCCCCTCTGGCTTTGGAGCTCCCAGCAGCTCTCAGGCTTGAGGATGGAAATGCCAAGTCAGTAGTGACATAGCTAGCACAAGGATGACTTGGCACTGCCATCCTCAAGCCTGGAGAAGCTGCTGGGAGTGCCGAAGCTAGGGGAGGGGACGGGGCTTGGTGCGGCCTGGCTCCGCCCCCTTCTGAGAAGCGCCCCATCCGGCTGGGATCGACCTCCTTTGTTCCCAGGATCGACTAGTTGATCGCGATAGACTTCCTGGGCAGCCCTGGTGTACGTCAATACAAAAAGCGGCATTGAATGTTTCCCATCTATGTGTACTTGTGATCCGCCCTGAGTCCCCTTCGGGGTGAGAACGGCGGAATATAAACAAAGTATTATTATTATTATCTGCCAGGATGACACTTTTAATGGGACAGTCTTCCGGTTAATGTAATGGAACAGCTTCATTGATTTTCATAGTGCGACTGCTCTACATATTTTCATCCTGAAAAACACAGGATGCTGCACATTGGCATCCCGGTTTCCCAAAATGATCTCCGGGAGGCCTAGCTAGGGATGAAGAAGCATGGATCTATGTTTATCTAGCCCTTTCCCAGCCGTAGTGACAAGTCACCTGGGTGGTCAAAGTTGAATTGCCCCTTGAGGGCTTTGGCTTTCTGCTGAGTGGTGAGTACCCGATAGAAGCTGTCTTGACTCAGAATCACAACCTGCTTGTGGTGATGGTCTACGTCATTCTGGCCCAGCAGCTCAACAATTTTGGCACAGACAGAGGACTGCAAAAGAGGTCAAAAGAAGAAAGAAAAAACAGAATGAGAAGAAATCCTGGCACTAGCAAAAGAAAGTTTAAAAAACAACAACAAAAGAACTGGAATGGTCTAAATGGCTTTCTGAACCGATGTGGCCTAGGGCAGTGTTTCTCAACCTTTTCTGAGCCGCAGCACACTTTTTACATTTGCAAAATCCTGGGGCACACCACCAACCAAAATGACACAAAATGACACTCTAACACAGTAAACCTGGGCCTGTTTCGATACATATAGTTGGCAGAAAGACACAGTATATGTTTGCAAATGTATTTATACACTCAGTGTGAAACCTGGACCTGTTTCCTGATGAACACAACATAGATATCCTGGCAGGAATGGCAGAAAGACACAAAACTTCCCACACAGAACTCCCATAACCAAGAGAAAATGTTATAAGAGTTTGGTGGGCATTGACCTTGAGTTTTGGAGTTGTAGTTCACCTATATCCAGAGAGCACTGTGGACTCAAACAATGTTGGATCAGAACCAAACTTGGCATGAATACTCAATATGCCCAAATATGAACGCAGATGGAGTTCAGGGGAAAATAGACCTTGACATTTGGGAGTTGTTGCTGGGATTTATAGTTCAGACAACAGAAGAACAAAGTTGGACTGGCACAAAGCAGTGAACAACAAGCTGAGCAAATAAATAACTCTGAATGAACAGATACCACATATGTAAAGCAGTAATATAAGTATATTGCAGTATATCAAATCATTAAAAGAGCATCCCAATGGATAGCAAGAAACAGTATATCAGTCAACATGTAGATCAACAGATAGAGTACATACAATATAGAATTCAATACAGTGTAGAACAAGTGGGAAACTATAATGCATAAATAACAGTAATAGAGTTAAGCATCAGAGTATCATAGTGTAAGATGCAATGGCAATAATATCAAGACACAGAACCCCAGCTATAGCTAAAGGGTGAATAATGCAATCACACAGTATATATATATACATAAAGTTCATATACATCTAAAGCAAATCAGAATAATCAAAGGGGTCGATACCCTGAGTCCCAGATGGAGGATGGCCAACGGAGGAGGTAGAGAGAGGAGCAGCAGCTTGCCTAGTAAGGCACAGCTCTCTCAGTGGAAAATGCCACAATAGATCAAATTGAATGGGCTGCGACGTCACTAAGCAGCGTCTGTGTGAGAAGGGAGTCGCTCGTAGATGCCGTGGCACACAAAGCGCTATAGTTCAAAGTAAATAGACGGAGGGGAGAAGCCCCAAAGTAATCTGGAAATATTCTAAAGTCTGGAGTGTTCCAGCTCTATAGGCTGTGACGTCATTGAACAGCGTCTGTATGAGAAGGGCGTCGCTCGTAGATGACGTTGCACTCAAGGCTCTATGGTTTAAAGTAAAGTGAATGAAGGAGAGAGGCCTCAAAATAATCTGGTAAACGTTCTAAATGCAACAGCATTCCAGCTCTATGGGCTGCAACGTCACAGAAGCACTGCTGAGGATGAGTAGCGTCGCTCGTCGATGACGTAGCGCAAATAGCGCTATAATTCAAACCAAAATAAATGGTAGAGAGAAGCCCCAAAATAATGCAAATAGTTCTCTAAGGTCAGTGCGACCAATGGAAAAATTCTGTGTAGCATACATCCTCCGTGGTCACTATCTAGCCGCTGGGGCCGGTGGAAGCCCACTCGGAAGGAGTTGTAGTTACTGGAGGGGGGGGGCATATGTGGTATCTGTTCATTCAGAGTTATTTATTTGCTCGGGATTTATAGTTCCCCTACAATCAAAGAGCATTCTGAACCCCAGCAATGATAGAACTGGGCCAAACCTCCCACACAGAACCCCCAGGAGGCAAGAGGAGGCCTCTACTTGGGGAAAGGGAGGCAGGCCTTCCCAATGCATGGAGAGGGAGAGACCAAGTAGACAGCGGCTGGGGAGGGGGGTGGTTGTAATGTTGTGCCTTTATCGAGGTACGTTTCTTAGGGGTTTTATACTTCAACACACTAGACTCTCCCCCTCCCCTCCTGAAGGTTCCAATTTCCCACGGCACACCTGATGATTGCTAACGGCACACTAGTGTGCCCCAGCACACTGGTTGGGAAAGACTGCACTAGTGTGCCGTGAGCGATCGTCAGGTGTGCCGTGGGAAATTGGAACCTCCAATCCCCTTTCTTCCCCCTCCTGCCGAACACTTTTTCTTCTCCACTCGGGCTCCCTTCTTCCCAGCCTCGCTCTGCTCGCTTTGCCTCGCTTTGCTCACGCTGCCGCCATTTTGATCCGAGGGGGCAGCGTGAGGGTGTTCAGGAGGGGAGGGGGGAGGGAGGAAGATGTGGGGCGAATCTGTGCATCCGCACCGGTCACGTCTTCCTTTCTCCCCCCTCCCTTCCTGAAGAAGGGAGCCCGAGCGGAGAAGAAAAAGTAAGTGTTCAGCAGGAGGGGGAAGAAAGGGGGGGAAGGGGGAGGAAGAGCTCTCTGTCGAAAGCTGGCATGAGCAAACTTGGGCCTTCCAGGTGGTTTGGACTCCAACTCCCACCATTCCTAGCAGCCTCGGGCTCTTTTCCTCCCCCCCCCCCCAGCCACTTAAGCAGGAAAGGGCCTCAGGCTGTTAGGAATGGTGGGAGTTGGAGTCCAAATCACCCAGAGGGCCGAAGTTTTCCCATGCCTGTTTGAGGGACCTTAAAGTGGTGAGCCTCCTTCCAACATTGTGATTCTGGATAGAAAACAAACAACAACATAACATGACATTGTTTGAGTCCACAGTGCTCTCTGGGTTTAGGTGAACTACACCCTCGGGGGTTGAGAAGAGCGGGGTAAAATGCCGGAAATAAATAAATAAATAAATAAACTACGACTTCCAAACTCAAGGTCAATTCCCAAGCAAACCCTTTCAGTACTTTCTGTTGGTAATGAGAGTTCAATATGCCAAGTTTGGTTCAATTCCATTGTTGCAAGAGTTCAGGATGTGTGTTAACTATAAATTGAGCAAGAGCTTCGTGTGTGTCTTTCTGCCATTCCTGCCAGGATATCTATGTTGAGTTCATCGAAACAGGCCCAGGTTTCACACTAAGTGTACAAATACATTTAAAAACATATTAACTATATGTATCACTGTGTTAGAGTGTCATTTTGTGTCATTTTGGTTGGTGGTGTACCGCAGGATTTGGTAAATGTAAAAAGTGTGCCGCAGCTCAAAAAAGGTTGGGAAACACTGTGCTAGAGAACTAAATGGATTCTTTTTCAAAAATGTGATTTGTTGGACAGGCTCGTGCTGTTCACTTATGAGTGTAAAACTTTTCAATCAAGGAGTATTTTTACACCGAAAGCTGAATCCTTTGTATGTGAGCCAGCTAAAACATAAAGTATAACATTTCAAATATACTGGTACCTTCTGGGTCTCCTGTCTGAACCAAGAACAAGCCCTGCATGTTCCGTTGGTGGTTAGGGGGCTTCCAAAGGACATTAGCTCCTCTGATTATGGAAATTAAGCATTGCAGCATTGGGGGGGGGGGTTACAGAGTGGAGAAATTATTGAAGGATGAGTTGCAGAATGACTCTTTCTTTTTGTGCTAACAGTGAATTATTCCTTAGTCAGCGGCTCCTTTTGAAGGGACTGTTTTTCAGCATGCAGTTACCAGCTTTCACAGGTTAGAAGGAAGTTGGGGCCTTTGAAATGCTGGTGCCTCCCAGTTGAAGAGCCCTCTCCTTAGACCAGTGTTTCCCAACCAGTGTGCCGGGGCACACTAGTGTGCTGTGAGCGATCATCAGGTGTGCCGTGTGAAATTGGAACCTCCAAGAGGGGAAGGGGAAGAGTCTAGTGTGTTGAAGTATAAAAACCCTAAGAAACCTACCTCGATAAAGGCACAAAATTACAACCACCCCCCTCCCCACCCATTGCCTACTTGGTCCCTCCCTCTCCATGCATTGGGAACCACCTTCCCCAAGTAGAGACCTCCTCTTGCCTCCCCGGGCCTAATGCCGGATAGTTCAGTCCAGCACCGGCCCCACCCCTCCCTCCTCCCCGGTGCGCACGAAACCGGTCTCGGCCTCCCTCCGGCTCCCTGCCCGCCGCCACCGCCTTCCTTCCTGCCTGCTTCGCCAGCCCCGAGATGCCCACCCGGGCCGCCCCGCTGACCCCCGAGGAGCTGCGCAGGTGGTGAGTGAGGCTCCTGCTCCCCACGACCCCAATTCAAGCCAGGCGGGGAGGGGGCAACCTAAGTGACAGGGAGACTGCTGGTCTTTCGATGCCCCCCCCTCCAGAAACTACAATTCCCAAATGTCAACGTCTATTTTCCCCAAACTTCATCTGTGTTCACATTTGGGCATATTGAGTATTCATGCCAAGTTTGGTCCTGATCCAACATTGTTTGAGTCCACAGTGCTCTCTGGATATAGGTGACTACAACTCAAAACTCAAGGTCAATGCCCACCAAACTCTTCTAGCATTTTCTCTTGGTTATGGGAGTTCTGTGTGGGAGGTTTGTGTCTTTCTGCCATTCCTGTCAGGATATCTATGTTGCATTCATCGAAACAAGCCCAGGTTTCACACTGAGTGTATAAATACATTTAAAAACATATTAACTCTATGTATGACTGTGTTAGAGTGTCATTTTGTGTCATTTTGGTTGGTGGTGTGCCCCGGGATTTTGCAAATGTAAAAAGTGTGCCGCGGCTCAAAAAAGGTTGGGAAACACTGCTTTAGACACAACGGATTGCAGAAACAACATTGCTGGGAAAGTGTTTTTAAAAAATCTCAAAAGGACCCGCCTACCTGCGTGACCGCATGTCTTCGGTCATCTGGAGAGGCCCTACCCTCGCTTCACAGGCCCCCCGACTCTGGAACTCGCTCCCCAGGGATATTAGACAAGCCCCCACATTGGCAGTTTTTAGGAGGAGCCTGAAAATGTGGCTGCTCCAATGTGCCTTCCCTGAAGAAAGTACCGTATGTACCGGCATACTAGAGGACTTTTTTAGCCCTGAAAAATCTTATTAAAAGTTGGGGGTCATCTTGTACGCCGGAGATAACATTTTAAAAACCTAAAAATAATTAAAATAAAATAATAAAATTAATCTACTGTACCTTGGGGGGGGAGGAGGGGCAGGCCACACTGCCAAGAAGACAGCCCGCTGGACTGTCCCCGCGGCCTGGCCCACCCCAGGATCGTGACGCAAAGGCAATCCCCCTGGCCCATCCGCACGCCCTCCCTCGATCTCCCTAACGCGCAGAAAGCCCATCCCTTACCGCCTCCCACAGCATGCGCAGGACGGGTGCGCCGAGGCAGTTGGGGAGGCATAGAAGCCAAGAAACTATGCCTATATATAACGGCAAAAATATAGTTCCTGCCTCCTTTCACACTAATAACTCAAAAATCAGGAAAGGATGAATTTCATATATGTATATTGTAACTTTCAAATAAGTATATCATCTAATCATTCAACAATGTATAAATCATATGTTTTGCCTAAAGGCGCTTTGACACATAAAAGCGGGGGCACGAACAAAATAGTAAATAAACGCTTGATCAATTCTTTACTTGCGCTATGGAAAAATCCGTTTATTTACTATTTTGTTCGTGCCCCCGCTTTTATGTGGGGATGACGAAACGTGAACTGAGGAAACGAATGAGTGAACATAAAAGTCGGATTTTAGCTAGCAATGAGGATACTTTCCTATACAGGCATTTTAAAACTGTTCATAATTCACGCCCAGAATGTAAGTTTAAGTTTGTGGGTTTGCAGCCTGTTTCCATACCGCCGCACACGGACATCCATACCGCGTTGTTAAAATGCGAAAGATCTTGGATAATCCGCACCAAATGTGAGCAGCCAATAGGTTTAAACGAGACTCTAAGTTTGACGGACATTTTGCTTTAAGGTAACCTATAAGTCTCTTCCGGATATGCATTGTAATTAACCTGCGCCGAATTAAGTACTTAAGTAGCTTCCCAGTGTGAGCTTTTACCGAATTTGCGGGCCTACACCATTGAGGTGCATTATTTTGTGCTGTGATATCAGCGTTGCTATTAAGCATTTTCATTTGTTACAATTGGTAAGTGTATGTTCAATCTCCCACCTTATGTTACTTGCCTTCTATTATTTCAGGATACTATTAAGTATGTTTACATTACAGATATATTGTCGTTTGCATGTCAACCCATATGGGGCCACCCTGACGAAGAGAGATTCGAAACGGGTCGGTTGCCGTACATGGATATACCCGTAGGTGGACATCCCATTGATCTCTATACCACGGAGTAATTCAATTCTGATTACTGGAACCGCTACGCCGCGTACCCCTGGATTTACCCTGTGCAAGATTTTCAACCCAAGCATCTAGGATTATTGCAACGTTTGGCCATCGGGCCCAGGATTATAATTTTCTTTGAAGATTGATTTTACCACCGGGACACAAATATCATAGATATAGACACTTGACTGTCATGAATTGTGTGTAGCGTTATCCAGCTGATGGGTACTGTGAGTAATGCGGTTTTGATTGTTTATTGTGAGGATACTCTGTGTCAAAGCGCCTTTAGGCAAAACATATGATTTATACATTGTTGAATGATTAGATGATATACTTATTTGAAAGTTACAATATACATATATGAAATTCACCCTTTCCTGATTTTTAAGAAACTATGCCTCCCAGACTGGCCCAGCATGTCCACCCCACGCACACTGCAGGAAGGGATGGGCCCGCCGCACACGCACGCAGCAGGAAGGGTCGCCATCCCTTCGTGCTTCCTGCTGCACACGCAGCAAGCCCATCCCCTCCCGCCTCCCGCAGCGTGCGTGGGATGGGTGCACTGAGGCAGTCTGGGAGGTGTAGTTTCTTGGCTCCCACGCCTCTCAGACTGCCCCAGCATGCCCATCCCACGCACACTTCAGGAAGCAAGAAGGGATAGGCTCGCCGCGCGGCAAGGAGACCGAGAGAGCATGCAGGGGCGGGCCAGAAGGACCGCCCTCGCGTCGCACCATGAGCACAAGGCGAGTGGGGCCGCTGCTCCTCCTCCCCGCACCCCTCCTCCGCCCTCCCGGATCCTCTGCTATGGTGTCCAGGGAGGGAAGAAAGAGAGCAGATTGGCCCCAGCCATCACCATGGAATGGAGACTCGTCTTAAACTGCGAGTATATCCCTAACTCTGTATTTTTTGTTTAAAATTTGGGGGGTTATCTTATACCCCCAGTCGTCTAGTACAGTGTTTCCCAACCTTTTTTGAGCCGCGGCACATTTTTTACATTTACAAAATCCTGGGGCACACCACCAACCAAAATGACACAAAATGACACTCTAACACAGTAATACATATAGTTAATATGTTTCTAAATGTATTTATACACTCAGTGTGAAACCTGGGCTTGTTTCGATGAACACAACATAGATATCCTGGCAGGAATGACAGAAAGACACAGACTTCCCACACAGAACTCCCATAACCAAGAGAAAATACTATAAGAGTTTGGTGGGCATTGACCTTGAGTTTTGGAGTTGTAGTTCACCTATATCCAGAGAGCACTGTGGACTCAAACAATGTTGGATCAGGACCAAACTTGGCATGAATACTCAATATGCCCAAATGTGAACACAGATGGAGTTTGCGGAAAATAGACATTTGGGAGGAAGGCTGGGGAAGGCTGGCGAGGGAGTCCCTCATGGAATCTCGCTTGCCTTTCCTTCCTCTGAGGATGCTCCTGCCAGGCCCCGACCCTCCCCCGCGAAGGAAGGCCTCTTCTCCCCTTTGGGGCCCTTCCTCCCCGAGGGGCTTCAGGGGGGCCGGGCCAAGAGGAAGGGCGCCCTGCGGCCTCACCTGGGACGCAGCAGGGCCGAGCCAGGGCGCTTCCTTCACCGCCGCAGGAGGAAGGTGAATACGTCTGCCACCCCCGGGAACTAGTGCGCATGCACCCAGACAAGCGCACTTCCGCTTCTGTTCCCCGCCCTCCCTCGATTGGAGGCTGGCTGGCTGGGGAAACGGCCCCTTTTTCTTCTTCTTCTTTGCCGCCGCCCAGCCCTTCCTCCTCCCCCAAGCAGCAGCAGCAGGAGTTCGGCAGGAGGGGGAAGAAAGGGGGAAGAGAGGTTTTTCCACAGCACACCAGGTGATCGCTCACGGCACACTAGTGTGCCGCGGAACAGCGGTTGGGAAACACTGGTCTAGTACTGGTCCATGCTCTGGTTACATCCTGTATAGATTACTGCAATGCTCTCTACATGGGGTTGCCTTTGAAGACTGTTCGGACGCTGCAACTAGTCCAACGGACAGCAGCCAGGTTGATAACAGGAGCGCCATTCAGAGAGCGCGCAACTCCTCTGTTGTGCCAGCTCCACTGGCTGCCAGTTTGCTACCGGGCACAATTCAAAGTGCTGGCTTTAGCCTTTAAAGCCCTAAACGGTTCGGGTCCAACTTACCTGTCCGAACGCATCTCTCCCTATGAACCATCGAGATGTTTAAGATCATCTGGAGAGGCCCTACTCTCGGTCCCAGCCTTCTTCGCAGGCGAGTGGCGGGACGAGAGACAGGCCATTTCAGTGGTGGCTCAGCTTTGGAACGCCCTCCCTAGTGACATCAGATCGGCCCCCTCCCTCCTGACATTTCGCAAGAAAGTCAAGACCTGGTTATTTGAGCAGGCATTTGTTGATGAAATATAAGGCTTAATTGGATAAAAGGAATGACGACAATGTGATGGAAACTGATTTCAACATGACGCTGAGGCTGCAGTTGTATGTTTTTGTATGCTTGCGTGTAAGTATATTGATTGCATTGTTGTTGTTATTTGCTGTTATGTTGTTATTATGTGTCATTGGGCTTGGCCTCATGTAAGCCGCCCCGAGTCCCCTTGGGGAGATGGTGGCGGGATATAACTCTCTTTCGGCATTACTTCGCGAACGAAGATTCTTAGGAAGGACTCATCCCACGCTTTTTACAAGCGTGTTTATGACTAAAAAGGCAAATCTGAGATAATCAAGTTCAGTTGCAGAAAGCACAGCAGAAAGTCTCCTTGGGTGATGTTGTTTCTGCGTTGTTGTTTCTCTTCGAGGCTTGTCCGGCGTGACTTCTCAAAAGAGGCCGCAGTATCGTGGATAGTGCATCTCCATGCCTCCCGATGTGAGGCCAGGGTGGACCATTGTTGGTGATCAATCCGGCCGAGCCTGAGATGTTGTTTCAGAGAGTCCTTGTATCTCTTTTTCGGGGTGCCTCTCTTGCGCTGACCCGTGGCGAGTTCACCGTAGAGTAGTATCTTTGGGAGGCGGTGGTCCTCCATCCCAGAGACGTGCCCTGCCCAGCACAGCTGTGTTCTCAATAGCATGGCCTCAACGCTGGTGAATCCTGCTTGCTCAAGGAAAGCAAAATTAGTCGCATAGTCGGTCCAGTGTATATTTAGGATTGTGCGAGGACAGCTCTAATGAAAGCGTTTGAGGAGTCGTAGGTGTTGGCGATAGGTGACCCATGTTTCAGACCTATATAGGAGAATAGACAGTATGATAGCTCTGTACACACTGATTTTGGTGCTTTGCCGCAAGTGCTTGTTGCTCCAGACTCTTCTGTGAAGCCTTCCGAATGCACTCTATGCCTTTGCTAATCTGTGATCTATCTCTTTATCAATCTTGGCGTCTGAAGAGATGATGCTTCCCAGGGAGGTGAACTGCTGAACGGACTTAAGCACAGATGTGCCTATGCTGACGTGGGAATGATGGTGTTCTTCCTGTGGTGCGGGCTGGTAGAGGACTTCCGTTTCCTTCAGGCTGACTTCCAGCCCAAACAGCTCTGCAGCTGTTGCAAAGCAGGATGTGAGGCGCTGCAGAGTTGCTTCTGAATGGGCGACAAGGGCAGCATTGTCAGCAAAAAGGAGCTCACACGGACTAGATAGTTTAGAGTTTTAGTGCAAGCCCTCAGACGGCTTAAGTTGAACAAGCTACCATCAGTACGATAGCATATATATATATACTAGCTGTACCCGGCACGCGTTGCTGTGCCCTATTTAGGAGATGCGAGAAAGTCTGAGTATGTAAGGGTTGGAATTGATGTTACTTATGGTCTTGGTGGGGTCATGGCTGTGTCGTTGTGGGTTGTTCTGGTGGGTGGGATGTTGAAGTCCTGTGGAGTTGTCGGTGTGTGGTGTTCCTGGCGTTCTGCAGAGCTTGTGGATATACAATGTTTTTTGTCTTTCTGTCTGCTGTGTTGATGTAGAGGTTCTGTGGTTTCCCAACTCTGGAGCACGCTACGTAGAGTTGTCCGTGGGAGAAGCATTCTGTGTCAAGGTCTATGCCACAGATTTGTAGTGTTTGTCCTTGAGCCTTGTTTATGGTGATAGCAAAAGCTAGTGTAGTGCAGTGTCTTTCTGTTCTGGCGTTTGTTCTGCCCTTTTTTGTGTGATGTATGTAGCGTTGCGAGTGTGTCGTCCGATGCTGTTCTTTTTAGGAGGAATGGCTTGTCTTTTGGGTCAGCTTATGCCTGTGTGGAAGGAAGGAAGCATACAAATGGATTGAGCAGTAGATGCAAGGTTGTGTTATGTGCGTATTGTGTTGTGTGTAGGTATTACTTTTGTGTTTTTCTAGGGGTATGTGTTTGTCAGTGGTGCCTGTGTCCCTGGTGCCCTACTTGTCTCCCTCCTAGATCTTGACCGTGGCAGTTTAACCCTCAACTGAAATCACTCAGCATTCTAAGTGGCTTTGCCCACCGTTACTATGGTAACTGATGTTGGCCAATGGGTTTCGCTGGCTGCCGCAGAGGATGCTGGGAAATGTAGGGGTTTTTGTATCGTTGTTTTGGGGGCCTTCTAGGTTTTGGGGGGGAGTTTCTTTGCTAAAAACCTTCCTTGCCTGAGGCCAATTTGTGTTGGCAAGTTTGGTGTCTCAGAATTGGAAGGTTTCTCTGTCTCTGTCAGTCGTTCGACGACGGGACCTCTTTTATATATATTATATATATATATATATATATATATATATATATATATGCCGTCTTCTTCAAGGTCTGCCGTAGCCCTTTGGAGCATCATGTTGAAGAAGACTGTAAATAGGGTTGGTGCAAGAACACAACCGTGTTTCACTCCGTTAGTTATTAGAAAGGGCTCCGAGAGAGCATCGCCCTATCTGACTTGACCGCGCTGGCCCTCGTGTACCAGGATAATCATTTTGAGGAATTTGGGGGGACATCCTAGACGTTCCAGGATCTGCCACAGACCTTTTCTGCTCACAGTGTCGAAGGCTTTGGCGAGGTCGACAAATGTTACATAGAGTCCTTTGTTCTGCTCTCTGCATTTCTCTTGCAGTTGTCTAAGGGCAAAAACCATACCTGTGGTGCTCCTGTTAGCTCTGAAGCCACATTGGCTTTCGGGGAGAAGTTCTTCTGCAATAGCAGGAACTAATCTGTTCAGGAGTCTCCTTGCAAGGATTTTTCCAGTTAATAAATAAATAATAAATAATTCAGGTCAAACCCAGAACGCAAATGCTATCAGTAAAAGAATAATAAGAAACCCTGGGCCCTGTATCCCAAGATCCAATCCCAGGTTTTCTGCTTTATATGAGTCTGCACTGCCAGATAATCTGGGATAAACAGAAAACCTGGGATCAGATCCTGGGATACAGGGCCTGTCTGGAAGGGCCCCCTGAAATCTTCAACAGCCTTGAGGTCAAGTGTTCTGTGCCAAGATTATTTCATGAATCACCCTGAAGTCTGGAAACAATGCGACAACAAACCTATATCAAGACACAATCGGAACAAAACCTGCACAATCACGAGCGTCTCTCTCTTGACAAGAAACGGCAGGCAGAGGCTAGGCTGGTCATGCCAAAGTGGCACAGAAGCATCTAGGGCACATTGTGCGTAACTCAAAAGGGTGCCAAAAGCAGCTGCTTTGATATTTGACACCAAGGAATCAAGAAACAAGCAGATGTACTGTGTGTGCAGAGTATACAATGCACAGTAAGAAAGGCTTGGAAATATATCGCAAATGTCTTATAAGGTTCTTGTGGATAGGATAGCCTTCCCCACGCTGGCACTCTTTGGATGCAGCTGACAAATTCCCATTTTCCTGCCAGCATGGCCCACGTTTTGTCGAAGTCTTTCATGGATGGAATCACTGGGTTGCTGTGCGTTTTCCAGGCTGTATGCCCATGCTCAAGAAGCACTCTCTCCTGATGTTTTGCCCACATCTATGGCAGGTATCCTAATCTATGGCAGGCCTGAGGATGCCTGTCAACTTGATTCTCCTGGCTAGGCCTTAGCCTGAATTGACAGTAAGACTTACCTAACTTGATTTTCCTGACTAGGCCTCAGTTAACGGGACATTGTGTATGGCCTGAATTGACAGGAAACAACCTTGGCACACAGAGACCCTATGACCCATCCTACTTTCTACTGCACTTTGGAGGAGGGAGGACCATGGATCATGGGATTTGAAGTACGTCCACGGATTATGGCAGGGCTGTCCAACTTCTTCCGACCCAGGGGCCGGAAGAAGTGTCACTGATCACCTGGGGGGCCGTAGGTGATCAGTGGGCGGGCAGTGGGGCGGGGGGCAGGGGCCGGCCCCTCCTCCTCCCGGGCGCGCCGCTGCCGGATACCGAACGGGGCGAGCGGGAGAAGGAGGAGGGGCTACGGAGGAAGAAGGCAGCCGGTTGCCTCCTTTCTCCGAGCCTCTCCTCTTTCCCGGGCGCGCTGCTGCTCGGATCCCGGCGGCAGCGCGGGGGAAAGAGGAGGGGCTACGGAGGAGAAGGCAGCCGGGGCTACGGAGGCAGTGGCGCCCGGGGAAAGAGGAGGGGCTACGGAGGAAGAAGGCAGCCGGCTCCCCCGCCCTTCCTAGCAGTAGGCGGCGCCAAGGGCGGCGCGTCACGCTAGGCCTCTGACGCGCCGCCCTTGGCGCCGCCTACTGCTCCTTTTCGGCGGTTCCCCCTCCCTAGGAAGGGCGGCGTGGAGAGAGGGACAGAGGGGGTGGTGCAGGGAGGAGGAGCTGGCTCCTTTCCTTCTCCCTGCCCCGCCTCCTCCTCCCGGCCGCCATTTTTAAAAAAAAAAATTTACATTTTTTTTAAAAAAATTTAAAAATCTTTCAGGAGGGTAGCAGGGCCATGTCTAACAGGCTGGGGGCCGTGTACGGCCCGCGGGCCGCCTGTTGGACAGCCCTGGGTTATGGGATTTGTAGGACTTTCAAACCCTTCATTCCACACAGACCACTGCAGCCCTGAACAAAGACCCATAAAGACTACACTTGGCACACAGTGCCCCCATTACCCACTCTACATCCTACTGCAGTTTAGAGGAGGGCGGACCACGGATGATGGGATTTCAAGTACCTCCACTCACTTCCCCAGCCCACTGTGACCCGCATCCAGTGACTGGTCGAGACCACACACATAACCCCCATTACCCCCTTTACATCCTGGTGAGGTTTAGGGGAGGTGGACCACGGATTATGGGATTTTAGTACTTTCACGTGCTTTACTTCCCACAGACCACTGTGCCCCCAACCAAGAACAATACAGACCAAACTTGGCACACAGTGCCCCTATGACCCACTCTACATTATACTGCCGTATGGAGGAGAGTGGACCATGGATGGGACTTGAAGTACCTCCATGGATTATGGGATTTGTAGTACTTTCAAAGCCTTCATTTCCCACAGACCACTGCAGCCCTGAACAAAGACCTATAAAGACTACACTTGGCACCCTGTGCCCCCATGACCCAGTCTCCATCCTTCTACAGTTTAGAGGAGGGCGGACCATGGATGATGGGACTTCAACTACCTCTACTAATTGCCCAAGACCGCTGCGGCCCCCAACAAAAACCAATAAAGACCATACTTGGCACACAGAGCCCCCATGTCCCACTCTATCTTCTACCGCAGTTTGGAAGAGGGCGGACCATGGATGATGGGACTTCAACTACTCTACTCCTTGCCCAAGGCCGCTGCGGCCCCCAACAAAGACCAATAAAGACCATACTTGGCACACAGAGCCCCCATGTCCCACTCTATCTTCTACTGCAGTTTGGAGGAGGGTGGACCATGGATGATGGGACTTCAACTACTCTACTCCTTGCCCAAGGCCGCTGCGCCCCCCAACAAAGACCAATAAAGACCATACTTGGCACACAGAGCCCCTATGACCCACTCTATCTTCTACTGCAGTTTGGAGGAGGGTGGACCATGGATGATGGGACTTGAAGTACCAAAGACCAACCTTGGCACACAATGCCTTTCTCAAATAACCCAAGCACCTCCAAGTCCCCAAGGTAGTATATTATAATATGAGTATGGTGTAATATATTGTATATACATTTATACAATATAATACTCCTAATGATATTGTGATATTATAATTGTATATTTGTTTTACATGCAATATTGCTAATGATATTGCAATATAATGAAGGCTACCTCCATCAATGGTGGGGATGTAAAAGGGTCAAGAGGTATTGGAGAGACATACATAAAGAAACACAAGAAATAATTAAGAAAAAAATTGAGTTGGACCAGACCTACCTGTTACAAACCTCACTGAGAACCAGGACAGGATGCTCTTCCTATTAAGCACCTGCGCACGCATAACATTGGCTAGACCAGTGTTTCCCAACCTTTTTTGAGCCGCGGCACACTTTTTAAAAAAAAAAAAATCCGGGGCACACCACCAACCAACATGACACAAAATGACACTCTAACACAGTAGAGAACGGTTGGGGGTTGGTGGCCTGCTGGGAGCAGCTGCTGGGAGTGCCGAGCTGGGGAGGGGCTGCCAGGCTGTGCCATGCCCCGCCCCTACCCCGGCTTCACCTCTCCCAGCAGCTGCTCCAGCCTTGAGGGGCAGTGCCAAACCCGTGGTGCCAGAGCCAGCACAATGCTGTCTTGGCACTGTCCCCTCAAGGCTGGAACAGCTGCTGGGAGTGCCGAAGCTGGGGAGGGGGCGGAGCCAGGCTGTGCCATGCCCCACCCCCTACCCCCGGCTTCACCTCTCCCAGCAGCTGCTCCAGCCTTGAGGGGCAGTGCCAAGCCCGTGGTGCCAGAGCCAGCACAATGCTGTCTTGGCACTGTCCCCAAGGCTGGAACAGCTGCTGGGAGTGCCGGCTGGGGAGGGGGCGGAGCCAGGCTGTGCCAGCCCCGCCCCTACCCCCCAGCTTCACCTCTCCCAGCAGCTGCTCCAGCCTTGAGGGGCAGTGCCAAGCCCGTGGTGCCAGAGCCAGCACAATGCTGTCTTGGCACTGTCCCTCAAGGCTGGAACAGCTGCTGGGAGTGCCCTGGGGAGGGGCAAGGCTGTGCCAACAGCAGCTGCTCCAGCCTTGAGGGGGCAGTGCCAAGCCCGTGGTGCCAGAGCCAGCACAATGCTGTCTTGGCACTGTCCCCTCAAGGCTGGAACAGCTGCTGGGAGTGCCGAAGCCGGGGAAGGGGGCAGAGCCAGGCCGCGCCATGCCCCGCCCCATCCACCCAGCTTCAGCTCTCCTACAGAGGAGGAGCATGAGCGGTGAACGGGCTTCAGTGGGCGGGGCTCCTCCTCCACGCGGCTTCAGCGAGCGAGGGGCCAGAGTCCTGGCGGGTTGGAGGCTTGCTGGGGAAACGGCCGAAGGAGGCGGCGCCCCGGTCCCTTCTTTTTCTTCGCCACTGCCCGGCCCTTCCTCCTCCTCCCCCAGGCAGCAGGAGTTCGGCAGGAAGGGGGGGAGGAAGGGGGGCAGAGAGCTTTTCTCGCGGCACAGCAGGAGGTCCGTCACGGCACACTAGTGTGCCACGGCACACTGGTTGAGAAAGACTGGGCTAGACGGTGGAAACAAGAAGCAATCCCCACCATAGAAGAATGGACATTGAAAATTCTGGACGTGATCCAAATGGACTCCCTAGCTCAAAACATGGAAAATCATAAAAACAAAACTGACTGGACTAGCTTTAGGAAATACATGCAGAACAAAGGCTACAAATTCACAGTAGAACTAAATGAACTATAACATAGCATAGATCAAATGAAAATATATCTACGGTGGAAGGACTACAATGTATGTAAACATAACAACGAAATCGACGATGCACATGGGCATTCTTTGGGAAGTCATTTTACCCCTTTGTACCCCTACCCGGCGTTTCCCATACCCTACCCCCACCCACTACCCCTTTACCACTACCCTCCAAATCCCTATTGTTACTGTACACATGTTAATGTCAATATTGGAAAACAATAAAAAAATATATTTAAAAAATGTTATAGTGCAATGTCATGTGTAGTACTGATATTGTGCTATGGCAGTAATTTATTATTTATTTATTTATTAACTTTATTTATACTCCGCACCCATCTCCCCAAGGGGACTCGGGGCGGCTTACATGAGGCCAAGCCCAATAACACATCATAACAACACAGCAGCAATTATGAAACAATACAATCAATAAAACTCAAACACAGGCAGTAACAGACAATTTAAAACCATTTCGAGCGGGCCAAATGTGAATGTTAAAAATTTAAAAAAAAAATAAACACTGGGTGCAGACAGAGGTAGTTTGCATATAGCAGGAAGGTTTCCAGAACAATGTGGGGCAGGCACCCAACCTGTAATTACAGTGCTTCTGAGGACATTTGCAGAGATTGAACACAGCAGGGCATTATTTACTTTATTCAGGGAAGGCACATTGGAACAGCCACGTCTTCAGGCTCCTCCTAAAGATTGCAGTAACAGCTCCTGCCGTGAGGCACCTCTCCCCACTATTCTCACTTAGGTGAGACCCTTGTGGGGTTGTGTTTACCCATAACTGTACCGCCAGTTCAACATTATTCCTGAACGCTTCCTGGGCACCAATAGAACTACTAAGACCAAGCACCACTGCGGCACGCCATTGTGCGTGTCCGCGCCTGCGCATTGGCCGCACCAGCCCCAATTATTTATTTATTTGTTTGTTTATTATTTCGCATTTGTCTGTCCCCCCCCCCCCCCCCACGGCTCGGGGCGACTTACAACAGTTCGTAAAATACAATTGTCAGATAACTCATAAACCACAGTAATACCATTAAGATGGAATTACAATTAGAACAGTTGAAGCAACAAATGGAGTCGCAGTGTGCTGACAGCCAGGCGGTGTGAGCTACAGTTTAGCTAACTCCGAAGGCTTGTTGGAACAGCAATGTCTTAACTGCTCTCCTGAACGGGAGGAGGCCCTGGGTGGCACGGATGCCGGCAGGCAGTGCGTTCCACATGGTAGGGGCTGCAACAGAGAAAGCCCGGCGGCGGGTTGCGGACAGATGGTAGGTCCTCACGTTTGGGATGACCAGGAGGTTTAGCTCTTCGGAGCGCAGTGATCTGGTGGGATGATATGGGACAAGGCGGTCCCGCAGGTACACTGGCCCCAGACCATGTAAGGCCTTAAAAGTCAGGACTAACACTTTGAAGGCAATCCGGCATTCAATTGGGAGCCAGTGCAGTTCGCGTAGGATTGGCGTGATGTGGTGGCCAATCGGGACCCCTGCCAGGAGTCGCGCTGCAGCGTTCTGCACCAGCTTGAGTCTCCGGATTACCGACAGAGGAAGGCCAATGTACAGAGCATTACAGTAGTCCAGCTTCGAGATGACCGTGGCTTGGATCACTGTGGCTAAGTCGCGCCGGGACAAATAGGGGGCCAGCTTCCTCGCCTGGCGAAGATGGAAAAATGCTACCCTGCTGACGCTGGAGACGTGGGCCTCCATCGACAACAGGGGGTCCAAGGTTACTCCTAAGCTCTTAACAGAGGGCGACGGACATAATGTCATAATTAGCGTTCTTCACGGACTACGAAGACCAGCCAGCCCTGCGGCGCGCTATTGAGCAAGCCTGCACATGCGCCCTGCGCGTATGGGTATCTTTCAGCGGTCTCCGTGAATTTTCCTTCCCTTCCGCTAGACACGGACTTCACTGTTGGCTCTCTACAATTTTCAAGCACCTATGAAGGTTACTATTATTGTTTATTTGCATTGTAGCGACCCAGTAGCCACGAAGGTCCCATTATCTTCCTGGCTACAGACTTCTGTATTGGATTACTGTGATACATTGCATGTGCTTTGCCAAACTGTACCTAACCCAATTGTTAGTTCTCACCGTGTTGTACCTTGCTACTATGTCATCGCATTGTACTTAGGACATTGCACTATTTAGTTCCCATTGTGGATTGTGAATTATTCTAATTGTGTACTTGCGAATACAAAATTATTTTTGATACTATTTGATTACTGTATTATTCATATACCTGAATTGCTTTATTGTGTCCTCCTAAAGATGGCCAAAGTGGAGACTCGTCTGATATCCCTGGGAAACGCGTTCAAGAGTCGGGGCGCCACTACAGAGAAGGCCCTCTCCCTCGTCCCCACCAAACGTGCCTGTGAGGATGGTGGGAGCGAGAGTAGGGTCTCTCCTGATGATCAGAGAGATCACCTGGGCTCATAAACAGAGGTGCGGTCACGTAGGTAGGCGGGTCCCAAACCGTTCAGGGCCTTCTAGGTAAGAACCTGCACCTTGAATTGGGACCGGAAGATGAATGGCAGCCAATGGAGCCCCTTAAACAGGTGGGTTGACCGCTCCCTGTAAGTCGCTCCGGTTAGCAATCTGGCTGCCGTCCGTTGGACCAATTGAAACTTCCAGGCCGTCTTCAAGGGCAGTCCCACGTAGAGTGCATTAAAGGCGTGACTAAGGCGTGGACCACTGTGGCCAGATCTGACTTCACGAGGTACGGTCGCAGCTGGCGCACGAGTTTTAATTGCGCAAAGGCCCTCCCAGCCACCGCAGACGCCTGAGCTTCAAACGTTGGCGACGAGTCTAGGAGGACACCGAAGCTGCGGACCTGTGGCTTCAGGGGGAGTGCAACCCCATCGAGCACAGGTTGCCACCTTATGCCCCAATCCGGCTTACGATCGACCAATGTAGTTTGTTGTATTTGCAGTTTGCCGCTCTGAGTCCCCTTCGGGGTTGAGAAGGGCGGCATATAAATACCGCGAAATAAATAAATACATAAATACTGCATCACAATCCTCAAGGAGGCACGGAGGGCTCTTCCAGACTGGCCCTGTATCCCAGGATATGATCCCAGGTTTTCTGTTTATCCCAGATTAACTGGCAGTGTGGACTACATTAAGAATTTAAGCAGATGGAAAGGAAAATGGAAAATGACAACAGTTATCCTGTGGTCAGGTTTTTTCCGAAGCTCAGGAAATGGTAGCAACTGTGAAGCCCAACGCCATCAGGAACCTTTGCAAAGCTTGATCAGGGAGGTCGGCACAAGATCAAGCTCAGAACTCCAGCTTGCTGTTTTACTACAACCTTAAAACGTCTCGGCAGAAGGAAATAATGGAATAAACGCAAATAATTACAAAATCGGATTATTTCATGCTGCAGAGCTGTTTGGGCTGGAAGTCAGCCTGAAGAAAACGGAAGTCCTCTACCAGCCTGCACCACAGGAAGAACACCATCATCCCCACGTCAGCATAGGCACATCTGTGCTTAAGTCCGTTCAGCAGTTCACCTCCCTGGGAAGCATCATCTCTTCAAACGCAAAGATTGATAAAGAGATAGATCACAGATCAGCAAAGGCATAGAGAGTGCATTCGGAAGGCTTCACAAAAGAGTCTGGAGCAACAAGCACCTGAGGCAAAGCACCAAAATCAGTGTGTACAGAGCTATCGTACTGTCTATTCTCCTCTATGGGTCTGAAACATGGGTAACGTATCGCCAACACCTACGACTCCTCGAATGCTTTCATCAGCGCTGTCTTTGCACAATCCTAAATTGGACCGACTATGTGACGAACGTCGCTGTCCTTGAGCAAGGAGGGATCACCAGCGTTGAGGCCATGCTATTGAGAACACAACTGCGCTGGGCAGGTCACGTCTCTAGGATACTACATAGAGATACTACTCTATGGTGAACTCGCCATGGATCAGCGCAAGAGAGGCACCCCAAAAAAGAGATATAAGGACACCCTGAAACAACATCTCAGGCTCGGCCAGATTGATCACCAACAATGGCCCACCCTGGCCTCACATCGGGAGGCATGGAGACGCACTATCCACAATGCTGTGGCCTCTTTCGAGAAGACACACCGAACGGGTCTCGACAACGCAGAAAGAACCGCAACTTGGAAACAACTTCACCCAAGGAGACTTTCTGCTGTGCTTTCTGCAACCGGACTTGCCCATCTCAGATTGGCCTTTTTTAGTCATCAACGCGCTTGTAGAAAGCGTGGGGTGAGTCCTTCCTAAGGATCTTCGTTCGCGAAGTAATGCCAGAGAGAGAGAGAGAGAGAGATTTTCCCTATGGTGTCAATCCTTTCGTGTCAAACCCCTTTGTAACCCCTCCCACCCTAACCCTGTACCCAAAGAATGTATTTGGAGTGTGACTATATGTTTTGAACTGGGCGATGTGAGTGCACACTCAGCTAATGTGGGATATCCTGCCCTGAGATTCTGGGAGATATAGGGCGGTGTGGAAGGGCCCCCTGATGCTCTGGTGCCAGGCCCAGGGGCTGAACCCAGCCTGCCCATTTCCTTGGATGGGACCCTCCTGGTGCTGGGCGACCACTCCTGCATTCCCCGTCATTGGACATAATGAGTGGGGGGAAAGGCAGGGGCACAGAGCAGCCTTCCTTCGGAGGAGAGTCCAGGAGGGCTCTGGTGCGCACGTGGCGGGCCTGTGCTGAGAGGCCGGCTCTGGCCCACGTGGCCCAAGGAGGGCCCCGAGAGCCCCGCTGCCTGGGCGCGCCGTGGCTCACCTTGCCGCTGGCTGTCCCGCCGCTGACGCCGATCAGGAAAGGCTGGCCGCCCTGGCTCCTCTGGCCCTGCTGCTGCTGCTGCTGCTGCTGCTGCCCTGGAGCCGCTGCTCGCTGTCGCCCGCCATGTGCCTGCCTCTGCCTCTGCCTGGGATCTCTCTGCTCAGAAAGGCTTGGCCAGCCTGGCTGCCGGGCTCCTGGCCAAGGGCCGCCCCTGCCCCGCCTCCCGCCTGAGCCAAGTCTTCCAGGGGGCGAGGGAGGGGTTACGAGGGAAGGAGTGAAGGAGAGAGAGAGAGAGAGATTGCAATAGGGTTCCCATATGTCCCTTATTCTAAGGCAGTGTTTTTCAACCTTTTTTGAGCCGTGGCACACTTTTTACATTTGCTAAATCCTGGGGCACACCACCAACCAGAATGACACAAAATGACACTCTAACACAGTGATACATATAGTTAATGTTTTAAAAATGTATTTATACACTCAGTGTGAAGCCTGAGGATATCTATGAACTCAACATAGATATCCTGGCAGGAATGGCAGAAAGACACACACTTCCCACACAGAACTCCCATAACCAAGAGAAAATGCTATAAGAGTTTGGTGGGCATTGACCTTAGGTTTTGGAGTTGTAGTTCACCTATATCCAGAGAGCACTGTGGACTCAAACAATGTTGGATCAGGACCAAACTTGGCATGAATACTCAATATGCCCAAATATGAACGCAGATGGAGTTCAGGAGAAATAGACCTTGACATTTGGGGGTTGTAGTTGCTGGGATTTATAGTTCCCCTACAATTAAAGAGCATTCTGAAAGGGAGGCGGGCCTTCCCAATGCATGGAGAGGGAGAGACCAAGTAGATAACGGGTGGGAAGTGGGGGTGTTTGTAATTTTGTGCCTTTATCGAGGTAGGTTTCTTAGGGTTTTTATACTTCAACACACTAGACTCTCCCCCCTCCCCTCCTGGAGGGTCCAATTTCCCACGGCACACCTGATGATCGCTCACAGCACACTAGTGTGCCCCGGCACACTGGCTGAGAAACACTGTTCTAAGGGACGTCCCTTATTTTGGCCTTAAAATTTGTGTCCCTTATTTTCAGGCCCTGTCCAGGGGCGGCCTCACCTCTCCCGGGGGGGGGGGGGAGGCAAAACTTATTTTTGCGCTCCCCGGTGGCTCCTGGATGGCCTCGCGCATGTGCGCTGGCGTCCCGCGCGCCGCGCGCGAGTTCGCGTGGTGGCGCGCACACGCAGCGACGTCCCAGCCGGCCGCGCATGCGCAGTGGCGTCCTGCCCGGCCGCGCGGTGTCCCGCCCGCCGCGCGCAAGCCGGCGGCAGCGGCGCAGCTAGCTGCGGCTGGCTGCAGAGGCGGAGCAGCGGGGCAGGGCGGGCGGCGCGGAGGCGGAGACGCCCCTCCCAATTCACGACGCCCCTCCCATGTCCATCGCCCTACGTGACTGCGTAGGCCGCGGAATGGGCAGGGCCGGCCCTGTCCCTGTCCCTTATTTTTGACTAGCAGGACAGAACTGGGCGGGGTTGACCAGAGGAAGGTGCGCTGCTGGTTTCACGGCAATGCCTGCCCGGGATTCCAACTCACAGGGCAGCCTGCGCCCCGTTGGAAGGAAGAGGTGATACAGGACTTTTTCAAAGTACAGTAGACTAATTAACTGTTACTCAAGGGGAATGTTGGATCATGTTGGATAAAGCTAGTTTCTGGTTGCTTGAGAGTTACTCTTAAAATAGGCCTAGCTGTGCATCCAATACTATACAATGCTGTGTATCCCACACTATACTATACCATTAACTATTGACATAATAATCTTGAAGATGTACTGTCTTATAAAAATTATTTTATTTTAATGTTAAGACAGTGCACTTTTAAAGTCAGCAAAGTCAAGTACTAAATACAGATGGAGAAAATTAGGTAGTCCTGATAATGTTTTTTCTGCATGACAAAGCATGCAGGAACATACCATGTGCTGTTAAGAGGGTGTAAGTCAGTTTCTTTTGTGAGTTTCAATCATTATCTTATTCTGTTAATAAAACTATTTCTACCTAATGTTTGAGTTTCAAGTTTTTAATGAAGTGTCCCTTATTTTTGTGAAAAATCCCGTAAATGTCCCTTATTTCTTATATCAAAAAGTGGCAACCCTAGATTGCAAGCAGAATGGGTTTGCAATATGAGTTGTGGTATTTCCTATAGAAGATAGTCCAGGCCGAGCTGCCTTTGGGGGGGCCCCCACTCCTTCCCCTCCTACCCCCCAAAGGCAGCTCGGCCTGGACTATCTTCTATAGGAAATACCACAAATCATATTGCAAACCCATTCTGCTTGCAATCTCTCTCTCTCTCTCTTTCTCACACACACACTGTCACACCCACACTCTCTCACACACACACTCTCAGACTCTCGCACACACTCTCTCGCACACACTCCCTCACACTCTTTCTCACACTCTCACACTCTCTCACACTCTCAGACTCTCTCTCTCACACACACTCTCTCTCTCATACTGACTCTCTCTCACGCTCTCACACTCTCTCACTCTTTCTCACTCTCTCTCACACTCACACTTTTTCTCACTCTCTCTCTCTCACACACACTCTCACACACACACTCACACACTCACACTCTCTCACACACACACTCTCACACTCTCTCACTCTCTCACACACACTCTCACACACTCTCTCACTCTCACACACACACACACACTCTCACACTCTCACACACTCACACTCTCACACACACACTCTCACACTCTCTCACACACACTCTCTCACACTCTCAGACTCTCACACACACACTCTCATACACTCTCTCAGACTCTCACACACTCTCTCTCACACACTCTCTCACACACTCTCTCACTCTCTCTCTCTCTCACACACACTCTCACACACACTCTCACTCTCACACACACACACTCTCTCACACACACTCTCACACACACTCACACACTCACACTCCCACACTCTCTCACACACACTCTCTCTCTCACTCTCTCTGTGGACCCTTCCAGACAGGCCCTATATTCCATGATGGAATCCCAGTGAGGGCAAACAACCAAGGCCCCCCTGCGTTCAAGTTAATCTGACCTGCAGCAGGGAGTTCCGCAGATCCTGGATGCCCCATTGGGCTAGCATCGTCAGGAGTGTGGCTACAGCAACAGCTTCAACCGACAACCTTTCTTTACTTTGCTTTCTTCCACTGACCCTAACATTGTAACAAGTCCCCCAATAAAGTATCATTTAATTGTAACTTTTCCCTCTTTATAGACCAGGGGTCAAGAACCTTTTTGACTCCGAGAGCCATGAAAGCAAAGTATTTGGAAATTTATTTCCGTGAGAGCCATATTATATATATATATATACACACACACACAGTGTTTGTGTGTGTGTGTGTGTGTGTGTGTGTGTGTATATATTCAGACTGAATTCAACTAAATGTGAGTATATACGTATATACGATGAGAAAAGGATTCCCCGGCAGAATGACAGGACACTTCAGACCTGGCTCTGCAAAAGGCATGCTCAGGACTCTGGGAAGGAAGAGAAGACAGAAGGAAGGAAGGAAGGAAGGAAGGAAGGAAGGAAGGAAGGAAGGAAGGGAGAGGATATAAAGGAGGGAGGGGGAGAGGAAGACAGAAAAGAAGAGTGAACTATGGAAAAGGAAGAAAAGAAAAGCAGGAGAGAGACAAGGAGGGGAAAAGAAAGAAGGAAATGGGAGGGAGAAAAGGAAAGGGTGGGTAAAAGAAAGGAAAGGGAGTGAGGAAAAAGTAAAATAATGAAGGGAAAAGAAGAAAAGAAAGGAGAGAGGGAAGTGAAAAGAAAGGAAGGAGAAGGAAGACTTGGGGGAAAAGAAGAGAAGAGAAAGGAAGGAAGAGGGAGGGGATGGAGGAAAGAAGGAAGGGGAGAGAGGGAGGGGAAAGGAAGGAAAGAAGGAAAGGGTGAAGGGAAGAAAGGAAGGAAGAGGGAGGAAGGAAGAGGGAGAAAGGAGGAAAAAGGAAGGGGAGAGAGGGAGGGAAAAGGAAGGAGAGAAGGGGAAGGAAAGGGTGAAGGAAGGAAGGAAGGAAGGAAGGAAGGAAGAGGAAGGAAGAGGGAGAATGGAGGAAAGAAGGAAGGGGAGAGGGAGGGAAAAGGAAGGAGAGAAGGGGAAGGAAAGGGGAAGGAAGGAAGGAAGAGGAAGGAAGAGGGAGAATGGAGGAAAGAAGGAAGGGGAGAGAGGGAGGGAAAAGGAAGGAGAGAAGGGGAAGGAAAGGGTGAAGGAAGGAAGGAAGGAAGGAAGAGGAAGGAAGAGGGAGAAAGGAGGAAAGAAGGAAAGAAGGAAGGGAGAGAGGGAGGGAAAAGGAAGGAGAGAAGGGGAAGGAAAGGGTGAAGGAAGGAAGGAAGGAAGGAAGAGGAAGGAAGAGGGAGAATGGAGGAAAGAAGGAAGGGGAGAGAGGGAGGGAAAAGGAAGGAGAGAAGGGGAAGGAAAGGGTGAAGGAAGGAAGAAAGGAAGGAAGAGGAAGGAAGAGGAGAATGGAGGAAAGAAGGAAGGGGAGAGAGGGAGGGAAAAGGAAGGAGAGAAGGAAAGAATGGAAGAGGAAGGAAGGAAGGAACGAAGAGGGAGGGGGGAAAGGTAGGGAGAGGGAGGAAAAAGAATGAAAGAAAAGAGAGGGAAGGAAAGGAGAGGAAGGAAGGAAGGAAGGGAGGAGGGGGCGCGGGGGCCAAGGCGGACCTTGGTGTCGACGTCGGCGAGGCCGTTCCTCCAGAAGGCGTCGAAGAGGCAGCGGCTCTTGAGCTGCCCGGCAATGAGGGCGATGAGCTGGGCGTACCCCGGGGGCAGCAAGGCTGGGTCCGCGGCGCCAGGGCCAGGTCCGCCTCCGCCGCCTCCCCAGAGGCCTGTGGCGGAGGACAAAGAGGAAGACGAGGACGAGCCGCCGCCGGCCTCCGACATCCATGGCGAAGAGGTGCAGGGCCCCGAGAGCAGTGGGGGATGAGGAAGAGGCAGCAATAGCGGCGTGGAAGCAGCAGTCGCGGCGCACTTGCGTCACTCCTCCCCGCTGCATGCTGGGAAACCGAGGCCCGGGCTGCTCTGGAGAGCCAGATGCAATCATGAATAGAGCCACGCCTGGCTCCCGAGCCATAGGTTCCTGACCCATTATATAGGAACACCACAAATCATATTGCAAAACCATTCTGCTTGCAATCACTCTGTGTATGCAATGTGATATTTCTTCCTGCGTCATACAAATCGTTTTCTAATTGCTTCTATCAGAGAAAACTTGTGGAAAGTGTATCAGGGCCCTTCCACACAGCCATATAGCCCGGGATCATCAAGCCAGAAAATCCCACAATATATGCTTTGAACTAGAATCTCTCTCAATGTGGACTCAGGACCTTTCCAGGCAGGGCCTATATCCCATGAACAAATCCCAGTGAGCGCAAACAACCAAGGGCCCCCTGCGTTCAAGTTAATCTGACCTGCAGCAGGGAGTTCCGCAGATCCTGGATGCCTCATTGGGCTAGCATCGTCAGGAGTCTGGCTACATCAGCAGCTCCAACCAACAACCTTTCTTTACTTTGCTTTCTTCCACTGACCCCAACATTGTAACAAATCCCTCAATAAAGTATCATTTAATTGTAATGTTTCCCTCTCTATAGTGATATATTGTGTCTTTTACTGTCTCCAACTCTCTCCAAGGATGAACCCTTCCTTTCCCGTGCTGCAGATCACTGCCGGCTCAACCGGGATGGTCTTACAGCGTCCCGGGAAGGCCAAAACTGTGTTCCTCTAAATTGTGGATACAGAAACCCATTGGGCCCCCATATCCGCAGTTCAACGGATCGCCTCCATTTTGGTGCCATATTGTGGTGCCATTTAGATGTCTCCCACACAGCTGAATAAAATCCCACATTATCTGCTTTGATGGGATATATGGCAGTGTGGGACTCAAAATGTTCCAGTTCAAAGCAGATATTGTGGGTTATTCTGCCTTGATATTCTAGGTCAGTGTTTCCCAACCAGTGTGCCGTGAGCGATCCTCAGGTGTGCCGTGGGAAATGGAAACCTCCAATACCCTTTCTTCCCGCTCCTGCCGAACACTTTTTCTTCTCCACTCGGGCTCCCTTCTTCCCAGCCTCGCTCTGCTCGCTTTGCCTCGCTTTGCTCTGGGATGAGTTTGCGCAGTAGCGCCTGCACGGGTCATGCCTTCCTCCCTCCCCCCTCCCCTCCTGAACATGCTCACGCTGCCCCCTCGGATCAAAATGGCGGCAGAAGCGGCAGTGGAGAAGAAAAAGTAAGTGTTCGGCAGGAGGGGGAAGGAAGGGCGCGAAGGGGGAGGAAGAGGTCTCTGTCGAAAGCTGGCATGGGGAAACTTGGACCTTCCAGGTGTTTTGGACTCCAACTCCCACCATTCCTAGCAGCCTCAGGCCCTTTTCCTCCCCCCCCCCAGCCACTTAAGCAGGAAAGGGCCTCGGGCTGTTAGGAATAGTGGGAGTTGGAGTCCAAAGCACCCAGAGGGCCGAAGTTTTCCCATGCCTGTTTGAGGGACCTTAAAGTGGTGAGCCTCCTTCCAACATTGTGATTCTGGATAGAAAACAAACAACAACATAACATAACATTGTTTGAGTCCACAGTGCTCTCTGGGTGTAGGTGAACTACAACTTCCAAACTCAAGGTCAATTCCCAAGCAAACCCTTTCAGTACTTTCTGTTGGTAATGAGAGTTCAATATGCCAAGTTTGGTTCAATTCCATTGTTGCAAGAGTTCAGGATGCTCTTTGATTGTGTGTTAACTATAAATCCCAGAAACTGTAACTCCCAAATGTCAAGGTCTATTTTCCCCAAACTCCATCTGTGTTCACATTTGGGCATATTGAGTATTCATGCCAAGTTTGGTCCTGATCCAACATTGTTTGAGTCCACAGTGCTCTCTGGATATAGGTGAACTACAACTCCAAAACCCAAGGTCAATGCCCACCAAACTCTTATAGCATTTTCTCTTGGTTATGGGAGTTCTGTGTGGGAAGTTTGTGTCTTTCTGCCATTCCCGCCAGGATATCTATGTTGTGTTCATCGAAACAGGCCCAGGTTTCACACTGAGTGTATAAATACATTATAAACATACTAACTAGATGTATTACTGTGTTAGAGTGCCATTTTGGTTGGTAAATATACACACACACACAATTTATTTATAAAAATAATTATATATATATATATATATATATATACAGTATATATAATGAGAATTGTTTTTAAAAATAAATATGTGTATTTAAAAATACAAAACTACACATATTACAAAAATACATCAACATATAAAGAGACAACAGTTGCAATTCCATGAACATGACATTGGCACACTAAGCCTGCCCTGCTGCCAGGGGCGGTCCTACAAGATAGGCCAAGTAGGCGGCCGCCTAGGGCGCCATCTGGGAAGGGGGCGCCATCCTGGCCGCATGGGGCGCCATCCTGGCCCTGCCGATGTTCCTCAGACAGTGCTGCAGCTGCCTGCTTTTTGACCCTGGCCTTGTGCGCTCTGACGGCGCTTCTGGGCACGCGCTGAGGTTTTCACGCAGGCGCAGTTGCTCCAGAGCTAAAGTTGAGCGCAGGAGCAACTGCACATGCGCGAAAACCTCCGTGCATGCCCAGTAGCTCCCTTGCGCAGAAGCCTGTAAGCAAAGCACTCCCTATCGGGCAGGCAGGGAGTGCTTCCCCTCCTTTTGCCTCCGCTGCGCGCGCGCGTTTGCAGGGAAGGAGAAAAGAATCAGAGAAGGAAGTGTAAGTGAAGGAATGAATGAAGGGCTTTCCTCCTCCTCCTCCTCGTCCTCCGTGACCTCTTCTCTCCCTCCTTCCTTTCTTCGGCTCTATTTCTGTCTAGACCTGAGGGGCCTGAGGCTATGAGGAGTTGTGGGAGTTGGAGGCCAAAACACCTAGAGGGAGGGAGGGAGGGCCCAAGTTTGCCCAGGCCGCGCTGCCTGTATTCGACCTCATTTGAACATTTTGGCTGATTTTCTATTTACATTTACATTGGGATCCTAATTTTGGACTTATGGGAGACTCCTATGAATTATGAGACGGGTGGGAGGTAATATATTCTGATTTTGATGCATTGACATGGCATTTCTTGTTGATTATTATACAGTTCTGCTTAATATTGTCATACAATATAATACAAATACAATATAACAATAGAATAATGATATATTTTATATGACATGTAATATTACAAACAATATTGCAGTATAGTGGTATTGTACAAAATAGTAATATATAATATTTTATTTTACTTTATTTTGGGTTATTTGAGTTTTATAGGAGTCATGAAAATATTTAGTAGGGGATAATTTTATTTAAATAAATAATAATATTATTTTATAATAATAATAATATAATAGAATGTTACATTAAATTATAATGTCAATATATTATAATATAATTATATTGTAATGTAGTATAATATAATTATGATATAATATAGTATGAGTATGGTATAATATATTGTATATACATTGATACAATATAATACTACTAATGGTATTGTGATATTATAATTGTATATTTGTTTTACATGGGGGGGGCGGCAAAATAATGTTCGCCTACCATTTCAAATTACCTTAGACCGCCCCTGCCTGCTGCCCTCTCCCAATGGGGAGAAAGAGAGGGGAACGAGCTGAGAGCGGAACTCAGGCGCCGGAGTCGCGCGTGCCCCTGCGCCTGCTGTCCCCGCAACTTCCGGTCAGGGCCTAGCTTCCGGGGAGGCGCTGCATTCGACGGGCTTCCCAAAATGAGCACCATGTTTGCCGACACCGTCCTCATTGTTTTCATCTCGGTGTGCACGGCGCTGCTGGCGGAAGGTGAGCGCGGGGGGAGCCCCGGCGGCCTGAGTGGGAGGGCAGCCCGGCCGTGCCTCTCTCGCCCGGGGGCCCAAGGGTGTGTGTGTCCACGCGGTGGGATTGATACAGTTCGACCCCGCTTCAACTGCCATGGCTTAGTACCATAGGATCCTAGGATTCAGAGTGGATGAGCAGGGCCTACCTGACAGTGTCCCCATGGCAACACTCAGGCAACTCTCCTCCTTCCTCCGTTTCCTTCATACTCCTCTCTTCTTTCTTTCCTTCTTCCCTACTTTCCCTCACACCCATTCTCCTTCTACCTCTTTCCCTTTCTTTCCTTCCCATGCCTTTCCCCCCATTCATTTTCCTTTCTTTCCCCCTTTTCCTTCCTTCTCCATTCCTTCCTTTCTTTCCCTTCTTTTCTTTTTTCTCTCCTTCCTTCTTTCATTCCCTCTTCTTCGCATACACGCGTGGCCTTTGTTATTAATAATAACAATTACTAACTGTATTTATTCCCTGCCTTTCTACCTGTGAGGACTCATAGCAACCCCCCCCCCCTCCCGTGTGGCATAGGGCAGGGCTGTCCAGCCGGCACCCCCGGGGCCCGACACGGCCCGCGAGCCCTTTCCCGCCGGCCCCCTAACTTGTTTTAATAAAATACAAATAAATAATAATAATAAAAAATACCTACTTCCGGGTTTAGGCAAGCATCGCGAGACTACGCCAGCCACAGACGGGATTTCGAGGGAGGCCGAAATCCCGTCTGTGGCTGCGTAGTCTCGCGATAGCTGCCGAAATCTCAGGTCCCGCGGCATTTGTGTCCGGCCTCCTCCCCCCTCGCGGCTGCTTCCAGGCCAGCCCCCATTCCCTCAGAGAGAGGGAGGAGGGGAGTGAGGCAGGGAAAGCCCCTCCTGGCTCCGTCCTCTTCCTGTGGAGGGCCCTCGCTTCCCGCCCCGGATGGATGGGAGCCGCCGCGCCCGGCCTGAGCTTGGCCTCGGCTCCAGCGGGGCTCTTCGGGGACGGCGTTGGCGCTTCGGCCCTGTGGCGGGGCTCCCACAGTATGGGTAAGGAAGGGCCTGGCTCGAATCAATCAATCTAAAAACAGTGGGACGTTGGGTGAGGGGGGGTCCCTCAGTGGCGGTTTCCTTGGCGACGCTTCCATCCCCCTCCGCCCCTCCCCTTGTTGTGCTGCCTTCCCCGCGTGCAGGGTGCAACGTGGCTTCCTTGCGCCTGCCCCCGGCTTGTTTTCCCTTCAGGGAGGGAGGGAGCTCTTTGGGCCTCCTCCACCCGCCTCTGGGAAAGGAGGCCCCATCAAGCCCTGCGACGGCATTAAGAACATAAGAACATAAGAAGAGCCATGCTGAATCGGGCCTCAGCCCATCTAGTCCAGCATTCTGTGTCACACAGTGGCCTCCAGTTGTACGCGGGGATCTCGAGCAGAAGGGAGGGCAAAACCCTCACCTGCTCCTGACCCCCCACAACCAGTACCCAGGGAAATCCTGCCTGCCTCCATCAACACAGAGGTGGCACTTGGATGTCCATTTCAGTAACTACTGATTCCCTTGGTATCCATGAATCTGTCTAATCCTGCCTTGAAGCTGTCCAGGCTGACCGCTGTCACAACCTCCTCTGGAAGTGAGTTCCATAACCCAATGACCCTCTGGGTGAAGAAATATTTCCCTTTATTAGTCCTAAGTTTCCTACCTTGGAGCTTCAGGAGTGCCCCTAGTCCTAGTGTTGGGTGACAGAGAAAATAGTTTTTCTCTATTCACCTTTTCTATCCCATGCATGATTTTATACACTTCGATCAAGTCGCCTCTTAAACGCCGTCTTTCAAGGCTGAAAAGACCAAGGCGTTGCAACCTGGTTTCATAAGGGAGCCGCTCCATCCCTTGGATCATTTTTGTTGCCCTTCTTTGTACCTTTTCCAGTTCCGTTATATCCTTATATATATATATATATATATATATATATATATAAATGGGGGCGGACCCGGGGCAGAGCTGGGGGAGGGGGCAGAGCTGGGGGCGGAGGCAGACCCTTCGGCCCCCCAGGTGATCAGTGACCGGAATTCCGGCCCTTGGGCCCATAGAAGTTGGACAGCCCTGACATAGGGCCACATTACCTAGCAACAGCCAATCCAGTGAAATCAAAAGGCCACTTCACCTAGCAATAGCCTTTATGGCACAAACAAACACACACGCAGGTGCTTTCACTTATCTATCTTTTATTTATTTATTTACCGCATTTATACCCCGTCAACTTCCCATCCCCCGAGGGGGGCCTCAGGACGCCTTACAATAAGCCCTGTTAAGAGGCTATTACACATGATACAATAATAAAACCACAGATAAAAACATCTCATAGTTAAAAACAATACATAATTAAAACTATACAAAAGCCCTCATTAAAACAATAGACCACATTAATTCTACAGCAGGGCTGTCCAACTTCTACGGGCCCAAGGGCCAGAATTCCGGTCACTGATCACCTGGGCGGCCGAAGGATGTGCCTCCGCCCCCGGCTCCGCCCCCTCCCCGGCTCCAATTTACTTACAATTGACCTTGAGTTGTGGAGTTGTAGTTCACCTCCATCCAGAGAGCACTCAAATAATGACGGATCTGGACCAAACTTGGCATGAATACTCAATATACCCAAATGGGAACACTGGTGGATTTGGGGGGAATGTTTCCGAATACCTTTGAGTTATTTGAGTCCACACTCAAATTGGGACTTGATGGGGCCTCCTTTCCCAGAGGCGGATGGAGGAGGCCCAAAGAGCTCCCTCCCTCCCTGAAGGGAAAACAAGCCGCGGGGCAGGCGCAAAGGAAGCCACGTGCGCCCTGCACGCGGGGAAGGCAGCACAACAAGGGGAGGGGCGCAGAGGAGGGGAAGGGAAGCGCCGCCAAGGAAACCGCCGCTGAGGGACCCCTCCCCCCCTCACCCAACGTCCCACTGTTTTTAGATTGATTGATTTGAGCCAGGCCCTTCCTTACCCATACTGCGGGAGCCCCGCCACAGGGCCAAAGCACCAACGCCGCCGCTGTCCCCGAAGAGCCCCGCTGGAGCCGAGGCCAAGCTAATCTCGTCTGTGGCTGGCATAGTCTCTCGATGCTTACCTAAACCCGGAAGTAGGTATTTATTTATTTATTTATTGTATTTTATTAAAACAAGTTAGGGGGCCGGAGGGAAGGCGCTCGGGGGCTGTGTACGGCCTCAGGGCTGCCTGTTGGACAGCCCTGTTCTACAGTATACAAGCACCCAATGCTGTAGGGCAGTGTTTTTCAACCTTTTTTGAGCCGTGACACATTTTCTACATTTACAAAATCCTGGGGCACACCACCAACCGAAATGACACAAAATGACACTCTAACACAGTCATACATATAGTTAATATGTTTTTAAATGTATTTATACACTCAGTGTGAAACCTGGGCCTGTTTCAATGAACACAACATAGATATCCTGGCAGAAAGACACACATGCTGTTGTGGTCTCTCTCTCTCTCGCTAATATATGTATGTATGTATGTATGTATGTAATGTTCATTTGTGAGACTAACATAACTGAAAAACCACTGGACAAATTGCTGCCAAATTTGGCCACAAAACATACTAATACTAACCCAAGAAGGGACCATTGGGAGTCAATTGGGAGTCGTTGCTGGGAGTTATAGTTCACCCGCAATCAAAGAGCACTCTGAACTCCACCAATGATGGAATGGAATCAAACTTCCCACACGGAACTCCCATAACCAAGAGAAAATACTATAAGAGTTTGGTAGGCATTGACCTTGAGTTTTGGGGTTGTAGTTCACCTATATCCAGAGAGCACTGTGGACACAAACAATGTTGGATCAGGACCAAACTTGGCATGAATACTCAATATGCCCAAATGCGAACACAGATGGAGTTTGGGGAAAATAGACCTTGACATTTGGGAGTTACAGTTTCTGGGATTTATAGTTAACACACAATCAAAGAGCATCCTGAACTCTTGCAACAATGGAATTGAACCAAACTTGGCATATTGAACTCTCATTACCAATAGAAAGTACTGAAAGGGTTTGCTTGGAAATTGACCTTGAATTTGGAAGTTGTAGTTCACCTACACCCAGAGAGCACTGTGGACTCCAATAATGATGGATCTGGCCCACACTTGGGATGAATACTCAATATGCCCAACTATGAACACACATGGAGTTTGGGGAAAATAGACCTTTACGTTTGGGAGTTGTAGTTCACCTACATCCAGAGAGCACTGTGGACTCAAATAATGATGGGCGGGTCTCTTCCTCATGGGGAGGGGGACACTCCACCCTTTTCCGACCCTCCCTCCACTCACCTCAGCCTCTCTGCCGGCCTTTCCTCCTCCTCAAATGGTGACTGCTGGGAAGGGGGTGGGGCCCGAGTGACGTCACCCTTCCCTCCTCCCTCCCTCAATTTTAGGCTGGCTGGCGCGCGCGGAGGGGAAACGGCCGAAGGAGGCGTTGCCCGGCCCTTCCTCCTCCTTCCCCCACAAGCAGCAGCAGCAGGAGTTTGGCAGGAGGGGGAAGAAAGGGTATATTGGAGGATTTGTAACAAAACGGGTGTGGTCGCTGTAGATCCAAGAAAAGAATCTGAACACAAAGTTTCTCAGAATATCAATATATTGTGTTATAACTGCGACGTAATATCAGGCAAAATCAACATATAAACCCAAGTTGGGTGCCCGACCCCCACAGCTGGGCAAACGTAAATACAAGTGTCCTGAAGTTGAATTATCGGCACAACAGCAAGTGGGGTAACAACACAATAGTCAAAGTGCCGCCGCTGTAAGGTAAAGTAATCCACACCGATGGGTATTTGTAATCCAATGGTAAGGTGTTGGAAGCAGACGAACCAAGAGCCCAATTCAAAGGCTAAGTAGCTCCTCCTATGCGGGAAGATGAGGGTGCAGGTGTCGTCTGCGAAGCTTTGACTATTGTGTTGTTACCCCACTTGCTGTTGTGCCGATAATTCTATTTCAGGACACTTGTATTTACGTTTGCCCAGCTGTGGGGGTCGGGCACCCAACTTGGGTTTATATGTTGATTTTGCCTGATATTACGTCGCAGTTATAACACAATATATTGATATTCTGAGAAACTTTGTGTTCAGATTCTTTTCTTGGATATTGGAGGATTTGCCACGGCACACCTGATGATCGCTCATGGCACACTAGTGTGCCGCGGCACACCACTTGGGAAACACTGCTGTAGGGCATGTTGCTCATTTGAGAGGTATATATATGTGTGCCTTGATTATATACCCTGGTTGTTTCAGGTATAACGTGGGTGCTGGTCTATAGAACAGACAAGTATAAACGGTTGAAAGCAGAAGTGGAAAAGCAGAGCAAAAAGCGTAAGTATTACACTAAAATTCAAGAACCCAATAGAGGATCATGGGAATCATAGGAATGGATTGTTAAATGGCATGATATATTGTTTTTATAGGGTGGCTTAGTTTTTTAATTGTTCATCTATTTATACTTGTATTGCTTTGTTATTTTGTTTCTTGTTAATTGATATGTGATTATTTTTGAATTTCATTTATTGTATTTGTTCATTGTAAGCCGCCCCAAGTCCCTTCAGGGAGAGGGGGCAGAGTATAAATAACGCTTATTATTGTTATTATAGAGCTGGTCTTCTCCAAAGGATACTCAGATTCTGGACAATAGCTATAATATTTGCTATAGAGCAGGGCTGTCCAACTGCCGGCCCTGCAGGTGTTTTGGACTTCAACTCCCAGAAATCCTAGCCAGTTTACCAGCTGTTAGGAATTTCTGGGAGTTGAAGTCCAAAACACCTGCAGGGCCGGCAGTTGGACAGCCCTGCTATAGAGGATAAGATCATTAGTGCATGCCAGACATCATGGCTATGCATTAGATTGAAAATGGGAGGCTTTACAATCACCAGTTGCTGGTGTACATAGAGAGGGGGGGGATCTCTATATCAGGGGTGGGCAATTATTTTTCCAAGCGGCCACACGAGAGCCAAAAAATATTATGGAGGGCCGCACCTAAAGGCTGAACTACATTCTAATCTACATTATTTATTTATTTATTTACTTACTATATTTACCATATATTACACATCATTAATATTAACATATTAATATATCAAGAAATATTCATATATTATTAGTATTAATATCATAATTATTATATTATAGTATATATATATAGACATAATATATTGAAATTATTATATAACATATGATATTATTTATTATATTATTATTATAAAATTATTATTATAAAATAATAATAAAAACCACTAAAATAAAATGAAATGAAATTCAAGAAGACAAGATGCGAACCAAGATGGAGGCTGACATCCTCAAGAGAGGAAGGATCCCAAGATGGAATGGCCCAATGGACCTGGCCCAGAGGATGACAAAGTGGCCGCAGCAGAGCAGAGAAGCAGACGATTGGAGGCTGCAGGCCGCTGCCCGCTCTTGCCCCCAGCCGTTCCCCTGCGGATCGCCCTGCCATGGAGTGCCTGCCATCCCGGGAGGCGATCCGGGCCTGCAGCGGGAGCAGTCAAGTCTTCCGGGTTGCCAGGGCGATCAGCCGCCGCAGCTCCCCGACTGCTCCCACTGCAGGCCCGGATCGCCTCCCGGGATGGCAGGCACTCCATAGTCGCTGCTCCTCCAATTGTTCTCCGGAGCGGCGGGCTGTCTGCCGACACCGGCCGCACAGCCCGCGATGGGATGGCGGCAGCGGCACCCCTTCCTCTTGGCCCCGCCCCCAACGCCCTTCTCCCTGGGCTGGACAGAATCGGCTGCTGGGCCACATCCGGCCCACGGGCCGTAGGTTGCCCAAGTCTGCTCTATATGCATATCATGCTTGTGCCGTTTTAATAAAAAGAAGTATTTGGTTGGTTTCTGTCCTAAGAGACTGCTGGGCTTGATTTGATCTAAAATGCCATTTCTTGTGTGCCTTTTGGACTCCCATCTACCTTTTATGGCAGGATAGGAATACTTTTTTTTTTACTAAGAGTGTTATTATCATCTGTAGCAAATCAGGGATTAATGTATACAGTAGTATCAGAAACGATTCCATCTTTTGCTGATGCTTGGAGGCTTCAAGGTTAAAATGTAGCTTTCCAAAAGCAAACAAAGTATTATGATATCTTTGAATGTGTATAACTTATGGCAACCCCATTAATGTCATAGGCAAGGCTCACTTGAGAGTCTTCTGGCAAGAAGTCTGGAAAAAGAGAGATGCTCGGTAGTCTTCTTGCTGGAAGTCTTCCAAGTTTTTCTTTCCACTTACAATAAAACATCACTTTATAAAACCAGGGCTTTAAATCTGATTTTGTTAAGAATTCTGGAGTAAGTTTAGCATTTGCCGATTGTTAGGCTGCCCGTTCCCCCTTGCAACATTTTTAAATTATAAAGGAAAATGTTTGAGCCAAGGAAGGCATTTTGATAGGAAAGAAGTTGGTCAGAATACTAGAAGTGTGTGAGTTTGGTGAAATACTGTATCTCAATTTTAACGTTTTTCATTTATGTGGAGGTAACTGTCACTATTGCAGTGAACAGAAAGGGTTGCGTATTTGTGAAAAGAAATTATGTGAAATTCCAGAGTGACTTAAAACAGCTTGATAGGCTGTCAGGTAGGTTTTTATGTGTGTGTTTATTTTATTTTATTGGAAAGCATATTTATTTATTTATTTACTTCGTTTATATTCCACCCTTCTCACCCCGCAGGGGACTCAGGGCGGATTACAATGTACACATTACATTTAGACACACAAACACACAAGACAGACAGAGGCAATTTAACATCTGGCCACCAGGGGGAGCTGTCGCACTCCTTCATTCCTCAGCATGTTTCCTGGAGATCTTTTTTATGGCCTTGTAAATCAGTTAAATTAAGCCGCCCCGCTAAGTGGTACCTTAATTTCTTATTTATTTATTTATTTAATTATTAATCATTCTTGTATGCTGCCACTCCCCGAGGGCTCGGAGCAGCTCACAATCACAAACATAAAACAGATTAAAAAATCAGACAAACTATTCTAAATTTAAACTAAAACTAACTCTGCAAGATTACAAAAATCAGCAACTAAATGCCAGTTTGAAGAGATAGGTTTTACAGGCCCTGCGAAAGGCAAGGCCACGCACTTCAGCTGGCAAAGTATTCCAGATAGTTGGAGCCACCACAGAGAAGGCCCTATGCTGGGTCGAGGCCAGATGGATGGTCTTGACACCAGGCACCTTGTGTAGATTCAGATCTTCAGAGCGGAGTGATCTCTGGGGTTGATAGGGGGTGAGACGGTCCCTCAACTGTCTTTCGGGTTGCAAAGGTCGACAACAGGCTACACAATAGGTCGAGAGCCCACCTCGAACCCGGGCAGGCCTCGAACTCATGACCTTCTGATCAGTAGAGATCTTATGCAGCTGACACCCAGCCAGCTGCGCCACATTCCCGCATAAATATCTAACCTTGTATTCAGGGAGCACTGAAAAAGCTACCAGTAGACAAGTGAGGAGTTCATGCTAGGATCTTTAAAGCAAGTAGCCCAGCATCTCCTTGCATCTTTAAATACATTAAATATGTAAAACAAAATATAAACACCCTGAAATTCAACAAAATTGTATTTAAAATACTATCAAACATACTTATAAATTCATTTTGCTAGAAACTCTCTTGTCTTGTTGGGCAGCCTCTGTTTTTAATCAGTGGTAAGAATTTTCTAATTGAATGTTAGGACAAACTTCCTGATAGCAAGGGCTGTGCAATATGTGGCCTTGAAAAGTGATGGGGTCTTCTTCTTTGGAGGTTTTTAAGCAGGCTGGATGGCCATCTGTCAGGGGGTTGGATTATCTGACGCTCGTGGTCTCTTCGAACTTTGTGATTCTATGTCTGACAAAATTCTGTTCAGGTGTTAGCCAACTTCTTTTTCCAATTGAACACGCTAAAAGGATTATGCTTCAAGGCCACAACTAATATTATTTTTCCTTATAACAGTACAGTGGTTTTTCTTATCTCTTAAAATATATTTCAACAACAGGGAGAGTTTTAATCAGCAAATTGTGCTGTATACATGTATTTTGAAGGCAAAAAAATAAATCCAGCTAGTTTTTCCATCTTGGTAGGAAAATCCGTACTGAAAAACGTGGCTAATGCCCATTTGTCTGGCTTCTCTGATGCTCTTGTGAGCACAACATCTCTCCATAAGATGTTGTCCAGGAAGTAAAAGGAAACCTTCTGTGATCCATGAGATTTTTGAAAAAATTGTAAAAATTTCCCTGGCATCATGATGAAAAACAAGGCATATTTTAGGTAAACAAGAAAAAAAACTGCATTCAGTTAAGCAGTGTTTCCCAACCAGTGTGCCGTGGCACACTAGTGTGCCGTGGGCGATCATCAGGTGTGCCGTGGGAAATTGGAACCTCTAATATCTTTCTTCCCCCTCCTGCCGAACACGGGCTCCCTTCTTCCCAGCCTCGCTCTGCTCGCTTTGCTCTGGGGCGAGTCTGCGCAGTAGCGCCCACATGGGTCACGTCTTCCTCCCTCCCCCCTCCCACAGAAGCGGCAGCATGAGCAAAGTGAGGGAAAGCAAGCAGAGCGAGGCTGGGAAGAAGGGAGCCCGAATGGAGAAGAAAAGGTGTTCAGCAGGAGGGGGAAGAAAGGGTATTGGAGGTTCCAGTTCGTTGCAGGTGTATAATTTGTGGGGGTCTCAGTGCTCTATGGCAGTGTTTCCCAACTAGTGTGCCGTGACCAATCATCAGGTGTGCCGTGGGAAATTGGAACCTCCAATCCCTCAGTTCTTCCCCTCCTGCCGAACACTTTTTCTTCTCCACTGGCTCCCTTCTTCCCAGCCTCGCTCTGCTGCTTGCTTTGCCTCACTTTGCTCACGCTGCTGCTGGAGAAGAAAAAGGTGTTCTATTGCGGGAGGGGGGAAGGAGGAAGCCGTGACCGGTGCGGGCGCTACTGCGCAGACTCGCCCCACGTCTTCCTCCCTCCCCCCCCTCCACAGTGCTCTCTGGATATAGGTGAACTACAACTCCAAAACTCAAGGCCAATGCCCACCAAACTCTTATAGTATTTTCTCTTAGTTATGGGAGGTCTGTGTGGGAAGTTTGATTCCATTCCATCATTGGTGGAGTTCAGAGTGCTCTTTGATTGCGGATGAACTATAACTCCCAGCTGTTGAACAAGACCTTTGTGTGTGTCTTTCTGCCATTCCTGCCAGGATATCTTGTGTTCATCGAAATAGGCCCAGGTTTCACACTGAGTGTATAAATACATTTAAAAACATATTAACTATATGTATTACTGTGTTAGAGTGTCATTTTGTGTCATTTTGGTTGGTGGTGTGCCCCAGGATTTAGTAAATGTAAAAAATGTGCCGCGGCACATAAAAGGTTGAAAAACACTGCAGTAAAGGTCAAAATATTTTGATTGTCAAACAAGAATTAGCCAGTTCAGCTTAATACATAAACATAGGAAATATCCTGATTCAACCTTGGCTTTATATCCGTACCCTTCACTGTCTCCTTGCAGTTTCACATTGTGATCTGGTCAAAATTTTGTATCCATTGGAAACCTTCCCTGCATGTGAAGGTAGGCAGTGTTCCTCGGCACCAGCCAGACCACCCTGGATTCATTAAACAGTTTATTAATAAGCAGTCAACTTCTCATGGATCACAGGAAGTTGACAAAAATATTTCCCATGCATATTTTTTTCTATTATAGCTTGCAATATGCATTTTGCCATCAAAATCAATACTTAGTTGTTGTTTTTTGTCCAGATAATTCGCTGCATTGACTCAGTGTTATGCTGCAGACTGCAAGCTGACAACCTGGATATGTTGAGGCCAGTCTATAGTACTTGCTGAAGTATATTCGGGAACATCATATCTACTCGGCTGACATTCTCCCCTGATAACTTTGAAGATGTTCTTCAGCTTCTCTGGACAGCAAGCAACAAATACAGCTCTTATAGATCTTGGCTTTATGTATAGTTTGAAAGTAGGCATTACGGCGCTGTTTCAGAAAGTCTTTACACATCCAGCATATCTTTATGTGGCAAATAAACCACATTCTGCCAAAGGCAGAAGTTGATTCTTAATGAAAAACTTAGGATGAGAAAAATGCCTGTATGAAGATAACACACTGGATTTTTGCCATTTATTTGAGTGGCAGGGAGAAGGACTGTGCTATCCATTTAGTGACCATTCTGCCCAAAAAGCCTTGTGCTGCTTTAAAGCCTTGACAGTCTATCATGTGGCATACATAATAATAAGTGTATTATGGTCCATGGAGCCACATCTGTTAAATAAATAGTAAACATACTGGAGTTTACAGATCCCTTGTAACCAGGGAAATATACTATACAGACGTATACTACATGGTGTCAGGTAATACCTTGATCAGAGACTAGGTTCTTTCTCAGTCTTGCTGCCACTGCGAGGAACTTTGCCACCGTTAGGATCACCCTGTGGTGCTTGTCCTCCAAAAGAGGATCATTTTATGGACTAGAGCAGTGTTTCCCAACCTTTTTTGAGCTGCGGCACACTTTTAACATTAAAAAAATCCGGGGCACACACCACCAACCAAAATGACACTCTAACACAGTAAAGAACGGCTGGGGGATGGTGGCCTGCTGGGAGCAGCTGCTGGGAGTGCCGAAGCCGGGGAGAAGGGGCGGAGCCAGGCTGCGCCATGCCCCCCCTCCCTGGCTTCAGCTCTCCCAGCAGCTGCTCCAGACTTGAGGGGCAGTGCCAAGACAGCAGTGGCAGAGCCAGCAAAATGCTGGCGTGGCACTGCCCCCTTAAGGCTGGAGCAGCTGCTGGGAGTGCCGAAGCAGGGGGGAGGGGGCAGAGCCAGGCCGCGTCATGCCCCACCCCCTCCCCCCCGGCTTCAGCTCTCCCACAGAGGAGGAGCATGAGCGGTGGATGGACTTCAGTGGGTGGGGCTCCTCCTCGCGGCTTCAGCGAGCGAGGGGCAAGAGTCATGGCGGATTGGAGGCTGGCTGGGGAAACGGCCGAAGGAGGCGGCACCCCGGCCCCTTCTTATTTTTCGTCCCCGCCGCCCGGCCCTTACTCCTCCTCCCCCAAGCAGCAGGAGTTCGGCAGGAGGAGGGGGGAAGGAAGGGGCGCAGAGAGCTTTTCTCGCGGCACAGCAGGAGGTCCGTCACAGCGGTTGGGAAACACTGGACTAGAGAAGCCTTTCTTGCCCTTCTTATCCTGAGGAACCTTTGCAATAATTTCCAGATCTCAGGGAACCCTGCATAGTTATTATTTCTGCTGCTCCAAGAACATGTATTTTCTTTTTTAAAATCACAATCTCTTGCAAAATTTCTGGTGACTTTGTTAAACTCTAGTTTTTCAGGGAAGTCTGGCTGAGAAACCCTGGACTAGAGTCTGTTGACAGATACCTTTCTATAAGACTGGACGGAAAAGCAGAAACAAAATATGAGTAGGAAACCAAGCAAAGTTGGCTACATGAAACAAGCTACAGTATACTTGATCCTCCTTGATCCTTCTCTAAAAACAGTGGGGGGTTTTTTTTTCCAAAACTGGATAATTTAAACTTATTTTAGTTTTCACTCATGTACCCTGTTTGTTTTGGTTTTTGATGTAAATGCTTTTTCAAGTCTTACGAGGCAGAAAGAAAGAGGCCGGGTGCTTTCTTTATGAAAAGAACTCACGATGTTGTCTAATCTCTGCAGTGGAAAAAAAGAAGGAAACAATAACAGAATCAGCTGGCCGGCAGCAGAAAAAGAAAATAGGTAATGTTTGGATATGAAGTGTGTTGATGTGTGTATTTTTCTGAAAAGTCATTTTTTTCCCATAAATATATATATTTGTGTATATTGAAAAATTATATTCCTGTTCTAAAGGTTAGTTGGTAAATTTGGCTATTTAATCTGGTCTTCTAAAATTAAAAAAACTCAACATTTTAGGCATTGTTTTTTAAAACAAAATATTACTGTAACAATAAAGGTGGTGAGTCCCTACAATTTGGAGTTAATCTTTGTATCAAGATTATTATAATCATATAGATTGTGTGATTTATTTTGGGTAACCAATTTTGAGCTTTATTGGGAGAGAAGATACATAACACTGTGCACTAAGTGTTTGAAGAGGAGGAGATTGTGGTCTTCTCAGATCATATAACCCAGGCATGGGCAAACTTTGGCTGTTAGGAATTGTGGGAGTTGAAGTCCAAAATGCCAGGAGGGCCAAAGTTTGCCCATGCTTGATATAACGGGACGGAGAATGTGTTGGTTGCCATTTCGGATCAGCTTCGATGCCAACTGGACAAGGACGGTTCAGCGCTGCTTGTGTTATTGGACCTCACAGCAGCTTTTGATACGGTTGATTACAATCTTGTGGCCCACCGCCTTGCCGTTGCTGGAGTTAGGGGAACAGCCCTGAAATGGCTGTTGTCCTTTCTCCACAATCGGGGACAGCGAGTGGAAAGGGGTGGTTTGGTTTCTGAGAGGGCTCCACTTACTTGTGGGGTCCCTCAAGGTGCCATTCTTTCCCCTTTATTATTTAACATCTATATGCGACCACTTGCTGTTCTGGTCCGAAGCTTCGGGCTGGAATGTCATCAGTACGCTGATGACACCCAGCTCGTTCTGAGGATGGAAGGCCGGCCGGACTCCGTACCCTCTTGTTTCCAACAGTGCCTTGAAGCCGTTACTGGTTGGCTGCGTGCCAGTAGATTGAGGGTGAATCCAGCAAAGACGGAGATACTGTGGCTGGGCCGCCCGGTGGGTGGGGAGGCCCGGCTGCCTAGCTTGGATGGCGAGGCATTATGCCCGACATCCTCAGTTAAGAGCCTTGGGGTCGTTTTTGACCCATTGCTGTCGATGGAAGCCCAGGTCTCCACCGTCAGCAAAACCACTTTCTTCCATCTGCGGCAATCTAGGCGTCTGGCCCCCTATTTATCCAGAGACGACCTGGCCATGGTGCTCCAAGCCACGGTCATCTTGAGACTGGACTACTGTAACGCCCTTTACATTGGCCTGCCCTTGTCAGTGATCCGGAAACTAAAGCTCATCCAGAATGCCGCTGCCCGACTTCTCATTGGGACCCCAGTGAGATGTCACATAACACCCATCCTCCAGCAGCTCCATTGGCTTCCGGTGATGGTGTTAACTTTCAAGGCCTTGCATGGTCTGGGGCCATTGTATCTGAGGGACCGTCTCTTCCCCTACCAACCCCAGAGATCACTTCGATCCGAACAAATGAATCTCCTGGAAGTGCCAACTTTTAAAGCAATTCACCTCACATCTACCTGGCGCAGAGCCCTTTCCGTAGTAGTGCCGTCAATCTGGAACACCCTTCCAAGTGATGTGCGGGCCTTGCAGGATCTACTCTCTTTCCGCAAGGCTTGCAAGACCCACGCTTTCCGGCTAGCCTTTGATCGCTAAGCTGGAAAATCTTTATTGGTCTAGTTTAATATGTTGTTTTTACTCCTGTGATGCTTTTATATGTTTGTAAGCCGCTCCGAGCCCTCGGGGAGTGGCAGCGTACAAGTCCAAGTAATAAATAAATAAATAAAATAAACCTATAATTAGTGGGAAATCTTGCATTGGACTGACTGCCTCAGCCTTCCAATTGCCTTTCTGTTATACTAGGAAATAGTTAACGTCTCCTTTTCCTGCTACAGAGTTTCTCCTTAGAGTTTGTTTCTTGTAGCATTGTTGGAAATGAGTCTTTTGCTTTGCAACACATAGTAAGCATTTTCTCACTGTTTTGCAGAGAGGCAGGAAGAGAAACTGAAGAATAACAACCGGGATCTTTCAATGGTAAGGAAATATTGTGTACTGAATAAATCTATGTATATAAAATCAAAGTACATATACATGTTTATTGGTTTGTCTTGTATCACAAAGGCTCCTACATGGTTGGATTGATCTGGACAAAACTTGACACACATACCCTTCACTATCCAACTTAAAACAATTGGGGGTTTGAACTAAAAAAAGAGCCACTCCTTTGGGAAAGGAAAGGGACAAAGTGAATTTGCTGTGGCAAGGTGAATTGGCTCTCTGTGATGTCACCGTGAAAGAAAGAGAGCTAAGTGATTGACTTCTGTTAGGTGACATGTATGTGAAGGGAGGAAGAAAGGGAGAAAACAAAGAGGAAAAGAAGGGAAGGCTGCTCTAGAGCTGTGCTTTTTTATGGTGTCTTTCGCTAGAAATGTTTAAGGGACTAACTCTTTTCAGCTGGGACCTTCTATTGGCCCTAGATCAGGGGTGGGCAACCTACGGCCCGTGGGCCGTATCCGGACCGGCAGCCGGTTCTGTCTGGCCCCGGGAGAAGGGCGTCGGGGGCAGGGCCAAGAGAAAGGGGTGCCGGTGCCGCCATCCGATTGCGGGCTCTGTGGGGCCTGTGTTGGCAGACAGGCCGGAAGAGTGGCGGCTTTGGAGTGCCTGCCATCCCTGCAGGCGACCCGCGCCTGTAGCGGGAGCACTCCGCGACCTGCGGGGGCTGATCGGCTTGGCGAACCGGCAGACTTGATTGTCTTCTGGGTCACCATGGCGATGAGCCGCCTCAGATTGCCGAGTCCTCCCCCTGCAGGCCAGGATTGCCTGCAGGGATGGCAGGCACATCAAAGCCGCCGCTCCTCCGGCCTGTCTGCCAACACAGGCCCCACAGAGCCCACAATCGGATGGCGGCAGCAGTACCCCTTCCTCTTGGCCCCGCAGGGCGATCAGCTGGGGAACGGCTGGGGGCGAGAGCGGGCGGAGGCCTGTTGCCTCTGATGGCCTGCTGCTCTTCTCTCCTCTGCTGCGGTGCCGGCTGGGTCCGCTTTGCCATCCTCTGGGCTGGGGTCATTGGGCCATGCCATCTTGAGATCCTTCCTCTCTTCAGGATGTCAGCTTTCATCTTGGTTCGCACCTTGCCTTCTTGAATTTAATTTTATTTTAGTGGTTTTTATTCTTATTGTATAATAATTTTATTATAATATAATAAATAATATAATATGTTATATTATATTATAATTTCAATATATTAATGTCTATATATATATATATACTATAATAATTATGTTATTAATACGAATAATATATGAATATTTCTTGATGTATTAATATGTTAATATTAAAGATGTGTAATATATAGTAAATATAGTAAATACATAAATTATGTAGATTAGAATGTAGTTCCGCCTCAGGTGCGTCCCTCCATAATATTTTTTGGCTCTCGTGTGGCCCCTTGGAAAAAATAATTGCCCACCCCTGCCCTAGATGGTATGGTTCAAGAAGTGCATATATGTAGACTACAGGCTTGAACCATACTGTCAAGGCCAAGATGATTCAAGAGTGCACATACGTATACTACAAACTCTAGATTTAGCACTATAGCACTAGCAAACATGTTGAAGACACCATCTTCTCCCCACGATTTTTGTCCCACATTGGGCTCCCCATTTCTCAAACTTTAATAAGCTCCTCATTTGTTCTTTCACTTGCAGGTCCGCATGAAGTCTATGTTTGCAATTGGTTTTTGTTTCACCGCTCTGATGGGAATGTTCAATTCTATGTAAGTTGGTACCTCTCCGTTTTAAAGACAGTTGAGCTCTTTCTTTCTTTCTTTCTTTCCATTTTCAAGTAATCACTAAGCCTGAAATCTGTATTTATCATCAGTCTCTTGAAAGTTATTATAATTCTAGTCTCTTATGGAGGAGCAACTTGACAGTTACTACCATTGTCATTCCTTTTTCCATGAACTTCTAATACGGGGACTTTCACTATTTTCAGCTCTTTTACTTTCTTTATGAAAGTAATATCTAGATCAGGGGTGGGCAGCCTACGGCCCGTGGGCCAGTTTTGGCCCGGGAGCCGCTTCTGCCCGGCCCGGGGAGAAGGGCGTCGGGGGCGGGGCCAAGAGGAAGGGGTGCCACTGCCGCCATCCCATTGCGGGCCTGTGTCGGCAGACAGGCCGGAGGAGCAGCGGCTTTGGAGTGCCTCCCATTCCTGGAGGCGATCCGGGCCTGCAGCCGGAGCACTCGACGACCTGGCGGCTCAGAAGATTTGATCGTCTTCCGGGTCGCCAGGGCGATTAGCCGCATCAGATTGCCGAGTGCTCCCCCTGCAGGCCCAGATTGCCTCTAGGAATGGGAGGCACTCCAAAGCCGCCGCTCCTCCGGTCTGTCTGCTGACACAGGACCCACAGAGCCCGCGATGGGATGGCGGCAGCGGCACCCCTTCCTCTTGGCCTCCAGGGATGGCAGGCACTCCATAGCAGGGCGATCAAATGGGGAACGGCTGGGGGCAAGAGCAGGCGGAGGCCTGCAGCCTCCGATCGCCTGCTGCTCTGGCTTCCTCTGCTGCGGCAGCGGCTGGGTCCGCTTGCCATCCTCTGGGCTGGGATCCTTCCTCTCTTCAGGATGTCAGCATTCATCTTGGTTCGCACCTTATATTCTTGAATTTAATTTAATTTTAGTGGTTTTTATTATTATTTTATAATAATTTTATAAGAATAATATAATAATATAAATAATATAATATAATAATGTTATATTATAATTTCAATATATTATAATGTCTATATATATATATATATACTATAATATAATAATTATGATATTAATACTAATAATATATGAATATTTCTTGATATATTAATATATCAATATTAATGATGTGTAATACATAGCAAATATAGTAAATAAATAAATAAATAATGTAGATTACACTGCAGTTCAGCCTTTAGGTCTGGCCTTCCATAATATTTTTTGGCCCTCGTGTGGCCCCTTGGAAAAAATAATTGCCCACCCCTGATCTAGATCAGTCTTTCTCAACCAGTGTGCCGTGGCACACTAGTGTGCCGTGAAGGACCTCCTGCTGTGCCGCGAGAAAAGCTCTCTGCCCCCTTCCTCCCCCCTACTGCCGAACTCCTGCTGCTTGGGGGAGGAGGAAGGGCCGGGCAGTGGCGAAGAAAAAGAAGGGACCGGGGCGCCACCTCCTTCGGCCGTTTCCCCAGCCAGCCTCCAATCCGCCATGACTCCCACCATGATTCTTGCCCCTCGCTCGCTGAAGCCGCAGGGAGGAGGGGCCCCGCCCACTGAAGCCCGTCCACCGCTCATGCTCCTCCTCTGTAGGAGAGCTGAAGCTGGGGAAGGGGGCGGGGCATGGCGCGGCCTGTAGGAGAGCTGAAGCTGGGGGGAGGGGCGGGGCATGGCGCGGCCTGGCTCTGCCCTATCCCCCGGCTTTGGCACTCCCAGCAGCTGCTCCAGCCTTGAGGGGACAGTGCCAAGCCAGCATTGTGCTGGCTCTGGCACTGCTGGTTTGGCACTGCCCCCTCAAGGCTGGAGCAGCTGCTGGGAGAGGTGAAGCCAGCAACTGCTGGGAGAGGTGAAGCCGGGGGTAGCCTGGCTCCGCCCCCTCCCTGGCTTCGGCACTCCCAGCAGCTGCTCCCAGCAGGCCACCAACCCCCAGCCGTTCCTTACTGTGTTAGAGTGTCATTTTGTGTCATTTTGGTTGGTGGTGTGCCCCCGGATTTTTTTAATGTTAAAAGTGTGGCGCGGCTCAAAAAAGGTTGGGAAACACTGATCTAGATAAACAGACATTGCTGTGGATATTGCTTCTTGGTTGCCAACATGAAATCTTACTGTGGACAGAATATTGCCAGAAAGAAGGAAGAGCTATGTTTTAATTGGATCACCACTGGAAAACATACTTAACATGGATATTGAATCGATTATGAGTCCTGACCCCCTTAACTGTCTCCTAGTGTTCTGTTTTTTAAACCTTTGTAACTTAGCCTGGGATGTCTTTATGGTGCTTTATGGCTGTTAAGGATTATAGCTTGTATAGGATATATTTTATTTGCATAAAGCACTATAGATTTTAGAGAATGTCCTAGTAAATATGATTTAGAACAGGGCTGTCCAACAGGCGGCCCTGGGACCGTACACGGCCCCCGAGCCCCTTCCCTCCGGCCCCCTAACTTGTTTTAATAAAATATAAATAAAAAATACCTACTTCCGGGTTTAGGCAAGCATCGCGAGACTACGCGCCAGCCACAGACGGGATTTCGAGGGAGGTCGAAATCCCATCTGTGGCTGTGTAGTCTCGCGATAGCTGCCGAAATCTCGGGTCCCGCGAGATTTGCAGCCGGCCTGGGCGCGCTCCTCCCCCCTCGCGGCTGCTTCCAGGCCAGCCCCCATTCCCTCAGAGAGAGGGAGGAGGGGAGTGAGGCAGGGAAAGCCCCTCTTGGCTCCGTCCTCTTCCTGTGGAGGGCCCTCGCATCCCGTCCCGCGAATGGGAGAGCCGCCGCGCCCGGCCTGAGCTTGGCCTCGGCTCCAGCGGGGTTCTTCGGGGACGGCGGCGGCGTTGGCTGTGGCGGGGCTCCCGCAGTATGGGTAAGGAAGGGCCTGGCTCAAATCAATCAATCTAAAAACAGTGGGACGTTGGGTGAGGGGGGGAGGGGTCCCTCAGCGGCGGTTTCCTTGGGCGACGCTTTCTTCCCCTCCTCCGTGCCCCCTCCCCTTGTTGTGCTGCCCTCCCCCGCGTGCAGGGCGCGCACGTGGCTTCCTTTGCGCCTGCCCCGCGGCTTGTTTTCCCTTCAGGGAGGAGGGAGCTCTTTGGGCCTCCTCCACCCGCCTCTGGGAAAGGAGGCCCCATCAAGCCCTGCGACGGCATTGAGGTGTTTGGGGTTTTTTTTGGTGTGTCCCAATTTGAGTGTGGACTCAAATAACTCAAAGGTATTAGGAAACATTCCCCCAAATCCACCAGTGTTCCCATTTGGGTATATTGAGTATTCATGCCAAGTTTGGTCCAGATCCATCATTATTTGAGTCCACAGTGCTCTCTGGATGGAGGTGAACTACAACTCCACAACTCAAGGTCAATTGTAAGTAAATTGGAGCCGCGGAGGGGGCAGAGCTGGGCCGGGGGCGGAGCGGGGGAGGGGGCGGAGCCGGGGGCGGAGGCAGACCCTTCGGCCCTCCAGGTGATCAGTGACCGGATTTCCGGCCCTTGGGCCCATAGAAGTTGGACAGCCCTGATTTAGAAGACTGTAGAACAGCCTCAGCACTTCTCCTTAACCTCGGCTTTTAGTGTTTATTGGAAGTCTCTGTGTAATTCCCAGTTCTTGCAACCTTGGTAGCCCTCACTGTATGTACAGAGTGGACTAAAAGTCACAAACAGGTCTGATGTTTTGATAACGTTTTGAAAATTATTTCATTTTAGATTTATAAATACTTTTCCCCTATGTGATTATTATTGTTGATGATTTTATTTATATTTTTATCCCACTTTTTTCTCTCAAATGCTGGATGAGGAAGATGGGGTGTGTTAGCCACGCTGGAGAAATGGGATTTCGTAGGAACTCTCCATTGTGATCATTTTCATTTTGGTGATTAGGTTATTGAGACCAAGGAAGAAGAGTTGACTTGGATTTCCCACTGCTTCTTTTGTGTTAACATTCCTGTCTTTAGTTGTTTTTTTTTTACTCAGTCCAGTGACGGAGGCATTGGGGGCCCTGCGCTTTAACACTTCCTGCTTGTTTTGCTCTTTTTAGCTGTGTCCAGAAGAGGAGACAGGAACCACGTCGAATGCCATAACACTGGGGGGCTGTCAAAGGGAGACAAACATCCGTTTCTTGCCATGCTGCCAAACTATCTTGGTTGTTAGTAGGATTGGCACTTGTTGGATGTGGAAGCTGTAGCTTGTTGAATTAATGTTGCTACAGGAAAAAACACTCATTTAAGATTTTACTGCAACAGATATAAGACAGTGTTTTTCAAGCTTTTTTGAGCCGCGGCACATTTTTGACACTTACAAAATCCTGGGGCACACGACCAATTAAAATGACACTCTTAATACAGTAATACGTATAGTTAATATGTTTTTAAATGTATTTATACACTCAGCGTGAAACCTGGGCCTGTTTCGATGGACACAACATAGATATCCTGGCACAAAACTTACTAATACTAACCCAAGGAGGGACCATCAGTCAAAAAATTGATTTTTGTCATTTGGGAGTTGTAGTTGCTGGGAGTTATAGTTCACCCGCAATCAAAGAGCATTCTGAACTCCACCAATGATGGAATGGAATCAAACTTCCCACACAGAACTCCCATCACCAAGAGAAAAGACTATAAGAGTTTGGTGGGCATTGACCTTGTGTTTTGGAGTTGTAGTTCACCTATATCCAGAGAGCACTGTGGACTCAGACATTGTTGGATCAGGACCAAGCTTGGCATGAATACTCAATATGCCCAAACATGAACACAGATGCAGTTTGGGGAAAATAGACCTTGACATTTGGGAGTTACAGTTTCTGGGATTTATAGTTAACACACAATCAAAGAGCATCCTGAACACTTGCAACAATGGAATTGAACCAAACTTGGCATATTGAACTCTCATTACCAACAGAAAGTATTGAAAGGGTTTGCTTGAGAATTGACCTTGAGTTTGGAAGTTGTAGTTCACCTACACCCAGAGAGCACTGTGGACTCAAACAATGATGGATCTGGACCACACTTAGCCAACTATGAACACACATGGAGTTTGGGGAAAATAGACCTTGACGTTTGGGAGTTGTAGTTTACCTACACCCAGAGAGCACTGTGGACTCAAACAATGATGGATCTGGACCACACTTAGCCAACTATGAACACACATGGAGTTTGGGGAAAATAGACCTTGACGTTTGGGAGTTGTAGTTCACCTACATCCAGAGAGCACTGTGGACTCAAATAATGATGGGCGGGCCTCTTCCTCATGGGGAGGGGACACTCCACCCCTTTCCGACCCTCCTCCGCTCACTTCAGCCTCTCTGCCGGCCTTTCCTCCTCCTCAAATGGCAACCGCTGGGAAGGGGGCGGGGCCCGAGGGATGTCACCCTTCCCTCCTCCCTCCCTCGATTGGAGGCTGGCTGGCTGACTGGCACGCGAGGAGGGGAATCGGCGAAGGAGGCGGCGCCCCGGCCCCTTCTTCTTCGCCGCCGTCCAGCCCTTCCCCTCCTCCTCCCCTCCCCCAAGCAGCAGCTGGAGTTCGGCAGGAGGGGGAAGAAAGGGTATATTGGAGGTTTTCCCACGGCAAACCAGGTGATCACTCACGGCACACTAGTGTGTTGCAGCACACCTGTTGGGAAACACTGATATAAGAGATACGTACATTTGGAATTTTCCAAGTAGCACAGACTTGAGTTTAACTATTTGCATTTACATCCAAAGTAACCTTAATTTACTCATGTACTTCTCATCTCACAGGAATTTGAAACTTTTGTTTTAGTATCTAAATGGAGCTTGCCTTCTTTGTAGGAAATCATAAAATGCTTTTGTTTATATCTGTGGATGGGAAGGATTTGGTACTCTGCTGAGATGTCTCTCCCTTAAGCTACATATTGTATACACTGCTGCTCAGTTGGCATTAGCTGACATGGTCAATGGCTGTCTGTTGGACCTGAGTGAGCTCTGTTAAGCTCCAAGCCAAACTTGTAGACTAATATCTTTTTTTGTTTCTATAATAATAAACGTATAAACTTTATTTGTATCCTGCCACCATCTCCCCAACAGGGACTCGGGGCGGCTTACATGAGGCCGAGCTCGATAACTCAACAACAGAGTAAAATCAAACAAAAAATATGATCAATTACATAAAACATAAGCTATAAAATACTACAGGGCTGCCCAGGAAATCGATCGTGATCGACCGGTCTATCCCGGGACCGAAGGAGGTCTATCCCAGGATGGGGCGCTTCTTGGGGGGGGGGGGGGCACAGCCAGGCCATGCCAAGCCCTGCCCCCCCCCCAGCTTCGCCACTCCCAGCAGCTTCTCCAGGCTTGAGAATGGCAATGCCAAGCCAGTGGTGGCATAGCTAGCACAATGCTGGCTTGGCACTGCCATCCTCAAATTTCCTTATGCATTCTCTTTTGGTGACTGTACTTGTAAAGCTCTACTTTTTTAACATGTTGAGGCGGGAGGGAGCCGATAAGGTAGGCGTATATGCTGTCCCCTTTCCTTTCTATTTTGCTGCTCACACATGTTCAGTACAGGTTTGTGGGGTTGCTGCTGTTTACTTAATTGTAGGCAGATAAAGTTTACTACAGATAAACCTGATACTGAAAGAGCTGCACTGTTAACCAGGAGCATTATTTGTTTTCCTCAGATTTGATGGCCGAGTAGTTGCCAAACTTCCCTTTGTACCACTTTCCTACATCCAGGGCTTGTCTCATCGTAATCTTCTGGGTGAGGACTACACAGATTGTTCCTTCATCTTTCTTTACATACTCTGTACCATGTCTATTCGACAGGTGAGTACTGCGATATTTTATTGTAACTCTGCCATTTACTTCCGCAGGACCCACCTATAACTTTAGGAATCTACAAGGAGATAATCATCTAAAGCAGTGTTTCCCAACCTTTTTTGAGCCACGGCACATTTTTTACATTTACAAAATCCTGGGGCACACCACCAACCAAAATGACACAAAATGAGACTCTAACACAGTAATACATATCGTTAATATGTTTTTAAATGTATTTATACACTCAGTGTGAAGCCTGGGCCTGTTTCAATGAACACAACATAGATATCCTGGCAGGAATGGCAGAAAGACACAAACTTCCCACACAGAACTCCCATAACCAAGAGAAAATACTATAAGAGTTTGGTGGGCATTGACCTTGAGTTTTGGAGTTGTAGTTCACCTATATCCAGAGAGCAGTGTGGACTCAAACAATGTTGGATCAGGACCAAACTTGGCATGAATACTCAATATGCCCAAATGTGAACACAGATGGAGTTTGGGGGAAATAGACCTTGACATTTGGGAGTTACAGTTTCTGGGATTTATAGTTTACAACAATCAAAGAGCATCCTGAACTCTTGCAACAATGGAATTGAACCAAACTTGGCGTATTGAACTCTCATTACCAACAGAAAGTACTGAAAGGGTTTGCTTGGGAATTGACCTTGAGTTTGGAAGTTGTAGTTCACCTACACCCAGAGAGCACTGTGGACTCAAACAATGTTATGTTTTGTTGTTGTTTGTTTTCTATCCAGAATCACAATGTTGGAAGGAGGCTCACCACTTTGTTGTCCTAAAACAGGCATGGGAAAACCTCGGCCCTCTGAATGCTTGGACTTCAACTCCCACCATTCCTAACACCCCGAGGCCCTTTCCTGCTTAAGTGGCTGGGGGGGGGGAGGTAAAAGGCCTGAGGCTGCTAGGAATGGTGGGAGCTGGAGTCCAAAACACCTGGAAGGTCCAAGTTTGCCCATGCCAGCTTTCGACAGAGACCTCTTCCTCCCCTTCCCCCTCCGCGCTTTTCTTCCCCTCCTGCCGAACACTTACTTTTTCTTCTACACTGCCGCTTCTGCCGCCATTTTGACCCGAGGGGGCAGCGTGAGCGTGTTTAGGAGGGGAGGGGGAGGGAGGGAGATGTGACCCGTGCGGGCGCTACTGCGCGGACCCGCCCCAGAGCAAAGCGACGCAAGGCGAGCAGAGCGAGGCTGGGAAGAAGGGAGCCCGAGGGGAGAAGAAAAAGTGTTTGGCAGGAGGGGGAAGAAAGGGGATTGGAGGTTCTAGTTTCCCACGGCACACCTGAGGATCGCTCACGGCACACTGGTTGGGAAACACTGATCTAAAGGATTTTTCTTGTGAAGAGTGATCTTGACTGTGTGTTTTTCTAGGAAATGATTGCAACTTCCTATGTGGGAAGTATAAGCCCTTGTGCTTTGATAATCTTTTGGCGGAGGTTCAATAGATATCTAAGAGAAAGTTAGATTTTAAATAAGTAGAAGTGTTGCCAGCAAGCTTACAGATAATTATTTGCAATATGTGTTCTAAAAATGATACACGGGTGGTAGTCCCAAGTATCTGGAAGCAGGTTTCGTCCTCCCTGCTGTAGCAAAATAACCTCATTTTATGTCCTTTCCCATGATTTTGTACTACTGCCGCTAGCAGGTTTTTCCCCCTCCCATGATGCAAAGGAGCAGGCTTAAAATAAACTGTTTCTTTATCCTCTTTAAAGAAAGAAGGAGGCAAACAAGGTACTCTTAACTTACCTGCAAATGAGAAATAATGTAATTTATAAGGCTGGCTGCAGGCTAGTACAAACTATAATTCGTCTTTTGAACAAACCTGGATTGGAGACGTCGTGGGAACACACTGGAGGGACAATGAAGTAACAGAACGACTTTCCTTTTGTTTGTTTTGTGTTGCCTGGGAAGGAAAGCTGGCATTTGACTCCTTCACACTTTGGGAGGCATGTTTAAGGTCGTGGTTTTGGTAAGTTTCACGAAGAGGTGTAGCACTTTACAGGCTTTATTTGGCCTTGATGTTGTGGAAATATTTTGACCCTTGCTTGGCAAGGACATCTCTTCTGACCTGAGGTTGATCAGGCCTTTAAAAAACCTTCTACAATGAGCGATTTCCTCTGTGCAGTTTCCATGTTCCTGTGGCACGTCAGTCGTGTCTTGGAGTTCTTCCTGCCTTCCTGTTGAGGGTGTGAAGTGCTGCGTAGACTAGTCTTCAAGGGCCTTTAAGTGTCTTGGAACATGGACCGAAATCTGGGCTGGGTGAGAAGAACTATATCCTGTCCCTGTGAGAACTCCCCCCACAGATATGGTATTTGCTTTTGACAACAAAGGACTTGCTTAATTAAAGAAGTGCTTGGACGACTCAGCAGCTCACCTCCCTGGGAAGCATCATCTCTTCAGACCAACCCTATTCACAATCTTCTTCAAGATTGATAAAGAAATAGATCACAGATTATCAAAGGCATAGAGTGCATTTGGAAGGCTTCAAGTCAAAGAGTCTGGACCAACAAGCACCTGAGGCAAATCTGTGCTTAAGTCCGTCCACCAAAATCAGTGTGAACAAAGGCATAGAGTGCATTTGGAAGGCTACTGTCTATTCTCCAGAGCTATGGGTCTGAAACATGGGTCACCTATCGCCAAGACCTACGACTCCTGGAACGCTTTCATCAGCGCTGTCTCCGCACACTCCTAAATATACACTGGATCGACTATGTGAGGAATGTTGCTGTCCTTTGAGCAAGCAGGGATCACCAGCATTGAGGCCATGCTATTGAAAACACAGCTGCACTGGGCAGGGCACGTCTCTAGGATGGAAGACCACCGCCTCCCAAAGATACTACTCTATGGTGGACTCGCCATGGGTCAGAGAAGAGAGGCTCTTTGAAAAGAGATATAAGGACTCCTGAAACAACATCTCAGGCTCGGCCAGATTGATCACAAACAATGGTCCACCCTGGCCTCACATCGGGAGGCATGGAGACGCACTCTCCACAGTGCTGCGGCCTCTTTCGAGAAGACACGCCGAATGGGTCTTGAAGAGAAACGACAACACAGAAAGAACCACAATTTGGAAACAACATCACCCAAGAAAACTTTCTGCTGTGCTTTCTGCAACCGAACTTGCCTATCTCAGATTGGCCTTTTTAGTCATCAATGCGCTTGTAAAAAGTGTGGGATGAGTCCTTCCTAAGAATCGTCATTCGCGAAGTAATGCCGAGAGAAAACTTTCACATAACTGAGCTAATGGTTAAGGTAGATATTTATTTCCACTCTAACTATTGGCTCAAAATCAGGGATGGGCACAGTGTGGACCTGTAGGCATTTTTCGGCCCAGAGGGCTTTTTTGTGGCCCCTGGCTCCTGACTATCATTTCTGGGTCACTCTTCCTCTGTTGATATGTGAATTGACTCTTCTAGAATCCCTCTGGAAGTAGTCAGTCATGTTTCAGCATGAAAAATTCTGTCTTTCAGAAAAAGACGTGGACTTGTAGTCAGTCAGTATGCCTTTATTACAGTCAATAAACCATAAGGCAATGCAATATAATAATACACTTTATTTATTTACATTCCGCTCTTCTCACCCCGAAGGGGACTCAGAGCGGATTACAGGCACACATACTTAGCAGACAATCCCTGCCGTTTTCCCCAATACAGACATATAGACGAACAGAGGCAAACTATGGCCACCAGGGGGAGCTGACGCACTCCTCATCTCTCAGCGTTCCCAGCATCCCTTGATGTTCCTTCCGCATTCCTCAGCATTCCTGGAGTTCTTTAATGTTATTATAATTCAGTCAAAATTTGCCTCCCCACTTAATGTGGTACCTTTATCTCCTACTTGACACTTGCAACTGCCTTTCAGGCTGCAAAGGTCAGCAGCAGGCTACACTTAAGGTCGAGCACCCCCGTCGACCCGGGCAGGCCTCGAACTCATGACCTACTGAGAGATCCTACTGAGACACTTAGCCAGCTGCGCCACATTCCCGGTGCCATACATCTTAAAACACATGTAAAAGAGGTGTGTGCACACTATATTTGAAAATATAACCATGCCATGATGGGATGGAACAAAGGATATAATTTAAAACATTAAGAGACATTGTAGAAACAGCTTAATAAAATACGTTAAAAATTGAGTACAAAACAGATACAATTTAAATCATTATATGGATTCAGTATAAATTAAAGCCACACAGCCATATTATCAGTGGGCAAGATTTTGATATATCTTCTGTTTCTGTGACTATGATCCCCATATAGTTTAACCATGAAAGATACTTATTTAAAATCTTAACAGTTTGGGACCCGCCTACCTACGTCAGTGTTTCCCAACCAGTGTGCCATGAGCGATCATCAGGTGTGCCGTGGGAAATTGGAGCCTCCAGGAAAGGGGGGGAGAGAGTCTAGTGTGTTGAAGTATAAAAACCCTAAGAAACCTACCTCGATAAAGGCACAAAATTACAAACACCCCCCTCCCCACCCATTGTCTACTTGGTCTCTCCCTCTCCATGCATTGGGAAGGCCCGCCTCCCTTTCCCCAAGTAGAGACCTCCTCTTGCCTCCTGGGGGTTCTGTGTGGGAAGTTTGGCCCAGTTCTATCATTGGTGGGGTTCAGAATGCTCTTTGATTGCAGGGGAACTATAAATCCCAGCAACTACAACTCCCAAATGTCAAGGTCTATTTCCCCTGAACTCCATCTGCGTTCATATTTGGGCATATTGAGTATTCATGCCAAGTTTGGTCCTGATCCAACATTGTTTGAGTCCACAGTGCTCTCTGGATATAAGTGAACTACAACTCCAAAACTCAAGGTCAATGCCCACCAAACTCTTATAGGATTTTCTCTTGGTTAAGGGAGTTCTGTGTGGGAAGTTTGTGTCTTTCTGCCATTCCTGCCAGGATATCTATGTTGTGTTCATCGAAACAGGCCCAGGTTTCACACTGAGTGTATAAATACATTTTAAAAACATAATAACTATACGTATTACTGTGTTAGAGTGTCATTTTGTGTCATTTTGGTTGGTGGTGTGCCCCAGGATTTTGCAAATGTAAAAAGTGTGCTGCGGCTCAAAAAAGGTTGGGAAACACTGACCTACGTGACCGAATTTCTGTCTACGAATCTGTTTTTTTTTCCTGTTTTGCTTTGTATGTTAAGTGAGAATTAAAAAGTAACAATTATTTGAGGGTAATTGAGGTTTGTTTAGTTTCGTCAGCCTCATTCTTGTGTTTCTGTTTCTTACCAGAATATTCAGAAGCTGTTGGGCCTGGCTCCTTCTCGAGCAGCCACCAAGCAGGCGGGAGGATTCCTTGGCCCACCACCTCAACCTGGGAAATTCTCCTGAATTGCGTCTCACCAGTGGAAACAGGAAACATATTTTGACTCTGAATTGCAGTCTGATTGTACAGAAGGCGTTCTAAACATACCTAGATGACTAAGAGGAACGGTGACATTTGTGTTTGGTAAAGGTGTTGGCAATGAAGCATGTTGGCAATCGGATTTCTCAATTCAGTTTGGGGGATAGTAGAGGTCCTGAAATAGGATGCTGCCCTGGCTCATTGAAAACGTCAACAAAGCTGTATAATTGGAAGAGTAAATAATTAAGGGAACAATTATTGAGCGACACCTTCATGCAACATTCTGTTAAAGGAATCTTATGCAAGAATTATTGTCAAAGTGAAAATAAAAGTAATTGTGCTTTGACCCTCTCCTGTGAATGTATCACTCTCTTTTGTGCTTTGAATCAGTGTTTTTCAACCTTTTTTGAGCCACGGCACATTTTTTATATTGACCAAATCCTGGGGCACACCACCAACCAAAATGACACAAAATGACACTCTAACACAGTCATACATATAGTTAATATGTTTTTAAATGTATTTATACACTCCGTGTGAAACCTGGGCCTGTTTCGATGAACTCAACATAGATATCCTGGCAGGAATGTATTTATTTATTTATGGCATTTTACCTCGCTCTTCTCAACCCCCGAGGGGGGACTCAGAGCGGCTGGAATGGCAGAAAGACACAAACTTCCCACCAAGAACTCTCATAAACAAGTGAAAATACTGTAAGAGTTTGGTAGGCATTGACCTTGGGTTTTGGAGTTGTAGTTCACCTATATCCAGAGAGCACTGTGGACTCAAACAATGTTGGATCAGGACCAAACTTGGCTTGAATACTCAATATGCCCAAATGTGAACACAGATGGAGTTTGGGGAAACTAGACCTTGACATTTGGGAGTTACAGTTTCTGGGATTTATAGTTAACACACAATCAAAGAGCATCCTGAACTCTTGCAACAATGGAATTGAACCAAACTTGGCACATTGAACTCTCATTACCAACAGAAAGTACTGAAAGGCTTTGCTTGGGAATGGACCTTGAGTTTGAAAGTTGTAGTTCACCTACACCCAGAGAGCACTGTGGACTCAAACAATGTTATGTTATGTTGTTGTTTGTTTTCTATCCAGAATCACAATGTTGGAAGGAGGCTCACCACTTTAAGGTCCCTAAAACAGGCGTGGGAAAACTTCGGCCCTCTGGGTGCTTTGGACTTCAACTCCCACCATTCCTAACACCCTGAGGACCTTTCCTGCTTAAGTGGCTGAGGGGGGAAAGGAAAAGAGCCTGAGGCTGCTAGGAATGGTGGGAGTTGGAGTCCAAAACACCTGGAAGGTCCAAGTTTGCCCATGCCAGCTTTCGACAGAGACCTCTTCCTTCCCCTTCGCATCCTTTCTTCCCCCTCCTGCCGAACACTTACTTTTTCTTCTACACTGCCGCATCTGCCACCATTTTGATCCGAGGGGGCAGCGTGAGCGTGTTCAGGCGGGGAGGGGAGAGGGAGGAAGACGCGACCCGTGCGGGCGCTACTGCACAGACTCGCCCCAGAGCAAAGTGAGGCAAAGTGAGCAGAGCGAGGCTGGGAAGAAGGGAGCCCGAGTGGAGAAGAAAAAGTGTTCGGCAGGAGGGGGAAGAAAAGGTATTGTAGGTTCCAATTTCCCACGGCACACCTGATGATCACTTATGGGACACTGGTTGGAAAACACTGCTTTGAATGAATATAAGGCCGTTGAGAGAGAAAAAATAAACTATTAGGCAAATGATTGAAAACACAATAGTTAATATCTTAATGTTTCTGTACACATACAAGGAAATCCTGATGCAAGTTGCACATGATACAAAAAAAATGATATAAATGGGGTGAGCCATTTTTTTTAAAAAAAAAAACCCCACTGAATTGGGGGGGAGGTGTTTACAGTTTTACTCAGCTTGCCACCAATTTTAAAGAGATTTGCAACATAATGCACCAGAACTTTGCCCCTTTTCTGCAGGCAAAGGAAACACTTTCCTCCAATGATGACAAGATTCCAGCTTCTTCCTGTCAAACCCCTGTTGCAAATAGTTAAAAGTCCTTCCTTCAGTGCCGAAATCTATCCTCTCTCTCATGTTCTTCCATTTCAACAGCCAAAAGTTAACTTCCTCTACTTTCGCTGTATACACAGTTAAAAGAAATAAACCCTTTTCTCTTGCAAATATAAATAACCTTACTCTCTTACTTCACTGTCCTCACTAAGATGAACTGAGAGAGCTATGCATTTGAAATGCCGCCAATTTCACCAATATTTAAAATATTTTTATGGTTTTGTTGTTTCTTGCTAAGGCCACAGTAATGCACATACTGCTAACTTGCCATTTTGCTGAAGATGAGTGTTGCAGTTAGCGCAGGGGTGGGCAACCTACAGCCCACGGGGCGGATGCGGCCCGGGAGCCGATTCTGCGGCCAGGGGAAAAGGGCGTCGAGGGTGGTGCCGCTTCTGCCATCCCATTGCGGGTTCTGTGGGGCCTGTGTCGGCAGACAGGCCGGAGGAGCGGCGGCTTTGGAGTGCCTGCCTTCCCTGGAGGCGATCCGGGCCTGCAGCGGGAGCATTTGGCGACCTATGGTGGCTGATCGCCCTGGCGACCGGGAAGACTTGTTCGTCTTCCGGGTCGCCAGGCGATCAGCCACCTCAGATCGCCGACTGCTCCCCCTGCAGGCCCGGATAGCCTCCAGAGATGGCAGGCACTCCATAGCAGGGTGATCAGCTGGGCAACGGCTGGGGGTGAGAGCGGGCGGAGGCCTGCAGCCTCCGATCGCCAGCTGCTCTGCTCTCCTCTGCTGCGGTGGCGGCGGCTGGGTCCACTTTGCCACCCTCTGGGCTGGGTCCATTGGACCATTCCATCTTGGTTCTCATCTTGTCTTCTTGAAATTAATTTTTAGTGGTTTTTATTATTATTTTATAATAATTTTATAATAATATAATAAATAATATAATGTTATATTATAATTTCAATATATTATGTCTATATATATATAATTATGATATTAATACTGATAATATATGAATATTTCTTGATATATTAATATGTTAATATTAATTATGTATAATATATAGTAAATATAGTAAGTAAATAAATAATGTAGATTAGAATGTAGTTCCGCCTTTAGGTGCGGCCCTCCATAATATTTTTTGGCTCTCATGTGGCCCCTTGGAAAAAATTATTGCCCACCCCTGAGTTAGTGCATAAACTGATGGCTAGATTGCTGGCAGAAGTATATTGACATATTACTTTTTTTCTGGTCCCCTGGTGGCACAGCGGGTTAAGCTGCTGAGCTGCTGAACCTGCTGACCAAAAGGTTGTCAGTTCCTATCCAGGAAGTGGGGTGAGCTCCCGCTTTTAGGTCCAGCTTCTGCCAACCTAGCAATTCAAAAATATGCAAATGTGAGTAGATCAATAGGTACCGCTTCTGCGGGAAGGTAATGGCACTCCATGCAGTCATGCTGGCCACATGACCTTGGAGGTGTCTACGGACAACACCAACTCTTCAGCTTAGAAATGGAGATGAGCACCACCTCCCAAAGTCGGAAACGACTAGAATTGATGCCAGGGAAAACCTTTACCTTTCATTATGGTTCGTAAATTGTGGTTGCTTCCAGTTTGAGATCAAGGTCTCAAAACGCTTAAGTGGCTGAGAGGAAGTGTCATCTAGACATACAGAGCCTTGGCTGACCATTAAGGTGAACTGGGGCCAAGGAGTTCCATGTGGTGATACTGGGAAAGGGCTTTCCCAGTTGTAATGTGTCAGCTGAGGAATGCTTCCACTTGGAAAAGTGGCCATATTTTGGCATCAAGTTACAACCTTGCTGTTCTCTTATGCATTTGGGATCACAGATTAGTTTTTTAATATTTTGGTTTTGGGGTTATGTTTTGATTGAAATATTTTAAACTGTTTAACGTTTTTAAAAGTAAAATGCTAATGCTAATCCTAACTAATATCATGCAGTACTTACCTTCTGCTCTAGGTGGCATGCTTATGTAAATTTTACAAAATACTGGTATTTGTTTCTGTCAACTGAACTTTGACTTAGGGTCAAAGACCTCCAGGTCACTCTTTCATCAGCAGCTTTGTTCAGGTCTTACGGACTCAGGGCTATGGCTTGACTGAATTTATCTATCTGGAATGTGGGGTGATTTTATGGACACTTTACCCTGGGAACCGATCCATAGTGTCAAATTTCAGATTGGGCTGGTGCAAAGGAGTATTGATCATCCACTAGCACCAGACAGCCACGCCTCCCACCTGCCTCCCGTTCCAGTCACGCCGGTGGCCACCAGGCATGATAAGGCTAGTGTTCCTCTCTCATCACCTCAAGTGACATTGGTAGAGGCACCAGAAAGATTTATTTATTTATTTCTTATTTCGATTTATATACTGCACAACTCATCCCAAAAAGGCTCAGGGTGGTTCACAACAATGAATACACAACACAACGTAGTTAAAAACAGATTAGGACCAGAATGGAAAGCACAACCTTAGAGATTGAACGCCTGGCGGAACAGGGTGGTCTTACGGGCCCTCCTGAAGGCCTGTCACTCCGTTATTGCTCGTGCCTCTGCCGGGAGGGCGTTCCACAGGGTAGGCGCTACTACAGAAAAGGTGCGCTGCCGAGTCGATGACAATTGGCAAATCTTGAGTGATGGAACCTCCAGTAGGTTTTGGTCCATGGACCTTAGTGGTCTCTGGGGAATGTGCAGGAAGAGGTGGTCCTTCAGGTACACTGGCCCCAGGCCATGCAAGGCCTTAAAGGTTAACACCAGCACTTTGAAGGCAATCCGGTGCTCGATGGGAAGCCAGTGCAAATGCTGGAGGACTGGTGTGATGTGGCACGTTAGTGTCGCTCCAGCCAGCAGTCGAGCCGCAGCGTTTTACACCATCTTCAGTTTCCGGATTACCGACAAAGGAACGCCAATGTAAAGGGCGTTACAGTAGTCCAGGGAGTTGGTACCATCGTACAGAGTTATCCTCGTCGGCCTGCTTATTTGGATCGGTTTGAGTCTACTCGGACTTCTCACCACTGCAGCATTGCCTGGAACTCAACCGACTCACCTACCTAACTCCGCTTTCCTTACCATCCTTGTCTATCTGGGCGTTTCTGACCGAGCCCCCCTGGACTTCCTCCCTATAATTCCACCCTTGTGCTTGAACTATATTGGACTAATGTATCTAAACATGGACATGCAACGCTAAGGGTAGGAACCCTCCGGGGTGATGTTTGTGTACTGCTTAATCACTGCTTAATTTCTGATGTTTGATTACTATTTGTTTACTCCACATGTATATGGTTATATATGACTATGACTATTGATTATATGGATATTTGATACTACTACGCTTGTTGTTTCCTTGTGAATACTATTGCTTGCAATCCCCCGACCTTTGTGATTGTAGTTACAGTAGTCCAGTCTCGAGATGATCGTGGCCTGGATTACCGCGGCTAGGTCGTCACCGGAAAGGTAGGGCGCCAGCCGCCTCGCTTGGCACAGATGGAAAAATACTGCTCTGCTCACGGCGGAGACCTGAGCCTCCATCGTCAGCAAAGGGTCCAATTGGACCCCCAGGCTTTTAACCAGCGGCAACGGACTAACCACCTCACCGTCCATTATTGGCAGCCGGAGCTCCCCCGGGACAACCCAGCCACAGGACCTCCATCTTCGACAGGTTCACCTTCAACCTGCTGGCCAGTAGCCACCCAGTCACAGCTTCAAGGCACCGATGGAAATAATCGGGTACAGAGTCCGGCCGGCCTTCCATCCTCAGCACCAGTTGGGTACGCTGATGATCCTCCAGACCGAAATTACGCACCAGTTGGGCAAGTGGACGCATATAGATGTTAAATAATAGAGAAGCGAGGATAGCCCCTTGGGGGAACCCCACAATTAAGGGGGACCCTTTCCGAGACCATCCCTCGCCTCTCCACCCATTGTCCCCGATCTTGAAGAAAGGAGGCCACCCATTTAAGAGCGGACCTCCTCACTTCCGTCATGGCTAAACGGTGGATCAATAGAGAATGGTCAACTGTGTCAAATGCTTCCGTGAGGTCCAATAACGCGAGCAGCGCTGACCTGCCTTGGTCCAGATGGCAGCGCAGGAGGGAGGCCAAGAGGAATCATCTTCTTTCACCCCGCTCTTCTGCAATCACCCTTGCGACTTGGACAACACTATTCCAGGTGATGAGCGACAGACACTAGTCATGTTGCGCCCAGTGGCTGCCACTATGATGAAAACAGGTGGGGGGATGATGAGTGTCATTCAGTGTTCTCAGACTGTCCAAGCCTGGGGAATACAAGAAAATCATGTAAACCAGGCATGGGCAAACTTTGGCCCTACAGGTGTTTTGGACTTCAACTCCCAGAAATCCCAGCCAGCTGTTAGGGATTGTGGGAGGGGCAAAATGTGTCTATGCAAACAGTTGTGTCTGGTTCAGTAAGCCAGTGTTTTTCAACCTTTTTTGAGCCGTGGCACATTTTTTACATTTACAAAATCCTGGGGCACACCACCAACCAAAATGACACTCTAACACAGTAATACATATAGTTAATATGTTTTAAAATGTATTTATACACTCAGTGTGAAACCTGGGCCTGTTTCGATGAACACAACATAGATATCCTGGCAGGAATGGCAGAAAGACACACACGAAGGTCTTGCTCAACAGCTGGGAGTTATAGTTCACCCGCTATCAAAGAGCATTCTGAACTCCACCAATGATGGAATGGAATCAAACTTCCTACACAGAACTCCCATAACCAAGAGAAAATACTATAAGAGTTTGGTGGGCATTTGAGTTTTGGAGTTGCAGTTCACCTATATCCAGAGAGAACTGTGGACTCAAGCAATGTTGGATCAGGACCAAACTTGGCATGAATACTCAATATGCCCAAATGTGAACACAGATGGAGTTTGGGGAAAATAGACCTTGACATTTGGGAGTTACAGTTTCTGGGATTTATAGTTAACACACAACCAAAGAGCATCCTGAACTCTTGCAACAATGGAATTGAACCAAACTTCAAAAGATTCAAAAGGTCAGTGTAGATGTGCCCATGGTCTTCCTCTTTTTCTATTATCTTATATCTTACAAGCATGATTGTTTTTACTTATGAATCATGACTTCTTGTGGCATTAGAGTCTCAGTTTAGTCACCTTTGCTTCTGGAATGCGACTTGCCTAAGGTCTCCGAATGGGTTTCCGAAACAATGACTTCAAAGATATCAATATGCTTTGCTAGGAATGGTAACATCTAGTTTGAACAAGCAATCTTGAGAGAAGGAATGATTTTTTTTCAGCTCTAAAAAGCAAGAAACATCTAGTTTCTCTTCCCATGCTTAAAATAATGGCTCCTTATAAGAAGAAAAGTAGGAGACTTGGACGTGCATTTGGAGACAAAGGAATTCAGACCAGGTGGACATAATAAGGGGAAATTCACTCCTGGAAGAGTTATGATTTTGGGGGAAAGATGTCTCTACTGAAGATGTCTCTACTGAAGCCTCAGCAATCCTTGTTTCCACAAGCCACATTTTTCAAAATCCATTTATTATAGGAGCAGAAAGTGAGGTGAAATCTTCTGAACAGCGGAACAGGCAGCAAAACCAACAACGCAGTGGTGTTAACCACTGCCCTATCTATCTATCTACCTACCTACCTACCTATCTAGTAGAACTCATTTGTAAACCAGAACAGGCACATTTAATTTATACCCATCATCCATATCTAGCCATATCCATCCATCCATAATAAAAACAAAAATATGTATGTATGTATTTATTGACTTACTATATTTTTATACCACCCCTCTCAGCCCGAAGGCGACTTGAGGCGGTGTACACATGGCAAGAACTGCCCACAGATAAAATACATCAGCAATTAATAAAACCACCATATAAAACACAAATTTAGCCATTAAAATTTTAAAAAACACAATCTCAGTGTCTGTATGGATGTGGTTGGGGCTCCCGCTTCCACAGACAGGCTACCACTTCCACAAACTATGACCCCTGCCAATGAGGAGCCACCAAAGGCTCTCGCTCCATTGACATTGCAGATTATAGAGAGTGTTGGGAATATTTTATTTATTTATTTATTCGAATTCTATACCGCCACTCCCAATACGGTTCTATACGGTTCTGACCCAGCTTACTTGTCCGAACGCATCTGCCGCTATGTCCCACCTCGTAACTTAAGATCATGGGTCTCGAAGAGAAATGACAATGCAGAAAGAACCGCAACTTGGAAACAACATCACCCAAGGAGACTTTCTGCTGTGCTTTCTGCAACCGGACTTGCCTATCTCAGATTGGCCTTTTTAGTCATCAACGCGCATGTAAGAAGCCTGGGATGAGTCCTTCCTAAGAATCTTTGTTTGCGAAGTAATACCGAGAGAAAGACACTGCCATATGAAATCCATTTCAGGGCAGTCCCCCTCACTCCCGTCACAGCTAGGCGGTAGGTTAACAATGCCTGGTCTACCGCAGTGTTTTTCAACCTTTTTTGAGCCGCGGCACACTTTTTACATTTGCAAAATCCTGGGGCACACCACCAACCGAAATGACACTCTAACACAGTAATACATATAGTTAATATGTTTTTAAATGTATTTATACACTCCGTGTGAAACCTGGGCCTGTTTCAATGAACACAACATAGATATCCTGGCAGGAATGGCAGAGAGACAAACTTCCCACACAGAACTCCCATAACCAAGAGAAAGAGTTTGGTGGGCATTTACCTTGAGTTTTGGAGTTGTAGTTCACCTATATCCAGAGAGCACTGTGGACTCAAACAATGTTGGATCAGGACCAAACTTGGCATGAATACCCAATATGCCCAAATATGAACGCAGATGGAGTTCAGGGGAAATAGACCTTGCCATTTGGGAGTTGTAGTTGCTGGGATTTATAGTTCCCCTACAATCAAAGAGCATTCTGAACCCCACCAATGATAGAACTGGGCCAAACTTCCCACACAGAACCCCCAGGAGGCAACAGGAGGTCTCTACTTGGGGAAAGGGAGGCCTTCCCAATGCATGGAGAGGGAGAGACCAAGTAGACAACAGGGGGGGGGGGGGGGTGTTTGTAATTTTGTGCCTTTATGGAGGTAGGTTTCTTAGGGTTTTTATACTTCAACACACTAGACCAGGGGTGGGCAATTACCGGCCCTCCGTGTGTTTTGGACTTCAACTCCCAGAAATCCTCACAGCCGGTAAACTGGCTAGGATTTCTGGGAGTTGAAGTCCAAAACACCTGGAGGGCCGGCAATTGCCCACCCTGCACTAGACTCCCACGAGGTCCCTATTTCCCACGGCACACCTGATGATCACTCACGGCACACTAGTGTGCCCCGGCACACTGGTTGAGAAACACTGGTCTACCGTATCAAAAGCTGCCGTGAGGTCCAATAACACGAGCAGCCCTGATCCCCCTTGTTCCAATTGGCAGCGGAGCTGGTCTGTGATGGCGACCAGCAGTCTCTGTCCCATGCCCAATATGGAAGCCGGACTGGTCCCTCCTGGCATTCAGGAAAAAAGTGAAATTGTGGCTCTGGGACCAGGCTTTTGCACATTAGCACAATACAGCACTTTGGATTGGAATTGGTAAGTTGATGGTTATGGCCCAATGTTTATGTGGTGGACGGAACTCTGTTTTTAACCTAGGTGTATGTGTATTATGTGTTAATGTTAATTGTATTTTAATCCTGAATGTTTTTATATTGTATTTATTTTGTGTATCCACTTCCAAGCTCAATTCAAAGTGCTGGTTTTGACCTTTGAGCCACGTTTTGATGTTCTTCTTGAAAGTTTCCAGGGTGGGGGCTAGCCTAATCTCGGTGGGCAATGCGTTCCAAAGTCGGGGGGCCACAGAGGAAAAAGCTCTCTCCCTCGTTCCCACATGCTGGGTCTGTGATAATGGAGGGGGCGAAAGGAGGGCCTCCCTCGAAGAACGATGGGACCAAACAGGTTTGTGGGAGGAGATGCGGTCACGAAGGTAAGGTGGGTCCCAAACCGTTTAGGGCTTTATAGGTGATGATATGCACCTTGAATTAGGACCGGAAAATAAACGGCAGCTACTCTTGGAGGACTAAGGGGGATCGCCTACGTAAGTGTGTGTGTGTATCTACGCACGCCTTCACATCACCAAACATCCCGTACCTTGGGAAGTCTGATCTGGCTACGGTCGTCCACGCTCTGGTCACATCCAAAATAGATTACTGCAACGCACTCTACGTGGGGCTGCCTTTGAAGACACTTCGGAAATTGCAATTAGTCCAACGGGCGGCAGCCAGATTACTAACCGGAGCTACATACAGGGAGCATACCACCCCCGTTGTGTCAGCTCCATTGGCTGCCTGTCCACTTCCAAGCTCAATTCAAAGTGCTGGTTTTGACCTTTAAAGCTCTATACGGTTCTGGCCCAGCTTACTTGTCCGAACGCATCAGCCGCTACATCCCACCTCGTAATTTAAGATCGTCCGGGGAGGCCCTGCTCTCGCTCCCGCCAACTTCTCAAACGCGGTTGGTGGGGACGAGAGAGAGGGCCTTCTCGGTGGTGGAAGGAAGGAAGGAAAGGAAAGAGGAAAGGAAAAAGGAAAGGAAATAGGAAAGGAAATGAAGGGAGGGAGGGAGGGAGGAGAAAAAACAATGGAAGAGAGGAGAAAAAGAATGGAAGGAAGGAGAAAAGGAATGAAAGGAAGGAAGAAGGAAAGGAAGCAAAGGAAGGGAAGGAAGGGAGAAAGGAAAATTACGTCCCACCTCGTAATTTAAGATCGTCCGGGGAGGCCCTGCTCTCGCTCCCGCCTACTTCTCAAACGCGGCTGGCGGGGACGAGAGAGAGGGCCTTCTCGGTGGTGGAAGGAAGGAAGGAAAGGAAAAAGGAAAGGAAAAAGGAAAGGAAATGAAGGGAGGGAGGGAGGAAGAAGAAAAGGAAGGAAGGAAGGGAGGGAGGGAGGAGAAAAACAATGGAAGAAAGGAGAAAAAGAATGGAAGGAAGGAGAGAAGGAATGAAAGGAAGGAAGAAGGAAAGGAAGGGAAGGAAGGAAGGGAGAAAGGAAAATTACGTTCCACCTCGTAATTTAAGATCGTCCGGGGAGGCCCTGCTCTCGCTCCCGCCTACTTCTCAAACGCGGCTGGCGGGGACGAGAGAGAGGGCCTTCTCGGTGGTGGAAGGAAGAAAAGGAAAAAGGAAAGGAAAAAGGAAAGGAAATGAAGGGAGGGAGGGAGAAGAAAAGGAAGGAAGGGAGGAAGGGAGGGAGGGAGGAGAAAAACAATGGAAGAAAGGAGAAAAAGAATGGAAGGAAGGAGAAAAGGAATCAAAGGAAGGAAGGAAAGGAAGCGAAAGGAAGGGAAGGAAGGGAGAAAGGAAAATTACGTCCCACCTCGTAATTTAAGATCGTCCGGGGCTGCTCTCGTCCCGCCTACTTCTCAAACACGGTTGGTGGGGACAAGAGAGAGGGCCTTCTCGGTGGTGGAAGGAAGGAAGGAAAGGAAAAAGGAAAGGAAAAAGGAAAGGAAATAAGGGAGGGAGAAAAAAAGGAAGGGAGGGAGGGGGAAAAGAATGGAAGGAAGGAGAGAAGGAATGAAAGGAAGGAAGAAGGGAAGGAAGCGAAGGAAGGGAGAAAGGAAAATTACGTCCCACCTCGTAATTTAAGATCGTCCGGGGAGGCCCTGCTCTCGCCTACTTCTCAAACGCGGTTGGCGGGGACGAAAGAGAGGGCCTTCTCGGTGGTGGAAGGAAGGAAGGAAAGGAAAGAGGAAAGGAAAGAGGAAAGGAAAGAGGAAAGGAAAGAGGAAAAGAAAAAGGAAAGGAAAAAGGAAAGGAAATGAAGGGAGGGAGGGAGAAGAAAAGGAAGGGAGGGAGGGAGGGAGGGAGGGAGGAGAAAAACAATGGAAGAAAGGAGAAAAAGAATGGAAGGAAGGAGAAAAGGAATGGAAGGAAGGAAGAAGGAAAGGAAGCGAAGGAAGGGAGAAAGGAAAATTACGTCCCACCTCGTAATTTAAGATAAACCGGGGAGGCCCTGCTCTCGCTCCCGCCAACTTCTCAAACGCGGCTGGCGGGGACGAGAGAGAGGGCCTTCTCGGTGGTGGCCCCCGGTCTGTGGAACGCGCTTCCAAGCGACATACGATCAACCCGTCTGTGGGATGTGCTGCCAAGCGAGGTGAGGTTTTAGTGCTTGAAACATCTGGATGTGTGGACTGAATATTGTTTTAATGTTAATTTGATTGATTGGTACTGTTTTAACTATGTTTTATGGATTATTTTGACCTATTGGTCTACTCACATTTGCATGTTTTCGAACTGCTGGGTTGGCAGAAGCTGGGGCTGACAGCTGGAGCTCACCCCAACCTTCTTTGGATTCGAACCTGCTACCTTAATTGAGCAAGGGCTCCCTGGTTCCCTCAGGTTCCCGTAACCCTCGGTCCCTGGCTGGCCTTGATGGCTGGGAAAGGAGCTCAGAAACCCTGGCCCTACTTGAGCAAGCGCTGCGGCCTTGTGGGGCCTTTGTTGACATGAGGAGGAAGAGGCTCAAGCGCCGGAAGCGGAAGCGGAGCCGCGGAGCCGCGTCGCGAGGGCCGGGAGCGGTGGAGAGGCTTGCTGGGTTGCTAGGCAACAGCCAGGCCGGACGTCGGAGAGAGAGAGGTGCCTGTGTGTGGACTCTTGGGGGGCGGAAGTGGGGCCTTCTAGGAGGCCGAGTGGGGCAGGAAGGGGAGAGGAGAAGCAGGGAGTGGGCGGGGGCCGGGCCGGGCCTCTCCCCTTCCTGTCGCCCTGCCAGGCCTTGAGTCCTTCCTCAGCCGGCCTAGAGAGTCCCCTGCCAGGCCTGAGGCCCTGCTCTCACCCAGGAGGGAAGATGGGATGTGAGGAATTGTGGGAGTTGTAGTCCAAAACACCTGAAAGGCCCAAGTTTGGTATATAGGTGTTTTTGGACTACAACTCCCACAATTCCCCTTTGGAAGGGGCCTGAGGCTGTGAGGAATTGTGGGAGTTGTAATCCAAAACACCTGAAAGGCCCAACTTTGCCCAGGCCTGGTATATAGGTGTTTTTGGACTACAACTTCCACAATTCCCCTTTAGAAGGGGCCTGACGCTGTGAGGAATTGTGGGAGTTGTAGTCCAAAACAACTGAAAGGCCCAAGTTTGGTATATAGGTGTTTTGGACTACAACTCCCACAATTCCCCTTTGGAAGGGGCTTGAGGCTGTGAGGAGTTGTGGGAGTTGTAGTCCAAAACACCTGAAAGGCCCAACTTTGCCCAGGCCTGGTATATAGGTGTTTTTGGACTACAATTCCCCTTTGGAAGGGGCCTGAGGCTGTGAGGAATTGTGGGAGTTGTAGTCCAAAACACCTGAAAGGCCCAAGTTTGGTCTATAGGTGTTTTGGACTACAACTCCCACAATTCCCCTTTGGAAGGGGCCTGAGGCTGTGAGGAATTGTGGGAGTTGTAGTCCAAAACACCTGAAAGGCCCAAGTTTGGCATATAGGTGTTTTGGACTACAACTCCCACAATTCCCCTTTGGAAGGGGCTTGAGGCTGTGAGGAATTGTGGGAGTTGTAGTCCAAAACACCTGAAAGGCCCAAGTTTGGCATATAGGTGTTTTGGACTACAACTCCCACAATTCCCCTTTGGAAGGGGCTTGAGGCTGTGAGGAATTGTGGGAGTTGTAGTCCAAAACACCTGAAAGGCCCAACTTTGCCCAGGCCAGTTATATAGGTGTTTTGGACTACAACTCCCACAATTCCTCACAGCCACAGGCCCCTTCCAAAGGGGAATTGTGGGAGTTGTAGTCCAAAACACCTGAAAGGCCCAAGTTTGCCCAGGCCTGCTCTATACAGTTCTGGCCCAGGCTACTTGTCCGAACGCATCTGTCGCTACGTCCCGCCTCGTAATTTAAGATCACCCAGGGAGGCCCTGCTCTCGCTCCCGCCAGCATTTCAAATGCGGCTGGCAGGGACGAGAGACGGCCTTTTCGGTGGTGGCTCCTCGTCTGGAATGCGTTTCCAAGCGAGATATGGTCTAATCTTGGTTATGGGACCAGGCCTTCGGCACAATAGCAGAGAGCAGCACCTCGGACTGGAATTGGACTGGCAAGTCGACAGATGGGAATATGGCGTACTGTTTATTAATCTAGGTCTTGTGGACGGAATACTGTTTTAACTTAATTGAATGTTGATTAGGTGTTTTAATTTTTTCTCTCTCTCGGCATTACTTTGCAAACGAAGATTCTTAGGAAGGACTCATCCCACGCTTTTTTACAAGCGTGTTGATGACGAAAAAGGCCAATCTGAGATAGGCAAGTCCGGTTGCAGAAAGCACAGCAGAAAGTCTCCTTGTAGTTCGCATGCTGAAAAAGTGTGGGCACCCCTGCCTTGGGTGATGTTGTTTCCAAGTTGCGGTTCTTTCTGCGTTGTCGGTTCTCTTCGAGACCCATTCGGGGTGTCTTCTCGAAAGAGGCCACAGCATTGTGGAGAGTGCGTCTCCATGCCTCCCGATGTCAGTCCAGGGTGGACCATTGTTGAGGATCAATCTGGCCAAGCGTGAGATGTTGTTTCAGGGAGTCCTTATATCTCTTCTTTGGGGCGCCTCTCTTGCGCTGACCCATGGCAGGTTCACCATAGAGTAGTATCTTAGGGAGGCGGTGGTCCTCCATCCTAGAGACGTGCCCTGCCCAGCGCAGCCGTGTTCTCAATAGCATGGCCTCATATAATATTGATTATGTTATAATGTAATGCAATATAACACTACTAATAATAATATGATATAACTATATATTTTGTGTTACATGCAATATTACTAATAATATTGCGCTATAATTGTTATAGTTCAATGTGATATTGTTATAGCACAGTGCTGTCCAACTTCTTCCGACCCAAGGGCCGGAAGAAGTGTCACTGATCCCCCTGGGGGGCCGTAGGTGAGCAGGGGGCGGGGCCACGCGTGGGGGCGGGGGCGGCGCGTCATGCCAGGCCTCTGACGCGCTGCCCTTGGCGCCGCCTGCTGCTCCTTTCGCCGTCTCCCCCGCCCTTCCTAGGGAGGGGGCCGCCGAAAGGAGCAGAAGGCGGCGCCAAGGGCAGCGCCAGAGGCCTGGCGTGACGCGCTGCCCTTGGCACCGCCTACTGCTCCTTTCGCAGTCTCCCCCGCCCTTCCTAGGGAGGGCCGCGAAAAAGGAGCAGAAGGCGGCGCCAAGGGCAGCAGCGCGTCAGAGGCCTGGCGTGACGCGCTGCCCTTGGCACCGCCTACTGCTCCTTTTCGGCGCGGAGAGAGGACGGAGGGCGGTGCAGGGAGGAGGAGCTAGCTCTCTTCCTCCTTCCTGCCCCGCCTCCCACTCCCCCTCGGCCGCCTTTTTTTTTAAAAAAAATAGTTTTAAAAAAAAAATAGATTTTTTTAAAAAAAAATTTTAAAAATGGCGGCCGGGGGCATAGTGGGGGCCGTGTCCAACAGGCTGGGGGCCGTGTACGCCCCCCCCCGGGCCGCCCGTTGGACAGCCCTGTTATAGCACAATATGATATGTAATTTTGATGTGCTGTTGCAATAATATAGTTTATTGTATTTGTATAGTTCAATGTGATATTGTTATAGTACTATGTGATATGTAATATTGATGTTGTACTGTGGCAATAATATAGTTCTGTGTATTTGCATTTTGCTTGTGAGCCGCTCTGAGTCCCCTTGAGTAGGGCGGCATATAAATATTGTGAAATAAATAAATAATCCATTAGAGACAGCTATTCTACATGATAACTTTTTCAAGAGTGAGTTTCCCTTCCAAAAAGTAGATTTTTCTCACTTTGTGTTGCCTCACCCCTGTTCTTAACTATGAATTGTTTGGAAGTTGGATTTTTTCTAATTGTGGATTGTCTGTAATAAGATTTGGAGGGGAGGGCTTGGTGGTGATCCTGGAACCGAGCTCCAGTGAATCCAAGGGTCCACTGCATAACAATTGTGCAGTAGATTTAAAAATCAACAATTGAAGTTTTATTGCATTTGGTATGTGTTTTGAACAAACTTGGTCATATTGAAACTTATGTTTCTCTTCTATCAGTGCAGCTGTATCAGTGCCATTATGCCCAGCCCTCGAGGTAGCCCAAAGAGTAGCCATGAGAGGCGAGCTCATGGCAACAAGCTGGAATTCCTATCGCTGACAAGTATGAGGAGCCCAGGCCCTCCAGAAAGCCCATCTCGTCGTAGGGAATGTACAGCCAGCACGGGGCCTCCGCAGGCCCTGCCTGAAGAAGACTGCATGAAACTGAACCCATCTTTTGTGGATATTGCCCTGCGCTCTTTGTTGGCCATTGATCTTTGGGCCTCTAAAAGCTCGGGGTGTGTGCTGGAGAGAATTCTTCTTGGGGCAGTGTCCGTCCTCTCATGATACTGGTAGAGGTCTCTGGACATGGCATTCCTTGGCTAGCTGGCACACTCTATGGCCTTTGTAGAAGTGGTAGCTCAGCAGGCCGCGAGGTGCTGCTCAACTTGCTCTTTGGTAAGAGTTCCTTTTCCCTTACCCTTTCTGGCTCCTTATTGCTCTCATGACACATTCCTTCTGTCATTTGGTTCTGCAGCATATCAGGGAGAAATGGGTAGATTTATTTTTTACCCTTCATCCTCCTGCAATGTGCCATTATAGGGAAGTATTTCCCATATCAAGGATTTCTGCAGGGCCTTCAAGATATCCGTGCCCGTGTTGGAAGTGTGTGATTATCCCCACTAAGCTGTTTGGACTAAAATAGATGTGTTTGATAAGGACAGCAATTACTTATATTTACTTTCATATTGAATACTAAGCAGCAGCTTTTTATTTCTAGAAAGACACTGGAAGACTGCAGGCCCGGATTACCCATAAGGCCAACCTAGGCCATGGCCTAGGGGCGCAAGCCGAGGGGGACGCAGTTCACGGACCAAAAAAAATAATGTTGAAACAAAAACGCAATGGGCCGCCTGCGCGCATGGAGTTGACTCTCTCTCTCTCTTTCTCTCGGGGAGGGCGATGGGAGAGTGCTGCAAGGGGTGGGGAGGAGGAAATGGCGCTCACCCTTGCCCCGCCCCTTGTCAAGGAAGGAGGGTGCAAGGAGGAGGAGGCAGAGGGAAGCCCCTGGGGCCGCTGCCGGGCATGCGCGGCACCCAGGAACATGGCGGAGGAGGCAGAGGCACTCGCGCCCTCCTTCCTTGACAAGGCCATGGGTGCCGCATGCCCGGTAGCAGCCCGGGGCTTCCTCCGCCTCCTCCTCGCGCCTCCTTTCTTGACTCAAGGAAGGAGGGCTCAAGAAAGAGGAGGAGGGAAGCCCCTGGGGCCGCTACCAGGCATGCGCGGCACCCAGGAACATGGCGGAGCCGGAGGAAGCAGATGCGGCTTGAATCCCGGCGCAGTTGCCGCCCCGCAACAGCCTTCACGCCGAGAGGTGAGCACAGGAAGAAGGGCTCGGCGCCTGGGAAAAAAAGGAGAAGCAGGGTTGGAATTAGGCCAGGATTCTCCTTGCTCCTTTTTCCTTTTGGGGGGCAAAGCGTGGGCAGTGGAAAGAAGGAAAAGAGGGAAGGAAAGATGCTGTTCCCCCTTCCCCCCTCTCTCTCGGTGCCCCTGTTCCTTCCCCCCTTCTGCCTTGTCCTGCTTGCCCCTCTCCACTCCTCCCCTTGGCTCAAGGATCCTGGGAGTCTGAGTGATGTTGGGGGTGGGGGGTTGCGGGAGAGGTGAGCTTGGGGCGTAATTCCGAAGTGTGGCCTAGAGTGCAAAAAGGTGTTAATCCGGGCCTGGGAAGACTAGTGTGTGTTTCACGTATATTTTCATTAATATGTGGCAGCTCCATGAGAGAAAAGTTTGATGGAGTTTTTGCTGCAGTAAAGAGTCTAATGCTGATCTTAATGGGTTGAACATAATTCTAAAAGTTTAGATGCTAAGAAGAAAAGGAGAAGCCTCTTGTTGATACTGTTCTTCTAAAGGTGTCCTATTTGGGCTTTTGTAACTAAGGCCCCTTGTAGGGCCCTTCCAGACAGGCCCTATATCCTAGCATCAGATCCCAGGTTTTCTGCTTTAAACTGGATATATGAGTCCACACTGCCAGATAATTTGGGATAGACAGAAAACCTGGGATCAGATCCTGGGATATACGAGGGTTGAATGCCTTAAACGGTCTTAACCGTTGAAGGCCTTAAACGGTCTAGGGCCTGCGTACTTGAGGGACCGCCTTGCCCCGTATATTCCCCCGAGATCACTACGTTCGGAGGAATTGAACTTGCTCCTGGTGCCATCGATCCGCGCCTGTCACTCATCTACAACTAGGCAAAGAGCCTTCTCTGTGGCAGCCCCGGTGTTGTGGAACTCCCTCCCGGACGATGGAGGCAGGCAGGATTTTCCCCGGGTACTGGTTGTGGGGGGTCGGGAGCAGGTGAGGGTTTTGCCCTCCTTTCTGCTAGAGATCCCTGTGTACAACTAGTGGGCCACTGTGTGACACAGAATGCTGGACTAGATGGGCTGAGGCCCGATTCAGCATGGCTCTTCTTATGTTCTTATGACGACACCCGAGCTATCACAGAGCTCATCCCGTTTCGCAGGGCCTGCAAAACTGCCCTCTTTAGACTAGCCTTCCCCTAGGCAAAGCAGTCTAATGTAATTTCTGTATAACGATACCTCTGGTCTAAGGACATATTACTGTATTCCATCTCACACCTCGGGATGTATATGCGTTTTAAGTTTTAAGTGTTTTAAGTTTCATATTTTATTGTATGGCCGCATAGATGTTACATGTTGGCCTATTTTATATGTTGTTATCCGCCCCGAGCCTGCCGGGAGGAGCGGAATACAAGATTGAACAATAAATAAATAAATGAAAAGTAATGCCTCCACCTTAGTTACTTAGGTTTGGATGGGAATATTTTAATAAATCAAACGCAGAAATAATCCTTAGAATATGCTCTTTAACTACCACGATTCACTTTTCCACGTAATCACCAGAAAATTGGATACATTTCTGCCAACAATGAACATGTTTTCGGAAGAAGTTGACACTCTGTTTTCACAACCAGCGCCTCACAGTTCTCTCAACATCTGCATCAGAAGCATAATGATGTCCTCGCAGATCTTCTTTCATTATCGGAAACAGATGGAAGTCAGACGTTGCTAAATCTGGACTGAATGGAGGATGCCGTACGGTGGTGAGATCCAGTCTCTGAAGTTCTGCTGTGATGACATGTGGTGGCATCTGACATTTCAGGCATCAGCATCCTGGGTACCCATCGTGCACAGATCTTCTGATAGCCAAGCAAAGTAATAATCTGACCCACACCTTGTGAAATGCCGATTATGCTTGAAATTTCTTTATGATTGATACGACAATTGTCCTGAAACAATCTGTCAACCTTTTGCTTGTGAAACTCAGTGTTTGCTGTCACAGGACGTCCAACTCTTTGTTTGTCACGCAAGTCAGATGTTCGCACCTCATCATGTTTAAACTTACTTGCCCAACGATGCACAGTACTCACATCAACACAATCACCATAAACAGCTTGCATTCTCTGATGAATCTCCTTTGGGGTGACACCTTCTGCTGTCAAGAATTCAATGACTGCACGTTGCTTAAGTCGCATTGACCGGCCGTCTGGGCACGGTTCCATACTTTGCACTTTAACAACACAACCGTTCAATGCTAAGGATTCACACCAAAATGGAACTGTAGAGGAGAGTCTACTGAACAAGCCAGTACCTGCCGCATAGCAGTACTGCCATCTGTTGAAGAGTTACGAAGGTAGAGGCATTACTTTTCATTCAACTCTTGTAGGGTCTGTCTGGAAGGGCCTGTCATAAGAGGCATCCATACAATCAAATATAATCTTTTACTAAGGGGAAATGCAGGGAGGGAATACATAAGGGGCATCCATACACAATTACATAATAGTAACATAAAGGTTAGCCTAACTTCCCAAACGCGCAGGATCCAGGAGTAGCCGGACCACGAGCAGAGGCGACGACCGACCGAGGCAGCAGCCGAGAAGGTCCAAATCGCATCTGCGTGGGCCGCAGGGATTAAGTAGCCGAGATTTCAGCAACAGGAGTATCGCGAGACTACGGAAGCCACACGGGATTTCGCTCTCAACGCAGGCGTGATCTCGTGTTGAGAGCGAAATCCCGTGTGGCTTCAGTAGTCTCGCGATACTTGCTCCGGAACCCGGAAGTGGGTAATTTAAAAAAATATTATTATTTAATTTATTTTAATTTTTTATTAAAAAGCTTAGGGGGCCGCAGGGAAGGGGCTGGGGGGCCATATACGGCCCCAGGACCGCCAGTTGGACAGCCCTGGTGTAGAGAGAGAGAGAGAGAAAGAGCCTAGCAGGAAACTTCAGGCAACGGAAATGAGGCTTTCCTGGCCGAAGCAGCAATGTCAGCCAGCCTGGCTGCAGTCAGGGAGAGCCCTCGGCGTCCAGAACTTTCCTCCCTCCTCTCTCCTCACCTTCCTTCCCTCCCTCTCCGCGCCAAGGGCTACCTGGCCGGGCTGCGGCTCCTCCTGCTTCCTGGCTCCTGGGCGCTCTTCTGCCCTCCTCCCCTCTGGCAGCAAGGAGGAGGAGAGCGAGGAGGCGTCCGCGGGAGCTGCCCCCGTCCGACCCCGCTCCCGGAGGCTTGAGGCGAGGCTTTCTGCCCTCTAGCCCCTCCGTGCCGGGGAAGGGGAGCAACCCCTCATCTCCTGGCTGGGCTCCGGGTTCACTGCAGAGCAGAGGCCGGAATGCGCAGCTCCACAGCCCAGCTTGGTTCCTTCCCGATCTGGCCCCAAGGCGACAGCAGGGAAGCTGAAGGGATGCGGGGGGGGGAGGCACTCCTGGGGGGGCTGAACCCCTTTGGGAAGGAGAGCTGGGGGTGGCGACGGCTGCGAGCCTCCGCCGCAGTTTGTTTCCGAGGCTCGGAGCCACCCCGTGTGCTCAATTCCTATTTGTCCTGCTCAGCCAAACCCGCGTGCGCTTCGGCCACTCAGCACAGCCCTCCCCCGCAAGACGGTGACGGGCCTCTTGCGCGTGGGCTTCTTGGGGGGGCAGAGGGGGTTTGGGCAGAAGCAGCAACGTCACAAAGGGGGAGGGTGACAGTTTGTAAAATGACAGAGTGTCATTTTGTGTCATTTTGGTTGGTGGTGTGCCCCAGGATTTTGTAAATGTAAAAAATGTGCCGCGACTCAAAAAAGGTTGAAAATCACTGGTCTACACAACCATATAATCCTATTCAAAGCAGATAATCTTGATTTTATATGATAGTGTAGAAGGGGCCAACGTATCTTCCTAGAAACACCAGCCTTTGTGCTTGAATGGTTGTAATGGTTGTTCTCTTATTTGATATCAAGGGGAACAAACTTAATTTTAGTTGTCTTCCCCCATTCAAAAAACCGAAATTATCTTAGGTTTGAGGAGGGTTCTTATGATATATTTACGTAGTAATCATCGCTCCCCAAATCTAAGGTAATCTAATTTCTGCATGTAACACTGATGTGAAATTACGTACCAGTGAGTTCTGTGACTCCTAAAAAATTAACTAATTTTTTAATGATTGAAACCTCCTTGCATCTGATTTGAGTGTTAGTTCATAGATACTCATGATATATTTGCTTTTCTCAAAGGTTTTTTTTTGTTTTAAGTGTTGTTCTTTAAAATGTCTAAGAGATCTTTGTTTATCCTGTCTCACAGCGCTGGTGCTCGATCTCGTTTTGGTGGCGGCCGCAAAAGGACTGGTAAAGCGAAGGCGCCCGGCCCACAACAAGATGGACATGTTTGCCACCGTCTCCGTGGATAAATACTCCTTTCCATCAGGCCATGCTACCAGAGCTGCTTTAGTTTGCAGATTTATTCTACACCACCTTGTGCTAGCCCACCCTTTGCGAGTGCTGATTGTGCTTTGGGTTTTCATAGTGGGAATCTCCCGGGTCATGCTGGGAAGACACAATGTCACCGATGTTATCTTTGGGCTACTAATGGGCTACATGCAGTACAGCCTGGTGGAGTATTTCTGGCTGTCTCCAGTCACTGCCCCTAGTCTCTTTATGTTGTGGAGTTGATAGTCCTTAACGAACAAATATATTAGCTCCACAACAAACCCTTAAAAACCGTTAAGCTTCATCTAATCAGCAATATGAATGGTTGGAACTAGCAAAATTCATCACGAGAGGATATACGGGCTGCTTTGGCTCAAACTAACCCATCTTGCTTTATAAACGTGTTGTTGGGATGAAGCATGAGCCAACCTGTAAAATTGCCCAAATCAGTGTATAGTCAAAACTGTGTTACTTTTGAGATGACATTCTAGTACAGCTCTGGAGTCAACTAGTCAGTCATTTCTTAAGGTTTGTGATTAGCTGCAATATAGTAAATGATACAATCATGGTCTGCCTGTAGCACTGCCAGTACATCATATTTGGTAGGTATGTTGTTTTTTTTTAAAAAAAATACTGTGATTGTTTAATATATATTTTGTCAAATTGATTCTGTAAGCTGTATATATTGCAATTGGTGCTGGTGACTTATTTTTGAACTTGTATTTATGGCATGTTTTATGGGAATTGATTTGTTTACAGCAGGGGTGCCCACACTTTTTCAGCATGCGAGCTACTTATAATAGAACCAAGTCAGAAAGATCTACCTACCTCCTCAATGCTGGAGAGGGGAGGGGGCAGGGCTTGGCGCGGCCTGGCTCCGCCCCCCTGTGGCTTCCGCTCTACCAGCAGCTTCTCCAGGCTTGAGGATGGCAGTGCTAAACCAGCCTTGTGCTAGCTATGTCACCACTGGCTTGGCACTGCCATCGTCAAGCCTGGAGAAGCTGCTGGTAGAGCGGAAGCCACAGGGGGGCGGAGCCAGGCCGCGCCAAGCCCCCCCCTCCACTCTGGCTTTGGCTCCCAGCAGCTTCTCCAGGCTTGAGGATGGCAGTGCCAAGCCAGCCTTGTGCTAGCTATGTCACCACTGGCTTGGCACTGCCATCGTCAAGCCTGGAGAAGCTGCTGGTAGAGCTGAAGCCAGAGGGGGGACGGAGCCAGGCCGTGCCAAGCGCCGCCCCCTCCCCTCTGGCTTTGGCGCTCCCAGCAGCTTCTCCAGGCTTGAGGATGGCAGTGCCAAGCCCGCCTTGTGCTAACTATGCCACCACTGGCTTGGCACTGCCATCGTCAAGCCTAGAGAAGCTGCTGGTAGAGCTGAAGCCAGAGGGGGTGGAGCCAGGCCACGCCAAGCCACGCCTAATCCCCTTTGGCTTTGGAGCTCCCAGCAGCTTCTCCAGGCTGGAGGATGGCAGTGCCAAGCCAGTGGTGTCATAGGTAGCACAAGGCTGGCTTGGCACTGCCATCCTCAAGCCTGGAGAAGCTGCTGGTGAGCGGAAGCCAGAGAGGGCAGAGCCAGGCTGTGCCAAGCCCCGCCCCCCCCCCTCTGGCTTTGGAGCTCCCAGCAGCTTCTCCAGGCTTGAGGATGGCAGTGCCAAGCCAGTGGTGACATAGCTAGCACAAGGCTGGCTTGGCCCTGCCCTCCCCAAGGCTGGAGCAGCTGCTGGAGTGCCGGGAGCCGGGAGGCGGGGCTTGGTGCGGCCTGGCTCCGCCCCCTCTGAGAAGCACCCCATCCGGCTGAGATCGACCTCCTTCGGTCCCGGGATCAACTGGTCGATCACGATCGACTTCCTGGGCAGCCCTGGTTTACAGATTTGACAGGCTTTCATTTTCAGATCTGAATACCTTCACAGATCATCCTTTCTTAGCAGTTTCACTTAATCGCTTTCTTCATACGTTTTTCTCACGCAGCTGCCTCCTAACAAGAGTATAAAGAAATATAAAAGATGCAAGTGTCGTATCAAAGAGTCTAAAGATGCTGAAAAATAAATATTTTGGCAGCTTCAGCTGAAGGAAGTGGCTCACTTAGCAGCCAGCTCACACCTACTACAATAAATTTAACATTGTAGGATTTATTGTAGTTGGAAGATGTCTGATTATTTCAGCATTTATTTGACATTTTTGTCAATGGAAAGTGAGTTAAAGTAGTCTAAGGCTCCTTTCACACAGCTGAATAAAATCCCACATTTTCTGCTTTGAACTGGGTGGCTACTGGCCAGAAGGTTGAAGGTTAACCCGTCGAAGGCGGAGGTCCTGTGGCTGGGTCGTTCTGGGGGCGCTCCGGTTGCCAATCATGGACGGCGGGATGGTTACCTGGTCGCCTGGGGGTCCAACTGGACCCTCTGCTGACGATGGAGGCTCAGGTCTCCGCCATGAGCAGAGCAGCGTTTTTCCATCTGCGCCAGGCAAGGCGGCTGGCGCCCTACCTCTCCGGTGACAACCTGGCTACGGTAATCCATGCCATGGTCATCTCGAGACTGGACTACTGTAACGCCCTTTACATTGGCCTTCCTTTCTCAGTAATCTGGAAACTTAAGCTGGTGCAAAAAGCTGCGGCTTGACTTCTGGCTGGAGTAACACTATCATGCCACATCACGCCAGTCTTGCAGCGTTTGCACTGGCTCCCGATTGAGTGCCGGATTGCCTTCAAAGTGATGGTGCTAACCTTTAAGGCCTTGCATGGTCTGGGGCCAGTGTACCTGAAGGACCGTCTTTCCCCACACATTCCATGGATCGAAATCTATTGGAGGTCCCATCTCTCAAGGTCTGCCGCTTATAGACGCGGTAGCGTCTATGATAAGGCCTGATCTGCAGGCCTTCAAGGAGGGCCGGTAAGACCTACCTTTTTCGACAGGTGTTTAACCTTTAATGCTGCATAGTCCACTCTGGTCTAAAGCTGTTTTTATGTTTCAATATTTTACTGTGATTGTGTTGGTTGTTGTTGTAAACCACCCTGAGCCTTCCTGGGAAGGGTGGTATATAAATCGAAATAATTAATAAGTAAATAAATAAATAAAATATATGGCATTGTGGACTCAGATGGTCCAGTTCAAAGCAGATATTGTGGGATTTTCTGCCTTGATATTCTGGGTTAAATGGCTCTGTGGAAGGGCCCTTAGAATACATATTATGACTACAAGAATGCTCTTAATGTTCCTACAGCTCGGTTTTTAGATGCAATTAACGAAGGCCTACACAAATTTGAGATACTGCTCCTTAAACTCCAGATAGCTTTTTGCCTCTTTTCATCTATCATTACCATGATTTATTATTGTATCATTATCATTTAGATCCCACAATGCTTGTTTATAGTCTGAGCTAGTTTCCATGTGTCAAAAGACATATTAGATTGAAGGAACACTATGGAAACTCATTTTGCTCTCAACATGGGCAGTACAGTCCTGTTTCAAAGACGCAGGGGCTGTTGCAGGTCAGGATTATGCTGTCCTGTACAGATCTCCTACCATACCTCTTTCATTGCTGAGATCTGGAAGAAGAACCGAAAATAGGGACACAAAGGGGTAAGGTGAGGGCAGGCCCGGATTACCCATAAGGCCATCTTAGGCCATGGCCTAGGGTGGCAGCCATGGGGGGGGGGGCAGCATTTCTGGACCCCCCAAATTAAAAAAAAATTAAAAAATTGTAAAAAAAAGTTCAATCTTTGGGCGCTTGCTTCTGCGCCTGTGGAGTGAAGGAAGGAGGGGCAGGGCCAGCGTGAGTGAGGAGGAGGCGGGGGGAAGCCACGTCAGATGCCCTAGGGACGGGACTTTCCCCCGGCTCCTTTTCGCTCACGCCGGCTCCGCCCCTCCTTCCTTCACTGAAGGAAGGAGTGGCGCCCACCCCCGCGAGCGAGAAGGAGCCCGGGGGAAGTCCTGCCACCCCTAGGGCATCTGACGGGGCTTCCCCCGCCTCCTCCTCGCTCGCACGGGTGCCCCTCCTTCACTGAAGGTAGGAGCAGCGCCCACCTGCGCGAGCTAGTAGGAGCCGGGAGGAAGCCACGTCAGATGCCCTAGGGACGGGACTTCCCCTGGCTCCTTCTCGCTCGCGCTGGCTCCGCCCCTCCTTCCTTCACTGAAGAAAGGAGCGGCGCACGCCTGCGAGCGAGAAGGAGCCGGGAAGTCCCGCCCCCCTAGGGCATCTGACAAGGCTTCCCCACGCCTCCTCCTTGCTCGCGCGGGCAAGCGCCGCTCCTTCCTTCTTGCTCGCGCTGGCTCCGCCCCTCCTTCCTTCACTGAAGGAAGGAGGGGCGCCCGCGCGAGCGAGGAGGAGGCGGGGGGAAGCCACGTCAGACGCCCTAGGGGCGGGACTTCCCCCGCCTGTTCGTCGCGTGCGCATGCCCGCAAGCGCCCCCCGCAAGCGGCCCCGCCCCCCGGGGGGCGCTTACAGAGTTTGGCCTAGGGCGCCACAAAACGTTCATCCGGGCCTGGGTGAGGGTGAGCCGAGTTACACCAGATTCAAATTTCCTTCAGCCCAAGGATAGTGGTTGTGTGTAGTGCTGGTGCAAATGCACAGCAAGGGAAGGTCTTAATAAATTTGAACAACTGGTGACATGGAAAGTAGATTCATCACAATTTTAGTTGGCTAGCGGAGGCTGAGCTGGCACTTGGCCATCTCTTAAAACTTGATATTTCTTTTAATGGCTACAAAGTTCATTGTGCCTTGTAAGTGCAATGTAAACTTGTATTAAACACGAGACTTTACGTGAATTTGCATTTCTGTGCCGATTCCACTTCCACAAAAGAGTAGCTCTTAGAATCCAGGTGGTTGGATTGTGTTACAAGACCAAGCTGTCTTTTTTTTTTAATATACTGAAGTGCCTTTATACTATTCCATTTCCATGAAAACAGTGAAAATAGGTGCTAGGAAAACGGCTTGCTAAAACTGTTCTTGATAGGTATAAAACTGCCTGAACAACAAGAACAACAGACGGCAAGGGAGAGGTCATTTCCAAAATGGCTGAAGTCGAATTTGGCTTTTCAGAAGCAATAATAAGAAGTATGAGCATTTCTCTCTCAAATAAAAAATACTTCAAAGATGTAGAATATAAACCAGAAATGAGGAATTAATAATACTGTAGTGTCTGCCTTCTGTGACGGGCTAAGCAGTTGGACCCACTGCTGTCCATGGAGACCCAGGTCTCCACGGTTAGCAGGATAGCAGTCTACCATCTTCTAACAGGCTAGGCGGCTGGCTCCTTACTTATCCAGGGATGACCTGGCCACGGTAATCCAGGCGATGGTCATCTCGAGGCTAGATTACTGTAACGCCCTCTACATTGGCCTTCCCTTGTCGACAATCCGGAAGCTCAAGCTGGTGCAAAATGCTGCCGCTCGATTGTTGGTGGGAGCATCGACGAGAGAGAATATCACTCCTATCCTACAGCAATTGCACTGGCTGCCAATAGAGTACCGGATTGTATTCAAGGTGCTGGTATTGACCTTTAAGGCCTTGTATGGTCTAGGGCAGGGCTGTCCAACTTTACCGGCCCAAGGGCCGGAATTCCGGTCACTGATCACCTGGGGGGGCAGTCCGCCACCCCCCCCGGCCATGCCCCCGCCCCTCCTCCTCCAGTTTTGTCCGCTTCTGAGGCTGGCGTGACGCTTTGAGAGAGAGGGCAGAGCCATGGGCGGCTCCCCATGGCTCCGCCCTCCCAAAGCGTCACGGCAGCCTCGGAAGCGGGCGAAACCGCGCGCATGCACACTTTTTGGGGGGGATTTTATTTAATTTTTTTCATAATTTTTTTTAAAAAAATAATATTTTATTCAGGAGGGTAGGAGGGCCGCATCCAAGGGGCTGGCGGGCCGTGTGTGGCCCGCAGGCTGCCTGTTGGACAGGCCCGGTCTAGGGCAGGGGTGCTCACACTTTTTCAGCATGCGAGCTACTCTTAAAGCAACCAAGTCCAAAAGATCTACCTGCCCCCGCCGCCATGCGCTCTTGCCACCGCGCGTGCTCCTGCTGCTGTTTTCCGCCCGCGCAGCGCTTTTTCCGCCTGCAGGGCATTGCAGGAAGGAGAAGGCACAAGGCGGTGCACCCAGAGGGAGCGCTCCGCCCTGCCTGTCTCACCGGCAACAGAGGCTGCGCAGCTGTTTCTGGACGAGAGAGAGGCAGGGCGCTCCCTCCAGAGGCCCCGCCTCGTGCTTCCTTCTTCCTGCAATGCCCAGCAGGCGAAAGAAGCACCGCGAGAGCAGAAGCCAGCAGTAGCAGTGCGTGTGCGCGCAGGGTGTGTGCGCGCATGGCAGGAGTGCCCCATCCGGCTGGTGAGGCCCGAAGATCACCTGGAAGAGGGCCAAAGATCTACTAGTAGCTCCCAAGCTACCTAATGAGCACCCCTGGTCTAGGGCCAGTGTACCTGAGGGACCGTCTCACCCCGTATGTTCCCCCGAGACCATTACTTTCAGAAGAACAAAATCTCCTGACAGTTCCATCAGTCCGATCCTGCCATCTTTCCGCGACTAGAACGCGAGTTTTCTCCGCGGTGGCCCTGACGCTATGGAATGCGTTGCCGGACGACGTCCGCGCCATCATGGAGTTAGCTCCTTTCCGGAGGGCATGTAAAACAACTCTGTTTAAGCTTGCCTTTAACTAAGCCCTCCAGCTCTGACCATGCCCTATGTGATCTAATGTTTTAATGTTTTATATGTATTTTATGTACTTCGTGTATTTTACGTGTATTTTAACTGATTGTTGTGAACCGCCCCGAGCCTGCAGGGAGGAGCGGTATATAAAATTGAATAAATAAATAAATAAATAAATATCCTGGTGGCGGAATGGCTTAAATCTCTATCTCCAAAGAGTGTTAGTAATGTATTTGAATAATTTAGCTGAATGGTTAAATCTAACTCCAAAGTGATTAGTAATTTAATTTGAATAATTAAGAATAATTAAGATAGTGTGCTCCCCTGGTGGCGCAATGGGTTAAACCCTTGTGCCACTCAACACAAAGCTGGTGATATCCAAAAATGACAATAATAAACCATCCAGTATCTAATACAAACATATAATGATTTGTGTTATTCACTTAGAAGTGCTTAGGTAAGTATTCAATATCCATACAGTCTTGAGGCTTCATGCTAATCATTTGATGTATATTTAATTGAATACTTACTACATATTGTACTGGTCTACTTGCCTTGAGGCTTTTTACTGTTACACTGCATGTGACTACTTATGTATGGATATTTAATACTTACCTAAGCACTTCTAAGTGAATAACACAAATCATTATATGTTTGTATTAAATACTGGATGGTTTATTATTGCCATTTTTGCATATCATCAGCTTTGTGTTGAGTGATACTTTTTAGTAACCCTGCCCATTGTTGTTACTGACTGTACGTAGTTAAACCCTTGTGCCGGCAGAACTGCTGACTGAAAGGTTGGCAGTTTGAATCCAGGGAATGGGGTGAGCTCCCATCTGTCAGCTCCTCATGCGGAGACATGAGAGTAGCTCCCCACAGGACGGTAAAACATTTGGGCATCCCCTGGGCAACGTCCTTGCATATGGTCAATTCTCTCACGCCAGAAGCAACTTGCAGTTTCTCAAGTCACTCCTGACATAAAAAGTCCTGTCATATATCCTTATCTTCACTACAGTTTAAGATACTGAAATTATTTCATATGACACCTAAGTGTCCAACTATAGTTCAATCTTAATGTATAGCTCAAACAAATTCTGAAGCTTTAGCAAAGTGATCTTCCCTTAAAATATTAAGCAAATGGCTATTCCAGCTGATGTTAAAAGCTTCCTCGTGCTTTACCTTGCAATCTTAGATCGATCCGGCTGTTTAAAATTAGTCCTAGTGAATCTAGCGGATCCTACTCAGAGCCTGGCCACTGTTGAAGATGACTGAGGCTTCAGATTATTTTCTCTTTCCAAGTTTGAGGGAGCTGCTTTTTGTTCCCAGAGACATGGCTCTCCTGCTATAGTCAGGCAGCAAAGCAACTTCCAATTGGAGCCCAGATCACAACCTCTTTCTTTTTATTCATATAATTTTCTTCTCCCTTCTGTTAAAACAGTGTTTCCCAACCAGTGTGCGGGGGCACACTAGTGTACCGTGAGCAATCATCAGGTGTGCCTTGGGAAATTACAGTGGAGAGAGAGAGAGACAGAGGGACAGAGAGAGAGGCTAGAAGGAAACTTCAGGCAGCCGAAATGAGGCTTTCCTGGCCAAAGCAGCAATCCCAGCCAACCTGGCTGCAGTCAGGGAGAGCCCTCGGCGTCCAGAACTTTCCTCCCTTCCTCCTCCCTCTCTCCTTTCCTTCCTTCACTCCCTCTGTGCTACCTGGCCGGGCTGTGGCTCCTCCTGCTTCCTGGCTCCTGGGCGCTCTTCTGCCCTCCTCCCCTCCGGCAGCAAGGAGGAGGAGAGGGAGGAGGAGTCCGCGGGAGCTGCCCCCGTCCGACCCCGCTCCCAGAGGCTCGAGGTGAGGCTTTCTGCCCTCTAGCCCCTCTGCGCCGGGGAAGGTGAGCAACCCTTCATCTCCTGGCTTCTACTGGCTGGGTTCCAGGTTCGCTGCAGAGCAGAGGCCGGGATGCACAGCTCCACAGCCCAGCTTGGTTCCTTTCCGATCTGGCCCCAAGGCGACAGCAGGGAAGCCGAAGGGACGCGGGGCAGGGAAGGCACTCCTGGGGGGGGGGGGGCTGAACCCCTTCAGGAAGGAGAGCTGGGGGTGGCGACGGCTGCGAGCGCGCATGCTTCGGCCACTCACCGCAGCCCTCCCCTGCGGGACGGTGACGGGGCCCCTGTGTGTGGGCCTCCTGGGGGAGGGGGGTTTGGCAGAAGCAGCGGCGTCACGAGGGGGGAGGGTGACAGTTCGTAAAATGTCATTTTGGTTGGTGGTGTGCCCCAGGATTTTGTAAATGTAAAAAATGTGCCACGGCTCAAAAAAGGTTGAAAAACACTGTGTTAGAATAATAGAATTAGAGGAGAGTACAGGGGACATCCACTCCAACCCCCTTGGTGACCCTACTTTGTTTTGTTCAGAAGTGTGTCCTAACCTTCCTGTGAATATAGTCAACATCCCCGGGCTTTCCTCTACAGCCTCTTCTTCTGAGTGCTAACCAGGCCTGATCCTGCTGCGCTTCTCAAATCAGACAGGATCTGGTGCCTTCAGGATATACAGGTATACCTCAGTTATAATTAAGCAAAGTTGTTCCTCGCCATTACTTCCTTAACAGAAATTTTAGTGCCAGAGGTAAAGAACAAAAACGAAGAAAGAACGGGGATAAGTTTCCACACCACAGATAAAGAGGAGCAGCCAGCAGCCTGAATATATTTCAGCAGACTTTATATTCAGACATAAACAGCCTAATGACGTACGCATTGCATAAATCAACCAAAACATTTGAAACCTTCTAGAGTCCACTTTAAGACTTCTTCCAAAATCCAGAGACACGTTTTTTTCCCCCTTTCACTAGTCACCACTTTTCTAATAATCTCCATTTAGTGTCTGAACCAGAACTATCATGCCTGGATTACCCATAAGGCCAACGAGGCCATGGCCTAGGGGCGTCAGCCGAGGGGGGGGGGGGCCCAGATCATGGACCAAAAAACCCCCACTGTTCCGTGTTCCTCTTTCCCCCTTTCTCATGCTCACTCCTCCCAGCAAAGTCTCTGCTCCGTCTTTCTCTCTCTCGTGCGCACTCTCGCTCTCTCGCGTGCGCTTTCCCTCTCTCGTGCTTTCCCTCTCGTGCACTCTCTCACGCGCGCCCTCTCTCTCACGTGCGCACTCTCTCTCACTCGCGCACTCTCTCGTGCGCAGTCTCATGTTCTCTCGTGCACTCTCGTGCGCTTTCTCTCACGCTCTTGTGTGCTCTCATGCGCGCTCTCTCTCTTGTGCGCTCTCTCGTGCACACTCTCTCTCTCGTGCGCTCTCTCTCTCTCGCCTTTGGAGCGAGTTTGCACCCGCTGCGCTCTCCCCAAGCCTCCCGACTCCCAAGGAGACCTTCCGAGCACAGCGGAGCTTTCCAGCTGGTGGGAGTGGAGACCTTGGAGATGGCGGGATGGTGCCTACTCGCCTTTCTCTTCTGGTCTGGAGGCACCATGGCGAAAGCCAGCCAAGTGTGGGTCTGAGTGGTGTGTGTGTGTGTGTGTGGGGGGGGGGGTAATTCCAAAGTGTGGCCTAGGGCGCAAAAAAAGTGTTAATCCCGGCCTGAGAACTATCCCTTCCTGCAACATGCTGGGGTAGCTGTTGAGGCTTACCGATATCTCCTCTCCCCGACTCTTTCTGTTTTGCTGTTCATACATGCTCAGCAAGGGATTCCAAAGTTTCTGTTTACTTTGCCTATTGTCAAGGCAGACATGGCTAATTTTGAATTGGTTGAAATAGAATGTAGTTGTCCTTCCACATTTACAGTTTTGATTATTTCCTGATTTGGTTAAAAAAATATTTCTGGGAATCTATGTGTCACCCAGTGACACTCTATGGTCAACTTCCTCCAGACATGCTGGAGCACCTAGAGATTTCCAGAGAGAACATACCTATAGGAATGTTTAGGTCCTCCAATACAATTCCGGCTCCAACTTCTGCTAGAAATTGACCCTAGAGCAGGCCTGGGCAAACTTTGGCCCTCCAGGTGTTTTGGACTCCAACTCCCACAATTCCTAACAGCCTACCGGCTGTTAGGAATTGTGGGAGTTGGAGTCCAAAACACCTGAGGGCCAAAGTTTGCCCAGGCCTGCTCTAGAGTTATTCTGGACAACCTAAACATTACTAGAAAGGTATTCTCGGGTAAAAAGTAATTTTTCCAATTATATTTTTTTACTTACATAAGAGTTCTGTGTCCCTAACCCAAGTGGACATGGAAATCTATTGGGAACTGTTCCGTCCTTGCTGAAACTTTATTGCAGGCATGTTTCTGCAACCAACACTACGGCAGTGTTTCCCAACCTTTTTTGAGCCGCGGCACACTTTTAACATTAAAAAAATTCGTGGGCACACCACCAACCAAAATGACACAAAATGACACTCCAACACAGTAAAGAACGGCTGGGGGATGGTGGCCTGCTGGGAGCAGCTGCTGGGAGTGCTGAAGCCAGGGGAGGGGGCGGAGCCAGGCCACGCTATGCCCCGCCCCCTCCTCCCAGCTTCAGCTCTCCCAGCAGCTGCTCCAGCCTTGAGGGGGCAGTGCCAAGCCTGTGGTGGCAGAGCCAGCACAATGCTGGCTTGGCACTGCCCCCTCAAGGCTGGAAAAGCTGTGGGAGAGCTGAAGCCGGGGGGAGGGGGCGGAGCCAGGCCGCACCATGCCCCGCCCCCTCCTCCCCTGGCTTCAGTTCTCCCACAGCTTCTCCAGCCTTGAGGGGGCAGTGCCAAGCCAGTGGTGGCAGAACCAGCACAATCTTGGCTTGGCACTGTCCCTCAAGGCTGGAGAAGCTGTGGGAGAGCTGAAGCCAGGGGAGGGGCGGAGCCAGGTCGCACCATGCCTCGCCCCTTCCTCCCAGCTTCAGTTCTCCCACAGCTTCTCCAGCCTTGAGGGAGCAGTGCCAAGCCAGTGGTGGCAGAACCAGCACAATCCTGGCTTGGCACTGTCCCCTCAAGGCTGGAGAAGCTGTGGGAGAGCTGAAGCCAGGGGGAGGGGGCGGAGCTAGGTCGCGCCATGCCCCGCCCCTCCCCCCCGGCTTCAGTTCTCCCACAGCTTCTCCAGTCTTGAGGGGGCAGTGTGAGCGAGGGGCGGGAGTCATGGCCCCCGTCCCCGGCGCCGCTATCCGCCATGACTCCCGCCCCTTCACTCGCTGAAGCCACGCGGAGGAGGAGGAGCATGAGCGGTGGACGGGCTTCAGTAGGCGGGACTCCACGCGGCTTCAGCGAGCGAGGAGCGAGAGTCATGGCGGATTGGAGGCTGGATGGGGAAACAGCCGAAGGAGGCGGTGCCCTGGCCCCTTCTTCGCCACCGCCTGGCCCTTCCTCCTCCTCCCCCAAGCAGCAGGAGTTTGGCAGGAGGAGGGGGGAAGGAAGGGGGGCAGAGAGCTTTTCTCGCGGCACAGCAGGAGGTCCGTCACGGCAGACTATTGTGCCGCATCACAGCAGTTGGGAAACGCTGCCCTAGGGAAGCAGGGAGTTTTGGTGGGTGGCTGGACCTCTCTGAACTTGCTCAACAGCTCATTCTTGGGAGCTGAGACAAAGTCAGATCCTTAAATCAGCACCAGGTAAGAAAACGATGCAAATGCACCGGGCTGCTATTTTCTACTTGAATATCCCTCCCCTGTTTTAGAAGCAAATAATATCCTTGTAAATTATAAATCAGCAATAGGCTCAACTTGTTGCTCGAGATTCCATACACATACAACATTCATAATCAACTCTTATTGCCAGTGGATTGTGTGAACACCTGGAAGGTGAAGGAGCAGAGCAACTATAAATGTAATATAGTATACCATGTTGAACCATTGTCACAGTAAACTTTGTGTGCAGAAGACGCAGGAAAGAGTGGGTTGTTATAAATTGGGTTACAGCCTGCGTCTCCCTTGCATGGTCACATCACAGGACAGATAAGATAAGAGGATATGGCATCTTTGCCCCATCAAACATTCAAAAGTTGTTTACATTGGAAGTAGGTGGTGGCAATTGTGACCTTCCTTGGTTCTTTATCAAATTTTGCAGCATTTCAGATTGTCCTTTCAAATTGTGACAATGACTCCAAGAAGCAAGGCTCTGATAAATGCAGATTGGATTCAGATGAGTAACTTGCCATATTCCGCAGTAGCAATGAGTAACGCGGCCATTGTTTCTGAAAGTTTTATTAATACTGATCAGGAATGCAATAGAAAGACGTCATATCATTTAGAGCAGTGTTTCCCAACCAGTGTGCCGTGGCACACTAGTGTGGAAAGGTGTGCCGTGGGAAAATAGGAACCTCCAATACCCTTTCTTCACCCTCTTGCCGAACACTTTTTCTTCTCCACTCGGACTCCCTTATGGGAGTTCTGTGTGAAAAGATTGATTCCATTCCATCATTGGAGGAGTTCAGAATGCTCTTTGATTGCGGGTGAACTACAACTCCCAGCTGTTGAGCAAGACCTTTGTGTGTGTCTTTCTGCCATTCCTGCCAAGATATCTATGTTGTGTTCATCAAAACAGGGCCAGCTTTCACACTGAGTGTATACATTTAAAAACATATTAACTATATGTATTACTGTGCTAGAGTGTCATTTTGTGTCATTTTGGTTGGTGGTGCGCCCCAGGATTTTGTAAATGTAAAAAATGTGCCGTGGCTCAAAAAAAAAAGTTGGAAAACACTGATTTAGAGATTTTGTATACTATTGTGTTGCTGGGTGGAGTTCAGAATGCTCTTTGATTGCGGGTAAACTACAACTCCCAGCTGTTGAGCAAGACCTTTGTGTGTGTCTTTCTGCCATTCCTGCCAGGATATCTATGCTGTGTTCATCGAAACAGGCCCAGGTTTCACACTGAGTGTATAAATACATTTAAAAACATATTAACTACATGTATTACTGTGTTAGAGTGTCATTTTGTGTCATTTTGGTTGGTGGTGTGCCCCAGGATTTTGGGAATGTAAAAAATGTGCCGCGGCTCAAAAATAGTTGGGAAACACTGATTTAGAGATTTTGTATACTATTGCATTGCTGGGGGGTGGGGTGGGGGGTGTCTGTGGGGCTAAAACAATTGTTCTATGGACAGAGCACTCTGTTTTTTCCTGCCCTGGACTTACTATTAAGTAAACACATGTAGGATTGCATCCTCGTACATGTACTTAAAGGTGGGGCTTCAAAGAATCTGATAACTTGGGAATTCATGTAATGAAGAAGATGTGAGATTGAGGAGCCCTCTAAAAATGTTCAGCGGATCTTTCTCCTCAAAGCATGTACTAGATACTTTGGAAAGCCCAACAGGCAGGTCTGCTCGTGTCTCCAGTGTTGTTAATCCCCATAAAATGAACTCTGGCATTCAAAAATGCAATGTATTGCCTAAGGTTACTTTCCCTTATTTGCTGTATTGTTCTAAAAGAATCTTGATAATTTTCCAATATTTTAATAATGGGTTATGACTAGCGAAGTTACGGAAGACCTTTTTCTTGCCGTTATGATCTGTCTTCCATGTTGTACTGCAGTGTTTCCCAACCTTTTTTGAGCCGCGGCACATTTTTTTACATTTACCAAATCCTGGGGCACACCAACAACCCAAATGACACAAAATGACACCCTAACACAGTAATACATATAGTTAATATGTTTTTAAAATGTATTTATGCACTCAGTGTGAAACCTGGGCCTGTTTCGATGAACACAACATAGATATCCTGGCAGGAATGGCAGAAAGACACAAACTTCCAACACAAAACTCCCATAACCAAGAGAAAATGCTATAAGAGTTTGGTGGGCATTGACCTTGGGTTTTGGAGTTGTAGTTCATATCCAGAGAGCACTGTGGACTCAAACGATGTTGGATCAGGACCAAACTTGGCATGAATACTCAATATGACCAAATGTGAACACAGATAGAGTTTGGGAAAAATAGACTTTGACATTTGGGAGGAAGGCTGAGGAAGGCTGGTGAGGGAGTACCTCATGGAATCCCACCTGCCTTTCCTTCCTCTGAGGGTCCTCCTGCCAGGCCCCGACCCTTTCCCCCCGCGAAGGAAGGCCCCTTCTCCCCTTTGGGGCCCTTCCTCCCTGAGGGGCTTCGGGGGGCCGGGCCGAGGGGAAGGGCGCCCCGGGGCCGCAGCAGGGCCGAGCCGGGGCTCCTCCGGAAGCAGCTGGCTCCTTCGCTTCCTTCACCGCTGCAGAAGGAAGGTGAATGCGTCTGCCATCCCCGGGACCTAGTGCACATGCGCCCAGACAAGCGTACTTCCACTTTTGCTTCCGTTCCCCGCCCTCCCTCGATTGGAGGCTGGCTGGGGAAACGGCCGAAGGAGGTGGCACCCCGGCCCTTTTTCCTTCGCCGCCGCCAGGCCCTTCCTCCTCCTCCTCCCCCAAGCAGCAGCAGAAGGAGTACGGCAGGAGGGGGAAGAAAGGGGGGAAGAGAGGTTTTCCTGCGGCACACCAGGTGATCGCTCACGGCACACTAGTGTGCCGCAGAACAGTGGTTGGGAAACACTGTTGTACTGTAACTTCATTCAGCTGTAAATCCAATGGGTGACCGTGGGCAAGTCATGTGCTCTCAGAGGAAGGCAATGGTAAACATCTTCTGAACAAGTGCTGCCAAGAAAAGCCCATGCTAAGGTCGCTTTGGATTGGAAACTACTTGTAGACACACAAAGACAGCAGCTATTTCTGTTGGTCTTGCCAACTGTCAATCTAAAGTGACCAAATGATTGAGAATGCTGCCAAATGTCAGTTTTCTTGGTGATCACATTTATAGAAAGGCATGGCCAGCTGGCCCATACTAGCGTGTTTGTTTGTTTGCTTGCTTGTTTCTTTCGTAACTCCATCTTTTATGTTCTGCAAATGTTCCTACCCAATCCCTAGCTGTCCCGCATCTCTGATTATTGTCTTTAGGAAGAGCTTTATGGATAAATTCAGTTTGAATACTCCTGTTTCCTAAATGCCAATATGGTTTTTTATTTTACTAGGAATACTTATTAGTGAACATTATTAATAACTAGCTGAGGACCTGGCGGTGCCCGGGTTATTTGAGGAAGGCATTGTGTGCCAAGGTTGGTTCCTATTAGATGTTTATGTGGCTTGCAGTGGTCTCAGCAACTTAGTGAAGGTACTGCTAGTCCCGGGGGCCTACTCGGGAAAATCAAGTTGAGGGAGCCTAACAGTATCCCATGTTCTGAGGCCTACTCAGGAAAATCAAGTTAAGGAAGCCTTGCTGTCAATTTTGGGCCTGGTCTGTGATGTATAGGAGCTACAGTGTTGTTTGTGAAGTGAATGAAGTGAAAGTACTGCAAATCCCATCATTCGTGGCCCATCCTGCCCTAAATCACACCCAGTTGTGAAGTGGGCCTGTGGGCCCCTGTTTGCCAAGTTTGATCCTGATCCGTCATTGCTGTGGGCCGCTGTGGCTGACTGCCTGAGGCCTTTCCCTTTCCCTCTGAGTCACCTTAGAATGTTGTTGGCCAATCGGAGTCCTTTATGCAAATACCATTTTAGTGGTAACCAATCCCCTCTGTCTGGGGCCGTAGAATTTTGGAGTTTTGAGGCTGGCCAGTCATAGCCATTTATGCAAATAATCCCAGAGTGGCAGCCAATCGAAACGCTGGCACATATTCCTCCTGTCGCTCGACTGCACCACTGCCCGCAAACACTGACTTTTATTATATGTAATAGATTAATAGATGTATTGGCATACCACTTTTCTCATAACAGTTCAGCATAGCTGGCTGAGTTAATGCTAAACTGTTGTTTTCGAATACATTCCAAACATCCCTGTCAGCTTACTCAATTATATGGCATACAACTGGAATATACACTGTGTATTGTGTGTTTTATATATTTGGGGTGGAGGCAGAAATTATATATTATGATCAATGTATATGGCTTAGTCACTGGGAGCTGGATATGTATATTCTTATTGGCCGACTGGCCTCTTTGGTCCGCTGGGAATGTGCACATCTCTTTTTTTTCAGTATGGCTTGTTCTGACAAAATTGTCTGAGGATCTGACCACTCAGACGTAGCGTTAAATATGTAGCAGACAATTTATTGCATTTCCTTTCATTTGGACTACTAGCAATAGGACCTTCTTTTCGTGTAGTAATGACACTTTTCATGTACTGTATCCACTGTTTTGGAATGCTGTGTCTCATTTTAATATTAAAGGGTTGAATATTTATTCCAAAAGTTGTTTGCTATTATATGTAAGGGTTCTTTGCTCCAACTGTTTTGCTATGGGTTTAGTCGTTTCTTGAAAGAATACGTCAAGACGCACAGGAGCTGAAGATACCATACATCTTTATTGTTCGGAATACAAGAGTCTAGCACTACTGCCTGTCTATATAGAGCCTTAGCTACAATGTCATCAATCATCCAAAACCTGGTGCCTGCCCTTTCCCACATCCCAGAGTCCACCTTCTCACACTTCAGGGCAATTGACTTTTATGGCCGGTTCATGTGTCCATTCAGCATCCTGTCCTCCTTTTCTGCCATTGGCTAAGTCAGTGTTTTTCAACCTTTTTTGAGCCGCAGCACATTTTTTACATTTCCAAAATCCTGGGGCACACCACCAACCAAAGTGACACAAAATGACACTCTAACACAGTCATACATATCTGTATACCTTTATAAAACGGAATGTTTGTATGTGTGTATGCGGAGGGCGGAAGGGCGGATATGTGGCAGCTATTTGCATAAAGTCCTTTGATTGGACAGCCTCGCCATTCCAAAATTCTAAGGCACCAGACAGAGGGCATTGATAGCCACTGATTAGCCAGCATCCCAGAATCCAGGCCTCTACATTCAAACAACAGGATTTCTTCCCACTGAGGGGAAAAAGCCAGCAACCCAGAATCAAGCCTCTACATTCAAACAACAGGATTTCTTCCCACTGAGGGGAAAAAAGCCAGCAACCCAGAATCCAAGCCTCTACATTCAAACAACAGGATTTCTTCCCACTGAGGGGAAAAAAGCCAGCAACCCAGAATCCAAGCCTCTACATTCAAACAACAGGATTTCTTCCCACTGAGGGGAAAAAGCCAGCAACCCAGAATCCAGGCCTCTACATTCAAACAACAGGATTTCTTCCCACTGAGGGGAAAAAAAGCCAGCAACCCAGAATCCAGGCCTCTACATTCAAACAACAGGATTTCTTCCCACTGAGGGGAAAAATGCACCATCAACATTCCCTCCCCCCTTGGCTCTGTGAAAACAAAATGGATTCCTGTATTCTCCTCCCCCTCAGCTTTTAGAAAACGGCTGCCTGCCATGCACCCTTTTAAGGTTACCAATAGCAGGCCATAACATTACAGGCCCCAAAATAGAGTTTAGGGCAGGATGGCCGACGAATGATGGGATTGCATCCCAATTCACTTCCCAGAAAACATTGTAGCCCCTACAAATCCCCTTCTCCCAGATAGGCCCAAAAGAGGCATCCATCTTCCCTCTTCAACACAGTGTCAGAGAAAGGCAGCTTCTGACAGGATCTTTAGAACAGGCACTGTCACTCTACAACAGTGTTTCTCAACCTTCCTAATGCTGCGACCCCTTAATACAGTTCCTCATGTTGTGGTGACCCCTAACCATAACATTCTTTTCATTGCTACTTCATAACTGTATTTGTGTGTGTGGGGGGGTTGGGTTGATTTCGTCATTTGGAAGTTGTAGTTGCTGGGATTTATAGTTCACCTACAATCGAAGAGCATTCTGAACTCACCAACAATGGAATTGAAACAAACTTGACACTCAAAATTCCCATGACCAACAGCAAATACTGGAAGGGTTTGGTGGGCATTGACCTTGAGTTTGGGAGTTGTAGTTCACCTACATCCAGAGAGCACTATAGACTCAACAAGGATGGATCTGGACCACACTTGACACGAATCCTCAATATACCCAAATGTGAACACTGGTGGAGTTTGGGGAAAATAGATCTTGACATTTGGAAGTTGTAGTTGCTGGAATTTATAGTTCACCTACAATCAAAGAGCCCCTTGCACCCCACCAATGATAGAATTGTGTCAAACTTCCTATACAGAACCGTCATGCCTTGAAGGGACTAGCTGGCATGAGCCTCCATCCCACCTCTCAGACACTCCCTCACCCACACATGCGCATCATGCTGCCATGCACCAAGCACTCCTGCTTTCCCCTCCCTGCTTGGAGTCTCAGAAACAGCCCTCCCCTTGGCTGGGAGGCCTGCCAATCACAACAAAGGAGAGCTTTAGGTGGGAGAATTAGCAGTCTGTTTCCAAAAAGAAAGAGAAGGACAAGCGGAGAAATCTTCAACCTTCTCTGCCTTCTCTGCCTGGCTTCCTAAGACCATTAGAAATATATGTTTTCTGATGACCTTTGGCGACCCCTCTGAAACCCTCTCCCGACCCCTCTGGGGGTCCCGACCCCCAGGTTGAGAAACACTGCTCTACAAGGTAAGGCCCTACTTCACTCAAAAGACACAAGAGAAAACAATAAATACCTTTCTCTAATGCCTTTTAATGCTTATATAAATAATTCTGGCCCAAAGCCCCCTCACCCAGCCTCATTGGACCTTACTGCTAATTCCATGCAGGCCTTTTCCTTTTTTTTTTTTTACTCCTTTCTGTTTTTACACCGGTATACTTTCACAGGCCAGGGCGGATATGTGGCAACCACTTTCACAGGCCAGGGCGGATATGTGGCAACCACTTTCACAGGCCACAGCGACCAGCGCGGGTGATGGACCTGCACCAAACTTGGTACACATAACCCCTCTATGACATGACCCACGTATTATGGGATTTGTAGTACTTTCCAAGACTTTGGTTCCCACAGACCACTGAGGCCACCAAAAAGGACCAATACAGACCACACTCAGCACACACAGCCCCCATGACCCACTCTACGTCCTGGTGCAGTTCGGAGGAGGGTGGGCCATGGATGATGGGACTTGAAGTGCCTCTACTCACTTCCCAAGTCTGCTGCAACCCTCATCCAATCACTGATCGAGACCAAACTTGCCATACATAACCCCCATGACTGCCTTCACGTCCTGGTGAGGTTTGGGGGAGGACTGACAATGGATGATGGGATTTGTAGTACTTTCACACCCCTCTGTTCCCACAGACCACTGTGGCCCCCAACAAACACCGAGAAAGTCCACACTTGGCACACAGAGCCCCAGTGACCCACTCTACATCCTACTGAAGTTTGGAGGGGGACAGAACATGGATGATGGGACTTGCAGTACCTTCCCTCACTTCCCAATCCTGCTACAAACCTAATCCAATGACTGATCAACACCAAATCTGGCACACAGAGCCCTCATGGCCCACTCTACAGCCTGGTGCAGTTTACTGTGAGACGGACCACGGATGATGGGACTTGAAGTACCTTCACTCACTTCCGAAAAACAATGCATCCCTCATCCATTCACCAATACAGACCAAACTTAGCACACAGAGCCCCCATGACCCAATCTACATCCTACTACACTTTGGGGGACGGGACACACAGAGATGATGGGACTTGCACTACCTTCAGTAATTTCATGATACCACTGCAACTCCCAATAATGATGGATCAAGACTAAACTTGGCACACAGAGCCCCCATGACCCACTCTACATCCTGCTGCACTTCTCAAATGACCCGGGCAGGGCCGGGTCCCCAAGCTAGTAGTTAATATGTTTTAAAATGTATTTATACACTCAGTGTGAAACCTGGGCCTGTTTCGATGAACACAACATATATGTGACTTCCTCTCACATACTTATACATGGCTGTCATGTCTTCTCATAGACATTGTTCTCCAGACCCTTGTGAAATTTCACCCTGAGTGAAACTTGCTTCCAGTTAACTATGGATGTCATGGTGGGGGGGGGGGGCAACTCTCGAAAAATCCAGTAAAATAGAAAAAAAAACCAAACCACACATTTCCAAGCGGAGAGGCTCAATTTGTTTCTTGGAAACCTGTGAGGGGGCTGCTAGGAGGGGGGAGAGTGCCAATCTCCCACGGCACACCTGATGATCACTCACGGCACAGTAGTGTGCCAGGGCACACTGGTTGGGAAACACTGGGCTAAGTGCTCTACATCGGTTTTGGGGGGGAGGGGCTGATAGTTGCATGGCGTGAGTGATTATAACAATGTGCCTTATTTACAAGTGGCTGAAATCCTTCCCAAAACACTCCCAGCTTGGGGGTGATCTTGGATTCATCACTGAGCCTAGAACCCCAGGTTTCGGCAGTGGCCAGGGGAGTTTTTTCACAGTTAAAACTTGTGCGCCAGCTGCACCTGTACCTTAGGAAGCCCTTTCTGGCTACGGTGGTCCACGCTCTGGTTACACACCGAATAAATTACTGCAACGTGCTCAAGATGGGGTTACCTTTGAAGACTGTTCAGAAGCTTCAACTGCCGTTTTTTTCGCACCATAAAGCGCACCTGCTGATAAGACGCACCTAGATTTTCGAGGAGGAAAATTGGGAAAAAAATGGGGGCTGGCTACACTAATATGGAGGGGGGAGACACTAACATGGAGGGGGGGAGGCGCTGGAGCAGAGGGGGCGGCGATGTACTCACGCTATATTTGCGCGCCCCCCGGCGGCTCCCGGCGGCTCCCGCGCATGCCCAGACTCTCGCCGCCGTGTTGCCGCAGCCAGCCGGCGGCGCGGAGGAACGGGGGCGGAAGAGGGGACTCATGGGGCGGGCTCGCCGCTCACGGACCCGAGGAGGAGCAGGAGGAGGGGGGAGGCCACGAGGGCGGCCTCCACGGAGACGCAGCGGCAGCAGCAGCAGCCGCAGCAGCAGAAGGGCCCAAAGCCAGAGGCGCATCTTTGTGACGTCACGAAGATGCGCCTCTGCCGAGGAGGAAGGGGAGGAAGGCCTCGCCGGCCGCGCGCTGTAAGGAAGCCCGAAAGAGAGGAGGGAGGGAGGGAAGGAGGAAGAGTTCCCTCCCTCCCCCTCCGGCCTCTCTTCCGGGCGTTCTTGCAGCGCGCGGCCGGCGAGGCCTCCTCCTCCTGGCAGGCGCATCTTCGTGATGTCACTCCTCGGCAGAGGCGCGCGACGAAGACGTCACGAAGATGCGCCTCCGTCTTCGGGTCTCCGTGGGGCCGCCCTCGTGGCCCGAAGACAGGCGCATCTTCTTCACGTCACTTAGACGCGCCTCTGCCGAAGGGAGGAAGGCCTCGCCGCCGCGCGCTATGTACGCCCAGAAGGAGAGAGGCTGGTGGGAGGGAGGGAAGGAGGAAGAGGCTGCAGCGCCTCCGCAGGGCTCCCTCCCTCCAGCCTCTCTCCTTCTGGGCGTACTTACAGCGTGCGGCCGGCGAGGCCTTCCTCCCCTTCCTCCTCCTCGGCAGAGGCGCGTCTAAGTGACGTGAAGAAGATGCGCCTCCGTCTTCGGGTCTCCGTGGGGGAGCCCATACGGTTACAGCCCAGCTTACCTGTCAGTAGGGTTGCCACTTTTTGATATAAGAAATAAGGGACATTTACCTAAAAATAAGGGACATTTCATAAAAACTTGAAAATCAAATGTTAGGTAAAAATAGTTTTTATTAACAGAATAAGATCATGATTGATTACTATTTTTTTATTCTGTCATCAAATGTTTGCCATCATATGTTGTTTTATGGGATTTCTTAGACTTTTAAATATTTATACTCATATTATTCTGTTATTTTGGTTTTTTTAAATTATTAATATGTGATTATTTTTGTATTTTATTTATTGTATTCATTCGTTATGTTGTGAGCTGCCCCCAGTCCCTTTGGGGAGAGGGGGCAGGGTATAAATAAAGATTATTATTATTATTATTATTACTATATTTTGTTGGAAACTGCCCTGAGTCCCCCTGGGGAGATAAGGCGGGTTATAAATAAAGTTTTATTATTTATTATTATGATTTAAAACACTGTACATATACATTTTCCTTCAGGCTATGAGTATAAGGTAAATATGAAGCACAAATCAATTTCCTGTTTAGGCTTGGGTTGCATGTCCAAGACATCTCATGATGCATAGGAAATGTAAATATCTCCAAATCCCAACCACACGTCTGTTTGGAGACTCAGGGCTCTTCCACACTCCCATATAGCTCAAAATATTAAAACAGAAAATCCAACAATATCTGCTTTGGACTGCGTTTTCTGAGGCCTCTTCCACACAGCTGAATAAAACCCCTCATTATCTGCTCTGAACTGGAATATAGGGCAGTGTGGACTCAGATAATCCAGTTCAAAGCAGATCTTGTGGGTTTTTCTGCCTTGATATTCTGGGTTATATGGCTGCGTGGAAGAATCCTAAGTTATCTGAGGCCTCTTCCACACAGCTGAATAAAATTCCACATTATCTGCTTTGAACTGGATTATATGGTAGTGTGGACTCAAGATAACCCAGTTCAAAGCAGATAATGTGGGATTTTACTTGGCTGCGTGGAAGAAGCCTCAACCTGTAATTCAGTGCTCTCTTCTCTCAAGAAATGTTAGAAGCAAGACCCAGAAGGTGAAAGGTAAACAAAGTGCTTGAGTTAGGGCCCTTCCATACAGCCATATAACCCAGAATATCAAGGCGGATAATGCACAATATCTGCTTTAAACTGGATTATCTGAGTCCACATTACCAGTTAATCCAGTTCAATGTGGATTTTAATTTATCCAGCTGTGTGGAAGGGGCCCAAGTCTCTCCTAAAATGTCAGAGAATTCCTTTTTTCACCTCTCGGAAACCCGGTGTTAATCCGGGCCTGCCTCGAGTCCCCTTGGGGAGACGGTGGCGGGGTATAAATAAAGCATTATTATTAAGTTGTCAAAAAATGGGATATCCCACCTTTCTTCTAGCAGTTTTCCTGTTTCTGTGGAGCTAAGGACAGAACACGACAGCTAGGTACAACAATCACAATCTGTGGACCAGAGTAGAACAAAAATGGGACCATAAAATGGCCCGTGACTGGCCCGTGACTTTGGTCTGGAGTGTTATCAGTACGCGGATGACACCCAGCTTCTGCTGAGAATGGACGGCAGGCCGGACACCGTACCCGATTGTTTCCATCGATGCCTCGAAGCCGTGACTGGTTGGCTGCGTGCCAGCCGGCTGAAGGTGAATCCGTCGAAGACGGAGATTCTGTGGCCTGGTCGCCCTGGGCTGGGTGGGTGCCGGTTGCCTACCCTGGATGGCGAGCGGCTTAGCCCGTCATCTTCGGTTAAGAGCTTAGGTGTTCAGTTGGACTCCCTGCTGACCATGGAGTCCCAGGTCTCTGCGGTCAGCAGGGCGTCCTTCTTTCACCTACGACAGGCTAGGCGACTGGCACCCTACCTGTCCAGGAGCGACCTGGCGGCGGTAATCCAAGCGACGGTCATCTCGAGACTGGACTACTGTAACGCCCTCTACATTGGCCTTCCCTTGTCGACAATTTGGAAACTCAAGCTCGTGCAGAATGCCGCCGCTGCTGCTGACGGGCTCGTCGGTGAGGGAGCATATCACGCCCATCCTTCGGCAGCTGCACTGGCTTCCTATTGAGTACCGAATCGCCTTCAAGGTGTTGGTATTGACCTTTAAGGCCTTAAACGGCCTAGGGCCTGCGTACTTGAGGGACCGCCTTACCCCGTATTTACCCCCGAGATCACTGCGGTCAGATGAACAGAATCTGCTGACGATACCATCAGTCCGCTCCTGCCACCTATCTGCGACCAGACAGAGAGCCTTTTCTGCAGCAGCCCCAGCGCTGTGGAACTCTCTGCCGGACAGTGCTCGAGCCATCTCTGAGCTAGTACCATTCAGAAGGGCCTGTAAGACCGCCCTCTTTGAACTAGCCTTTAATTAGGCATAGAAGGATTATACCTCAAGAAACCTATGTATGTCACCCTGCACCCGTAATGTGTTGGATTGTGTTTTTAATGTGTTTTATGCTTTTTATTGTAGGGCTGCATGTCTGTGACATGATGCCCATATACATTGTTGTTATCCGCCCCGAGCCTGTGGGGAGGAGCGGAATACAAAATCGAATAAATAAATAAATAAATAAATTCTTTCGACTTAAATTCCTCCAACCACAATTTCCTAGTCCCTGCACTGTATCAGTGGTTCATTTGGGACTAGTGTTAGTTAGTGGGGCTGGTAAGGAGTTAAGTTGTGGTCTCCACAGACAGAGCTAACTTTGAATCCAAATGATAAAACAGGTAGATCAACCAATTAGATCATGTGTACAAAGAGTGGAGAGAACGCCAACCGCCTTTGAAACCAGATTATCCTGTTCCATCAAGAGCTCCTCTTGCACTAGGAATCCCGTGACAAGATGTACAATAGAAGGGTGGGGATGCCATCCAAAATAATAAATGTATTGTATATGTTGTAGAGAAGCATGATTGCAAAACTGGGTATATGGTGAGGAAAGCGATACTCTGATAACTCCGAAAAGCTATCGGTGGAACACAGCAGCTAAATCCACGCTGCATTCGTTTGCCAGCACATCATCTCCGTGGGCAGAACATTACAAAAATCTGCTTTATAAATATGGGCTCAGAAGTAAACGAGATTGGGTTAAAATTACCAGGCACATAGAAGAACAGGCATTGCTGAAAGAAAATCAACATGGTTTCTGCAAAGGCAAATCATGTCTTACTAACTTGATAGAATTCTTTGAGGGTGTAAACAAACACATAGACAAAGGGGACCTAGTCGATAGTGTTTACCTTGACTTTCAAAAGGCTTTTGACCAAGTCCCTCACCAAAGGCTCCTAAACAAGCTCTCCAGCCATGGACTCAGGGGACAGGTCTTGTCCTGGATTGGAACCTGGCTAAACTGTAGGAAACAAAGGGTGGTAATAAACGGACACTTCTCTGGGTAGAAAGAGGTGAGAAGTGGCGTACCCCAAGGTTCAGTTTTGGGTCCGTTACTTTTTAATTTATTCATTAATGACCTGGATGTAGGAGTGAATTCTGAGGTAGCAAAGTTTGCAGACGACACTAAACTGTTCAGGGTAGTTAAAAATGAAACTGACTGTAAAGAGCTCCAGAAAGATCTCTCGAAATTGAGTGAATGGGCAACAAAGTGGCAAATGCATTTTAACCTAAACAAGTGTAAAGTCATGCACATCGGGGCAAAGAACCCCAACTACACCTACAAATTGATGGGGTCAAAGCTTTCCGAGACAAACCAGGAAAGGGATCTCGGGGTTTTGGTGGACAGCTCAATGAAGATGTCAACCCAGTGCGCAGCAGCAGTGAAAAAAGCAAATTCTATGCTTGGCATGATCAGGAAGGGAATCGAAAATAGGTCGGCAAATGTTGTATTGCCTCTCTACAAATCTATGGTGAGGCCACATCTGGAGTACTGTGTACAATTCTGGTCTCCGCACCTCAAGAAGGATATAACGGAACTGGAAAAGGTACAAAGAAGGGCAACAAGAATGATCCAAGGGATGGAGCAGCTCCCTTATGAAATCAGGTTGCAACGCCTAGGTCTTTTCAGCCTTGAAAGACGGCGTCTAAGAGGCGACTTGATCGAAGTGTATAAAATCATGCATGGGATAGAAAAGGTGAATAAAGAAAAATATTTTCTTTGTCACAACACTAGGACTAGGGGGCACTCCCTAAAGCTCCAAGGTAGGAAAGTTAGGACTAATAAAGGGAAATATTTCTTCACCCAGAGGGGTCATTGGGTTATGGAACTCACTTCCAGAGGAGGTTGTGACAGCTGTCAGCCTGGACAGCTTCAAGGCAGGATTAGACAGATTCATGGAGACCAAGGGAATCAGTAGTTACTGAAATGGACATCCAAGTGCCACCTCTGTGTTGGTTGAGGTAGGCAGGATTTTCCCCGGGTACTGGTTGTGGGGGTTGGGAGCAGGTGAGGGTTTTGCCCTCCTTTCTGCTAGAGATCTCCGTGTACAACTGGTGGGCCACTGTGTGACACAGAATGCTGGACTAGATGGGCTGAGGCCCGATTCAGCATGGCTCTTCTTATGTTCTTATGTTCTTAAACATAGGAAGATAGTTCAGAGATCATTCAACTGTTCCTTCAATGCCTCCACACCATATCCCAAACCACTCCTAGCGTGGGATTCTGCTCGGCAAATGTTTATGCATTATTTTACTAAAAACTGTTTAGAGGAGAAAGTATATTGAAAATAAGGCAAAGGCAACAAGCTGCACGATATTCAAGCCCAATGATTGCTCACGGGGGCTCTGTCTGTCAATTTGGTCTTGATCAGTCATTAGATGAGGGTCGCAGCAGTCTCGGGAAATGGGTGAAGGTACCACAAGTCCCATCATCCGTAGTCCACCCTCCTCCGAACTGCACCAGGATGTAAAGTGGGTCATGGGGGCTATGTGTGCGAAGTGTGGTCTTCCTCAATCACTGGATGAGGGTTGCAGCGGACCCAGGAAGTGAGTGGAGGTACTTCAAATCCCATCATCCATGGTCCGCCATCCTCTAAACCGCAGTCGGATGGAGTGTGGGTCATGGGGGCATTGTGTGCCAAGTTTGGTCTTTATCGGTCTTGGTTCTGGGACCCAGTGGTCTGTGGGGAATGAAGGGTTTGAAAGTACTACAAATCCCATAATCCATGGAGGTACATCAAGTCCAATCATCCATGGTCCACTCTCCTCCAAACTGCATTAGAATGTAGCGTAGGACATAGGGGCTCTGTGTGCCAAGGTAGGTTACTGTCAATGTCCCATGTCACAATGCTGAGGCCTAGTCGGGAAAATCAAGTTAATGAAGCCTTACTGTCAATTCAGGCCTTAAACAGTATCCCATTAAGTGAGGCCTAGTCAGGAAAATCAAGTTAATGAAGCCTTACTGTCAATTTTGGGCCTGGTCTGTGCTCTGTAGGGGCTACAATGTTCTGTGGGAAGTGAATCGGGTGAAGGTACCATCATTCGTGGCCCATCCTGCCCTAAACCACACCAGGTTGTGAAGTGGGCCATTGGGCCCCTGTGCCAAGTTTGGTCCTGATCCGTCATTGCTGTGGGCCTCAGTGAGTGACTGCCTGAGGCCTTTACTTTTCCATCTGTGTCACCTTAGAATGTTGGAATGTAGATGGCCAATCAGAGTCCTTTATGCAAATACTCCCTCAGTGCCAAGCAATCGCCTCTGTCGGGTGCCTTAGAATGTTGGAATTCTGAGGCTGGCCAATCGGAGTCCTATATGCAAATAATCCCACAGTGGCAACCAGTCAGAAAGCTGCCACATATCCGCCCTCCGCACACATACATACAAACATACAAACATTCTCTCCTATTATATACAAGCTGCACGATATTCAAGCCCAATGATTGCTCACCTCTGGGTTGTGGTTTTCAATAAGTTTGTAATCTATCTTTAGCAGTCAAAATAATAAATGATTTATTCTGCCAGCACATGTATGTAGACATAAAGCCTATTTTTCAGCATTTGCAGGGGGATTGTGTGTTGTGAGCTTGTTGTCTGACTCAGTGTTTCCCAAGCAGTGTACCGTGGCACACTAGTGTGCCGTGAGTGATCATCAGGTGTGCCGTGGGAAATGGGAACCTCCAATCCCCTTTCTTCCCCCTCCTGCCGAACACTTTTTCTTCTCCACTCGGGCTCCCTTCTTCCCAGCCTCGCTCTGCTCGCTTTGCCTCGCTTTGCTCACGCCGCCGCCATTTTGATCCGAGGGGGCAGCGTGAGCGTGTTCAGGAGGGGAGGAGGGAGGGAGGAAGTCGTGGGGAGAGTCTGCGCAGTAGCGCCCTCACGGGTGACGTCTTCTTCCCTCCCCCCTCCCCTCCTGAAGAAGGGAGCCCAAGTGGAGAAGAAAAAGTAAGTGTTGGGCAGGAGGGGGAAGAAAGGGCGCGAAGGGGGAGGAGGAAGAGGTCTCTGTCGAAAGCTGGCATGGGCAAACTTGGACCTTCCAGGTGTTTTGGACTCCAACTCCCACCATTCCTAGCAGCCTCCGGCCCTTTTCCTTTCCCCCCCTCAGCCACTTAAGCAGGATTAGGGCCTCAGGCTGTTAGGAATGGTGGTAAAGCGGTTTTGGTACTTTTCCAACAGGAGTACAGTCAGAGAGTGATGCTGCACACGTGTAGAGCTTAGAAAAGTGGGTTTCTGTGCCAAGAATCAAGCAGTTCTCCCATGCTTGTTTGAGGGACCTTAAAGTGGTGAGCCTCCTTCCAACATTGTGATTCTGGAGAGAAAATAAACAACATAACATAACATTGTTTGAGTCCACAGTGCTCTCTGGGCAGGCATGAATGTAACACTATGATTGGTGCTTCTGGCCAATGCTGTGATTTGCCAAAGTACACGCCGTGCCTAGCGTAGATAACGTAGGCTCAGATTGGTCTAAACAGTACAAGGCGTGAGGTTTGTTTACCTTAGTGCTAAATGGATAAGAACTGCGCATGAGCAGAGGGATTCTGCCCCTCCGTTGCTGGCAAGGAGTCTGCAGAAGCCAAATGTTGCTATTTGGGAACACAAGAGTCCCAGCACACTGATAGTTGTACTGTGGGAAAGACTACCATAGAAATGTTCATTGTTCTAACAAATAGGAGGGGATTAAGATGTGATGCATATGGAAATGTTATGTTTTATTGGATTAAAGAAACACCAGCCAATGATGTTTGTGAAATGTTCATGAAGGAGGGCGGGCTTTTGTGGATGCCGCCATGAAGGGTAGAAGAGCTTTGTGTTAAGGATGACCGGGGCCGTTTGCCCCTTATCGCAGCACATTCTGTGGGCAACCCCACCAGCTGGTGTTAATCAATAAATCTTTGATTTCATGTTGAGCAGTGAAGTTGTTGCGTGATTCCTCATCCTTGCGCCCGCACGTCCATGCCGCCGTTTTGGTAAGAGGTAACTTGCCACTTGGAGTTCCATAACTCCCAATTTGCTGCTACAGTGGGAGTTGGAGTCCAAAGCACCCAGAGGGCTGAAGTTTTCCCATGCCTGTTTTAGGGACCTTAAAGTGGTGAGCCTCCTTCCAACATTGTGATTCTGGAGAGAAAACAAACAACAACATAACATAACATTGTTTGAGTCCACAGTGCTCTCTGGGCAGGCATGTAGCCAGGGGGGGGGGGCTAAGGGGGCTTCAGCCCCGAAATTCTCAGGGTGATCCGTGAGAAGGCCTTACTGGTACATTGTTTAAACTGTTATGTGCACTTATATCATGATCTGATCACCATGCTCATTATATCCCACATTAATGGGGTTATTGGGATAACAATACAAAAGGTTTGCTAGGATAGACCCTCTTCCACACAGCCTCAGGCCCCCGAACCAAACTCAGCCCCCCCCCCGAATCAAAATCCTGGCTACAGCCCTGTCTCTGGGTGTAGGTGAACTACAACTTCCAAACAAAGTCAATTCCCAAGCAAACCCTTTCAGTACTTTCTGTTGGTAATGAGAGTCCAATAGGCCAAGTTTGGTTCAATTCCATTGTTGCAAGAGTTCAGGATGCTCTTTGATTGTGTGATAGCTATAAATCCCAGAAACTGTAACTCCCAAATGTCAAGGTCTATTTTCCCCAAACTCCATCTGTGTTCACATTTGGGCATATTGAGTATTCATGCCAAGTTCGGTCCTGATCCAACATTGTTTCAGTCCACAGTGCTCTCTGGATATAGGTGAACTACAACTCCAAAACTCAAGGTTAATGCCCAACAAACCCTTCCAGTATTTTCTGTTGGTCTATTTTGACATTGCTCCCGTTTTCAACCAGATATCTGTGTGAGACGAGCTTCTCTAGCTTGACTGCAATAAAAACTAAACACAGAGAGAGACTGACAGCTGTTGAGCAAAAGCTTCGTGTGTGTCTTTCTGCCATTCCTGCCAGGATATCTATGTTGTGTCCATCGAAACAGGCCCAGGTTTCACACTGAGTGTATAAATACATTAAAAAATATATTCACTATATGTATTACTATGTTAGAGTGTCATTTTGTGTCATTTTGGTTGATGGTGTGCCCCAGGATTTTGTAAATGTAAAAAATGTGCCGCGGCTCAGAAAAGGTTGAAAAACTAAGATAGTGAGCTTCCAGGAGCGGACCAAGCTGTTCCCGGGGGGTACGCAAAAAATTTTTTGCGCCCCCCAGTGCGCATGCGCCAATCTGCGCGCGCACTGGCTCCAATGCGCATGCGCCAATCTGCGCATGCACACTGCCCCCAAAGCGGGAGCCAGTACGCATGCGCGGACCTTTTCGTACATGCGGAAGCGCAGCCGGAGCCCCCCGGGCTGCCTAACAAAGGCGCGGGGCTGGCCGCAGAGGCCTGGCCGGCACGGCGGCGACCCAGCGTGGCATGGCGGCACCCCTCTTGGGTGACGTCGCCCCTCCCCAGTGACGTCGCCCTACGCGGCTGCTTCGTCCGCCTAATGGACAAACCGGCCCTGTGAGCTCCCCTGGTGGTGCAATGGGTTAAACCCTTTGCCGGCAGGACTGCTGACCGAAAGGTCAGGGGTTTAAATCCGGTGAGTGGGGTGAACTCCCTCCTGTCAGCTCCAGCTTCTCATGCAGGGACATGAGAGAAGCTTTCCACAGGATGATAAAACATTCGGGCATCCCCTGAGCAACAGGCGGTCAATTCTCTCACACAAGAAGCGACGTGCAATTTCTCAAGTTACTCCTGACACACAAAAAAGTGCATGTAAACAGTTAATCTCTCCCCCATCTCTGATTCTCTTAAACTTTGGTCCCCTACAGAGGCTTCCGAAAATCATTAATGGGAACACTTGCCGTTCATGCATATAGTTTTTCTGAGCCATGTGATTTCTCAACACCAGTCATGTCTCATCAATAGGTTATTTATGCTGATTTCTTCAGGTTGTACTTTTGGCAAGATCTTCAAAGCCCTTTCGGAAAGTCAGTATTAAGAATCTTAACTATTCAGATAAATTACTAATCTCTTTGGAGTTAGGCAAGGTGGAACAAACTGCTGGGAGGGACTACTGCTCAGAGTTGGACTTTGGAAGACCTGGTCTCCCTCTCAAAAGCATATTCAACTGTGGAAGAAGTCAAGCAACACGCTAATTCCTTGTTGCGTCATCTGGTCATCTGCAGCAGTTACAGGTTTGTTGGAATCTGCATGCCTAAATCTGCATGTTGTTGGCATTCTTTGTACGTACACCAGTTGTAGTTGCTTATAATGCTTGAACAAAGTTTGTTTTATTTATTACTAGCTTGGGGACCCGGCCCTGCCCGGTTTATTTGAGAAAAGCATTGTGTGCCAAGGGTGGACCTTATGAGATGTTTACGTGGCTTGCAGTGGTCTCCGGAAGTTAGTGAAGGCACTTCAAGTCCCATCATTCATGGTCCATCCTCCTTCAAACAGCACCAGGATGTAGAGTGGGTCATGAGGGCTCTGTGTGTCAGGTTTGGTCTTGATCAGTCATTGGATTAGGTTTGCAGCAGTTTTGGGAAATGAGTGAAGGTACTTCAAGTCCCATCATTCATGGTCCATCCTCCTTCAAACAGCACCAGGATGTAGAGTGGGCCATGAGGGCTCTGTGTGTCAGGTTTGGTCTTGATCAGTCATTGGATTAGGTTTGCAGCAGTTTTGGGAAATGAGTGAAGGTACTTCAAGTCCCATCATTCATGGTCCATCCTCCTTCAAACAGCACCAGGATGTAGAGTGGGCCATGAGGGTTCTGTGTGTCAGGTTTGGTCTTGATCAGTCATTGGATTAGGTTTGCAGCAGTTTTGGGAAATGAGTGAAGGTACTTCAAGTCCCATCATTCATGGTCCATCCTCCTTCAAACAGCACCAGGATGTAGAGTGGGCCATGAGGGTTCTGTGTGTCAGGTTTGGTCTTGATCAGTCATTGGATTAGGTTTGCAGCAGTTTTGGGAAATGAGTGAAGGTACTTCAAGTCCCATCATGCATGGTCTGCCCTCCTCCAAGCTGCACCAGGGTGTAAACTGGGTCATGGAGGCTCTGTGTGCCTAGTTTGTTCTTTTTTGGTAATTGGATGAGGGTCGCAGTGGTCTCAGAAAGTGAGTGAAAGTACTTCAAGTCCCATCATCTGTGGTCCGTCCCACTCAAAACTGCAGCAGGATGTAGAGTGGGTCATGGGTACTCTGTGTGCCAAGTTTGGGCCTGGTCTGTGATTTGTAGGGGCTTCAATGTTCTGTGGGAAATGAATGGGGTGAAGGTACTGCAAATCCCATCATTTGTGGCCCATCCTGCCCTAAACCGCACCAGGTTGTAAAGTGGGCCAGTGGGCATCTGTGTGCCAAGTGTGGTCCTGATCCTTCTATGGTGTGGGCCAGAGTGCTCTAAGCAAGTGAGTTAAAGTACTGCAAGTCCCGTCATCCATGGTCCATCCTCCCTCAAACTGCACCAGGATGTAGAGTGGGTCTTGAGTGTTCTGTGTGCCAAGTTTGGTCTTGTTCTCTCATTGTTTGGGGTCGCAAAGGGGTCGCAAAGTGTTTTGGTCTGAAACTCTCACCATGCCTGACTGCCTCAGGCCTTTTCCTGACCCCCTCTGCCACTTTAGAGGGTCGGAATGTTCGTGTTAGCGACTGCCTCAGGCCTTTGCCTTATCCTCCTCTGCCAGTTTAGAGGGTCGGAATGTTCGTGTTGGCTGGCCAATAGAGGCGTTATGCGGTACCTATTGATCTACTTACATTTGCATGTTTTTGAACTGCTAGGTTGGCAGAAGCTGGAACTAACAGCTCATGCCACTCTCCGGATTCGAACTTGCGACCTTTTGGTCAGCAAGTCCAGCAGCTCAGCTTTAACCCACTTAGCCACAGCATTGGATAACAGAATCTAAAATGGTTGGGCAACCTACAGCCCGTGGGCCAGATTCGGCCCGGCAGCCGATTCTGTCCAGCCAGGGGAGAAGGGCGTCAGGGGCGGGGCCAAGAGGAAGGGGTGCCGCTGCCACCATCCCACCGCGGGCTCTGTGGGGCCTGTGCCAGCAGACAGATTGGAGGAGCGGTAGCTTTGGAGTGCCTGCCATCCCTGGAGGCGATCTGGGCCTGCAGCGGGAGCACTTGGCGATCAGCCGCCTCAGATTGCCGACTGCTCCCCCTGCAGGCCCAGATCGCCTCTAGGGATGGCAGGCACTCCATAGCAGGGCGATCAGCTGGGGAACGGCTGGGGGCGAGAGCGGGCGGAGTCCTACAGCCTCCGATCGCCTGCTGCTCTGCTCTCCTCTGCTGCTGCGGCGGCTGGGTCCGCTTTGCCATCCTCTGGGCTGGGTCCATTGGGCCATTCCACCTTGGCATCCTTCCTCTCTTGAGGATGTCAGCCTCCATCTTGGTCTTCTTGAATTTAATTTAATTTTAGTGGTTTTTGTTATTATTTTATAATAATTTTATAATTGTAATAATATAATAAATAATATAATATAATAATGTTATATTATATTATAATTTCAATATATTATAACGTCTATATATATACTATAATATAATAATTATGATATTAATACTAATAATATATGAATATTTCTTGATATATTAATATGTTAATATTAATTATGTGTAATATATAGTAAATATAGTAAATAAATGAATAAATAATGTAGATTAGAATGTAGTTCAGCCTTTAGGTGCGGCCCTCCACAACATTTTTTAGCTCTCGTGTGGCCCCTTGGAAAAAATAATTGCCCACTCAGATATAGATATAGAGATAGATAGATGAGTAAACTACTAGAGATTCATTGCCATGCTATCTCTAGTCTCATGCCATGCTTGACTAAAAGGAAGAAAGGAAGGTATGTTGATTCACGTGTTATTCCTGTGTGTAGTTTTATAGACAGCCTGGTGTAGTGGTTTGAGCATTGGCCGGACTAAGGTAATTTCAAATAGTATGCGAACATTATTTTGGCGGCCCTTCCCCCCACCAATCACGGAAAAATAAAAGGTAGAATATTATTCACATGTTTGGGGCGCATCCGGCTGCCGAGTGCTCCTCCTCGGTCTCCAGCCTTGTGGAGGGTGTGCATGCGCGGAGCCAGCTGGTTCCGCCTGCGCACATTTGTTGCGGCACAGGCAGGTCGCCTTCCACGGATCCGGAGACTGAGGAAGAGGGTTTGGCGGCTGAGGGTGGAGGCTCTGCCTCCGGCTGCCAGGCGCTCCTCCTCGGTCTCTGGCCTTGTGGAGCCGCTGCGGGCAGCTCTGGCCTGCTTGCGCCTCACCAGATGTGCATGCGTGGAACCAGCTGGTTCCACGCGTGCACATTTGGTGCAGCGTGGGCAGGACCGGACAAAGGTAAAAAATAGCAGTAAGCGAACATTTTTGTGGTGCCCCCTGGGTCTTCAGTGTGGTGATAATGGCACGGGCACCGGAGCACGCATGCGCGCAAACAGCTAGTTTCACGCATGCGCTATTGGGACCGAGCTCTTCTGGTGGAGGGAGTAGCGAAACGCACTCCCAAGAGGATGTAAAGGACGGGGGAACATTTTGCAGCTGGGGCGGTGCCTCCCGCCCGCGCGCCGCCCGCCCACAGCAATGGTGCGGCATGATGCGCCAAACCCGGCGGCCGTGGCCGGATGCGCCCTTGGCCATGTGGCGCTCTGAGGCGGCCGCTTACTTTGCCTCCACTAAGATCTGCCCCTGGGCGTGGGCAGGCTGCCTTCCACAGGGCTGGAGACTGAGAAGGGGCGTTTGGCGGCCGGATGCGCCCCTGAATATGTGGCGCCCCACGCGGGGGTGTAGTTCATGTAATGTAAGATCCGGCCCTGGGCACCATTTGCTCCTAGAGGAATCAGACAAGAGACACAGTTCATCAATGGCCTATCAGTTTGTGTGCAGAAAGAATAACAATAGGGGTTGAGATGGGAAAACACAGAAGAATTAGAAATGGAAGACAACCATGTCTGAAATCTGCATAATTCTGTCACGGAAGCAGCTTGATTCTGTATTCAAAATCTTATCTATCCCACCAGTCAAAGTCCAAACAGGGCGCCACTGAAAACTTGGGATTCTTTGAAAATTCAGTACACTTGGACCAGGGGTGCTCACACCTTTTCAGCCTGGGAGCTACTGATTAAAAAACCAGGTCCCAAAGATCACCTACCCAGAAATGTAAAACGTATAACTATTTTCTTATTTATTTATTTATATTTATTATTCATTTTTATGTACCGCTCCTTCCAGCAGGCTCGGGGCAGTTGACATAAAATGAAGTCATAAAACATCAACATTTCAATTTAATAACAACAATATAAAACAGAGCATAAAAATACACCCAACCACCCCATTTCTCACACACTGCCATATTACCACACATATTATCAGCCAGAAAGTAAGAAGAGAGGCTTTTGAACTGCAAGGCCATTTAATACTCAGCAAGGTAAACAAAGGGGCATGCAAAAATACATCCAACCACCCCATTTCTCCCACATTTCCATATTCCCCAACATATATTTCTCAAGGAACAAAGCAAGCAGAGAGGCTTTGGAGCTAAAAGGCCATTTTTAAACATTAAAAATAAACAAAGACACATGCCACAGAACAATCAAGCACCCACCCCAAAGTAAAAAGACCGACCTTTGAGATGCGGTACGGAAATGACCCCAAAGCGTCCTTCTTCTCCTCCGTCGTTGCTATTTCCACGCCGCCAGCATGCGTGCCGCCTCCAAGAGCTCACGAGAAGTCCGAGGGGCAGAATGGGCGCTTCTGCGCATGTGCGCGGGGCCAGCCATGCATCGCGTCATCCAGGCCCGCCCCCTTTGGTCTCCTACGACTCTGAGTGGCTGGAGAAGGACGGAGGGAGGAGGAGGAATCCAAAAGAGGGGGCCCATTCTGCCTCTTGGACTCTGGAGCTTTTGGAGGCAGAGCGCGAGCAGGGAGCGGGGAGGACAACGACGGAGGACTTCTTTGCAGCGTGCAGGGGCGCGTGAAGAGGACCAACAGCAAAAAACCAGGTCAGGGGCTTGAAGATCACCAGGATGAGGCCCGAAGATCACCCTGGTGATCCCGATCACCATTCTGAGCACCCCTGACTTGGACAAATGAATGTGCATACAGTTCCCTCTCAAACCCATCAGACTCACATTTCTGTGTTTACAACACAGGATACGAATGCCTGAGCAACATGTGTAGAGGCCTGTCTATAAATCAGCCATAGGCTCAACTCGTTGCTCGAGATTCCAGACATATAACTTCTTTTTCTCTTGTCCTTTTTAGGTCAGCTGTGTTATCTTCATTTCTTTTAAATATGTTCTCACCGGATGCCAATCGGTCTTATTTTTGAGTTTTGGTCATAAAGCATATTTTTTCCAAGTCCATGTCAATATATTCTCTTATTTTAATAATCCAGGCTTCGAAAGTCGGAAGTTCCTTATCTTTGCATTTACTTGCCAGTACTGTCCTTTCTGCAGTAGACATATAACAACCGGAACCGTATAGGGTTTTGCAGGTCAATACCAGCACTTTGGATTGTGGCCGGAAGCTAATTGGCAGCCAGTGGAGCTGGCGCAACAAGGGAGTTGTACACTCCCTGTGCCCCGCTCCTGTTAGTAACCTGGCTGCCGAACGTTGGACTAACGGAAGCTTCCGGGCACTCTTCAAAGGCAACCCCACGTAAAGAGCGTTGCAGTAGTCTATTCGGGATGTAACCAGAGCGTGGACTACCGTGGCCAAGTCAGACTTCCCAAGGTACGGGCGCAGTTGGTGCACAAGTTTTAATTGTGCAAAAGCTCTCCCGGCCACCGCCGAGACCTGGGGCTCCAGGCTCAGCGATGAGACCAGGATCACTCCCAGACTGTGAGCCTGCGTCTTCAGGGGGAGCGTAACCCCATCTAGCACAGGCTGTAAGCCTTACGATTCACCAGGAGTACTTCTGTCTTGTCTAAATTTAGTTCCAATCTGTTCGTAATCATCCAGTCCGTTACAGCGGCCAAGCACCAGTTCAGGGCTTGAACAGCCTCCTTAGTAGCAGGTGGGAAGGAGTGACAGAGTTGGACATCATCTGCATACAGATGGCACCACACCCCGAAACTCCAGATGATCTCCCCCAAGGACGTCATGTATATGTTCAATAACATAGGGGACAGTACTGAACCCTGCGGGACCCCACAGTACAATGGCCGTGGAGCTGAGCAGGAATCCCCTAACAACACCTTCTGGGAACGACCCTCTAGGACAGTGTTTCTCAACCTTTCTAATGCTGTGACCCCTTAATACAGTTCCTCATGTTGTGGTGACCCCTAACCATTATTTTCATTGCTACTTCATGACTGTATTTTTGAGGGGGGAGGTGATTTTGTCATTTGGAAGTTGCTGGGATTTATAGTTCACCCACAATCAAAGAGCATTCTGAACTCACCAACAATGGAATTGAACCAAAATTGGCACAAAAAACTCCCATGGCCAACAGCAAATACTGGAAGTGTTTGGTGGGCATTGACCTTGAATTTGGGAGTTGTAGTTCACCTACATTGAGAGCACTATAGACTCAACAATGATGGATCTGGGCCACACTTGACACTAATCTTCAATATACCCAAATGTGAACACTGGTGGAGTTTGGGGAAAATAGATCTTGACATTTGGGAGTTGTAGTTGCTGGGATTTATAGTTCACCTACAATCAAAGAGTCCCTTGCAGCCACCAATGACAGAATTGGGTCAAACTTCCTACACAGAAGCCTCATGCCTTGAAGGGACTAGCTGGCATGAGCCTCCATCCCACCTCACACACTCTCCCTCACCCACACATGTGCATCATGTTGCCATGCGCCAAGCACGCCTGCTCTCCCCTCTCCGCTTGGAGTCTCAGAAACAGCCCTCCCTGTGAAGACGCGCCTGGGGTCTTTGACTTAGAATAGGAACAAGGACGTGACATCTCTTCCCAGGGGACTTCTTCTTGCCTTCCCATAGAGAACTGGAACTCCCAAGGACCAAACTAGTCACTTTAGATAACTCAAACAGGCTTTATTGTTCACATAAGGAGTTATCTTGTTGAGGTATTAAACTTAGTTCTCCAAACAGGGGTAAAATAAAATATACATTACAGTTCTTTAGTTGTTTGGGTCCAGGAAGCTTTCAGCCGGATGGCTTTCCAAATTCTCTCTCTCTCAATGGCTTTGAGGTGAGAACTCTCTTAGCCCCGGTCAAATGGCCTATATTGAAGGCACAGAGCCTTCCTCTTGGTGCCAAATGACCAGTTGAAGGCGCTTGAGATTCCACAGTCCCATCCAGGTGTGCTGGATATGCAGAATGAATCCAAGATATAAAGAGTCGGTGCTAGAGAATGCCTGACTGAGGCCTGGCTGGCAAACCCTCTAACACGTCCTCTTCTGTAGAGATGCAGGCAAAATCTAAAGAGAAAGCTAGATTTCCAAAGTCTCAAGGGGGGGAGGAAAAACAAACTTAACGATGATTGACAGCTCTAAAGAACCAATCAATGCAACCAAAACTTAACAACACTAAACAGACTAGCTGAAACATAATCCAATAGTTTAAACCTTGCAACTTAAAGTCTTCTACACAGGTGGCATCAGCCACGCCTTCACACTCCCCTTGGCTGGGAGGCCTGCCAATCACAGCAGAGGAGAGCTTTAGGTGGGAGAATTAGCAGTCTGTTTCCAAAAAGAAAGAGAAGGACAAGCGGAGAGTTCTTCAATCTTCTCTGCCAAGGGGCTTCCTAAGACCATCATAAATAGATGTTTTCTGATGGTCTTTGGCGACCCCTCTGAAACCCTCTCGCGACCCCCCTGAGGGTCCCGACCCCCAGGTTGAGAAACACTGCTCTAGGAAGGACTGGAGCCACTGCAAAGCAGTACCTCCAAGGCCCATTCCTGCGTGGCGATGTATGCTACAGCATTTGCCAATCTGCATAATTCTGTAACTGATGCAGCTTGATTCTGCATTTAAAATCTTATCTAGAAACATCTTTGAGTGTCAGACAGTTTGGATGCCCCCTTTCTGCTTCCCCAGTGGTGATTCTGTCATGCTGGGCAAATGTCGTGCTGATCCTCTGGCCTCCCACCATCACCAAACTATTGAATATTTTTTTAAAAAAACACACATACAGCAGTTAACTCAGCCAACACATCACACTGGGTCTTTGTTATTGTTGCGGAGTGTCTTTTTCTGACTTGTGGTGACCCTGTCATGGGATTTTTCTTGGCAAGATTTGTTGTGAAGGGGTTTGCCTTGCCCTTCCTCAAGGAATGGTTGTGACATGTCTACACTAATCCAGGGACTGAGCAGGGTTTCAGATCTTGTTCCCGGGAATCCGGTTTAATGTTTACACCAGTGTTTCCCAACCTTTTTTGAGCCGCGGCACACTTTTAACAATAAAAAAATCCGGGGGCACACCACCAACCAAAATGACACAAAATGACACTCTAACACAGTAAAGAACGGCTGGGGGATGGTGAGCTGCTGGGAGCAGCTGCTGGGAGTGCCAAAGCCAGGGGAGGAGCCAGGCCACACCATGCCCCTCCCCCTCCCCCTGGCTTTGCCAGCCTTGAGGGGGCAGTGCCAACCCAGCAATGTGCTGGCTCTGCCACTGCTGGCTTGGCACTGCCCCTCAAGGCTGGTGAAGCGCTGAAGCTGGGGGAGGGGGTGGAGCCAGGCCGCACCATGCCCCGCCCCCTCCCCCCGGCTTCAGTTCTCCCACAGCTTCGCCAGCTTTGTGGGGGCAAGCCAGCATTGTGCTGGCTCTGCCACCGCTGGCTTGGCACTGCCCCCTCAAGGCTGGCGAAGCTGTGGGAATGCTGAAGCTGGGGGGAGGGGGCGGAGCCAGGCTGTGTCATGCCCCCCCCCTCCAACCGGCTTCGGCTCTCTCACAGAGGAGGAGCATGAGCGGTGGACGGGCTTCAGTAGGCGGGGCTCCTCTGCGCGGCTTCAACAAGCAAGGGGCGAGAGTCATGGCGGGAGTCATGGCAGATTGGAGGCTGGCTGGGGAAACGGCCGAAGGAGGCAGCACCCCGGCCCCTTCTTTTTCTTCGCCGCCGCCCGGACCTTCCTCCTCCTCTCCCAAGCAGCAGGAGTTCGGCAGGAGGGGGGAAGGAAGGGGGGCAGAGAGCTTTTCTCGCAGCACACCTGATGATCACTCATGGCACACTAGTGTGCCACGGCACACTGGTTGAGAAACACTGGTTTACACCACCACGCACTAAGAAAACCACATATTTCTCCCTAACTCAGCGTTTCCCAACCAGTGTGCCGTGGCACACTAGTGTGCCATGAGTGATCATCAGGTGTGCCATGGAAAATAAGAACCTCTGATACCCTTTCTTCCCCCTCCTGCCGAACACTTGTTCTTCTCCACTCGGGCTCCCTTCTTCTCAGCCTCGCTCTGCTCGCTTTGCCTCGCTCTGCTCTGGGGCGAGTCTGGCAGTAGTGCCCGCACGGGTCACGTCTTCCTCCCTCCCCCCCTCCCCTCCTGAACACGCTCACGCTGCCCCCTCGGATCAAAATGGCGGCAGAAGCGGCAGTGTAGAAGAAAAAGTAAGTGGGAGTTGAAGTCCAAAGCACCCAGAGGGTCGAAGTTTTCCCATGCCTGTTATAGGGATTTTAAAGTGGTGAGCCTCCTTCCAACATTGTGATTCTGGATAGAAAACAAACAACAACATAACACAACATTGTTTGAGTCCACAGTGCTCTCTGGGTGTAGGTAAACTACAACTCCCAAACTCAAGGTCAATTCCCAAGCAAACCCTTTCAGTACTTTCTGTTGGTAATGAGAATTCAATAGGCCAAGTTTGGTTCAATTCTATTGTTGCAAGAGTTCAGGATGCTCTTTGATAGTGTGTGAACTATAAATCCCAGAAACTGTAACTCCCAAATGTCAAGGTCTATTTTCCCCAAACTCCATCTGTGTTCACATTTGGGCACATTGAGTATTCATGCCAAGTTTGGTCCTGATCCAACATTGTTTGAGTCCACAGTGCTCTCTGGATATAGGTGAACTACAACTCCAAAACCCAAGGTCAATGCCCACCAAACTCTTATAGTATTTTCTCTTGGTTATGGGAGTTCTGTGTGGGAAGTTTGTGTCTTTCTGCCATTCCTGCCAGGATATCTATGTTGTGTTCATCAAAACAGGCCCAGGTTTCACACTGAGTGTATAAATACATTTAAAAACATATTAACTAGACGTATTACTGTGTTAGAGTGTCATTTTGTGTCATTTTGGTTGGTGGTGTGCCCCAGGATTTTGTAAATGTAAAAAATGTGCCGCGGCTCAAAAAAGGTTGGGAAACACTGCCCTAAACGTTGGCTACTCCTGTGGTAAACAAGCTCTCTTTTATCTGAGGCACATCTGTTAAGAAGTCCTGGCAGGAGGCAGGGAAAGTTTAACTTGGTTTCATCTAGGAAGTTGCATTCTGTCCAATCAGCATAACATCTGCCCAGTGAGTGGGAAGTGCTTGTACATTGATACCCAATCACATTTCAGTATCCTTCCCCATAGTCATTAGCCATTCTTCATGCAATATTGTGCTGGCTTGCTCTGGAAGTGCTGTGCATCTGAGCTGCTGCCGCCCTGCAGAAGAAGTAGCGAGTTGGATAAAGGTAAACACTCAAAGAGTGCCTGGATCAAAACAAGACTGTGTGCATTTGTATGTGCTTTTCATTGTTGTGCTTTCCGCATTTGCAGCAGAGCAATGCAGAAATGTGTTCGGTGTATGTATTGTTCAGTTCTAACGTGTTCCCTTCATCATTGTTTCATGGCAGCCTGGCATCAATCCTTCAGGATCATCAGGAAGGGGAGATGCTGTAGTTGTTGTTGTTTTAAAGCAAAGCAGGGTGACTGTTGGGAGGTTCAGGGCCGCATTCCCTTGGAAAGTTTTGAAGGCCCTGATTCTGTGAGTTTAAGGCAGAGCTGGAGGGAATTGTGGAGCTCTCTGGATGTTGTTAAATTAGCATCAGTACTAAGAATTGCAACATCTGGAAGGCTGCACAACACCTAACTCCATTCGCCTTTCCCTGTTCCTTCCTTTCCTACTTTTGAACCCACTTGCAAGTTGTCAAAGACATTGTTGATTATCTATACCAGGGGTGGGCAATTTTTTTCCCCAAGGGGCCACATGAGAGCCAAAAAATATTATGGAGGGCCGCACCTAAAGGCTGAACTACATTCTAATCTACATTATTTATTTATTTACTTACTATATTTACTATATATTACATACCAACTTGGGCACCCGGCCCTGCCCGGCTTATTTGAGAAAGGCATTGTGTGCCAAGGTTGGTCCTTATCAGTTGTTTATTTGGCTCGCAGTGGTCTCAGGAAGTGAGTGAAGGTACTTCAAGTCCCATAATCCATGGTCCATCCTCCTCCAAATTGCACCAGGATGTAGAGTGGGTCTTGGGGGTTTTGTGTGGCAAGTTTGGTGTTGTTCTCTCATTGTTGGGGCACGCAAAGTGTTTTGGCCTTAAACTGCCACCAGGCCTGATTACCTCAGGCGTTTGCCTTATTCCCCTCTGGCAGTTTAGAGTGTCGGAATGTTCGTGTTGGCTGGCCAATTAGAGGTGTTATGCAAATACTCCCTCACTGGCACCCAATCAGAAAGCTGGCACATATCCACAAACCCACAAACCCACATACAAACATTCTTTTTTATTATATACTGGCTTGGGGACCCGGCGGTGCCCGGGTCATTTGAGAAGTGCAGCAGGATGTAGAGTGGGTCATGGGGGCTCTGTGTGCCAAGTTTGGTCTTGATCCATCATTATTGGGAGTTGAAATTACTGAAGGTAGTGGAAGTCCCATCATCTCTGGTCCACCCTCCCGCAAAGTGTAGTAGGATGTAGATTGGGTCATGGGGGCTCTGTGTGCCAAGTTTGGTCTGTATTGGTGAATGGATGAGGGTTGCATTGTTTTTAGGAAGTGAGTGAAGGTACTTCAAGTCCCATCATCCGTGGTCCGTCTCGCACAAAACAGCACCAGGATGTAGGGCTCATGAGGGCTCTGTGTGCCAGGTTTGGTGTTGATCAGTCATTGGATTAGGTTTGTAGCAGGCTTGGAAAGTGAGGGAAGGTACTGCAAGTCCCATCATCCATGTTCTGGCCCCCTCCAAAGTTCAGTAGGATGTAGAGTGGGTCACTGGGGCTCTGTGTGCCAAGTGTGGTCTTTATCAGTGTTTGTTGGGGGCCACAGTGGTCTGTGGGAACAGAGGGGTGTGAAAGTACTACAAATCCCATCATCCATTGTCAGTCCTCCCCCGAACCTCACCAGGACGTGAAGGCAGTCATAGGGGTTATGTATGCCAAGTTTGGTCTCGATCAGTGATTGGATGAGGGTTGCAGCGGACTTGGGAAGTGAGTAGAGGTACTTCAAGTCCCATCATCCATGGTCCGCCCTCCTCCAAACTGCACCAGGATGTAGAGTGGGTCATGGGGGCTGTGTGTGCTAAGTGTGGTCTGTATTGGTCCTTTTTGGTGGTCTCAGTGGTCTGTGGGAACCAAAGTGTTTAAAAGTACTACAAATCCCATAATCCGTGGGTCATGTCCCCCAAACCGCACCAGGACGTTAGGGGGGTTATGTGTACCAAGTTTGGTGCAGGTCCATCACCCGCGCTGGTCGCTGTGGCCTGTGAAAGTGGCTGCCACATATCCGCCTCCCGCCCTCCGCACACATACAAACATTCCACTTTATTATATATACAGATATACATTGCACATCATTAATATTAACATATTAATATATCAAGAAATATTCATATATTATTAGTATTAATATCATAATTATTATATTATAGTATATATATAGACATTATAATATATTGAAATTATAATATAATATAACATTATATGTCATTATTTATTATATTATTAAATTATTATTATTAAATTATTATTATAAAATAATAATAAAAACCACTAAAATAAAATGAAATTCAAGAAGACAAGTTGCGAACCAAGATAGAGGCTGAAATCCTCAAGAGAGGAAGGATCCCAAGGTGGAATGGCCCAATGAACCCAGCCCAGAGGATAAGAAAGCGGACCCAGCCGCCACCGCAGCAGAGCAGAGCAGCAGACGATCTGAGGCTGCAGGCCTCCGCCCGCTCTCGCCCCCAGTCTCGCGACTGACCCACCAATGAAGGAAGGAAGGGAGGAATGAGGCGTGCACATATTGGTGTGGGGCTGTGTGTGTGTGTACGCACACGCCAGGTCCGTGGTGAGCCTTTGGAGGAGAGGAGGCGGAGCAGACAACCGGCCGGCCTGCCCGGCAGAAGTGTCTCGCAGCCGCAGGAGCGGCGGCGTGTATCCCAGGAATTGAGGCGCGGGCTAACATCCAGACAGGCAGAGCAGGGTTGAGAGGAGGACTATGGCCGGGCCCTGGGTCCGTCTGCTGCACGGCTCCTCCCAGGACAAGGAGCAGCACGAGCAGCAGCCGGAGCAGTGCCCTTTAGCCGCCGGAGAAGAAGACTGCCGACACAAGCCCCACAGCCTGCAATGGGATGGTGGCAGCGGCACCCCTTCCTCTTGGCCCCACCCCCAGCGCCCTTCTCCCCGGTGCCGGACAGAATCGGCTGCCGGGATGGATCTGGCCCGCGGGCCGTAGGTTGCCCAGGTCTGGCCTATACTTTTTTTTTTTGGAAAATACAGAAATTTCCAGAATTAAAGGATTTATTTATTTATTTATTTGTTATATTTATGGGCTTAAGGTTCCCACTATTTTCTATAAGGTTTCTTGTCATTTTAATGCATTCTACTCGGGGCTATTCTCTGAAGACTACTCAGAAGCTGCAGCTAATTCACAACATGGCAAGTAACTAGTAGGCCTGGTTGATCCATGGTTCTAAATCAGTGGTTCCCAAACTTTTTTGGCCTACCGCCCCCTTTCCAGAAAATTTTTTACTCACCGCCCCCCTAGAAATTATTTTTTTAAAAAATGTAATAGCAATTAAACAGAAAGATATATGTATTAATGCGGTGGTTCTCAGCCTTTCTAATGCCGTGACCCCTAAATAAGGTTCCTCACGTTGTGGTGACCCACATCCATATTTTAGTTACTACTCCATAAATAATTTTGCTACTCTTACGAATTCTAATGCAAATATCTAATATGCAGGATGTATTTTCATTGTTACAAATTGAACGTAATTAAAGCATAGTGATTAACCACAAAAACAATATGTTTGGGGGAGTATGACAACGGATGATGGGATTTGCAGTACCTTCGACCAATTCAGCTCTGACTTCCACAGCCGAGACCCCATGAATGACAGACCTGGACCAAACTTGGCACACAGAACCCCCATGACCCACAGAAAATACTGGAGGGGTTTGGGAGGAATTGACAGTGATTTAGGGGAGATGTAGTTCACCTACATTTGCAGAGCACTCTGAACCCAAACACCCCTGGATCTGGACCAAATTTGGCACAAATACTCAATATACCCAAAGTTGAACACTGGTGGAGTTGTGGGGGATTCATTTTGTCATTTGGGAGTTGTAGCTGCTGGGATTTATAGTTCACCTATAATCAAAGAGCATTTTGAACTCCCAACAGCAATGGCATTGAACTAAACTTGAGCAATAGAGAATATTGGACCTTGGAAATTGGGAGCTGCTTGCATTTTCCTTCGTGCCATCTCCCAGCGACTCGGGGCAGACGCGGATGCTTACCTTCTCCGCTGGACCAGCTGGCAGGCACACACTCGCAAGCGTGCGACTGTCTCAGCCTGCCACTTGGAATCCCTGGGCAGGCGTTGCCTGGAAACCGCAGCACGCACCCCCTTCCTCTCCTCAACTTTGCCCACGGTGCAGTCCTGTATCGCCCTTTCCTTCAAAGGGACCCATTGGATTGGAAGGGGTGATACAGGACTGTGCTGTGGGCGGAATTGAGGAGAGGAAGGGAGCGCACAGTGTGGTTTCCAGGCAGCGCCTGCAGGGGGTTTCCAACTGGCACGTGCACACTCGCGTGCTTGCGAGTTGGAATCCCACCACCGCCCCCTTACAGGGCTTCAGTGCCCCCCAAATTCTCCTGAGCCTCCCACCGCCCCCTTGGATCACCTCACCGCCCACTAGGGGGCAGTACCGCCCACTTTGGGAACCATGGTTCTAAATGGTTCTAAAATACTTACAAAACTAAAGTTCTGGTGGTGAACACTAGGTGGTGCTAGTGCTTTGCTTCTACAGTGTTGCTCAAGTTCTGGTGGTGAACACTAGGTGGCGCTGGTGCTTTGCTTCTACAGTGTTGCTAAAGTAAATATAGTAAATAAATAAGTAAATAATGTAGATTAGAATGTAGTTCCGGCTGTAGGTGCGGCCCTCGATAATATTTTTTGGCTCTCGTGTGGCCCCTTGGGAAAAATAATTGCCCACCCCTGTTCTAAATACTTCTTTACAGAATGCACATGGAATTTCCGAATGCCTGCACATGCCAATGGTGAAATATTATACCATGGTTTTTATTGGTCAAGTGGCAGCCTTTGTAGAGTTTCTTGAGGGGGCAAGGTCCAGTAAACTCTGGTCCAAACTAAGTCTTATGTAAGTTGTGGTTGTGTAATTCTTCTTGAGGGGGCAAGGTCCAGTAAACTCTGGTCCAAACTAAGTCTTATGTAAGTTGTGGTTGTGTAATTCTTATAGGTAATTCTTTTACCTATAATTTGGCAGAATGTGGCAGTGAAACTCTGGAGGGCAGATCAGTATCGCCTGTGCAGTCTGCCCTTCACCCCCTGCCTTTAGGGGCAATGGACAATGCTGTTCCATGGCTATGTTTTGAGTAAGATCGTCACTTTGACTTTGGAGATTATGGACAGCATTGTGTCCTTCCCCTGATGCTGATCCTGCTCTTAGACTAGGAAAGATCGGGAGTACCATTTGAGAGGCATCTCCCCCTCCCCCCCTTTCTTGGTTTGGCAGAAGCACTATTTATATATAGGCAGTCCCTGAGTTACAAACATCCGACTTACATCCGACTCCAACTTACAAACTGCAACTGCTTTTGGTATTCGTTTTAACGAGTATTAGTGCTCTATAAAAGAGCACCGGGAATGTGGCGCAGCTGGCTGGAAGTCAGCTGCATAAGATCTCTACTGACCAGAAGGTCACGAGTTTGAGGCCTGCCCGGGTCGGGGTGAGCTCTCGACCATCTGTGTAGCTCGTTGTCGACCTTTGCAACCCGAAAGACAGTTGCATCTGTCAAGTAGGAAATCTAGGTACCACTTTGTGAGGAGGCTAAATTTAGCTGATTTACGAGGTCATATCATCTCCAGGAAGTACGCAAAAAAAAAAGGAATGAAAGAATGCGACAGCTCCCCCTGATGGCCAGAAGCTGGAATGTTGAATTGTCTCTATGTCTGGAATGTTGAATTGTCGATGGAGGCCCAGGTTGCCTCCACGAGCAAAAGGGCCTTCTTCCACCGGCGCCAAGCGAGACAATTGGCGCCCTATCTTCCGACGGACGAGCTTAGCTACAGTAATCCATGCCACGGTTACATCAAGGCTGGATTACTGTAACGCTTTGTATGTAGGTCTACCCCGGTCACTAACCCGCAGGCTCCAGATTGTGCAGAACGCGGCCGCCAGGCTTCTCACAGGAACATCGATGAGATGCCACATTACACCATCTCTGCAGCGCCTGCACTGGCTGCCCGTTGAGTATAGAGCCTTACACAAGACCTTGACCTTGGCTTTTAAAGCCCTACGGGGCCGGGGCCCAACATACCTAAAAGACCGCTTGCTGATGCCTGCTTACTCAAGGACCCCGCGGCCAGCAAACAAGAACCTTCTTCACGTACCAGGCTTGAAAGAGGCCCACCTGGAGACCACGAGACGGAGATCGTTCTCCGTTGTGGCCCCCGTTCTTTGGAACTCGATGCCACCGGACCAGAGAGCCTCCCTCGACCTGCCCCAGTTCCTGACCGCTCTGAAGACCTGGCTATTTAGGAAAGCCCATGGTTAATGCAGAACCAGGAACTCAAATACCGAGCCTGGCCCCTGCATTTAACCACTGAATATTTTAATCTAGTTTTAAATACTCTATTTTAATTGTGGAATTTGTTGTGTGTAAGTCGCCCGGAGCACTAACGTGGAGGGCGACTCAGAAATAATAAAGTCAGTCAGTCAGTCAGTCTATTAGGCCTGTGCAATCATGGTTCTAAATGGTTCTAAAGTACTTACAAAACTAAAGTTCTGGTGGTGAACACTAGATGGCGCTGGTGCTTTGCTTCTACAGTGTTACTAAAGCTCTGGTGGTGAACATTTCAGAACTCTTAACAAAACTCAAAATTTCGTTATAAATGGCAGTTCCTAATTGGTTCTGTCTTAAAAATCGCCAATAATGAAATAATAATGAAGTTTTGTAAGTTTTGTTAGAGTTCTGAAATGTTCACCACCAGAACTTTAGCAACACTGTAGAAGCAAAGCACCAGCGCCACCTAGTGTTCACCACCAGAACTTTAGCAACACTGTAGAAGCAAAGCACCAGCGCCACCTAGTGTTCACCACCAGAACTTTAGCAACACTGTAGAAGCAAAGCACCAGCGCCACCTAGTGTTCACCACCAGAACTTTAGCAACACTGTAGAAGCAAACCACCAGTGCCACCTAGTGTTCACCACCAGAACTTTAGCAACACTGTAGAAGCAAAGCACCAGCGCCACCTAGTGTTCACCACCAGAACTTTAGCAACACTGTAGAAGCCAAGCACCAGTGCCACCTAGTGTTCACCACCAGAACTTTAGCAACACTGTAGAAGCAAAGCACCAGCGCCACCTAGTGTTCACCACCAGAACTTTAGCAACACTGTAGAAGCAAACCACCAGTGCCACCTAGTGTTCACCACCAGAACTTGAGCAACCCTGTAGAAGCAAAGCACCAGCGCCACCTAGTGTTCCCCACCAGAACTTTAGTTTTGTAAGTACTTTAGAACCATTTAGAACCATGATTGCCCAGGCCTACTGACTATATACAGTATGTTGTATGTCTATGGCACTGAATGTTTGCCTGTATATGTGCATTGTGATCCGCCCTGAGTCCCCTGGGGGATGAGAAGGGCAGAATATAAATGATGTAAATAAATAAATAAATAAATATTGCCGATTTGCACTTGAAGAAAAATTTAGTGCAACTCATTTGCCCTGAAGGCTACATTTTACTCCATGGAAGATGATTGAGCTGGATGGCCCTGTTGTCCATGCTACTTTGTTTGTGAATTTTCCGAAGTGTGGGGAAATGTGGGAGGGATTGATCTGTCAGAAATATTAAAAATTAACTGGGATTTTTTATTACAAAAGTGTGAATCAAGCACTGAACAGATTAGTACGTCGAAGCCTGTTAGTGGGCCAAAGCTAGCGTCGCCCTGAGGAGAGTGAGTAGGCCGAAGCCTGTTAGACTTAGTGGGCCAAAGCTAGCGTCGCCCTGAGGAGAGGGAGTAGGCCGAAGCCTGTTAGAATTAGTGGGCCAAAGCTAGCATCACCCTGAAGAGAGTGAGTAGGCCAAAGCCTGTTAGCGCTAGTGGGCCAAAGCTAGCATCGCCCTGAGGAGAGTGAGTAGGCCGAATCCTGTTAGCGTTAGTGGGCCAAAGCTAGCGTCGCCCTGAGGAGAGTGAGTAGGCCGAAGCCTGTTAGAGTTAGTGGGCCAAAGCTAGCATCACCCTGAAGAGAGTGAGTAGGCCGAAGCCTGTTAGCGTTAGTGGGCCAAAGCTAGCGTCGCCCTGAGGAGAGTGAGTAGGCCGAAGCCTGTTAGAATTAGTGGGCCAAAGCTAGCATCACCCTGAAGAGAGTGAGTAGGCCGAAGCCTGTTAGCGTTAGTGGGCCAAAGCTAGCGTCGCCCTGAGGAGAGTGAGTAGGCCGAAGCCTGTTAGAGTTAGTGGGCCAAAGCTAGCGTCGCCCTGAGGAGAGTGAGTAGTTCGAAGCCTGTTAGAATTAGTGGGCCAAAGCTAGCATCACCCTGAAGAGAGTGAGTAGGCCAAAGCCTGTTAGCGTTAGTGGGCCAAAGCTAGCATCGCCCTGAGGAGAGTGAGTAGGCCGAATCCTGTTAGCGTTAGTGGGCCAAAGCTAGCGTCGCCCTGAGGAGAGTGAGTAGGCCGAAGCCTGTTAGAGTTAGTGGGCCAAAGCTAGCGTCGCCCTGAGGAGAGTGAGTAGGTTGAAGCCTGTTAGAGTTAGTGGGCCAAAGCTAGCGTCGCCCTGAGGAGGGTGAGTAGGCCGAAGTCTGTTAGAGTTAGTAGATGAAAACTAGCATCGCCCTGAGGAGAGTGAGTAGGCCGAAGCCTGTTAGAGGTAGTGGGCCAAAGCTAGTGTCGCCCTGAGGAGAGTAAGTAGGTTGAAGCCTGTTAGAGTTAGTGGGCCAAAGCTAGCGTCACCCTGAGGAGAGTGAGTAGGCCGAAGCCTGTTAGAGTTAGTGGGCCAAAGCTAGCGTCGCCCTGAGGAGAGTGAGTAGGCCGAAGCCTGTTAGAGGGCCAAAGCTAGCGCTGCCCTGAGGAGAGTAAGTAGGTTGAAGCCTGTTAGAGTTAGTGGGCCAAAGCTCGCGCCACCCTGAGGAGAGTGAGTAGGCCGAGGCCTGTTAGAGTTAGTGGGCCAAAGCTAGTGTCGCCCTGAGGAGAGAGAGTAGGCCGAAGCCTGTTAGAGTTAGTGGACCAAAGCTAGTGTCACCCTGAGGAGAGTGAGTAGGCCGAGGCCTGTTAGAGTTAGTGGGCCAAAGCTAGTGTCGCCCTGAGGAGAGTGAGTAGGCCGAGGCCTGTTAGAGGTAGTGGGCCAAAGCAAAGCTAGTGTCTGCCCTGAGGAGAGTGAGTAGGCCGAAGCCTGTGGGCCAAAGCTAGCATCGCCCTGAGGAGAGTGAGTAGGCCGAAGCCTGTTAGAGTTAGTGGGCAAAAGCTAGCGTCGCCCTGAGGAGAGTGAGTAGGCCGAAGCCTGTTAGAGTTAGTGGGCCAAAGCTAGCGTCACCCTGAGGAGAGTGAGTAGGCCGAAGCCTGTTAGAGCTAGTGGCCCAAAGCTAGCGTTGCCCTGAGGAGACTGAGTAGGCCGAAGCCTGTTAGAGTTAGTGGATGAAAGTTAGTGCTCGCCCTGAGGAGAGTGAGCCGAAGCCTGTTAGAGTTAGTGGGCCAAAGCTAGTGTCGCCCTGAGGTGTGTGAGTAGTCCGAGGCCTGTTAGAGTTAGTGGGCCAAAGCTAGTGTCGCCCTGAGGAGAGAGAGTAGGCCGAAGCCTGTTAGAGTTAGTGGGCCAAAGCTAGTGTCACCCTGAGGAGAGTGAGTAGGCCGAGGCCTGTTAGAGTTAGTGGGCCAAAGCTAGCGTCGCCCTGAGAAGAGTGAGTAGGCCGAAGCCTGTTAGAGTTAGTGGGCCAAAGCTAGCATTGCCCTGAGAAGTGAGTAGGCCGAAGCCTGTTAGAGTTAGTGGGCCAAAGCTAGAGGAGAGTGAGTAGGCCCCTGAGAGAGTGGGCCAAAGCTAGTGTTGCCCTGAGAGAGTGAGGCCGAAGCCTGTTGGAGGTAGTGGGCAAAAGCTCGCGCCGCCCTGAGGAGAGTGAGTAGGCCGGCCAAAGCCTGTTGAGGGGAGTGTAGTGGGCCAAAGCTAGTGTCACCCTGAGGAGAGTGAGTAGGCCAAGCCTGTTAGAGTTAGTGGGCCAAAGCTAGCACACCCTGAGAGAGTGAGTAGGCCGAAGCCTGTTAGCGTTAGTGGGCCAAAGCTAGCGCCGCCTGAGGAGAGTGAGTAGGCCGGGAGCCTGTTAGAGTTAGTGGGCCAAAGCTCGCGCCACCCTGAGGAGAGTGAGTAGGCCGAAGCCTGTTAGAGTTAGTGGGCCAAAGCTAGTGTCGCCCTGAGGAGAGTGAGTAGGCCGAAGCCTGTTAGAGTTAGTGGGCCAAAGCTAGCGTCGCCCTGAGGAGAGTGAGTAGGCCGAAGCCTGTTAGAGTTAGTGGGCCAAAGCTAGTGTCGCCCTGAGGAGAGTGAGTAGGCCGAAGCCTGTTAGAGTTAGTGGCTAAAGCTAGTGTCGCCCTGAGGAGGAGTGAGTAGGCCGAAGCCTGTTAGAGTTAGTGGGCCAAAGCTAGTGTTGCCCTGAGGAGAGTGAGTAGGCCGAAGCCTGTTAGAGTTAGTGGGCCAAAGCTAGCATCGCCCTGAGGAGAGTGAGTAGGCCGAAGCCTGTTAGAGTTAGTGGGCCAAAGCTAGTGTCGCCCTGAGGAGAGTGAGTAGGCCGAAGCCTGTTAGAGTTAGTGGGCCAAAGCTAGTGTCGCCCTGAGGAGAGTGAGTAGGCCGAAGCCTGTTAGAGTTAGTGGGCCAAAGCTAGTGTTGCCCTGAGGAGGGTGAGTAGGCCGAAGTCTGTTAGAGTTAGTAGATGAAAACTAGCATCGCCCTGAGGAGAGTGAGTAGGCCGAAGCCTGTTAGAGTTAGTGGGCCAAAGCTAGTGTCGCCCTGAGGAGAGTGAGTAGGCCGAAGCCTGTTAGAGTTAGTGGGCCAAAGCTAGTGTCACCCTGAGGAGAGTGAGTAGGCCGAAGCCTGTTAGAGTTAGTGGGCCAAAGCTAGTGTCGCCCTGAGGAGAGTGAGTAGGCCGAAGCCTGTTAGAGTTAGCCTGTTAGAGTTAGTGGGCCAAAGCTAGTGTCGCCCTGAGGAGAGTGAGTAGGCCGAAGCCTGTTAGAGTTAGTGGGCCAAAGCTAGCGTCGCCCTGAGGAGAGTGAGTAGGTCGAAGCCTGTTAGAGGTAGTGGGCCAAAGCTAGCACCGCCCTGAGGAGAGTGAGTAGGTCGAAGCCTGTTAGAGTTAGTGGGCTAAAGCTAGCGTTGCCCTGAGTAGAGTAAGTAGGCCGGAGGCTGTTAGAGTTAGTGGGCCAAAGCTAGTGTTGCCCTGAGGAGAGTGAGTAGGCCGAAGCCTGTTAGAGTTTGTGGGCCAAAGTTAGCGTCGCCCTGACGAGAGTTAATAGGCCGAAACCTGTTAGAGTTAGTGGGCCAAAGCTAGCGCCGCCTTGAGGAGAGTGAGTAGGTTGAAGCCTGTTAGAGTTAGTGGGCCAAAGCTAGCGTCGCCCTGAATAGAGTAAGTAGGCCGAAGGCTGTTAGAGTTGTGTTATGGATTTTTCAAAACAAACAGGGATATTGCTGGGCTCTGGAGAACCTGCTTTGGGTATTGAGTGGTACCAGAGGCGGCTCAAGCCGCTCCGAGAAGTAGGCAGCCGGGGAGAGGAGGGACGCGCCACCGCCGGCTGGACCTTTGCAAAAGTTATGCCGGTATCAGCACAAGGGAGAAGTTTAAGGTGCCCTCCATGCCAGCACTCAGGGCTTCGCCGTCGCCCATTGTGCACACTGCGCAGATGCAAACTCCAGTATTGTAGCAAGAGGAGTTTACGGTGCCACCCATGCCGGCACTCAGAGCCTCAGCGCCGGTGCAAGGCTGTCGCACACATTGCGCAGGCGCAAACTTATGTATCAGCACAGGACTCTACATGCCGGCAATCATGGCTTCCGGCGGTTGGGCCTCCTTCAAGACGAGCTCACTAAGCCATCCATGCCGAGGTTCCTGGAGGAAAGAGGAAGAGCTGAACGGAGCCCTCGACACCGGCCCAGGAAGGGTAGCTGATGCCCTCCATGCCGGCCCTGTCGGAGGCTGCAACCCCCAATACCAGGAGTGCTGCTCTCATGCCAAAAGCCTTCCTGGCGGGCCTTGCAACCGCTCTTGCCGCTCCTGGAGGCCTTCCCCCTCACATTCGAGGGGCCAGTTTCAAGGCTCAAGGTTCTTTTTTCGGGCTTGAGGAGTCATTTTTGGGCTCCTCTTTTGGGTCACAGGTTCAAATCCGGGTAGCAGAGTGAGTTCCCACTGTTAGCCCTAGCAATTGCCAACTTAGCAGTTCTAAAACATGCTAATGTGAGTAGATCAATAGGTACTGCTCTGGTGGGTAGGTAATAGCGCTCCATGCAGTCATGCCAGCCACATGACCTTAGAGGTGTCTATGGACAACGCCGGCTCTTTGGCTTAAAAATGGAGATGAACACCAGAGTCCCAGACACAACCGGACTTAATATCAGGAGAAACCTTTACTTTTTCCTTGCATAACAATAATGGAGGAATCACCAACCGAGCAGCCAGCCAGTTCAAAAGCAGAGCTGGCCAATATCTGCTAGGAGGAGGAGCACAAGGAAGTTGCTGAACTAGGCCAGGTCAACAACCAAGCCAAAGGTAAACAAAGCAGTCAGAGTCTCCTGGCTGGAACAGAGGGTAGCCCTTGTAATGTAAACACCAGCTCAAGATTGGTTTGGGGGACGGGGGGGACGGGACGGGGGACGGGGACAAAACAATGTTTGCCTACCACTTACCTAGGGCCACCACTGAGTGGTACTGGGTGTACAGGTTTACATATGCAGGCCATGCCTTGGCCATGTCATTTGCTTCATAGAGTGTAGTTGACTTACGACTTCATCAGATGGGGTGAATTCAGCATCCTGGGATATTTTCACCCTATGTAGAGGATGGAATACCATGCCGGACATCACATAAAGTTGTATGAGTTCTGGCAGAGGCCCCACCCCCAACTGCGGTGAAAGCATTGCCGAATGCTTCACCCCAACACGTGAGGTCTCTTCATGAGGGTAATGCTTTCCCCATGTGACGGGGAAAGTGTCATTGATGTCAGATTATTGCATTTTTAATAGCAATTCATGAGTCAGCACAAGATATATTTTCGCAGTTTGAGATGACCTGCAGTGTGACATGTTTGACACCAGATGGCGCTGTCTCAAGACTGCTAAATGGAACCTTGAGGAATGTCAGTTACAAAGTGACAGTTGGGATTTGTCAGTTGGGATTCAATATCTGTGAGGAAAGGATGTTTAGAAAGGTAGCTGTGATGGCTGTTGTTTTTCGATATTTTGCCAGTTATTGTTAAATACAATTCAATACAAAGTTATATATTTACCTTGTGAATTGAATGAGAGTTTCATTATTCACTCGAACAGAGACTGGAGTTTTTGGGCCGATGGGGAATTAAACTTCTATATTTCTGTTGCCTATCCGCTGTGACATAAATACTCAACGCCGAAGAATTGAGAGGGAGCGGGACGTTTCACCTGGCTTTTATGATGAGGCCCTTAGGACTGTGTGTTTGCCATTGTACTGGCCATTATATGCAAAGTTTAGTCTTCACTGTGTGCTTTATTCTTCTGGACTAAGGATCAACTTCACAGTTGATATGGACAGCTATCCAAAGAGAGAGCTGAGTCAGAGAACATATTTGAAATTGCCCTACTCACACAGTTGAAAAGATGGAGGTGGGTTCTTGGCACACAGCATATATTAAAACATGACTTCTCAGCACCGCCCCATAAACCAAGGGATTCTCCTTGTGCTTCTTATTGAAATATTTCACTGGTGCTACATCCATACTAATGTCTAGATCAGTGTTTCCCAACCGCTGTGCCGCGGCACACTAGTGTGCCGTGAGCGATCATCAGCTGTGCCGTGGGAAATTGGGCTGGAGTCTTGGGGAAGAGGGAATCTCTGGCAGTGGACGTTGCGCGATAAGCGGAGGGAGGGGCGAGGATTTGCGCGCCCCACAGAACACCTGGGCGCTCCTGGGGTGCCCTCTCCCTCCCTCCCTCCCTCCCTCCCTCCCTCCCTCCCTCCCTGTAACTGCCGCCTCATGCGCGTGGGGGACAAAGCCGCCCTCTGAGCAGCAGCGTCGCCTTCTCTGTCCCTCTTGCCGGGGGTCTCGCCATGGAGAAAGCAGGCTTGTGGTGCCTGGGGAGGCTCTTCCGGCTCCGAAGCAAGGTGGAGGACTCCGAGGCGGACTCGCTGCCGTCTCTGTGCCCTTCCCGGCGCCAGAGCTGCGATGAGAGCATCGCCTCAGCGCCAGCAGCCAGGCCAGCTCCCTGGGGGAGCATAAGAAGCGCTCGGGGTTCGGCCCTTGGCACCTCCGGAGGAAGGAGAGCAAGGAGGAGCCGGCCGAAGCCAGGGTCGGCGGGGGAAGCGTGCCCGCCTTGCCCTCCTACTCGCCGCACCCCCATTCAGCGCCTTGGAGCACAGCACACCCACCAGCAGGTATGAAGGCTCATCGCATTCATTCTACGCCAGGCCTGGGCCAACTTGGGTCCTCCAGAGGTTTTGGACTTCAACTCCCAGCATTCCTAACAGCCTCAGGCCCTTTCCTTTTCCCCCTCAGCTGCTTAAGCTGAGTTATACATTAACTATATGTATTACTGTGTTAGAGTGTCATTTTGTGTCATTTTGGTTGGTGGTGTGCCCCAGGATTGTGTAAATGTAAAAAATGTGCCGCGGCTCAAAAAAGGTTGAAAAACACTGACCTAGATATTCTTATCTGATATGCAAAACCTGTTTCCCTCCTTCTTTTATTACTCTTCTAAGATGTGTATCATCCCTTCCATATGTTTTGCAATTCTGTTATGAAACACTTAAGCTAAGTCAAGGGCACATGTAGGGTAATGATGTGTCAATCGGTCAAGTTCAGTTTTCCTCAGACTCCCACCTTTTCCATTTTTTACTATCTTCCATTGCTGTTTTACATCGATATGTAAAATCTATTAGTCAGCTGGAATGTTCATACATATTTTTGTGCACATTTTTCAAACTGTATACAGTGACTAGAATCCTGTATCAGCTTATATTTCCATAAATACTTAACTACAGGTAAGCACATCCTCTTGACGGCCCAAAACCTGATGGAAATATTCAACCATGCTTTGATCATTACCGGAATGGCTCTCCTCCCTGTAAGCTGAAAGTAGGCTGAGGAATGAGACACGCTTGTGGCAGTATGCCAAAATCATAACTAAGCAGTGATCATGAATGCAAATGATGTGTGCATTGGTTCATCTACAATCGATTACAATCTTTTGGCCTACCGCCTTGCCGTTGCTGGAGTCAGGGGAACAGCCCTGAAATGGCTGTTGTCCTTTCTCCACAATCGGGGACAGTGAGTGGAAAGGGGTGGTTTGGTTTCCGAGAGGGCTCCACTTACCTGTGGGGTCCCTCAAGGTGCCATTCTCTCTCCTTTATTATTTAACATCTACATGCGACCACTTGCTGGTCTGGTTCGAAGCTTTGGGCTGGAATGTTATCAATACGCTGACGACACCCAGCTCGTTCTGAAAATGGAAGGCCGACTGGACTCTGTACCCTCTTGTTTCCAACAGTGCCTTGAAGCCGTCATTGGTTGGCTGCATGCCAGTAGATTGAGGGTGAATCCAGCAAAGATGGAGATACTGTGGCTGGGCCGCCCGGTGGGTGGGGAGGCCCGACTGCCTAGCTTGGATGGCGAGGCATTATGCCCGACATCCTCAGTTAAGAGCCTTGGGGTCATCTTAGACCCGTTGCTGTCAATGGAAGCCCAGGTCTCCAGCGTCAGCAAAACCGCCTTTTTCCATCTGCAGCAAGCTAGGCGTCTGGCCCCCTACCTATCCAGAGACAACCTGGCCGCGGTGCTCCAAGCCACGGTCATCTCGAGACTGGACTACTGTAATGCCCTTTACATTGGCCTGCCCTTGTCAGTGATCCGGAAACTTAAGCTCATCCAGAATGCCGTTGCACGACTTCTCACTGGTGCTCCAGTGAGATCTCACATAACACCCATCCTCCAGCAGCTCCATTGGCTTCCGGTCGAGCACCGGATCACCTTCAAGGTGATGGTGTTAACTTTCAAGGCCTTGCATGGTCTGGGGCCGCTGTATCTGAGGGACCGTCTTTTCCCCTACCAACCCCAGAGGTCACTTCGTTCCGAACAAATGAACCTCCTTGAAGTACTGAAATTCAAAGCAGTCCGTCTTACAGAGCCTTTTCTGTAGTGGCGCCATCAACATGGAACACTCTTCCTAGCGATGTATGGGCCGTGCAGGACCTTCTCTCCATCCACAAGGCCTGCAAGACTCATATTTTCCGGCTAGCCTTTGATTGCTAGGCCAGAAATTTTTTTAAGCTAGTTTAATATGTATGCTTTTACCTCTGTGTGTTTTACCTGATTGTAAGCTGCTCCGAGCCCTTGGGGAGTGGCGGCATACAAGTCCAAATAATAAATAAATAAAAAAATAAATAATCGGAAGGGAATAGTTTAGTTTGGCCCCCTTCCTTCCTTTTCTTACCTCATAACCCTTCATGCTTTCCTTATAAATCTTAATGTTCCAAGTCTTTGAATTTTAGTTAATAACTGAGGAAAAGGAGGGCTATTCCACTGACGATCACAGCATGGTTGAATGGTGTTTCTGTCAGATTTTGGAGGGTCAAGCCAGAAGTTATGTTTATTCCAGCCACTATTTAGGCAACTTTTTCCTGACTTAAGTAAATATCTCCTTCAATTTAGATTTTTTTCTAAATATATACATATTTGCAGGTAGTTTAAAATTCAAAAAATTGCCATCACATTTTTTCAATAGCATGTACCCTGCTTCCAGCATTGCACATCTCAGGAAGGTATTGGTTTGAATTTTTCAGTTTTATTTCAGACTAGCTTGGGGACCCGGCACTGCCTGGGTTTTTTGAGGAAGGCTTTGTGTGCCAAGGTTGGTTCCTACTAGATGTTTATGTGGCTTGCAGTGGTCTCAGGAACTTAGTGAAGGTACTGCAAGTCCCATTGGCCATGGTCCACCCCCTCCAAACAGCACCAGGATGTAGAGTGGGTCATGGGGGCTGTGTGTGTCACGTTTGGTCTTGATCATTCATTGGATGAGGGTTGCAGAGGTCTCGGAAGGTGAGTGAAGGTACTTCAAGTCCCATCATCTGTCGTCCATCCTCCTTGAAACAGCACCAGTGTGTAGAATGGGTCAAGGGGGCTCTGTGTGCCAAGTTTGGTCTGTATTGGTCATTGGATGAGGGTCGCATTGTTTTCAGGAAGTGAGGGAAGGTACTGCAAGTCCCATCATCCATGGTCCATCCTCCTTCAAACTGCAGCAGGATGTAGAGTGGGTCATGGGGGCTCTGTGTGCCGAGTTTGGTCTGCATTGGTCATTGGATGAGGGTTGCAGTGGGTTCAGTAAGTTAGTGATGGTACTGCAGATTCCATCATCCATGTACCATCCCCCTTAGAACAGCATCAGGATGCAGAGTGTGTCATGAGTACTCTGTGTGGCAAGTTTGGGCCTGGTCTGTGACTTGTAGGGGCTACAGTGTTGTGTGGGAAGTGAATCGAGTGAAGGTACTGCAAATCCCATCATTTGAAGCCCATCCTGTCCTAAACTGCTCCAGGCTGTAAAGTGGGCCATTGGGCCTCTGTGTGCCAAGTTTGGTCCTGATCCGTCATTGGTGTGGGCCACAATGCTCTAAGGAAGTGAGTTAAAGTACTGCAAGTCCCATCATACTCCCTCAAACTGCACCAGGATGTAGAGTGGGTCTAGGGGGTTCTGTGTGCCAAGTTTGGTCTTGTTCTGTCATTGTTGGGGGCCACCAAGTGTTTTGGCCTTAAACTCCCACCATGCCTAACTGCCTCCATACCCCCCTCCCCTGCTACTTTAGAGTGTCGGAATGTTGGTGTGCTGGCCAATCAGAGGCGTTATGCAAATAATCCAACAGTGGCAACCAATCAGAAAGCTGCCACATCTCCGCCCTCTGCACACATACATACAAACATACAAACATTCTCTTTTATTATATACTAGCTTGGGGAAAAGAAAGCGAATTTGGTAACTTCTTATTGAAGGATACAGTAAAAACTTTCTCGTTCTTAACTTTCGTTGTGACTGAGTGAAAGATGAAGATGTTCTGCTGTAAATGGAGTGTAAACAAATAATTACTTAATCCTGAAAATCTAATATTCCTGTGTTTATTCTTGGAAAACAGGCCATGGCAAAGAAGAGAGTGGCCATTATAGGCGCTGGCTCCAGTGGACTTTGTAGCATCAAGTGTTGTTTGGATGAAGGCCTAGAGCCTGTGTGCTTTGACAGCAGCGATGATATCGGAGGACTCTGGAGGTTCAAAGTAAGTCCATTGCAAAATGTCAACTTTTTTTTTTAAAAAAAAAGGTGGATAGTTTTGGTGGGGATTTGTAATTGCTGCAACAGTTCTCTTAGGAAAAAACAAGAAGCATGGTTTGAAGTTAATATGGAGACAAACAGGAGTAAATCTATATATATAAAGGAAGAGCCGTCATGGAACGACCGTCCCAAACAGAGAAACCTTACAAGGCAGAGACACCAAACTTGCCAACAGATATAGGCCTCAGACAATTTGTAGCAAAGAAACTTTCCCCCCCAAAACCTAAAAGGCCCCTAAAACAACGAGTAAAAAAACCCTACATTTCCCAGCATCCTCCGGGGCTGCCAACGACTCTCCCAGCCTCTACATTCTGACAACATGATTGGCTGCCAATAAGGGCGGATTTGCATAACTCCTCTACTGGCCAGCCAACATGAACATTCCGACCCATAATAAACTGCCAGAGGAGGATAAGGCAAAGGGCTGAGGCACAAACACAAACACCCAATTCACTTCCCACAGAAAATTTACACCCCTACAAATCACAGACCATGCCCAAAATTGGCAGTAAGGCTTCATTAACTTAATTTCCCTGACTAGGCCTCACTTAACGGAATGCTGTTTACGCTCTGAATTGACAGTAAGGCTTCATTAACTTGATTCTCCCGACTAGCCCTCAGCTCACTGGACATTGTGTATGGCCTGAATTGACAGTAAGGCTTCATTAACTTGCTGTTCCTGACTAGGCCTCAGCTCATGGGACATTGTGTATGGCCTGAATTTACAGTAACCTACCTTGGCACACAGAGCCCCTATGACCCACGCTACATTCTACTACAGTTTGGAGGAGGGTGGACCATGGATTCTGGGACTTGAAGTACCTCCATGGATAAGGGGATTTGTAGTACTTCAAAAACCATCATCATTCCCCACAGACCACTGTGTCCAAGAACCAAGACCGATAAAGACCAAACTTGGCAAACAATGCACCCCATGACCCACACTCCATCCGACTGCAGTTCAGAGGAGGACACACCATGGATAATGGGATTTCAAGTACCTCCACTCACTTCCAAAGTACCCCACCCACACACGCATCAACCTCTACATCAACACAGCAGACAGAAAGACAAAAAACATTGTATATCCACAAGCTATGCAGAACGCCAGCAACACCACACACCGACAACTCCACAGGACTCCAACATCCCACTCACCAAAACAACCCACAACAACACAGCCATGACCCCAACCACACCATAACTAACAACAACTCCAACCCTTACATACTCAGACTTCCTCGCATCTCCAAAATAGGGCACAGCAACGCGTGCCGGGTACAGCTAGTACATACTAAGCATGAGGGGAAGGAGACCACTCCCTCTCCATTGAGTCTTCAATGCCTGTAACTTCAAACTACTGTACCTCTCCTTTTGCTCCCTTTGTTGTTTCTCGAGAGTGCCCCCCCAAAGGGGCCATTGTTGTCCTAAAGCTCTGGCAGCTAACCCTTTCCAACTGTTGCTCCATAGTCTACTTTTTCATTCTTGATGGCCAAGGGCAGCTGCTGTTACTTCAGAGAAGGTTTCCACTCAAGACGCTCTTCCTCTCTCAGCTTCCCAACTCATGCTCTCTCGTCTTACTCTCTCTCAGATGGGGATGGAAAGCTGCTTTCTCTGTGCTCATATTCCACTTTCTTCCTTCAAAAGACCTCATCAGATGGGCAGCCAGAGTCACCACACATCGTGGCAAATCCAACAGTGTCCGTCTGGGGTTGTGGAGAATCCGTCGCCTCACGTCCCGCATCAGCTGACTCAATGAGAGTTGAGAGTGAATCCATCGAAGACGGAGATCCTCTGGCTGGGTGGGCCGTGTGGGAGTGGGCTCTGGCTGCCTACTCTGGACGGCGAGGCATTACGCCCGTCGTCATTAGTAAAGAGTCTAGGGGTTCAGTTGGACCCACTGCTGACAATGGAGGCCCAGGTCTCTGCCGTCAGCAGATCCGCATTTTTCCACCTGCGGCAGGCTAGGCGGCTGGCGCCCTATCTCACTAGGAACGACCTAGCCACGGTAATTCAGGCGACGGTCATCTCGAGATTGGACTACTGTAATGCCCTTTACATTGGCCTTCCTTTGTCGGTCATCCGGAAGCTTAAACTGGTGCAGAATGCTGCAGCGAGACTCCTGGCCGGAGTGCCGGCCAGGACCCACATTACTCCAACCCTGCAGCAACTGCACTGGTTGCCAATCGAGCACCGGATCATCTTCAAAGTGCTGGTTCTGACCTTTAAGGCCTTGCATGGTCTGGGGCCGGTGAACCTGAGGGACCGTCTACTCCCATATGTTCCCCAGAGATCTCTTCGATCTGAGGTCCACAACCTCCTGCAGATCCCTTCCCTACGTACCATTCATTTATCATCAACGCGACAGAGGGCCTTCTCTGTTGTGGCACCAAGCCTATGGAATGCCCTGCCGCCGGAGGCCCGAGCAACCTGCAAATTGCCGGCCATTCTGGGGGGGGGGGGGGGGCATGGGCCGCCTGGCTTCCCCTCATTGTTTCAAAGGCAACACAGGAAGTCTCCTGTGTTTCCGTGGTGGTAGCGGCCTACTCTGGATCTTCTATAACTTTATGACAGAGGCCCACTGGGAATAGTTCAGTGTCATGGGATGTGAGCCACTAGACAACAGTCCCATGATATTCTTGCAGACAAACTGGTCAAATGTGCTACTACCCAGTGCTGTCATTAGATGGAATTGCAAAAGGTTGAAGGACCAAACCTGAAGACTGCTCATCAGTGATTCCTCTTCATCCTGGAGAGCAGTGACTAGTGGGTTGTCTCAAGGTTCTGTCCTTGGTTCAGTATTATTCTATACTTTCATAAATGACTTTGTAAGTGGAAGAGAGGACATGAGATTACATCAAAGGAATATATTGTTTAACATCTATATGCGTCCGCTGGCCCAGATGGTTCGTGAGTTTGGTCCGGAGTGTCATCAGTACGCTGATGACACCCAGCTGGTGCTGAGAATGGACGGCAGGCCGGATACCGTACCCGATTGTTTCCATCAATGCCTTGAAGCCGTGACTGGATGGCTGCGTTCCATCCGGCTGAAGGTGAATCCATCGAAGACGGAGATCCTGTGGTTGGGTCGCCCTGGGGTGAGTGAGTGCCGGTTGCCTACCCTGGATGGCGAGCAATTAAGCCCGTCACCTTTGGTAAAAAGTCTAGGAGTCCAGTTGGACCCACTGCTATCGATGGAGACCCAGGTCTCCACGGTTAGCAGGATAGCATTCCAACATCTTCGACAGGCTAGGCGGCTGGCTCCTTACCTATCCAGGGATGACTGTAGCATGGTTATCTCGAGGCTAGATTACTGTAACGCCCTCTACATTGGCCTTCCCTTGTCTACAATCCGGAAGCTCAAGCTAGTGCAAAATGCTGCCGCTCGATTGCTGTTGGGAGCATCGGCGAGAGAGCATATCACTCCTATCTTGCAGCAATTGCACTGGCTTCCAATAGAGTACCGGACTGTATTCAAGGTGCTGGTATTGACCACAAGGCCTTGTATGGTCTAGGGCCAGTGTACCTGAGGGACCGTCTCACCCCGTATGTTCCCCTGAGACCACTACGTTCAGAAGAACAAAATCTCCTGACAGTTCCATCAGTCTGCTCCTGCCATCTTTCTGTGACTAGACAGCGAGCCTTCTCCGCGGTGGCCCCGACGCTATGGAACGCGTTGCCGGACGACGTTCACGCCATCACGGAGCTAGCTCCTTTCCGGAGGGCATGCAAAACGACTCTGTTTAAGCTTGCCTTTAACTAATCCCTCCGGTTCTGACCATGCCCTATCTGACAAATGTTTTAATTGATTATATGTATTTTATGAGTTTTCTGTGTTTTACATGTATCTCAACTGATTGTTGTAAACCGCCCCGAGCTTGCAGGGAGTAGTGGTATATAAAATTGAATAAATAAATAAATTAGAATGCATTTTTATCAGATTGAAGATCTGAGGCAAAACTAACAAACTGATTTCCAACAATGATATATATAAATTACAAACATTTCCACAGGAAAAATTAAATACATAAAGTGAAGATTCATGGCACTTGGTTTGACATATATTTGAAAAAGGTCTAGGTATTTTAGGGTACATTTACACTGTAGAATTAATGCAGTTTGACGCCACTTTGACTGCAATGGCTCAATAATATAGAATCATGGGTGTAAAACTACAGTCCCATTATTCCGTAGCATTCAGCAATGGCGGATAAAGTGATGTCAAACTGCATTAATTATCTAGTGCAGAGCTGTCCAACTGGCGGCCCGGGGGCCGTATACGGCCCCCCAGCCCCTTCCCTACGGCCCCCTAAGCTTTTTAATAAAAAATAAAAATTGAAAAATAAAATAAAGAATAATTTTTTAAAAAAATACCTACTTCCGGGTTCAGAGCAAGTATCGCGAGAATACGCAATCCACATGGGATTTCGCTGTCAACGCAACAGCGAAATCCTGTGTGGATTGCGTATTCTCGCGATACTCTTCGGCTACTCTACTACTGGATCGCTGAGGCCCACAGACGCGATTAGGACCTTCTTCGACTCAGTCAGTCGTCGCCTCTCTCGTCGTCCGGGTACTCCTGGATCCTGCGCGTTTGGAAAAGGTAGGCCAAAGCAGGGGGCTCCTCAGGGGGCTCCTCATTCCCTCCCCCCATCTCCCCTCATGTATTAAATATAAAATTAAATATATTTAAAGATGAAATAAGGGGAGATGGGGTACATTAAAATAAGGGGAGAGGGGAGGATGGAATTAAATATATTTAATATTAAATAAAAATAAGGGGAGAGGGGAGGATGGAATTAAATATATTTAATATTAAATTAAAATAAGGAGAGAGGGGAGGATGGAATTAAATATATTTAATATTAAATAAAAATAAGGGGGAGGGGAGGATGGAATTAAATATATTTAATATTAAATTAAAATAAGGGGAGGATGAAATTAAATATATTTAATATTAAATTAAAATAAGGGGAGAGGGGAGGATGGAATTAAATATATTTAATATTAAATTAAAATAAGGGGAGAGGGGAGGATGGAATTAAATATATTTAATATTAAATTAAAAATAAGGGGAGGGAGGATAGAATTACATATATTTAATATTAAATTAAAATAAGGGGAGGATGAAATTAAATATATTTAATATTAAATTAAAATAAGGGGAGAGGGAGGAAGGAATTAAATATATTTAATATTAAATAAAAATAAGGGGAGAGGGGAGGATGGAATTAAATATATTTAATATTAAATTAAAATAAGGGGAGAGGGAGGATGGAATTAAATATATTTAATATTAAATTAAAATAAGGGGGAGGGGAGGATAGAATTAAATATATTTAATATTAAATTAAAATAAGGGGGAGGGGATGAAATTAAATATATTTAATATTAAATTAAAATAAGGGGAGAGGGGAGGATGGAATTAAATATATTTAATATTAAATAAAAATAAGGGGAGAGGGGAGGATGGAATTAAATATATTTAATATTAAATAAAAATAAGGGGAGAGGGGAGGATGGAATTAAATATATTTAATATTAAATAAGAATAAGGGGAGAGGGGAGGATGGAATTAAATATATTTAATATTAAATTAAAATAAGGGGAGAGGGGAGGATGGAATAAAATATATTTAATATTAAATTAAAATAGGGGGCCGGGGAGAGGGCGGAGCCGGGGGAGGGGGCGGGGGCAGACCCTACGGCCCCCCAGGTCATCAGTGACCGGAATTCGGGCCCCTGGGCCGGTAGAAGTTGGACAGCCCTGATCTAGTGTAAACATACTCTATGGTTGATTTCTTCCTCTGCTAAATATTGAGTGTAGGGTAGAGCTAGCTAGGGAGGTGCTCAGACTTCCGATTAGTGATCAGATGTTCTGTGTGTGGGATACACCACAATCTCTCATATTTCCTGATAGGTAATAATTTAAAGGTGCTCTTAAACCCTTAATTGAAAGATTCTCTGATTAGTGGGAAAAACCTGTTTGTTTAGTAGTTGTGACCTTGCAATTACAATTCACACAGATTTGGACTATGGCAAAGATGATGTGTAGCAGTTCCTTTAAAAATTGTTTAAAACTTAATTTGTTCCAAAAAGAAGGCAACTTTAAAATTGCCAATCAGACTTACTAGAAACATACTATGACAGGATTTTAAAATCAGCGCTGGTTGCCAGTCCATCTCTGGAACCAATGCCAAATGCTGATTAGTCTTTAAAGCCAGGTTATCAGTGGAAGTGTTGCTTCTCATTTTATTTATCTAGACCAGTGTTTCCCAACCAGTGTGCCGGGGCACACTAGTGTGCCGTGAGCGATCATCAGGTGTGCCGTGGGAAATTGGCACTCTTCTCCCTCCTAGAAGCTCTTTCTCCCTCTTTCCCTCCCCAAAGATCCTCCCCGAGGCAAAGGAAGGGCTCCGCTGAATGCCAGGGCCAGGCCCGCCTTGAGGATGCCTTCAGGAGCCTCGACTCAGCATGGGTCCATACTCTATACGTTTCATAGATCTGTGTGGCCTCTTTCACTGTTTATAACAGCTTCGTGTAGGTAATAACAGCAAAAGGCTATGAATACAAGTGTAAGAAACAGACAATAGCACCAGGCTAATAAACAAATATAAATTTCTATAATTCAGTTATTGGTACATAGGTGCACCTGGGAGGTAGACCGAATAGACAAGGCTAATCCACAGCATACAGGAACAAGGGTATAATCCCCAGGACAACCAATACGGTCAGGTAAATCACAGTTGTGAGTCCCACAGTTCAAGCCTCATGGGCTTAAGAGTTCCTGTAATGCTCAAAAGGTCTGAGCTCCGAGTTGAAAGTCAATAGTAGATATGTAGACGGGTCACCCTACTTCATTGAAGCGGGGTTAGGATGGTCAAACCTTTACAATGGTAAATATGGGACGCCTTTAATCTGTATTAACGCCTTGAAAAAGCCAAGCGGCGAAACGAACTCCAAGCGGCCGAAATATACTGCGAAAGTTTTCCGTCGGCGATTTTATATGCACATCTACATGAGGAGACGCCCATTGATTGTCTCCTGCGTCCTGCAATTTTTCCCTTGATAACCTCCCATTTACCTGAACCTGAACTATCTCTCCTGAATTCCCATCTACATATCTACTGTTGACTTTCACCTCGGAGCTCAGACCTTTTGAGCATTACAGGAACTCTTAAGCCCATGAGGCTTGAACTGTGGGACTCACAACTGTGATTTACCTGACCGTATTGGTTGTCCTGGGGATTATACCCTTGTTCCTGTATGCTGTGGATTAGCCTTGTCTATTCGGTCTACCTCCCAGGTGCACGTATGTACCAATAACTGAATTATAGAAATTTATATTTGTTTATTAGCCTGGTGCTATAACAGCTTCGTGACATCCATAGTTAACTGGAAGCAAGTTTCACTCAGGGTGAAATTTCACAAAGGTCTGGAGAACAAGCCCTATGAGGAGCAGCTTGAAGAGCTGGGCATATTTAGCCTGAAGAAGTGAAGGCTGAGAGAAGACATGATAGCCATGTATAAGTATGTGAGAGGAAATCATATATATGTTGTGTTCATGGAAACAGGCCCAGGTTTAACACTGAGTGTATAAATACATTTAAAAACATATTAACTATATGTATTACTGTTAGAGTGTCATTTTGTGTCATTTTGGTTGGCGGTGTGCCCCAGGATTTTGTAAATGTAAAAAAAGGTTGAAAAACACTGATTTAGATGAATAACTTGGTATTGCCATCTGTGGCTTCTCAATTCGCATCCCTTGCCTGCTGAGGAATTATTTATTAATTGGATTCCCTGCACTTCTATCCCATCTTTCCTCCATGGTGATATACATGGCTCTCCTCTTCCCTGCTTTAACTTGTGATTTGGGTCGGATTGGAAGAAAGTGGCTGGTTCAGGGTCAGCTATTGTTACTTGTGGCTTGTCACCCTTAAGTCTTCCCTTCAGCAAACAAAACATGATAAGCTCTTTCAACCTTTGTTCACATGCTTTGTTCTCCATACCTCTTATCATCATCCTTGTTGCCCTTCTCTCAACCCACTCCCAACTTATCTATAGCTTTCCTGAAAAGAGGCACTCAGAACTAAACATAGTACTCCAGATGAGGATTTGTCAGTGCAGGGTCTAGTGTAGGCGTGGAGCAGAAACGGCCCTCAGGTGTTTTGAACTTCAACTCCCAGAAATCCTAACAGTTGGTAAACTGGCTAGGATTTCTGGGAGTTGAAGTCCAAAACACCTGGAGGGCCGGCAATTGCCCAGGTCTGGTCTAGCGAGACTATTTTCCCCTTGACTTGGAAATTATGCTTCTATTAATACATGCGAAAATAACATTCATTTATTTTGCTGCATCATCACATTACTGGCTCATGTTCAATTTAGGATTAACTGTGTAATACCCGGCACGCGTTGCTGTGCCCTATTGTGGAGATGCGAGGAAGTCTGAGTATGTAAGGGTTGGAGTTGTTGTTAGTTATGGTGTTGTTGTGTAGCAGATTACCATACTCCCACAAGGCAGGCTGCTCGTGCAGACGCAGTAGAAGGAGAAGACAGACAACAGGATTTCTCAGAAAGCTCAGTTTACTTTGTTTTCACAGCTGCGAGTCTGTCCCTGCACAACATGGTGCTTCAAGGGAGCGGCCCCTCCCCCTTGTGAGGCACATATTTATACAAGCATCAGGGTTCAACTTATGGTTGCCCAAAATCTTATTATTGGTTAAAAGTTATGTCGCAGCTAAAATTGCAGCCTATCATAATGTAACACGGACTGTCCACGCTTCATTCTTGGAGATACAGTGTTTCTTTATCTCTTGCATTCCTGCACAGGCTCAGTTTGATTCCCTTTGTATGGCTCCTTCTCTGTTCTGCTGTCTCTGAGCAGATTATTGCTAACATACGGGCACTTGGAGCATCTCCTCTCTTTAACCCCCTTCAGTTGGGGTCATGGCTGTGTTGTTGTGGGTTGTTTTGGTGGGTGGGATGTTGGAGTCCTGTGGAGTTGTTGTTGTGTGGTGTTGCTGGCGTTCTGCATAGAATGTTTTTTGTCTTTCCGTCTGCTGTGTTGATGTAGAGGTTGATGCGTGTGTGGGTGGGGTACTTTGGAAGTGAGTGGAGGTACTTGAAATCCCATTATCCATGGTGTGTCCTCCTCTAATCTGCAGTCGGGTGGAGTGTGGGTCATGGGGGGCATTGTTTGCCAAGTTTGGTCTTTATCGGTCTTGGTTCTGGGACACAGTGGTCTGTGGGGAATTATGGGTTTTGAAGTACTACAAATCCCATTATCCATGGAGTTACTTCAAGTCCCATAATCCATGGTCCACCCTCCTCCAAACTGTAGTAGAATGTAGCGTTGGTCATAGGGGCTCTATGTGCCAAAGTAGGTTACTGTAAATTCAGGCCATACACAATGTCCCATGAGCTGAGGCCTAGTCAGGAACAGCAAGTTAATGAAGCCTTACTGTCAATTCAGGCCATACACAATGTCCAATGAGCTGAGGGCTAGTTGGGAGAATCAAGTTAATGAAGCCTTACTGTCAATTCAGAGCGTAAACAGCATTCCATTAAATGAGGCCTAGTCAGGGAAATTAAGTTAATGAAGCCTTACTGTCAATTTTGGGCGTGGTCTGTGATTTTCTGTGGGAAGTGAATTGGGTGTTTGTGTTTGTGCCTCAGCCCTTTGCCTTATCCTTCTCTGACAGTTTATTATGGGTCGGAATGTTCATGTTGGCTGGCCAGTACAGGAGTTATGCAACCGCCTTATTGGCAGCCAATCATGTTGTCAGAATGTAGAGGCTGGGAGAGTCGCTGGCAGCCCCGGAGGATGCTGGGAAATGTAGGTTTTTTTTACTCGTTGTTTTGGGGGGGAAAGTTTCTTTGCTACAAACCTACCTTGTCTGAGGCCTATTTCTGTTGGCAAGTTTGGTGTCTCTGCGTTGTAAGGTTTCTCTGTTTGGGATGGTCGTTCCATGACGACTCTTCCTTTATATATATAAGATAATTCCAAGGTTCTTTTCACATGTTGTACTGCTGAGCTGTATATCCTCTGTTATATACCTATGCATTCGAGTTTTGCGGTCTAAATGTAGAATTTTGCATTTGTTCATCTTGCTTTTTCATTTTATCAACTCTGTCCAATTTTCTAGTTTATTGAGGTCCTTTTGAATTCTATTCCCATTTTCCAATGTATTAGCTTCTCTACCCATAGCACGGGATGACACACGCCGCCGTGGGAGAGCAAGCAGCCAACCCTCCTCCCTTCTCCTTGCCAAGGCCGGGCAAAGGCCCTGCTGAGGCCGGAGACCTGACAGGAGGAGGGGGAAGGGCCTCGGCCCCGAAAGAGCAAGCGACAAGGGAGGGAGGGGAAGTGGACCCAAGGCCACTCGCCAGGCCCTAGCACACACGCACGCACACCCGACCCCTTCTTACCTTGCCCTCCCTTCCCTCCCTCCTCTCCCGGGCGCCTGAAAGCATTCCTTTCCTCTCCTCCGGAAGTGAGATCAGCGGGAAGCACGTCGCCAGAGAGGCCTCTTTCTGCCGCCTCTCTAGGAAGCGCAGGCCGCCCGTCTCGCTGGACTTCCGCCCGGCACAAACATGGTGGCCATGGGCAGGCGCCCCAAACGGAGGCCAGTCTTCGCGTCAGAAGGATGGAACCGGAGCCCCAGAACGAGAGAGAGAGAGAGAGAGACTGGGGGAGAGCACCCGCCTCCTTCCCTCCCTCCGTCCCTCTCGCTTCCTCGGACTCCACCCCCCGGAATCCATGGTTCTTGGGCCATGGCAGCTGAGGCTTCTGGGAGGGAAAAGCGGAAGGGAGGGTGGGGCCTGGGAAGGAGGGCCTGAGGGGAGGGCGGGGAGAAGAGGATCTTTGTGGGGACGTCCCCCACCCCTTCTCCGCCGGCCACAGCTTCTGCGTGGTGACTCCCTCCCCCCCTCCCTCCCTGCGTGGAAGGAAGGTCTTCCTGGGTGGCGGGGTCCCCTGGGGGCGCGAGTCCTCCCCCAGGCCGCCTGGGCCCTGTTCCTCCCAGAAGCACGCCTCCCAATGTTTTGCTCTCAGGGCTGCAACAACATTTTTATTATTTATTTTTTGGTCCGTGATCTGCACACTTCCCAGCTTGCGCCCTAGGCCATGGCCTAGATTGGCCTTATGGGTAATCCGGGCCTGGCTAGAACTTACAGTGATTGAATCCTTCACTTTAACTGTGCTAAATAAAAAGTATTGAGAATCTGGACTTTGTCTTTTAATCTGGATCTTGAGAGTGTGTGGACAATGGTGGGGAAGTGAGATTGCACACACTCTCCAGCCAGATTATTGGCGTGAAATGTCTCTTTAATAAAGTAAAATCCTTACCATTAACAGGACAAGACAGGATGTGATGTGGAAATAGGGTTGCCACTTTTTGATATAAGAAATAAGGGACATTTACGGGATTTTTCACAAAAATAAGGGACACTTCATTAAAAACTTCAAACTCAAACATTAGGTAGAAATAGTTTTATTAACAGAATAAGATAATGTTTGAAACTCACAAAAGAAACTGACTTACACCCTCTTAACAGCACCTGGCATGTTTCTGCATGCTTTGTCATGCAGAAAAAACATTATTAGAACTGCCTTATTTTCTCCATCTGTATTTAGTACTTGGCTTTGCTGACTTTAAAAGTGCACTGTCTTAACATTAAAATAAAATCAATTTCATAAGACAGTACATCTTCATGATTATTATGTCAATAGTTAATGGTATAGTATAGTATGGGATACACAGCATTGTATAGTATTGGGATGCACAGCTAGGCCTATTTTAAGAGTAACTCTCAAGCAACCAGAAACTATCTTTATCCAACATGATCCAACATTCCCTTGGGTAACGGTTAACTAGTCTACTGTACTTTGAAAAAGTCCTGTATCGCCTCTTCCTTCCAACGGGACGCTGGCTGCCCTGCGAGTGGGAATCCCCGGGCAGGCGTTGCCAGGAACCGCAGCGCACCTTCCACTGGTCAACCCCGCCCAGTCCTGTCCTACTAGTAAAATATAAGGGACAGAGCCTGAAAATAAGGGACACAAATGTTAGGGCCAAAATAAAGGACGTCCCTTAGAAACAGCTTCAACCAGTGTGCCGTGGCACACTAGTGCCGTGAGCAATCATCAGGTGTGCCGTGAGAAAAGCTCTCTGCCCTCCTTCCTTCCCCTCCTCCTGCTGAACTCCTGCTGCTTGGGAGAGAGGAAGAAGGGCCAAGCGGCGGCGAAGAAAAGAAGGGGCCGGGCTCCTCCTCGGCCGCTTTTTTCCCAGCCAGCCTCCAATCCGCCATGACTCCCGCCACGACTCGCCGCTGAAGCCGCGCGGCGGAGGAGCCCTCGCCTACTGAAGCCCGTCCACCGCTCATGCTTCTCCCTCTGTGGGAGAACTGAAGCCGGGGAGGGGGCAGGGCATGGCGCGGGGCCTGCTCCGCCTCTTTCATTCTGCCAGCGCTCCCACAGCTTCGCCAGCCTTGAGGGGCAGTGCCAAGCCGCATTGTGCTGCCTCTGCCACCGCTGGCTTCTGCATTGCCCTCAAGGCTGGAGAAGCTGTGGGAGAGCTGAAGCCGAGGGAGGAGCGGGGCATGGTGCGGCCTGGCTCCTCCCAGTCCCCCGGCTTCGGCACTCCCAGCAGCTGCTCCCAGCAGGCCACCATCCCCCAGCCGTTCTTACTGTGTTAGAGTGTCATTTAGTGTCATTTTGGTTGGTGGTGTGCCCCCGGATTTTTTTAATGTTAAAAGTGTGCCACGGCTCAAGAAAGGTTGGGAAACACTGCCTTAGAATAAGGGACATATGGCAACCCTATGTGGAAATCAAGTCCACCTTTTGGAGGTATCTCACATAGGCCCAACCAGTGTGCCGGGGCACACTAGTGTGCCGTGAGCAATCATCAGATGTGCCATGGGAAATTGGCACTCTTCTCCCTCCTAGAAGCTCTTTCTCCCTCTTTCCCTCCCCAAAGATCCTCCCCGAGGCAAAGGAAGGGCTCCGCTGAATGCCAGGGCCAGGCCCGCCTTGAGGATGCCTTCAGGAGCCTCGACTCAGCATGGGTCCATACTCTATACGTTTCATAGATCTGTGTGGCCTCTTTCGCTGTTTATAACAGCTTCGTGACATCCATAGTTAACTGGAAGCAAGTTTCACTCAGGGTGAAATTTCACAAAGGTCTGGAGAACAAGCCCTATGAGGAGCAGCTTGAAGAGCTGGGCATATTTAGCCTGAAGAAGTGAAGGCTGAGAGAAGACATGATAGCCATGTACAAGTATGTGAGAGGAAATCATATCTATGTTGTGTTCATCGAAACAGGCCCAGGTTTAACACTGAGTGTATAAATACATTTAAAAACTTATTAACTATATGTATTACTGTGTTAGAGTGTCATTTTGTGTCATTTTGGTTGGTGGTGCACCCCAGGATTTTGTAAATGTAAAAAAAGGTTGAAAAACACTGATTTAGATGAATAACTTGGTATTGCCATCTGTGGCTTCTCAATTCGCATCCCTTGCCTGCTGAGGAATTATTTATTAATTGGATTCCCTGCACTTCTATCCCATCTTTCCTCCATGGTGATATACATGGCTCTCCTCTTCCCTGCTTTAACTTGTGATTTGGGTCGGATTGGAAGAAAGTGGCTGGTTCAGGGTCAGCTATTGTTACTTGTGGCTTGTCACCCTTAAGTCTTCCCTTCAGCAAACAAAACATGATAAGCTCTTTCAACCTTTGTTCACATGCTTTGTTCTCCATACCTCTTATCATCCTTGTTGCCCTTCTCTCAACCCACTCCCAACTTATCTATAGCTTTCCTGAAAAGAGGCACTCAAAACTAAACATAGTACTCCAGATGAGGATTTGTCAGTGCAGGGTCTAGTGCAGGCGTGGGCAATTGCCGGCCCTCCAGGTGTTTTGGACTTCAACTCCCAGAAATCCTAACAGTTGGTAAACTGGCTAGGATTTCTGGGAGTTGAAGTCCAAAACACCTGGAGGGCCGGCAATTGCCCAGGTCTGGTCTAGCGAGACTATTTTCCCCTTGACTTGGAAATTATGCTTCTATTAATACATGCGAAAATAACATTCATTTATTTTGCTGCATCATCACATTACTGGCTCATGTTCAATTTAGGATTAACTAGCTGTACCCGGCACGCGTTGCTGTGCCCTATTGTGGAGATGCGAGGAAGTCTGAGTATGTAAGGGTTGGAGTTGTTGTTAGTTATGGTGTTGTTGTGTAGCAGATTACCATACTCCCACAAGGCAGGCTGCTCGTGCAGACGCAGTAGAAGGAGAAGACAGACAACAGGATTTCTCAGAAAGCTCAGTTTACTTTGTTTTCACAGCTGCGAGTCTGTCCCTGCACAACATGGTGCTTCAAGGGAGCGGCCCCTCCCCCTTGTGAGGCACATATTTATACAAGCATCAGGGTTCAACTTATGGTTGCCCAAAATCTTATTATTGGTGAAAAGTTATGTCGCAGCTAAAATTGCAGCCTATCATAATGTAACACGGACTGTCCACGCTTCATTCTTGGAGATACAGTGTTTCTTTATCTCTTGCATTCCTGCACAGGCTCAGTTTGATTCCCTTTGTATGGCTCCTTCTCTGTTCTGCTGTCTCTGGGCAGATTATTGCTAACATACGGGCACTTGGAGCATCTCCTCTCTTTAACCCCCTTCAGTTGGGGTCATGGCTGTGTTGTTGTGGGTTGTTTTGGTGGGTGGGATGTTGGAGTCCTGTGGAGTTGTTGTTGTGTGGTGTTGCTGGCGTTCTGCATAGAATGTTTTTTGTCTTTCCGTCTGCTGTGTTGATGTAGAGGTTGATGCGTGTGTGGGTGGGGTACTTTGGAAGTGAGTGGAGGTACTTGAAATCCCATTATCCATGGTGTGTCCTCCTCTAATCTGCAGTCGGATGGAGTGTGGGTCATGGGGGGCATTGTTTGCCAAGTTTGGTCTTTATCGGTCTTGGTTCTGGGACACAGTGGTCTGTGGGGAATGATGGGTTTTGAAGTACTACAAATCCCATTATCCATGGAGTTACTTCAAGTCCCCTAGACTCTTTACTAATGACGACGGGCGTAATGCCTCGCCGTCCAGAGTAGGCAGCCAGAGCCCACTCCCACACGGCCCACCCAGCCAGAGGATCTCCGTCTTCGATGGATTCACTCTCAACTCTCATTGAGTCAGCTGATGCGGGACGTGAGGCGACGGATTCTCCACAACCCCAGACGGACACTGTTGGATTTGCCACGATGTGTGGTGATTCTGGCTGCCCATCTGATGAGGTCTTTTGAAGGAAGAAAGTGGAATATGAGCACAGAGAAAGTAGCTTTCCATCCCCATCTGAGAGAGAGTAAGACGAGAGAGCATGAGTTGGAAAGCTGAGAGAGGAAGAGCGTCTTGAGTGGAAACCTTCTCTGAAGTAACAGCAGCTGCCCTTGGCCATCAAGAATGAAAAAGTAGACTATGGAGCAACAGTTGGAAAGGATTAGCTGCCAGAGCTTTAGGACAGCAATGGCCCCTTTGGGGGGCACTCTCGAGAAACAACAAAGGAAGCAAAAGGAGAGGTACAGTAGTTTGAAGTTACAGGCATTGAAGACTCAATGGAGAGGGAGTGGTCTCCTTCCCCTCATGCTTAGTATGTACTAGCTGTACCCGGCACGCGTTGCTGTGCCCTATTTTGGAGATGCGAGGAAGTCTGAGTATGTAAGGGTTGGAGTTGTTGTTAGTTATGGTGTGGTTGGGGTCATGGCTGTGTTGTTGTGGGTTGTTTTGGTGGGTGGGATGTTGGGAGTCCTGTGGAGTTGTCGGTGTGTGGTGTTGCTGGCGTTCTGCATAGCTTGTGGATATACAATGTTTTTTGTCTTTCCGTCTGCTGTGTTGATGTAGAGGTTGATGCGTGTGTGGGTGGGGTGCTTTGGAAGTGAGTGGAGGTACTTGAAATCCCATTATCCATGGTGTGTCCTCCTCTAATCTGCAGTCGGATGGAGTGTGGGTCATGGGGTGCATTGTTTGCCAAGTTTGGTCTTTATCGGTCTTGGTTCTTGGACACAGTGGTCTGTGGGGAATGATGATGGTTTTTGAAGTACTACAAATCCCATTATCCATGGAGGTACTTCAAGTCCCAGAATCCATGGTCCACCCTCCTCCAAACTGTAGTAGAATGTAGCGTGGGTCATAGGGGCTCTGTGTGCCAAGGTAGGTTACTGTAAATTCAGGCCATACGCAATGTCCCATGAGCTGAGGCCTAGTCAGGAACAGCAAGTTAATGAAGCCTTACTGTCAATTCAGGCCATACACAATGTCCAGTGAGCTGAGGACTAGTCGGGAGAATCAAGTTAATGAAGCCTTACTGTCAATTCAGAGCGTAAACAGCATTCCATTAAGTGAGGCCTAGTCAGGGAAATTAAGTTAATGAAGCCTTACTGTCAATTTTGGGCGTGGTCTGTGATTTTCTGTGGGAAGTGAATTGGGTGTTTGTGTTTGTGCCTCAGCCCTTTGCCTTATCCTTCTCTGACAGTTTATTATGGGTCGGAATGTTCATGTTGGCTGGCCAGTACAGGAGTTATGCAAATCTGCCCTTATTGGCAGCCAATCATGTTGTCAGAATGTAGAGGCTGGGAGAGTCGTTGGCAGCCCCGGAGGATGCTGGGAAATGTAGTTTTTTTTACTCGTTGTTTTGGGGGCCTTTTAGATTTTGGGGGAAAGTTTCTTTGCTACAAACCTACCTTGTCTGAGGCCTATTTCTGTTGGCAAGTTTGGTGTCTCTGCGTTGTAAGGTTTCTCTGTTTGGGACGGTCGTTCTATGACTACTCTTCCTTTATATATCTAAGATAATTCCAAGTTTCTTTTCACATGTTGTACTGCTGAGCTGTATATCCTCTGTTATATACCTATGCATTCGAGTTTTGCGGTCTAAATGTAGAATTTTGCATTTGTTCATCTTGCTTTTTCATTTTATCAACTCTGTCCAATTTTCTAGTTTATTGAGGTCCTTTTGAATTCTATTCCCATTTTCCAATGTATTAGCTTCTCTACCCATAGCACGGGATGACACACGCCGCCGTGGGAGAGCAAGCAGTCAACCCTCCCTCCCTTTCCTTGCCAAGGCCGGGGCAAAGGCCCTGCTGAGGCCGGAGACCTGACAGGAGGAGGGGGGAAGGGCCTCGGCCCCGGAAAGAGCAAGCGACCAAGGGAGGGAGGGGGAAGTGGACCCAAGGGGCCACTCGCTCGGGCCCTAGCTCACATGCACGCACCCCCCCTCTTACCTTGCCCTCCCTTCCCCCTCTCTCTCCCGGCGCCTTGAAAGCATTCCCTTTCCCCTCTCCTCCAGAAGTGAGATCAGCGGGAAGCACGTCGCCAGAGAGGCCTCTTTCTGCCGCCTCTCTAGGAAGCGCAGGCCGCCCGTCTCGCTGGACTTCCGCCCGGCACAAACATGGTGGCCACGGGCAGGCGCCCCAAAAGGAGGCCAGTCTTCGCGTCAGAAGGATGGAACCGGAGCCCCAGAACGAGAGAGAGAGAGAGAGACTGGGGGGGGGGGGGAGAGAGCACCCGCCCCCTCCTTCCCTCCCTCCCTCCCTCTCGCTTTCCTCGGACTCCACCCCCCGGAATCCATGGTTCTTGGGCCATGGCAGCTGAGGCTTCTGGGAGGGAAAAGCGGAAGGGAGGGTGGGGCCTGGGAAGGAGGGCCTGAGGGGGGGGCGGGGAGAAGAGGATCTTTGTGGGGACGTCCCCCACCCCTTCTCCGCCGGCCACAGCTTCTTGCGTGGGCGACTCCCTCCCCCCTCCCTCCCTGCGTGGAAGGAAGGTCTTCCTGGGTGGCGGGGTCCCCCTGGAGGGGCGCGTAGTGCTCCCTGTGGCCGCCTGGCCCCGTTTCCTCCCAGAAGCACGCTCTCCCGATGTTTTGCCCTCAGGGGCTGCGACAACATTTTTATTATTTATTTTTTGGTCCGTGATCTGCACCCCCCCCCCTCAGCTTGCGCCCCTAGGCCATGGCCTAGATTGGCCTTATGGGTAATCCGGGCCTGGCTAGAACTTACAGTGATTGAATCCTTCACTGTAACTGTGCTAAATAAAAAGTATTTAGAATCTGGACTTTGACTTTTAATCTGGATCTTGAGAGTGTGTGGACAATGGTGGGGAAGAGAGATTGCACACACTCTCCAGCCAGATTAATGGCGTGGAAATGTCTCTTTAATAAAGTAAAATCCTTACCATTAACAGGACAAGACAGGATGTGATGTGGAAATAGGGTTGCCACTTTTTGATATAAGAAATAAGGGACATTTACGGGATTTTTCACAAAAATAAGGGACACTTCATTAAAAACTTGAAATTCAAACATTAGGTAGAAATAGTTTTATTAACAGAATAAGATAATGATTGAAACTCACAAAAGAAACTGACTCACACCCTCTTAACAGCACATGGTATGTTTCCGCATGCTTTGTCATGCAGAAAAAACATTATTAGAACTACCTTATTTTCTCCACCTGTATTTAGTACTTGACTTTGCTGACTTTAAAAGTGCGCTGTCTAAACATTAAAATAAAATAAATTTTATAAGACAGTACATCTTCATGATTATTATGTCAATAGTTAATGGTATAGTATAGTATGGGATGCACAGCATTGCATAGTATTGGGATGCACAGCTAGGCCTATTTTAAGAGTAACTCTCAAGCAACCAGAAACTATCTTTATCCAACATGATCCAACATTCCCCTTGGGTAACGGTTAATTAGTCTACTGTACTTTGAAAAAGTCCTGTACCGCCTCTTCCTTCCAACGGGGACGCAGGCTGCCCTGCGAGTTGGAATCCCCGGGCAGGCATTGCCGTGGAAACCACAGCGCGCACCTTCATCTGGTCAACCCCGCCCAGTCCTGTCCTGCTAGTCAAAAATAAGGGACAGAGCCTGAAAATAAGGGACACAAATTTTAGGGCCAAAATAAGGGACGTCCCTTAGAATAAGGGACATATGGCAACCCTATGTGGAAATCAAGTCCACCTTTTGGAGGTATCTCACATAGGACGCTGAAAGGAACCTGTATGTACCATGAGTCATTCTAACTCACAGAACATGCAGGGAAAAGTTCAAGATGAATACATTTATGGGATTCCAGGAAACATCCTATGGATATGGAGCTTAAGCTGGACTGCCTCTGTATCCATGCAGGGCTTTTTCAACTGTGTTCATTTGTGTACTTCGAAACCAAATTGCCCACACAAGAATATGCCTCCATTAAACTGTGTCCTAAAACAATCCCAAACCATTGTGTTCCTTGCAGGAGATTCCCGAGGAAGACCGGGCCAGCATTTACAACTCTGTGATCATCAACACCTCCAAAGAGATGATGTGCTTCAGCGACTTCCCCATCCCTGATGATTATCCCAACTATATGCACAACTCTAAGATCCTAGACTACTTCCGGTTGTATGCTAAGCACTTTGAGCTTCTGAAGTACATCCACTTCAAAGTAAGATTTTTTTTTTGGACAAATGGGCTATTAACAAAAGATTCTCTTCATAAATGTCCAGCAGCGTGACCTTGCACCAGTCAAGGTGATCAAAAGAACAAAAACACACAGGCCAATGTTATCTCTTCCTTGGGAGGCTTTTCTTTATAGCAAAATAATATAGTTGCACTATTTACAAAAACAAGGTTTTCTTAATACAAATAGAGTTCAGCTTTCACACCGGAGCTTCACACACGAGGCTTTCTCATAACGAGGCCTACCTCACACTCTGAGGCCTTTCTCCCACATTGAGGCCTACTACCATGGAGACCTATTCTCCCACTGAGGCATTCTCTCACAGAAGCTTCTCTCACACTGAGAGCTCTCTCAGACTGAGGCATTACTAAGCAACCTGCTTATATTGAACTACAGCTTTTGTTGAGTCATTACATCCATTTAACCTTTTCAGTGCTTGATTCACATTTTTGTACTTAAAAATACCTAGTTAATTTTTAATATTTTTGATAAGATGTGTGTGTGTGTGTGTAAGAATGCATGAAGCCGCTGGGGGAGATCATCCAGAGTTTCGGGGTGCGGTGTCATCTGTACGCAGATGACGTCCAACTCTGTCACTCCTTCCCACCTGCTACTAAGGAGGCTGTTCAAGTCCTGAACCGGTGCTTTGCCGCTGTAACGGGCTGGATGAGGCGAACAAATTGAAACTAAATCCAGACAAGACAGAGGTACTCCTGGTCAGTCGTAAGGCCAAATGGGGCATAGGGTAACAGCCTGTGCTTGACGGGGTTACACTCCCCCTGAAGACGTAGGTTCGCAGTCTGGGAGTGATCCTGGACTCATCGCTGAGCCTGGAGCTCCAGGTTTTGGCGTTGGCCAGGGGAGCTTTTTCACGGTTAAAGCTTGTGCGCCAGCTGCGCCCGTACCTTGGGAAGTCTGATTTGGCCATGGTAGTCCATGCTCTGGTTACCTCCCGTATAGACTACTGCAACGCTCTCTACGTGGGGTTGCCTCTGAAGACTGCTCGGAAACTGCAATTAGTCCAACGCTCAGCAGCCAGGTTACTAACAGGAGCGGGGTACAGGGCGCATACAACTCCCTTCTTGCGCCAGCTCCATTGGCTGCCACTTAGTTTCCGAGCACAATTCAAAGTGCTGGTTTTAACCTACAAAACCCTATACGGTTCCGGCCCAGTTTACTTGTCCGAACGGATTCTCCCCTATGAACCATCAAGGACATTGAGATCCTCTGGAGAGGCCCTGCTCTCGATCCCGTCATCTTTGTAAGCGCGCCTGGTGGGGACGAGAGACCGGGCCTTCTCTGTGGTGGCCCCTCGGCTGTGGAACTCCCTCCCAAGCGCTGTTAGATCTGCCCCCTCCCTGTTGTCCTTCCGGAGGCGGGTGAAGACTTGGATGTGGAACGAGGCCTTCCCAGAATAAGCTGAGATTGATTTCAATCTGAAATGAGTGACCACTTTTATAGACCGAGTTGAATGTGGTTTTAATGGCAATGTGGTTTTTATGTATCTCTGTTTTTATGTATTATAATATGCTGTTTTAATATGTTTTAAATTTGTATGGCATTGAATTTTGCTGTAAGCCGGTTTGAGTCCCTCCTTGGAGGTGAAAAGGTCGGGGTACAAAAATTTTAAATAAATAAATTCTAGAATGTAAAAAAAAATTGGGTTAAAGCGGTAAGATTTTAAACAAATATGCTCACTATCAAAGCAAAGGACTTTTGTCTTTTCTGTCTTCAGAAATAATTTGTCTTATGCTGCATGATGGTGCCTTGGCTAAGAACTATAAGTGCTTTCCTTCTTTCTTCGTAGCTGCTCATACACTGATTTGTCAAAATCTATTTTAATGAAACCTACATGTATGTGTGCACAGCGCGTGCTCAATATATGAGTCTTTCCCTCTCTCCAAAATACTAAAAAGGATGCCACCTTCCCTTTGAAAACAAATGTATCCGAGTTTGTTCTTGGAAGCAAATCAAGGAATATTCTTTCTTGAGCAAATTTTTCTGGAAACCAATATTTTGGGGAGCGGTTCAACTATCATTCTGAGGTCCAAATCAAATTTCTATTCCCAACTGATGTGTGCGCATGTGCATGCCTTCAAGTCACCTCTCAACTTATGGTGCCTCCATTAATTTCATACAGTTTTCTTAGGCAAGGATTACTCAGAGATGTTTTGCAAATTTCTTCCTCAGAACTCTAACCTAAAACACCTGGTACTTATTGGAAGCTACCCATCGAAGTACTAACTGGGACTGGCCTTGCTTAGTTACCAAGACTAGACAGAATCTGATGCCTTTTGAGATATGTGAGTCCACAATAGGTAGTGCAGGCCTGGATCAACACCTTTTTGCACCCTAGGCCACACTTTGGAATTACGCCCCCTTTAAGCCAACCTCTACCCCCCCCCCCTCACACACACACACCACTCAGACCCACACTTGGCTGGCTTTCGCCATGGTGCTTTCGGAGCAGAGGAGAAAGGCGAGTAGGCACCATCCCGGCACCTCCAAGGTCCCCATTGCCACAGGCTGGAAAGCTCCGCTGTGCTCTGAAGGTCTCCTCGGGAGGCTTGGGGAGACCACAGCGAGTGTAAACTCGCTCCAAAGGCGCGCACGAGAGGGAAAGAGAGAGAGAGAGAGAGAGAGATGTCCGCTTGGCGTGCACTCCCGCAGAGCGAGGGAGGATTCAGCTTGGGGTTTGTGCGGCTTTTGTTCGGCTGCTCCCGAAGGCAGGAGAGCCAGACCCTGGCCTTGATCCTTCCCTCCCTCCCTCCCTCCCGCGGCTCCCTTTGGCCAAGCAGCCCGCCCCGGTTTGGTCCGAGAGCGCAGGAGCGAGCCTGGGTTGGTGTGGTCTCGTGCTGGGGACCTGGGAGAGGTCCACCCAAGCAACGCCCTTTCTCTGCCCTCTCCCGGACTCTGCCGCTTGGCTCTGGCTGCAGGAATTTACAGTCTGCCGCCGTGGGAGCTGGGCGAGTCACCATGGAGATGGCTTTCCCAGGAGCCAGGAGGTCAGGCCAGCTAGAGACCCACGAGCAAATCAATGGATCAATACGAGGGCCCCGCCACACCCCAGAGAGCGAGAAATTTTTGCCGGGAGAAGGAGTGAGGAGGGGCATGAGAAAGTGGGAAATAGGGGCGCGGACCAGTTTTTTATTATTATTATTTTGGTCCGTGATCTGCACCCCTCTTTGGCATGCGCCCCTAGGCCATGGCCTAGGTTGGCCTTATGGGTAATCCGGCTATGCGGCAGTGTACATATAAGGCACCGATAATTGAATGGTAAATCAAAAGTAATGTATATGTCATTGAGTCTACTCTAACTGGGACTATCAACCCGATTTAGGACCAGATAGGTTGGTTTAAGGCTACAGTCCTTTGAGGCCTAGTCCAATGTCCAAAGATCAAAACTAAGATCGCAGAAATAAACCCTTGCCTGTCTAATCATTGCTGCTTCTTTTGCTCCCAGACTGCTGTGTGCAGTGTACAAAGGCGCCCAGATTTCTCGAGCACTGGCCAGTGGGATGTTGTCACAGAAGCTGATGGGAAGCAGGAGTCATCTGTCTTTGATGCAGTCTTGGTATGCACTGGCCATCATACCTATGCACATTTGCCACTGGACTCCTTCCCAGGTATGCTTCCGATCTGTGTTTTCCTTTGTCCTTCTACAAAGTTGCATAGAATGAAACCAAAAAAAAGGTAGAGGTGGCCTTTCTTTGCAACAGGGTCAGGTTGGCCATCTCTGGCAGCAGATTTGGAATGTCACAAGCAGCGGTTAATTGCTAATCAGTTTGTTATATTTCTGCTGGCAAAGTGATGAGAAGTGCATGTGGGATTTTTAGTCTCATGTGCCAAAAGAACTTTGCTGGTTTTGGCTAGTTTGCATCATGACTTGGCAAGAAAACCATCAAGTAGCAAAACACCTTGGACCAGGCCCGGATTAACACCTTTTTGCACCCTAGGCCACACTTTGGAATTACGCCCCCTTTAAGCCAACCTCTACCGCACCCCCCCCCCCCACACACACACACATCCTTTCATCCACTCGTCCACCTTAGGGCCCCGCATCCAGCACTCCCGGTGTGGCCCCACTAGGTCCGCCACAGGAGTTTCCCTCTCGGCAGGCACTATGGATGCAGGCATGGGGGGAGGAGCCTCCTCCCCAATGCCGGGGCTTGAGGCACTTGGCTCCTACCCAGTATCGGGGATTGCGCATGCGTTGTAGTCAGCAGCTGTACTGATGCCGTGCTTCTCCCCGATACCGGGGCTTGTCGCGTTGGGCTTCTCTCCTGTACTGGGGTTTGCGCATGTGCCGTAGCCGGCAGTTGCGCTTCTCTCTCCAGTAAGGAGGAGTCTCCTCCTTGTGTTGGAGGAGGAATACCAGCTTTCATGGTGTTAGGGCATGCGCAGACTGCGCAATGGAGTTTCCTGTACTTGCACTGAAGGAGCCAGCAAGTGGATGCTCTCGGCATCGAGGGAGTTAATTGTTCCTCCTGTCGACGTTGACGCCAGTGTCGAGAGTCCCTGCGCATACACCGTTTGCGCAACAATAACAGAGGCGGGAGCTGGTATTCAGGAAGGGGCAGGGGCGGCGCTGAAAAGGAGGACCTCGGGTATCCTTCCTTCCTCATCTCCATGCGCGTTGCGTTTTTATTTGTTTCAACATTTTTATTATTATTATTATTGGTCAGTGATCTGCGCCCCACCTTGGCTTGCACCCCTAGGCCATGGCCTAGGTTGGCCTTATGGGTAATCCTGTGCTGCCTTGGACCAGCTCCATCACTAAGGAATAGTGATGGAGCACAATAGTCCTAAAATCCATTTTTGTAGTTGCCAAGTCTTTCCACATCTCAGGCTTTTCCTGCTCTGGTCGGCGGGACATGCTCTATGCGTTGCCATTTCCATGGGGAGTCTCAGCAGAGGAAAGTATATTCTGGAGCAGGCCTGGGCAAACTTTGGCCCTCCAGGTGTTTTGGACTCCAACTCCCACAATTGTGGGAGTTGGAGTCCAAAACACCTGGAGGGCCAAAGTTTGCCCAGGCCTGCTCCGGAGTTTCTTATACATGATTTATTTCCTTATGTCTGTTTCTTTTAAAGATACGTTCTTAACTAACTTTCAATTATTTGCTATTCATTTTTGTAACACTCTTCGATGTTTAAAGAGCTTTACTGTTATTACCTCTCAGTTATCTTCCCCATCGCACTGTGCTTGAATAATATGTTTTGCCATTCCAGCCAGTGATCTTCTTTGCTAAGAGAAGAGAACATGATTCATTATATTGCTCTGGTAGTTAAGAATCCTATGAGATAGGAACCACACCTATCTGGCGTGCCCATTTTATACACTCTAATTTGTTTTCCAAGTTGATCAAACTATTATGTAAAGCAGTGTTTTTCAACCTTTTTTGAACCGCAGCACATTTTTTACATTTACAAAATCCTGGGGCACACCAGCAACCAAAATGACACAAAATGACACTCTAACACAGTAATACATATAGTTAATATGTTTTAAAATGTATTTATACACTCAGTGTGAAACCTGGGCCTGTTTCCTTCTTTGTGGCCAAATGGAATTCAGACTCAAGCAATGTTGATTTTCATATCTTACCACTCTTCTAGCCCTCGCCCAATTGCACCCCCTACAGGGTGCACAGCTAAATAAAGCGTGTCTGACAGCAGTGTCCAGCACCCTTTGGTTATATGAAAATAAGCATCAACATAGTAAGAGATTTTTCAACCTGAAACAATCACATTCACTAAATAAGCAATATAACCAAAGCACAAGTAGCGTATCATAATTACATCAGAAAACTAAATTCTCTCTCTCTCTCTCTCTCTCTCTCTCAATATTAGGGTCGCCCTAAATCTGAAATGACAATAGCAATAATCCTAATTTACTTGACTATCAGGGCTGTCCAACTTCTACTGGGTCCAGGGCCGGAATAGAGGTCACTGATGACCTCGGGGGCTGCTCGGCCCCGCCCCCAGGCCCCGCCCCCAGGCCCCGCCCCCAGGCCCTGCCCCCAGGCCCCGCCCTCTCCTAAAGCTGTCATTCTCCTGAGCAGCGCGTCACAGGCCTGGCGTGACGCGCTGCCCTTGGCGCCGCCTACTCCTCCTTTTCGGCACCCCCCCCCTGCCCTTCCTAGGGTGGGGGAGCCACCAAAAAAGGGCAGAAGGCGGTGCCAAGGGCAGCACGTCACAGGCCTGGCGTGACGCGCTGCCCTTGGCGCTGCCTACTCCTCCTTTCGGCGCCCCCGCCCTTCCTAGGGGCGGGGAGCCGCCAGGTAGAAGAAGGCGGCGCCAAGGGTAGCGCGTCTGGCCTGGCGTGACGCGCTGCCCTTGGCGCCGCCTACTCCTTTTGGCATGGAGAGGGACGGAGGGGGCGTGCAAGGAGGCGGAGCTAGCTCTCTTCCTCCTCCCTGCCCCGCCTCCCCCTCCCCCCCGGCCGCCAATTATTTTTTAAAAAATTAGATTTTTTAAAAAATTTAAAAATGGCGGCTGGGGGCATAGCTGGGGCCGTGCCCAACAGGCTGGGGGCCGGATCCGGCCCCAGGGCCGCCAGTTGGACAGCCCTGGACTATCTCATCAGCCAAAAGCAGGGCCACACTACTCATTAAAATACTGGCAAATTTATGTTGGTTAAAATTGTTCATTATTTTAAATATTGTATGGCTCATTTCTTTAGCACTATACAAATAAGATATGTGCAGTATGCATATGCGGAAGGAACAACAAGGGATCCTGAGAGATGAGGAGTGCGTCAGCTCCCCCTGGTGGCCAGAGTTTGCCTCTGTTCGTCTGGGCACGGGACAGAGACCGTCCTGGTCTCCATCACAGACCTACTCTGCTGCCAGTTGGACCGTGGCGGATTGGCGCTGCTCGTGTTATTGGACCTCACGGCAGCGTTTGGTACTGTCGATTACCAACTTTTGACACACCACCTGGCGGTGGCAGGGGTGAGGGGGACAGCCCTCAACTGGCTGTCCTCCTTCCTCCAAAACCACCTGCAGCGAGTGAAGTGGGGAGGGGTGGTCTCCGAGGGCACCCCCTTACATTGTGGTGTCCCTCAGGGGGCCATTCTCTCCCTCTGTTATTTAACATCTACATGTGACCACTCGCCCAACTGGTGCGGAGTTTCGGGCTGGAATGTCATCAGTACGCTGATGACACCCAGCTCATTCTGAGGGTGGACCCCGGGGCGGATTCTGTACCCGATAATTTCCAACTGTGCTTAGAAGCCGTAACTGGATGGCTGCGAGCCAGTAAGTTGAAGGTGAACCCGGCGAAGACGGAGATCTTGTGGCTGGGCCACCCGGGGGGGGGGGATCCAGCTGCCGCCATTTGACGGCGTGGCATTGTGCCCGCAGTCCATAGTCAACAGCCTTGGGGTCCGGCTGGACTCTCAGCTGTCTATGGAGGCACAAATTGCTTGTGCCTGCAAGACAGCCTTCTACCATCTGCGGCAAGCAAAACGCCTGGCTCCCTATCTCTCCCGCTGCAACCTGGCCATGGTGATCCAAGCCATGGTCATCTCGAGGCTCGATTACTGTAACGCGCTGTACATTGCCTACCTTTGTCGGCGATCCGGAAACTTAAACTGGTGCAGAACGCGGCAGCTCGTCTGCTTCTGGGAGCAACTAGGTCATCCCACATAACACCTCTCCTGCGCGAGCTGCACTGGTTGCCAATTGAATTCCGGGTCTCCTTCAAGGTGTTGACTTTTAAGGCCTTACATGGTTTGGGGCCAGTGTACTTGAGGGAGCGTCTTACCCCATACGTACCCAGAAGATCACTGCGTTCAGAGGGCCTTAACATGCTTGAGATCCCTGGGTTGAAATCCTGCAGGCTGTCTAGCACACGGCAGAGGGCGTTCTCGGTAGCTGCCCCGGCACTATGGAACTCGCTGCCGGCCGAGACACGAGCCCTGCGGGACCTGATGGCCTTCCGCAGGTCATGTAAGACCTGGCTGTTCAGGCAGGCATTTGGCCTGACCAGTGCCTGAACGGCCAACCCCTAGCCCTGCTGCCACTGCTATTCGAATTAGCTGTCTTAACGACTGTGCAACTGACCATGATTGTCGTGGTATTTTAGAGTGTTTTTAATGTGTTTTTAGATGTTTTTATTGGTTGTGTTTTTTATCTCGATGTGTACATGTTTGTAAACCGCCCTGAGCCTCGGGGAGGGCGGGTTAGCAAGTTGAAATAATAAATAAATAAATGTATGTGTGTATGTGTGGAAAACGGCAGGGATTGTCTGCTAAGTATGTGTACCTGTAATCCGCTCTGAGTCCCCTTCGGGGTGAGAAGAGCGGAATATAAATAACTTGATTGTTCATATAGTAGCTCGCATGATGAAAAAGTGTGGGCACCCCTGACTTAAACCATTTTTTCTTTGCTACAGGGATAAGAAATTTCAAAGGGGGCTATTTCCACAGTCGTGATTACAAGAGCCCCGAGGCATTTACCGGGAAAAGAGTGATTGTGATTGGCATTGGGAATTCTGGCGGGGATCTTGCCGTGGAGATAAGCCGCAAAGCAAAACAGGTTTGGCTCAAAATTGTGATCCTTTTGCTTGGTTTGAGATTCCCAGAGCGCATCAGGACCTTTGAGAAAAAACAGTAGCAGAAGGAATCAATTTCCAAAAAGTATCTGTAAAAAGGCTTGTGCTGAATTTGAATGTCAGACCAAAAGGAAAACTGATCAAGTGGTCAATGACAATTTTTTTTAAAGAGTAAGCACCAGTCCATTTGGCTTTCTGAACTGATTCTATGAGTTCCATCATGGTGCCTTTGAACCAAGAAAAATGTGAATGCGGAGCGGCCTGTGACAGTTAATGCCTTTCTTCTGCATCCTTATCTCACCAACTACACTGTTGGGCAGGTTCCCCCAGATATCTAGAACACATTGGTCGAGTGAGGCAATGGGCTACGGAAAAAAGGAGAAATCATTCATGGAAACGTCTGTTGGGTTTGAGCCTGGGGACATGACTAAGTGACCCAAAGGCCATTTTGTCAACCATTTTTAACAAAAGACACAACTGTGGTCAGGCCCGGATTAACTTTTTTTTGCGCCCTAGGCCTCACTTTGGAATTACCCCCCCTCCCCACACACACCACTCAGACCCACACTTGGCTGGCTTTCGCCATGGTGCCTCCGGAGCAGAAGAGAAAGGCGAGTAGGCACCATCCCGCCACCTCCAAGGTCCCCATGCATTCCCACCGGCTGGAAAGCCCGTGTTCTGAAGGTCTCCTCGGGAGTCGGGAGGCTTGGGGGGAGCGCAGCGGGTGCAAACTCGCTCCAAAGGTGCGCACGACAGAGAGAGAGAGAGAGAGAGAGAGAGAGAGTGCAGAGGAGTGAAGGAAGAATATAAAGTAGGAAGAAAAGAAAAAGGAAAGACAGGAAGGAGAAGGGACGTGAAGGAAGAAGAAATGAGAGGGGGACAAAGGGAAGGAATGAAAGAAGGAAAGGGGAGAGGAAGGAGAGAGAAGAAGAAGGGAGGGAAGGAAGGAAGGAAAGAAAGAAAAAGGAAACACATGAAAATGGTAAAGAAGGCAGGAAGGAGAATGGAAACGAAGGAATGAGAAAAGAAAGGAGGGAGGGACAAAGGGGGAAAGGAAGAGAGGAGGGAGGGAAAGAAGGAAGAAGTGAAGGAAGGAACGAAAGAAGTGAAGGAAGGAACGAAGGAAAGAGTTACCACAGGAAAGAAGACGACAGACTTTCCATACCACCACACAATGCCACAGCAGCGCGTGGCCGGGTACAGCTAATATATATATATATATAGATATATGTATAGATATATAGATATATATAATATATATATATATATATATATATATAGAGAGAGAGAGAGAGAGAGAGAGAGAGAGAGAGAGAGAGAGCAGGGGCAGACCTACCTGTTCCCGGGGGGTACGCGAAAAAAAAATTGCACCCCCCCAGTTGCTCCCGAGGGGAGCCCAGTGCACATGCGCCAATCTGTGCTTGCGTGCACGTGCACTGACTCCAGAGCGTGCCTCCCGCTTTGGAGCCCAGTGCGCATGCGTGAAACTGCGCACACGCGCACTGACTCCAAAGCGGGAGGTGCCGCGGAGCCGCGCGTCCGCGCATGCAGAGAGTGCCCTGGGCGGCGGGGCCGGCTAACAAAGGCCCGGCTGGCGCACATACACACACACGCGCGCACACACATGCTGTATAAATTTATTAGCTGTACCCGCCAAGCATTGCTGTGGCCAACCTTCCCTCCCTCTTTCTCTCCTTCTCTCCCTCTTTCCTTCCTTCCCTCTTTTTCTTTTCCTTCTTCTTTCCCTTTTTCTTCCTTCCTTCTCTACTTGTTTCTTTCCTCCCTTTCTTTGCTCTTTGGTTCCATTCTTCCTTCTCTTTCCCTTCCTTCCTTCCTTCTCTTTCCCTTCCTTCCTTCCTTCCTTCCTTCCTTCCTTCCTTCCTTCCTTCCTTCCTTCCTTCCTTCCTTCCTTCCTTCCTTCCTTAATGATGCATAAGAACACAGAGAGAGACTGACAGCTGTTGAGCAAGACCTTCGTGTGTGTCTTTCTGCCATTCCTGCCAGGATTTCTATGTTGTGTTCATCGAAACAGGCCCAGGTTTCACACTGAGTGTATTAATACATTTAAAACCATATTAACTATATGTATTCCTGTGTTAGAACAGTGTTTCCCAACCAGTGTGCCGTGGCACACTAGTGTGCCATGAGCGATCATCAGGTGTGCCATGGGAAATTGGAACCTCCAATACCCTTTCTTCCCCCTCCTGCCCACAGTGCTCTCTGGGTGTAGGTGAACTACAACTTCCAAACTCAAGGTCAATTCCCAAGCAAACCCTTTCAGTACTTTCTGTTGGTAATGAGAGTTCAATATGCCAAGTTTGGTTCAATTCTATTGTTGCAAGAGTTCAGGATGCTCTTTGATTGTGTGTTAACTATAAATCTCAGAAACTGTAACTTCCAAATGTCAAGGTGTATTTTCCCCAAACTCCATCTGTGTTCACATTTGGGCATATTGAGTATTCATGCCAAGTTTGATCCTGATCCAACATTGTTTGAGTCCACAGTGCTCTCTGGATATAGGTGAACTACAACTCCAAAGTCAAAGGTCAATGCCCACCAAACTCTTATAGTATTTTCAATTGGTTGTGGGAGTTCTGTGTGGGAATTTTGTGTCTTTCTGCCATTCCTGCCAGGATATCTATGTTGTGTTCATCGAAACAGGCCCAGGTTTCACACTGAGTGTATAAATACATTTAAAACCATATTAACTATATGTATTACTGTGTTAGAGTGTCATTTTGGTTGGTGGTGTGCCCCAGGATTTTGCAAATGTTAAAAGTGTGCAGCTGCTCAAAAAAGGTTGAAAAACACTGCCCTAGGATGCTTCTATGCCAGTTGGGGGGGTGGGGCCTCCATTGGAAGTTGAGGGACATGTGTTCCTCAACTGGCTGGCAAGTGTTCCCGGATGCGTAAATTGGTAAGCGTGATGAGGTCCTAAGGCTCTATAGTTTCTGGGATAGTTGCAAGTGATGGAACAAAGAATATTGGGGAAAACCAATTTAAAGTAGCTTGACTAACTTAATGGATCTTTTCTGCATTGTGCCTAGGTCTTCCTCAGCACTCGCAGAGGAGCATGGATAATCAATCGTGTTGGTGATAATGGCTACCCTGCAGACGTGGTGCTTACTTCCCGATATAATCTCATGTGGAAACAAGTTGTTACCAACTCCATGTTAAATCAGTGGATTGAGTCTAGACTGAATGCCCGATTCAACCATTCCCATTACGGCTTGAAACCTAAACACAGGTATTTATCAATGGTTTAGATAGGATTTGTTTTCTGTGCTTAGTCGAGGAGCCCAAAATTGCTGCCATATCAATATGCTACTTTGCTTTATTTTCACCATGTACTTTGTTCATTTATATTTGGCGTTTCTTCTATCACAGAGCTCAAGGTGGAACACATCAACTTCCCAATTGGCCTCCTATCCAAATTCTTCTTTTTAAATTTTTTTATTGAGTTTTCAGATATATAAAACACACATTTAAAGACATTAACTAATACACAACAATAAATTCACTTAACACATCTAACAAAAAAGGTAAACATAACACACAAACACATACTGTACATTGTACTAACTTGAGTACTTATTTATTTATTATTTATTTATTTATTTGTTATTTCGATTTATATACCACCCTTCCCAAAAAGGCTCAGGGTGGTTCACAACAATGAATTCACAACACAACGTAGTTAAAAACAGAATAAAAACAGTATTAGGACCAGAATGGAAAGCACAACCTTAGAGATTAAACGCCTGGCAGAACAGGGTGGTCTTATGGGCCCTCCTGAAGGCCTGTCACTCCGTTATTGCTCGTGCCTCTGCCGGGAGGGCGTTCCACAGGGTAGGCGCTACTACGGAAAAGGTGCGCTGCCGAGTTGATGACAATCGGCAAATCTTGAGTGATGGAACCTCCAATAGGTTTTGGTCCATGGACCGTAGTGGTCTCTGGGGAATGTGCAGGGAGAGGCGGTCCTTCAGGTACACTGGCCCCAGGCCATGCAAGGCCTTAAAGGTTAACACCAGCACTTTGAAGGCAATCCGGTACTCGATGGGAAGCCAGTGCAAGCGCTGGAGGACTGGAGTGATGTGGCACTGGACTACTGTCACTCCAGCCAGCAGTCGAGCCGCAGCGTTTTGCACCATCTTCAGTTTCCGGATTACCGACAAAGGAAGGCCAATGTAAAGGGCGTTACAGTAGTCCAGTCTCAAGATGACCGTGGCCTGGATTACCGTGGCTAGGTTGTCACCGGAAAGGAAGGGCGCCAGCCGCCTTGCCTGGCGCAGATGGAAAAACGCTGCTCTGCTCACGGCGGAGACCTGAGCCTCCATCGTCAGCAGAGGGTCCAGTTGGACCCCCAGGCTTTTAACCAGCGGTGATGGACTAACCACCTTACAGTCCATTATTGGCACCCGGAGCAGCCCCCCCGGGATGACCCAGCCACAGGACTTCTGTCTTTGACGGGTTCACCTTCAACCTGCTGGCTCGTAGCCACCCAGTCACGGCCTCCAGGCACTTCCTCCAGGCACTTACATTATATTACATTATCTAATAACACACTGAACCCATATCACTATATCTAACCGGATTATTCTATAGAGACTAACCATTCTACATTTCCTTTTGACAAATATTCACTGATTGTGGACCAGTCTGTATTCTTCATTCTTTTATTTTGTGCAAGTGCTCTGGTGAGGCAGTCCATATTCATTATGTCCATTAACTTGATCTTCCATTCTTCCAACTTCGGGGTTACATCTTCCTTCCACCTTCTGGCTAAGGTCATTCTATCCAAATTCTAAGATGCAATAGAGCAGGGGTGCTCACACTTTTTCAGCATGCGAGCTACTCTTAAAGCAACCAAGTCCAAAAGATCTACCTGCCGCGCGCTCCCGCTGCCGTGCGCTTCCGCCACCGGGCGTGCTCCTGCTGCTGTTTTCTGCCCGCGCAGCACTTCTTCCGCCTGCGGGGCATTGCAGGAAGGAGAAAGCAGGAGGCGGGGCATCCAGAGGGCGCGCTCCGCCCTGCCTGTCTCGCCGGTAACGGAGGCTGCACAGCTGCTTCTGGACGAGAGAGAGGCAGGGCGCTCCCTCCAGAGGCCCCGCCTCGTGCTTCCTTCTTCCTGCAATGCCCCACAGGCGAAAGAAGCACAGCGAGAGCGGAAGCCAGCAACAGGAGCTCACGTGTGCGCAGGGTGTGCGCGCGCATGGCAGGAGCGCCCCATCCGACTGGTGAGGCCCGAAGATCACCTGGAAGAGGGCCGAAGATCTACTAGTAGCTCACGAGCTACCTAATGAGCACCCCTGCAATAGATGATAGGATTATGTGCCCTTAGGTCCTCACTAGGGACCGGGTGATGTCTGGGACAGAAAGACGAGCAAACCTTTTATTTATACTCTTAGGAGACTCCAATTTTCAAGATATTATAAGTCGCACAGATTTTTAAACACACATGACCACACACACACATTATGAATCCTTCCAGCAGGCTCGGGGCGGTTTACATAAAATCAATTAGTAAAACAGCAACATTTCAATTTAATAACACAACAATATAAAACAGAGCATAAAAACAAGAACAATCTACGTAGGACTCAAGGATTTGGGCAACTTTCTCAGGAGCCATTTAGATTAAAGGCCTGCCTGAGAAGGGTCGTTTTACAGGCTCTCCGAAACGGGGTCAGTTCCTTAATGGCACGGACTTCATCCGGCATTAAGTTCCATAACGACGGGGCTGCTATGGAAAAGGCTCTTGATCTGGTTGTAGACAGACGGCAGGAATGAATAGATGGAACTACGAAGAGATTTTGCTCTTCCGAGCATAGTGATCTCGGGGTGTGGTCCGAACATGTCCATAAGCTCAATAAATACGCCAGACCAGGTAAAATTGAAGCGGTCCCTCAGATAGACCGGCTCTAGACCATACAAGGCCTTAAAGGTCAACACCAACACCTTGAAAACAATCCGGTACTCTATTGATAGACAGTGCAGTTGCTGCAGAATGGGCGTAATGTGCTCTTGTGCTGATGCTCCCACCAACAGTTGAGCAGCAGCATTCTGCACTAGCTTGAGTTTCCGGATTGATGACAAAGGAAGGCCAATGTAGAGGGTGTTACAGTAGTCCAGTCTCGAGATGACCGTTTCCTGGATCACCGTAGCCAGGTTGCTCCTGGGCAGGTAGGGAGCCAGCCGCCTAGCCTGTCGTAGATGGAAAAACACGGTCCTGCATACCGTGGAGATTTGCATCTCCATTGATAGCAGTGGGTCCAATTGGACCCCCAGGCTTCTTACTGAAGATGATGGGCTTAAGAGCTCACCGTCCAGGGTAGGCAGCCGGCATCCATCCAACCCAGGGCGACCCAGCCATAGGGTCTCAGTCTTCGACGGATTCATCTTCAACCGGCCGGCACACAGCCATCCAGTCACAGCTTCTAGGCATTGATGGAAACAGTTTGGTACGGTATCTGGCCTGCCATCCATTCTCAGCACCAGCTGGGTGTCATCAGTGTATTGATGGCACTCCAGACCAAAATCGCGAACCAGTCGGGCCAGTGGACGCACATAGGTATTAAACAATAAAGGGGAAAGGATGGCGCCCTGGGGGACCCAGCAACTTAAAGGGAGTCTTCCAGAAACCACCCCTCCCCCCTCCACTTGTTGTCCCCGATCTTGGAGAAAGGAGGCCACCCATTTAAGGACAGTCCCCCTAACTCCCATTGAAATAGAAGGGAGTTAAAATCCCCTCTTCCTTAGGCATTTGAGCAGCAGAAGTGAATAAAAGTCACACATACATTGACAGAGACTTGACTTCCAGTTTCAGATTTTTTTAAAAAAGTATTTATTAAAAGAGAAACTTCTGCATGAAATGCAGAGGCACAGCTTAGATGGTAACCCCCCCCCCAAAAGTTCCCCAAAAGTCCCTCAAAAAGTCCGCCGTTTCTGGGTTACATAGCTTAAATATGCTCCTTGACGTCACCCCCCCTCATGCTGCAAGGAGAAAAACCATATTCTTGTACCCCTGGGAAGCTTCTTGTAAAGATTTCAGACATATTTCCTATACGCTGAAAAAATTCTTATAAAGATTCCAATCAACTCCCTATACGCTGAGAATCTTCTTGTAAAGACTCCAACCACATTTTTCCAAGAAGATAAGGAAGGGTGCTAACGCCAACATACATATTCAACGTATTTCTCATTAGAGCTGACCAAGAATTATAAGATTTTAGTGCCTTTATACAGTGCATTGATATGGATTATAGTGCCTTTATACTTTGGCTTATGCAACAGAAATAACTCCATTTTTATTCAATATCTTCATTTCTGGCCCCCATGCCGCCTCACCAGCACGGCTAAACGGTGGGTCAGTAGTGCATGATCTACCGTGTCAAAGGCTGCTGTGAGATCTAACAACACAAGCAGCGCTGACCCCTCCTGGTCAAGCTGGCAGCAACTAAGGGCAAGAAATAAATTGAGCATTAGCATTTCGTATTTTTACATTTTTCAGATTTATGAGTCAGCATCCAACTATCAACGATGACCTCCCAAATTGCATCATTTCAGGGAAAGTACTGGTAAAACCAAATGTCTCGGAATTTACTGAAACTGCTGCCATTTTTGAAGACGGATCTAAAGAAGAGGATATAGATTTTGTTGTCTTTGCCACTGGGTACAGCTTCTCTTTTCCCTTCCTTGGCAACTGTGTGAGAGCCATTGAGAATCATATCGCTCTCTATAAATTTGTCTTCCCTCCTCATTTGGAGAAACCGACACTGGCTTTCATTGGGCTTGTCCAACCGCTGGGTGCCATCATGCCCATTTCCGAACTGCAAGCTCGCTGGGCCACGCGTGTGTTTAAGGGTAAGATCCTTTATTTTATTTCTCGATCAGTGATTCCCAACCTGTGGTCCACAAGAACTAAATATGGTCCACAGCCTCACCGTTACTGTTGCAACGAGAGTGGCTGGTCTTGTGAAATCCTCTTACAGTACCAAAGCTTTTAAAATATGGTTTTCTTTGGGCGAGCAGACGATGACTCCTGGGTGGCATACCTTCTGTATCAGAAACTAGAGCTGATGTGGTCTATCCAATGCCATTTGCTGAATCAGCAGCCCAAATAATCAAAACGAATCTAAAGTCAGGCCCGGATTAACACTTTTTTGCGCCACAGCCAAAGTTTGGAATTACGCCCCCTTTAAGCCAACCTCCCGCCACCTCCAAGGTCCCATTCCCACCGGCTGGAAAGCTCCGCTGTGCTCTGAAGGTCTCCTTGGGAGTCGGGAGGCTTGGGGAGAGCGCAGTGGGTGCAAACTCGCTCCAAAGGCGCGCACGAGAGAGCGAGAGAGAGCATGCGCAAGAGAGAGAAAGAGCGTGCGCGCGCGAGAGAGAGCGTGTGAGAGAGTGAGAGATAGAGCAAGAGAGAGAAAGCGCGTGCACGAGCAAGAGAGACAGAGAATGCACGCGAGAGAGAGAGAGCAAGGGAGAGAGAGAGAACTTGTGAGAGAGCGAGAGAGAGAGTGTGCACGTGAGAGAGCATGCAAGGGAGAGAGAGAGGGCGCAAGAGAGAGAGCAAGAAAGGGAGCGAGAGAGAGAGCGCAAGAGAGCGAGAGACGGAGGGGACGGAGCAGAGACTTCGCCGGGAGAAAGAGCGAGGAGGGGGAAAGAAGGGCGCAGACCAGTTTTGGATTTTTTTGGTCTGTGATCTGCGCCTCCCCCGGCTTGCACCCCTAGGCCATGGCCTCGTTGGCCTTATGGGTAATCCGGGCATGTCTAAAGTTGAAAAAAACCCGATTCGTAACCCTTTTGATACTAAGTTGCTTGACCAGTTGTCCCTACTCAAAGTGGTCCCTGGTTAAAAAAAGGTTGGGAATCATTGTTCTAGATCAGGGGTGCTCATTAGGTAGCTCGGGAGCTACTAGTAGATCTTCGGTCCTCTTCCAGATGATCTTCGGGCCTCACCAGCCTGATGGGGTGCTCCTGCCATGCGCGTGCACACACTGCGCGCAATCATGCTCCTGCTGCCTGCTTCTGCTCTCGCGGTGCTTCTTTCGCCTGCGGGGCATTGCAGGAAGAAGGAAGCACGAGGCGGGGCCTCTGGAGGGAGCGCCCTGCCTCTCTCTCGTCCAGAGGCAGCTGTGCAGCCTCAGTTGCCGGTGAGACAGGCAGGGCGGAGCGCTCCCTCTAAATGCCCCGCCTCGTGCTTTCTCCTTCCTGCAATGCCCTGCAGGCGAAAGAAGCGCTGTGCGGGCGGAAAACAGCAGCAGGAGCACGCGCGGTGGCAAGAGCGCGCAGCGGCGGGAGGAGGTAGATCTTTTGGACTTGGTTGCTTTAAGAGTAGCTCATATACTGAAAAAGTGTGAGCACCCCTGTTCTAGATGCTATCACTGATCTGACCTGATATGTTTCCAACAGTAAACACCATTAGCCATGATTTAAAAAAAGATGTGGATAGGAAAGGTACTTTCTGGGCATTTGTTATTTCAGCTTATTTCAGCTTATTTCAGCTTATCAGTTTGATTGATGGAGTGGCCTATGGCATGTGTCAAACTCAAGGCCCCTTGTGTCACTTGATGTGGTCCCCCAGATGCTGAACTACAAACCCTGAATTCCTCATCATTAAATATTATGACTAGAGCTGGTACAAGTTGTCATACAGGAACATCTGGAAGACTTCAGTTTGTTCTGCTTAGTCAGGAGAGAGCAGTTTGAATTTAGATACAAGGCTTGTGGATAGGATGCCCGATTTCCCCCAACCTCAGAGCCACAAGTAATGTAGGATTGCAATTACCATTGTCCCCAGTCCACCAGTTAATAATAATAAAAAGTGATGGGAATTGTTGTTCAATAACATCTGGGAACACAAACTGGATAAAAACAAAAAAGCACCAACCACTATGTAATATGTGTGTGTATGTATGTGTGTGTGTATGTATATCTATATCTATCTATCTATCTATCTATCTATACACACACACACACATACACAAAACACACACACACTGAGTATATAGTTGGACTTCTGTATCCATGGATTCACGGTCTATGCCGCAGTGTTTCCTAACCTCTGTGCCGTGGCACACTACTGTTCCGTGACGAATCATCTGGTGTGCCGCAAAAACGTCTCCCCCCCCTTTCTTCCCCCTCCTGCCTGCTGCTGCTTGGGTAGGAGGAGGAGGAGGAGGAAGGGCCGGGCGGCAGCAGCAAAGAATAAGGGGCTGGGGCGCCGCCTCCTTCGGCCGTTTCCCCTCCGTGCGCCAGCTGGCCCGCCCATCCCAGCTGCCAGGGAGGGCCTGGGCACCTCAGGGAGCCTCTGAAGAAAGGCTCCCCAGGCAGGGCCTGTTCCTCAGGCCCTCCTCCGGAGCCGGGAGACCTGGGAAACCTCGCGTCTTCTGCTGAGCCCGGCAGGAAACACGAGCCGGCCAAACCTGGCCACCTCCAAGGCAGGGCCTGTTCCTGTGCTCTCCCTCCTCGGGAGCTTGAGGCTTGGGAGACCTGGGTGCAAACGGCGCAAAGGCATCACGAGAGAGAGAGGCTGAGAGAGAAACCATGGTTTGGAATGGTTTGAGCCAGGGGCCGAGATGCATCTCCTCCATTTCCTTGCGGGAAGCCTTTCTCTCGGTTTGTGGCTCCACCAAGCCCGGGGGAGCCGCAAATTGGGAGAACGGCTCCCCGTAGGGCCCCCCTCCTCCCCCCCTCTTTGGTGCACGCGAAACCGCTCTCAGCCTCCCTCCGGCTCCCTGTCTATTTTCCCCAAACTCCGTCTGTGTTCACTTTTCGGCATAATGAGTATTCATGCCAAGTTTGGTCCCGATCCAACATTGTTTGAGTCCAGAGTACTCTCTGGATGTAGGTGAACTACAACTCCAAAACTCAAGGTCAGTTAACTATATGTATTACTGTGTTAGAGTGCCATTTTGTGCCATTTTGGTTGGTGGTGTGCCCCAGGATTTTTTAAATGTAAAAAGTGTTCCTCGGCTCAAAAAAGGTTGGGAAACACTGGTCTATGGATTGAAGGCAACCATATGGTTGAAGTTGCCCTTGATTAAAACGGGTTTGACACCCCTGACCTATGGCACCTATCAAGCCAACCTGTTTATTATAATGGCTGTTTTACCTTCAGGAAGCTTAGAAGTTATGCACAGAATACAGCTCCGTGACCTCACCTGCCCCACTCCCCAATCTAGAAGTTTGCTGAGTGAGACCCCTTGATAGCTTAAGGCGTTTTCGTAATCTGGCTTGATCCCGGTCACCCACAACACTTTCTTTTTACCTCGTCCTCTATTTTTCAGGAGATGCTACATTACCACCAATAAACGATATGGTGTCTGATCATACAATGAAGCAAGCACGCATGCAAAGAAGGTTAGATACAAGCCTGCTGTATACTTGTGGAACATGAGAAAAAAACTCACCTCATTTTTGGTCATTAGCAGCATCAGACAGCCATCATGGTTGATTATGATGGAACATTGGTCACCATAATAAGGGCTTTTTGGCATAATGTTCTCCGCAGGAAGACTGCAGTGGCCATCTTATTGGGGTGCCACCATTGTCTCTTTGCAGAGAAGCTTATACCCAAAGCCATTATTAAAAATGTTCAGTCCAAGCACCTGCATTGCAGTTGACCCCTATTCAGACCAAGAAGGAAAGGGGGTATTGGGGTGTGTGTGTGTGTCCCATTTCTCTGATTTGGCCAAGGGAGGAATAATGGCATGGAAACATTAATCTCCTGCTTTTTGTCACTGCCTTTGTTCTACATCACTAATAAAAGTAGGCGGCTTTCAGGCCCGGATTACGCGGTTGTGGCACCCTAGGCCACACTCTTGAAGCACTGCCCCCGTTCTGGGGGACGGGGGCACTTGTGGGGGGGGCTTACTGGGGGCGGGGCCGCTTGCGGGGGTGCCCCTGCTGCTCGCGCCGGCCCCGCCCCTCTTCCTTCACTGAATGAAGGAAGAGGGGCGGTACCGGCGCGAGCAGCAGGGAGGGGGCGCTTCCGCCGCCATGCACATGCGCACTTCTTTTCCGATTTTTTTTTTTGAATTTTTTTGAATTTTTTTCCAAATTTTTTTTATTTTTAAAAAAACTTTTTTGGGGGGTCCGGATCTGCTGCCCCCCCCCCCCAAACGTGCCGCCCTAGGCCCTGGCCTAGGGTGGCCTTATGGGTAATCCGGGCCTGGCTGCTTTCCTTCCTCTTTTCTTCACCTCACCTTTTAAATGCTCAATTTTAATTCTTTGTCATTCATATTCCTTTGCAAACACACGGTATAACCGTAGAAATGTAATAACTAAACACTAAAGATTGCAACATTGTAATCCTTTTACAGGCGGAAGGCTTGCAAAGTAGGAAGACGCCCGGAAAAGCCGCAAGAGTCGAATTGCGGGCTCAATCCGTTTCGCCCTACAAGGGCTTCCTCAAGCGTGAATCAACTTTGCAATACCCTATTTAACTTTCATCACTCGGGTTTTACTTACCTTCGGGTCTGCAGGAAACTTTATGACGGATCTAAACCATGCTTTGAATATGTATTTTCCTGTGTCACGCCGCTTTGCATTGTTGCCATCTGCCGCTTGAGGAAGCCCTTGTAGGGCGAAACGGATCGGGCCCGCAGTTCGACCGTTGCGGCTTTTCCGGGCGTCTTCCAACTTTGCAAGCCTTCCACCTGTAAAAGGATTACAATGTTGCAATCTTCGGGCTTATCGACTTGGGGTACAATGTTTACCTACTGACTGAGTTGGGAATTGTGTGTTGACCTGGAACTGACTACGAACTGAAATTGGATCCATCACGGACTTCCTATTGAACTTTCCTTAACTCCGGTCTTCACTTCCCCATCCTACACGTGTTCCCTCGATACCCTTCTGCTTATTATGGTGATGTATATTTGGCTTGCTGGTACCGTATGACGCCTTCAAGTAATGTGTATTGACACTTATACTCTTGTTATTGAAATTATATTGTGATATTTTTGCATATTGTTGCTTCCCTTTAGTGTTTATTCATATTCCTTTCCCTATCAGTTTTGTATAGATGTAAGAATTTTAAGATTAGCAATGCCATTTATCCTCCTAGATCAGGGGTGGGCAATTATTTTTTCCAAGGGGCCACACGAGAGGCAAAAAATATTATGGAGGGCCGCACCTAAAGGCTGAACTGCATTCTAATCTACATTATTTATTTATTTACTATATATTACACATTATTAATACGAACATATTAATATATCAAGAAATATTCATATATTATTAGTATTAATATCATAAGTATTATATTATCTATTATATAAATGGGTTCACGTCATGTGATGTATACCTCAAACAAAGAAACCATACAATGCAGAAACACAATACTTGCCAACAGAAATAGGCCTCAAGCAAGGTACGTCTGTAGCAAAGAAACTTCCCCCCCAAAACCTAAAAGGCCCCCAAAACAACGAGTAAAAATAAAACTACATTTACCAGCATCCTCCGGGGCAGCCAAAGACTCACCCAGCCTCTACATTCTGAACAACATGATTGGCTGCCAATAAGGGCGGATTTGCATAACTGCTGTAACCATAGCAACGCTGGCAAGAGCCATCCAAGGCTAGGATAGAATGCTGAGGGATTTCAGTTGGTGTTTGAGGGTTAAACTGGCAAAACCAAACTCTGAGGGAGCAATTCTCCAGCAAATTCCTACCCACACAACACATCATTTCCAACCCTTACATACTCAGACTTTCTCGCATCTCCTAAATAGGGCACAGCAACGCGTGCCGGGTACAGCTAGTAGTATATATAGACATTATAATATGTTGAAATTATAACATTATATTATAATATTTTATTATAATATTATAATAAAATTATTATAAAATAATAATAAAAACCACTAAACTAAAATAAAATAAAATTCAAGAAGACAAGGTGCGAACCAAGATGAAGACTGACATCCTGAAGAGAGGAAGGATCCCAAGATGGAATGGCCCAATGGACCCAGCCCAGAGGATGGCAAAGCGGACCAAGCGTGTGTGTGGCCTGCCTCAGAGAGACTGCCTGCCTGCCTTCTTTGCTCAACCTCTCTGCTTGCCTGCCACTCACCCGCCGGGGGGGCTTCGAAGGGAGCTTGGAGGAAGGCGGGGACTCATTGAATGTGCAGGTCAGCGGCCCCTTGGGAGCTCGACCGCTTCGCCGCCCTCGTCGCCCGAGGCCTCCATGACCCGCTCGGGGCGGGAGGCAGGTCTTCCTGGCCCCCTCCTTCCTTCCTTCCTTCCTTCCTCCCCTCCGCCCTCCTCCCCTTCCGCCCTCTCTCTGCCTCTGTCGTGCCCTCAGCCGCTCACTGCAGGGACGCAGCAGGGACGCAGCACAGCGTTTTGTCCCCATGTCCCTCCGCCAGGACAAAAAAAAAGAGGAGAGCAGCAGGCGATCGGAGGCTGCAGGCGATCGAAGGCTGTGGGGGGACTCCGAAGGGAGCTCGGAGGAAGGCGGGAACTCTTTGAACGTGGAGGTCAGCGGCCACTTGGGAGCTCGGCCACTTCGCCGCCCTCGTCGCTCGAGGCCTCCATGACCCGCTCGGGGAGGGAGGCAGGTCTTCCTGGCCGCCTCCCTCCTTCCTTCCTTCCTTCCTTCCTAACCTCCACCCTCCTCCCCTTCTGCCCTCTCTCTGCCTCTGCCGTGCCCTCAGCCGCTCACTGCAGGGACGCAGCACTGCCCTCTGTCCCCGTGTCCCTCCGCCAGGACAAAAAATAAAGAGGAGAGCAGCAGGCGATCGGAGGCTGCAGGCCTCCGCCTGCTCTTGCCCCCAGCCGTTCCCCAGCTGATCGCCTGCTATGGAGTGCCGCTGCTGCCACCCCATCAGGGGCTCTGTGAGGCCTGCGTCGGCAGACAGGCTGGAGGAGCGGCGGCTTTGGAGTGCCTGCCATCCCTGGAGGCGATCTGGCCCTGCAGGGGGAGCACTAGTCGATCTGAGGCGGCTCATCGCCCTGGCGACCTGGAAGACTATCAAGTCTTGGCCCCGCCCCCGACGCCCTTCTCCCCGAGCCGGACAGAACCGGCTGCCGGGCCGGGTTCGGCCCGCGGGCCATAGGTTGCCCACCCCTGCCCTAGAATATCAAGTTATGCTTTATGAAAAACCAAACCACATCCACTGGAGGAAGAGAGGGAAGCAGTTGTACAGATTATTAAAACAGGACTCGGTGTAAAGGTTGGAATACAAACTGGTTTGGTAATAAATAATAATAATAATAATAATAATAAATCTTTATACCCCGTTGTCTCCCTCACAGGACCCAGCATCTTAAAATCATACAAACAGACCTAATACATCAATAATAAATTTGATTTTTTAATTTTATTTTTATTGTAAAACATACATATAGAAACATACAATCTTCAATATTCCACAATCAAAATACAAGTATTATTTCTCAGGTGGCGCAATGGGTTAAATCCTTGTGCTGGCAGGACTGCTGACCGAAAGGTCGGCAGTTCAAATCTGTGAGAAGGGGTAAGCTCCCGTATGTCATCTCTAACTTGTCATGCAGGGACATGAGAGAAGTCTCCCACAGGATGGCAAAACATCCCGGCGTCCCTGGGCAACGTCCTTGCAGATGGCCAATTCTCTCACACCAGAAGCGACTTGCAGTTTCTCAAGTTGTTCCTAACAGGAACATCCGGTGGCGCAATGGGTAAAGCCCTTGTGCCGGCAGGACTAAAGACTGACAGGTTGGAGGTTCTGGTCCGGGGAGAGCACAGATGAGTTCTTCCTCTCAGCTTCATCTCTCCATGCAGGGACATGAGAGAAGCCTCCCACAAGGATGGTAAAATATCAAATATCCAGGCATCCCCTGGGCAACGTCCTTGCAAACGGCCAATTCTCTCACACCAGAAGCAACTTGAAGTTTCTCAAGTTGCTCCTGACAGGAGCACCCGGTGGCGCAATTGGTAAAACCCTTGTGCTGGCAGGACTGAGGACTGACAGGTCGGAGGTTTGGGTCCGGGAGAGTGCGGATGAGCTCCCTCTGTCAGCTCCAGCTCCCCATGTGGGGAATGAGAGAAGCCTCCCACAAGGATGGTAAAACCTCTTAACATCCAGGCGTCCCTGGGCAACGTCCTTGCAGAGGGCCAATTCTCTCACACCAGAAGCAACTTGCAGTTTCTCAAGTTGCTCCTGACAGTAGCCCCCAGTGGCACAATGGGTTAAAACGTTGTGCTAACAGGAATGAAGACTTAACAGGTTGGAAGTTCGAGTCTGCGGAGAGCGTAAATGAGCTCCCTCTGTCAGGATGGTAAAACATCTGGGTGTGGCCTGGGCAACGTCCTTGCAGACGGCCAGTTCCCTCACACCAGGAGTGACTTGCAGTTTCTCAAGTTGCTCCTGACATGAAAAAAAAAATCCCCAGTCCCGCCCCCTCCCCATTCCCACCTGTGGACCCCCACCCTTGACTTTTCTTTATGTAATGCAAAGGTACAGGATAGGCCTGGGCAATCATGGTTCTAAATGGTTCTAAAGTACTTACAAAACTAAAGTTCTGGTGGTGAACACTACGTGGCGCTTGTGCTTTGCTTCTACAGTGTTGCTAAAGTTCTGGTGGTGAAAATTTCAGAACTCCAACAAAACTTTCAAAACTTCATTATTATTTCATTATTGGTGATTTTTAAGACAGAACCAATTAGAAACTGCCATTTATAACGAAATTTTGAAAGTTTTGTTAGAGTTCTGAAATGTTCACCACCAGAACTTTAGCAACACTGTCGAAGCAAAGCACCAGCGCCACCTAGTGTTCACCACCACAACTTTAGCAACACTGTTGAAGCAAAGCACCAGCGCCACCTAGTGTTCACCACCAGAACTTTAGCAACACTGTTGAAGCAAAGCACCAGCGCCACCTAGTGTTCACCACCATAACTTTAGCAACACTGTCTAAGCAAAGCACCAGCGCCACCTAGTGTTCACCACCAGAACTTTAGCAACACTGTCTAAGCAAAGCACCAGCGCCACCTAGTGTTCACCACCAGATCTATAGCAACACTGTTGAAGCAAAGCACCAGCGCCACCTAGTGTTCACCACCAGAACTTTAGCAACACTGTCGAAGCAAAGCACCAGCGCCACCTAGTGTTCACCACCAGAACTTTAGCAACACTGTAGAAGCAAAGCACCAGCACCACCTAGTGTTCACCACCAGAACTTTAGCAACACTGTCGACCAGCAAAGCACCAGCGCCACCTAGTGTTCACCACCAGATCTATAGCAACACTGTTGAAGCAAAGCACCAGCGCCACCTAGTGTTCACCACCAGAACTTTAGCAACACTGTAGAAGCAAAGCACCAGCACCACCTAGTGTTCACCACCAGAACTTTAGCAACACTGTCTAAGCAAAGCACCAGCGCCACCTAGTGTTCACCACCAGATCTATAGCAACACTGTTGAAGCAAAGCACCAGCGCCACCTAGTGTTCACCACCAGAACTTTAGCAACACTGTCGAAGCAAAGCACCAGCGCCACCTAGTGTTCACCACCAGAACTTTAGCAACACTGTAGAAGCAAAGCACCAGCGCCACCTAGTGTTCACCACCAGAACTTTAGCAACACTGTCGAAGCAAAGCACCAGCGCCACCTAGTGTTCACCATTAGAACTTTAGTTTTGTAAGTACTTTAGAACCATTTAGAACCATGATTGCCCAGGCCTAGTACAGGAATACTATTGAATATTTATACCTCAGTAAGAAGAATAAAATAAAATAAACAATTTAAAAACCAAACTACAATATACAGTCACATTTGTGTATTGTATCATGCCAGGTTATATTGCACTCTGCTCCAGTAGCCATGTTCTGAAGTTCTATCAGTCAGGGTTTAATTTCCCTCACTGAAAGCCTATCTAAACAGGAGATCCCTCCTCGATGCCAGCTGCATGTGCCACGGTGATGGAAGTGAGAGCAGGGCCTCCCTTGAAGATCTTAAAGAGCAGGCCGGTTGGTATGAGGAGATGCGGTCAGATAAGTAAGTTGGACCTGAACTGTTCAGGGCTTCAAAGGTCAAAACTAACACCTTGAATTTTATTATTTACTAGCTTTGGGACCTGGCAGTGCCCAGGTTATTTGAAATGGACTGGCTGGCCCTAGAAGCCTTACTGTCCATTCAGGCTGAGGCCTAGGAAGCCTTACTGTCCATTCAGGCTGAGGCCTAGGAAGCCTTACTGTCAATGCAGGCTGAGGCCTAGGAAGCCTTACTGTCAATGCAGGCTGAGGCCTAGGAAGCCTTACTGTAAATTGAGGCTGAGGCACATGAAGCCTTACTGTCAATTCAGGCTGAGGCCTAGGAAGCCTTACTGTCAATTCAGGCTGAGGCCTAGGAAGCCTTACTGTCAATTGAGGCTGAGGCACATGAAGCCTTACTGTCAATGCAGGCTGAGGTCTAGGAAGCCTTACTGTCAATTCAGGCTGAGGCCTAGGAAGCCTTACTGTCAATTGAGGCTGAGGCATAGGATTCAGGCTGAGGCCTAGGAAGCCTTACTGTCAATTGAGGCTGAGGCATAGGAAGCCTTACTGTCAATGCAGGCTGAGGCCTAGGAAGCCTTACTGTCAATTCAGGCTGAGGCCTAGGAAGTCGTACTGTCAATTTTGGCTAAGGCCTAGGAAACCTTACTGTCAATGCAGGCTGAGGCCTAGGAAGCCGTAATGTCAATGCAGGCTGAGGCCTAGGAAGCCTTACTGTCAATTCAAGCTGAGGCCTAGGAAGCCGTAATGTCAATGCAGGCTGAAGCCTGTTGGGAAAAGTGGTGTTTTCACCTTTGGCTGGAAGGATGTATGTCTATTTTTGGGCCTAGCTTGTAATGCTAGTAGTGCTCTCAGTACATCAGGAAACGCTCTCTCTGTAGTGAAATCCTATTAGGAAATGAACATTCCATTTCCAACAGAAAAACTGTCTGGTGCCTTAGTGTTGGAGTTTTGTGGCTGGCCAATGAGAGTTCTTTATGCAAATAATCCCACATTATCCCTTCCTCCGCACCTCCTGCCACACCTCCCGCCGCAAACATTGACTTTTATTATATAGATAGATAGATAGATAGATAGAGGGACCAGCACCAGGGGGAGCTGACGCACTCCTCCTCTCTCAGCGTCCCCAGCGTCCCTTGTTGTTCCTTCCGCATTCCTCAGCATTCCTGGAGTTCTTTAATGGCCTCATAATTCAGTCAAAATTTACCTCCCCACTTAATGTGGTACCTTTATCTGCTACTTGACAGATGCAACTGTCTTTCGGGCTGCAAAGGTCGACAGCAGGCTACACTTAAAGGTCGAGCCCCCACCTCGACCTGGGCAGGCCTCGAACTCATGACCTACAGGTCAGAGAGATCTTATGCAGCTGACACTTAGCCAGCTGCGCCACATTCCCGGTACAATTCAATGCCATTGATAAAATACAGTATAAAACATCAAAATTGACCCTCCCCTGATAAAACATTAAACATTATTAAATACAGCACATAAAATCACATACCACACAAAGACATAGGTAGCCGTTGTTTGTAAACAGTCCTGGGTCATTGCACCTTCAACATTCACTTTCCCTTTAAATATTCCTATGATGGGCCGAACGCTTGGTCCCACAGCCAGGTCTTTAGCTGTCTCCTAAAGGTCAGGAGGGACAGGGTCGACCTGACTGGGCTCAGTAACAAATTGGCAGCCAGTGTAGATGCTGTGGCAGAGGAGTTGTGTACTCCCTGGGCCCGGCACTTGTCAGCAGCCTGGCTGCAGCCCTTTGGACTAATTGGAGTTTCTGGGCATTCTTCAAGGGAAGCCCCACATAGAGCCTGTTACAGTATAGATGGGATGTAACCAAGGCATGGACCATCACGGCCAAGTCTGGCTTCTCAAGGTACAGGCGCAGCTGGCTCACAAGTTTTAATCGTGCAAAGGCCCTCCTGGCCACTGCCGCCACCTGGGCCTCCAGGCTCAGCGATGAATCCAAGAGAACCTCTAGACTGCGGACCTGTGTCTTAAGGGGGAGTGTGACCCCATTCAACACAGGTTGCCATCCTATACCCTGATCTGTCTTACGACTGACCCAGGGCCGGAATAGCGGCCTGTGCCGCCCGAGGCCGCCCGGTCTAAACACCGCCGCCCCGGGGGCGGGGCCTCTTGCGGGCGGGGCGTGACGCACAAGGCGCCGCGGAAGTCCTGCCCTTAGGGAGACTCGCGCGCTTCCCCCGCTGCCGCCCGCTGCACCGGCGCCACTCCTTCCCTCAGTGAAGGGAGGAGGTGTGCCGGTGCGGCGCGCAGCGGGGAAGTCGCGTGAGTCTCCCTAAGGGCGGGACTTCGGACGCGGCGCCAGCGTCACGCCGGCTGCGGCTCCGCCCCTCCTCCCTTCAGTGAAGGGAGGGGGGTGGAACCGTCGTGACGCACAAGGCGCCGCCGGAAGTCCCGCCGCTACGGCAACTCACGCGGCTTCCGCCGCCGCCGCCCCCCCGCTCGCCCGTGCCCCAAACATGAGCGGGGCGGTGGTGGGGAAAGCCGTGTGAGTCGCTGTAGCGGTGGGACTTCCAGCGCCGCCTTCTCCTTCTCGCCGGTTCCGCCCCCCTCCCTTCACTGAGGGAGAAGGCGCCGCTGGAAGTCCCTCAGTGAAGGGAGGGGGGGCGGAGCCGCTGCCGGCGTGACGCACAAGGCACCGCCGGAAGTCCCGCCCTTAGGGAGACTCACGTGACTTCCCCCGCCGCCGCGCTCGCACCGGCGCACCTCCTCCCTTCACTGAGGGAAGGAGTGGCGCCCGCCGTGTCAATCGCCCTAGGGGTGGCGGGACTTCCCCCAGGCTCCTTGTCCCGCGGGCGGGCGCCACTCCTTCCTTCACGGCTGGAAATGCCGCCCCCAAAATCCGCCGCCCGAGGCCATGGCCTAGTCTGGCCTTATGGGTAATCCGGCCACGGACTGATCAGGAGGACCTCTGTCTTGTCTGGATTCGATTTCAATTCGTTTTTCCTCATCCAGTACATTACAGCTGCCAGGGTCTGAGTAGCTTCCTTGGCTTTCGGTGGAAATGAGTAGTAGAGTTGGGTGTCATCTGCATACAGATGACACCGAACTCCAAACCTCCGGATGATCTCTCCCAGTGGCTTCATGTAGATGTTAAACAACATAGGGGAATGTACAGAACATTTGGGACCCCACATAGCAATGGCCATGGGGTCGAGCAGGCATCCCCAAGTGCCATCTTCTGAGTACGACCTTCCAGGAAGGATCGGAGCCATTGTCAAACAGTGCGCCCGAGTCCCATCCCAGCCAGGCAACCCAGAAGGATACTATGGTCGCTGATATCAAAAGCTGCTGAAAGATCCAACAGAACCAATAGGTACACACTAATTTAGTTTTCCACGTAAATCATCTAGCAAGGCGACCAAAGCCGCCTCAGTCCCATAGCCGGGCTTAAAACCAGACTGAAATGGATCTAAATAATCCATTTCTTCTAGGAATCTCTGGAGTTGTGAGGCCACCACATGCTCTAGGACCAGGCGTGGGTTAGCGTCTTTTGGCGCCCTAGACCAAAAGATGCCTGGTGCCCCCAGGGCGTGGAAAGCCCTGCCCCCAGGGCGCTGCTGCGCATGTGCGGCATCAGCCCCGGGCGTGGGGCTTCCATCCGCCTCTTCCCGCAACCAGAAGTTGGTCGCGGGAGGAGGAGGAGGCAACAGAAGCCGCGGCCCCTCCGCCCCTCCTTCCGATCGCGGGAGGAGGAGGCAGCGGCCAGTGCCGTACGGCTTCTGTTGCCTCCTCCTCCCGCGACCCCAAAGGAGCATCTTGTTACTCCTTCACCAGGATTTCGTGTTTGTGGTCATACCCTTCCAATCTAAGGACCTCACACCCACCCTGCAAACTTATTCCCTGTGTCTGACCATCAGAGTCAAGCAGAATAACTTTGGGACATTGCTTACCTATACCCGGGACTCATTCGCGGACTATATTAGGTTCTAAAATAGCGAGATATATATATAGCGCTGTCTTTATTGGATATATATCGGATTTTCCAATTTTTCATGGATAAAAATGACTGTGATATCAACAAACCGTATGCATGACCTCATTTAATACGATACTCTACTATATAGTCGTTTTCCTGCTTATTTTCTCTGTGTAGTTTCACCGTTGTTGTGACTGGTGGGTGGTACACCCACAGAGTCCCTTGTTCTGTCCCACCTTTAAGGAGACACATTCAAACTCGGTCTCCTGTGGAATGGGGCATCTGGTCAGGGGGATGAAATCTCGATAGACCACTGCGACTCCGACTCCTCCTCAGACATAGCCTGCTGCTGCATTGAGAAACCTGGTGGACAGAGATGGGAGAGATTTACCCCTCCGGCTCCATCCAGCCAGGTCTTGGTATACATGCCAGGTCAGGTTGTCCTTCTAGGAGCAAATCCTGGTTAATAGATGGTTTGCCATTTACTGACCTGGCGTTTAACATCAGCAGTTTTAGCTCGGAGGGATTGCCACTATGGATATCCAAGTTACTTACCGGAGGAGACAGTCCGGGGGCAGTTAGAAATCTACTGCCCTCTCTATGGTGGTAGTCAATTTGACTCCTCCTGCATCTCCCCCTTATTTATTTATTTATTTATTATTTCCATCATTTATACCCCACATCTTCTCAACCCCCGAGGGGGGACTCAGAGCGGCCTAACAAACTGCAACAATTCAATGCCCAAAGCACAGTAAACATATAATAAATACCACAAACAGTCAAAAATTAAAATGCATTAGATACAGTTAACATTAAAATACAATTAAAATACAATTAGCATTAAAATACATCAAATACATTCACATAAGTTAAAAAACAGTATTCCGTCCATAGAAGAAGCCTTAGGTCATGTCCACCTATTTGCCATTTCAATCCAATCTAAAGTGCCGTATCGTGCTAATGTGAAAACGCTTGGTCCCATAACCAGGACTTCACCTTTTTCCTGAATGACAGGAGGGATGAGGTAGATCGAATATCAATAGGGAGCGCATTCCACAGATGGGGAGCCACCACCGAGAAGGCCCTCTCTCTCGTCCCCACCAACCGCATTTGAGAAGTAGGCGGGAGCGAGAGCAGGGCCTCCCCGGATGATCTTAGATTACGAGGTGGTACGTAGCGGTCGATGCGGTCGGACAAGTAAGCTGGGCCAGAACCGTATAGAGCTTTAAAGGTCAAAACCAGCACTTTGAATTGAGCTCGGAAGTGGACAGGCAGCCAGTGGAGCTGACACAACAGGGGGTGGTATGTTCCCTGTATGTAGCTCCCGTTAGTAATCTGGCTGCCGCCCGCTGGACTAATTGCAATTTCCGAACTGTCTTCAAAGGCAGCCCTATGTAGAGTGCATTGCAGTAATTCAGGATGTGACCAGAGCGTGGACGACCGTAGCCAGATCAGACTTCCCAAGGTACAGGCGCAGCTGGCGCACTAGTCTTAACTGTGCAAAAGCTCCCCTGGCCACCGCTGAGACCTGCGGTGACCCCTGCCCTGAATTACCTCAGTGGCCCCTTCCTGGTCCCGGCCTACCCCTTATTTATTTATTTATTTATTTATTTACTTACTTTATTTATATTCCACTCTTCTCACCCCGAAGGGGACCCAGAGCGGATTACAGGTACACATACTTAGCAGACAATCCCTGCCGTTTTCCAAATACACAGTACACACTGTACACAGTACACGCATATAAACGAACAGAGGCAAACTCTGGCCACCAGGGGGAGCTGACACACTCCTCATCTCTCAGCATCCCTTGTTGTTCCTTCCACATTCCTTAGCGTTTCCTGGAGTTCCTTTAATGGCCTCATAAATCGGTCAAAATTTGCCTCCCCACTTAATGTGGTACCTTTATCACCTACTTGACAGATGCAACTGTCTTTCGGGCTGCAAAGGTCGACAGCAGGCTACACCTAAGGTCGAGCACCCACCTCGACCTGGGCAGGCCTCGAACTCATGACCTATTGGTCAGAGAGATCTTATGCAGCTGACACTTAGCCAGCTGCGCCACATTCCCAGTACCCCTTCTACTGCATGCATATGAATATGAAGATCATTACTGATGTAGACTTTAACCTAAGCCCAAACTTTATCCTAGGATATTAGGGTATTCTATATTAGTGAAGCTTATTGCACAGTAATCCTTTTTTTTTTTGGGCTCTGAAAATTAATGAGGTCAATGCAATGGGAAGGGAGCAAAGAGAAGGACTTCCAACCCGCACTGGCCTCGGAATGTGTTATATATGTAATATCTAAAACTTCGCCTCATCTTTCCTGCTAGGTATGTGAAAAGCCCGCGACACACTGTCCAAGTAGACTACATTGAATACATGGATGAAGTGGCTTCTCAATTCGGAGTGAAGCCCAACGTTTGGTCTCTCCTGACAGATCCCAGGCTGGCCTGGGAAGTGATCTTTGGACCATGCTCCCCATATCAATACCGCCTGCAAGGACCGGGGAAATGGAACGGTGCCAGGAAAGCAATCTTGACCCAGCATGACCGTGTGCTGAAGCCCTTGAAAACAAGGTCCACTGACGATGACTCAAACAAGGCCTTGGTGCCCCTTTGGTTAAAGATGGTTGGCCTTCTTGTTCTATTCGCTGCATTATTTGCTCATTTTTAAATGGTAAAGATCTTCACTGCCAAAAAGCAAGCGGAAGTCGTGAGACTCTTATCTTTTTTCCTTTTTGGTTTCATCTTTTAACAAAAAGATAACGTATACCTGTAGAGCTCAAAATCCAGTTAAGTCAATGCACATTTTATATTCAAACATAGCTTCTGTAATAAGTGCAAACCTATCGTTGCCTATGTAAGAAGTTTTAAAAAATCATTTTCTTTTTGTATTATCTGTAATTAGCCAGGCCCGGATTACCCATAAGGCCACCCTAGGCCATGGCCTAGGGGCGCAAGCCAAGGGGGCGCAGTTCACACGGACCAAAAAAAATATGTTGAAACAAAACCGCAATGCGCGGCATGGAGATGACTCTCTGTCTCTCTCGGGGAGGGCGGGGGAGTGCGCTGTGAGGGGGCGGGGGAGGAGGGAATGGTGCCCCCCCTCGCCATCGCCCCCTTGTCAAGGAAGGTGTGAGGAGGAGGAGGCGGAGGGAAGCCCCCGGGGCCAATACTGGGCATGCGCGGAACCCAGGAACATGGCGGAGGAGGCAGAGGCGCTCGCACCCTCTTGCTGCGCATGCCCGGCAGCAGCCCCGGGGGCGGGGCTTCCTTCCGCCTCCTCGCGGCGTGCCCTCCTTCCTTGAGTCAAGGAAGGAGGGCGCGCCGCGAGGGCCCGGGGGCTTCCCTTCCTTCCTCTTCCTCCTCGTGCCCTCCTTCCTTGAGCCAAGGAAGGAGGGCGCGCGGCGCCGCGAGGAGAAGGGGGTTGGGGGTGCGTTAGAGGTTGGTTTGGGGGCGTAGTTCCAAAGTGTGGCCTAGGTCGCCAAAAGGGGTTAATCCGGGCCTGTAATTAGCTATGATACTATTACCTGGCATATTATGCTGACACAATAGTGGGATAGGATGGCTGCAGGCACCATGGTAGCATGGAGGTTTGCATATAATGTGTTGGTAGGAAGTTGACATGCCTGATCATAAGCTGCTTGGAAGACATTATTGATCTGCCAATGAAAGCAGTTTCTCTTCTGTTTCCCATATCTCCCACCCTGGTGTGTGCCATTCCCAAAGTTATAATGCTTCCAGCTACTGTACTATCAGCGTTTACAAAAATTGTATTTTTCTCGTAAATTCCTAATTTCTCTCATGGCTTTGTCAGCTCAGATGGTAATTGCAAAAAAATCTGGGAAAAATACAGTGGGATTTTCAGTAGTAGAACCAATAAATAAATAAATAAATAAATAATGGAATGTGACATCAATTGAAAAGCCAAGCAACCGAGTAAAAAGTGTTAGAAATGCTACAGCGACCTGGTTTCGCTTTATTTCTTGTATCCATAAAAGCAAAAATATGTTTGTTCCTCCAACTACTCATTTAAGTTTATGGAATGATGAACTGATGACGCACGATGCATGGAACGATGTATTGGTGATTTTATACAGTTTTGTATAATTCAACTGTGTGGCTGAGTCTGATTTTCAAATGAATGTGTTTCCCCCATTTCTGTTTATCTTAAATTTAATAAAATTACTGAGTATAAAAAAGAAATTTATTTATTTATTTATTTATTTTGATTTATCCGTCGCCACTCCCATCCGGCTCGGGGCGACTTCCACACAATAAAACAAATTTAAAAACAGCATATACAAAATACATTAAAAGTCATAAAAGCAATACAAACCCAATACGCAGGCTCGGATTACCCATAAGGGCACCCTAGGCCAAGGCCTAGGGCGGCAGCCATGGGGAGGTAGCGGATCCGGACCCCCAAATTTTTTAAAACATTTTTAATGATTTTTTGGGTGCTCCTGCGCCTGCGCGGAGTGCCATAGGCCCTATGGCCTCTGACGCGGCTTCCCACCACCCCATCCTCGCTCGCGCCGTCGGCCCCGCCCCTCAGTCCTTCACTGAAGGACTGAGGGGCGACGAGCGAAGATGGGGTGGTGGGAAGCCGCGTCAGAGGCCATAGGGCCTATGGCACTCCGCACAGGCGCAGGAGCACCTGAAAATCAATTAATTTTTTTTTAATTTTGGGGCGTCCGGATCCGCTACCCCCCCATGGCTTCACTGAAGGACTGAGGGGCGGGGATGACGCGATGCGAGGGAGGAGGGGGCGGAGAGAAGCCCCGCCGCCCCCTCCTCACGTTGTCGGGCCCTCCTTCAGTGAGGAGGAAGGAGGGCCCCCCAGGAAGCGGCCCTGCCCCCGGGATGGGGGTGGGGCTTCCAGAGTGTGGCCTAGGGCGCCACAATAAGGTAATCCGGGCCTGCCGATACGCATGGTAGCAGGCATCAAAGGGCCTGCAGTTATAACTGTCAGAGGGCCTGCAGCTTTAAGGGCCAATCGCCTGCTTGAACAATAAGGTCTTGCAGGCCCTCCGGAACGCCAGCATGCTAGACAGGGCACGAACTTCTGGAGGGAGCGCGTCCCAAAGTGTTGGAGCGATAACACAGAAAGCTCTCCTCCGTGTTGAAGTCAAATGAAAGGTCTTGCAACTTGGGATTACAAGGAGATTGTGTGACTCTGAACGCAGTGGTCTGGTGGGACATTATAGGTACACTGGCCCAGACCATTCAAGGCCTTAAAGGTCAGTACCAGCACTTTGAAGGTAATCCGGTACTCCACTGGGAGCCAGTGCAGTTCGCGTAAGATGGGAGTGATGTAGCAGCATGTTGGAACACCTGCCAGCAGCCGAGCTGCCGCGTTCTGCACCAGCTTAAGTTTCCAGATCACCGACAAAGGAAGGGCAATGTAGAGAGTGTTACAGTAGTCCAACCGTGAGATGACCGTGGCTTGGACCACTGTGGCTAGTTCGTGGTGGGACAGGTAGGGGGCCAGCTTCCTTGCCTGGCGGAGATGGAAAAACTCTACTCAACTGTCGATGGAGATATGTGTCTCCATCGACAATTGAGAGTCTAGTGTGACGCTGAGACTCTTAACAGATGACGACGGACATAGCATCGCACCGTCCAGGGTTGGAAGCCGAACATCTCCAGTGCCCGGACGACCCAGCCAAAGGATCTCCATCTTAGTCGGATTCACCTTCAACCAACTGGCTGAATGTAGAGGTTTGGATTCTTGGATGCTGGCCAATCAGTCCTTTATGCAAATACTCCCTCAGTGGCAACCAATCCCCTCTGTCTGGTGCCTTAGAATGTTGGAGTTCTGATGCTGGCCAATCAGAGTCCTTTATGTAAATAGTCCCACAGTGGCAACCAATCAAAACGCTGGCACATATTCCTCCGCACATCCCGTCCTCCGCAAACACTGACTTTTATTATAGATAGATAATTTCGCAATATCACTAGCTATATTGCATGTAAACAAATATACAATTATGTCACAATATCCTTAGTAGTATTATATTGCATCAATGTATATACAATATATTATACCATACTCATCATATATTACATCATAACTATCTTATACTACACTACATTATACTTATAATATACTAGCTGTACCCGGCATGCGTTGCTGTGCCCTATTTAGGAGATGCGAGAAAGTCTGAGTATGTAAGGGTTGGAATTGATGTTACTTATGGTCTTGGTGGGGTCATGGCTGTGTCGTTGTGGGTTGTTCTGGTGGGTGGGATGTTGAAGTCCTGTGGAGTTGTCGGTGTGTGGTGTTGCTGGCGTTCTGCAGAGCTTGTGGATATACAATGTTTTTTGTCTTTCTGTCTGATGTGTTGATGTAGAGGTTGATGTTTGTGTGGGTCACTTTGGAAGTGAGTGGAGGTACTTGAAATCCCATCATCCATGCTGTGCCCTCCTCTAAACTGCAGTTGGATGGAGTGTGGGTCATGGGGGCACTGTGTGCCAAGTTGGGTCTTTATTGGTCTTGGTTCTGGGCCACAGTGGTCTGTGGGGAATGAAGGGTTTGAAAGTACTACAAATCCCATAATCCATGGAGGTACATCAAATCCGATCATCCATGGTCCACCCTCCTCCAAACTGCAGTAGAATGTAGCGTGGGTCATAGGGGCTCTGTGTGCCAAGGTAGGTTACTGTCAATTCAGGCCATACACAATGTCCCATGAGCTGAGGCCTAGTCAGGAAAATCAAGTTAATGAAGCCTGTCAATTCAGACCATACACAATGTCCCATGAGCTGAGGCCTAGTTGGGAAAATCAAGTTAATGAAGCCTTACTGTCAATTCAGAGCGTAAACAGCATCCCATTAAGTGAGGCCTAGTCAGGGAAATCAAGTTAATGAAGCCTTACTGTCAATTAAGAGCGTAAACAGCATTCCATTAAGTGAGGCCTAGTCAGAGAAATCAAGTTAATGAAGCCTTACTGTCAATTTTGGGCGTGGTCTGTGATTTTTTGGGGTGTAAATTTTCTGTGGGAAGTGAATTGGGTGTTTGTGTTTGTGCCTCAGCCCTTTGCCTTATCCTCCTCTGACAGTTTATTATGGGTTGGAATGTTCATGCTGGCTGGCCAGTACAGGAGTTATGCAAATCCGCCCTTATTGGCAGCCAATCATGTTGTCAGAATGTAGAGGCTGGGAGAGTCGTTGGCAGCCCCGGAGGATGCTGGGAAATGTAGTTTTTTTACTCGTTGTTTTGGGGGCCTTTTAGGTTGGGGGGGGAAGTTTCTTTGCTACAAACCTACCTTGCCTCAGGCCGATTTCTGTTGGCAAATTTGGTGTCTCTGAATTGTAAGGTTTCTCTGTTTGGGACGGTCGTTCCATGACGGGACCTCCTTTATATAATAGACTAGCTGTACCCGGCACGCGTTGCTGTGCCCTATTTAGGAGATGCGAGATGTAAGGGTTGGAAATGATGTTACTTACGGTCTTGGTGGGGTCATGTAGGCATGAATTGCGCACTTTCTATGTGTGCTCCAAATGATGTCATCTGGAAGCATGAGTTGTATTGTCTTATATAGCGGAGGAAGTGTTTTGATTCTGGAGTGTGTCCACTCAGCAAAGTCTGTAGTGGTTGTGGAGGAGTGGCAAGTGGTGGTAGAGAGACTTTACCGGCTAGGCAGCACATTCCTGTTGTTTCTGCTGGGTATTTCAGGGCTTTGCAGTGTGTGCAGATGTGCGTTAGGGTGCCAATGTCGGCCTCTGGCACCATGCTGTAGTCTTCTGCAGTGTTGTATCTGAAGGCTAGGCGGTGGAAGTGGTTGTGGTGTTTTTGAAGTTTGTTTTCTGTGTTGCGACGTCGTGTTTCTGCGCTCCTTGTGCGCTGCTGTTGTGTTGCATTTCTGCGTCTTTGTTGTTCCTGGCTGCGCGCTTCTTCTTGTCGTGCAGTTCTTTGCATTTGGTTCTCAGCTGTGCATCGTGCAGTGACCTGTTGTCTGTGTCTCTGCTGCGCAGTGTGTTTCTGTTCTGGCATTTGTTCTGCCCTTTTTTGTTTGATGTATGTAGCGTTGCGAGTGTGTCGTCCAATGCTGTTATTTTTAGAAGGCATGGCTTGTCTTTTGGGTCAGTTTCTGTCTGTGTGGAAGGAAGGAATGGTTTTAGTTTGTGGTGTTTGTAGGTGTTGTGTGTACGGGGTCCCGTAAGGTTGGTGGGATGGGTTGTGATTGGAAGTTGTGTTGTGTTGTGTGGGTAGGAATTTGCTGGAGAATTGCTCCCTCAGAGTTTGGTTTTGGCAGTTTAACCCTCAAACACCAACTGAAATCTCTCAGCATTCTATCCTAGCCTTGGATGGCTCTTGCCAGCGTTGCTATGGTTACAGCAGTTATGCAAATCCGCCCTTATTGGCAGCCAATCATGTTGTTCAGAATGTAGAGGCTGGGTGAGTCGTTGGCTGCCCCGGAGGATGCTGGTAAATGTAGTTTTATTTTTACTCGTTGTTTTGGGGGCCTTTTAGGTTTTGGGGGGGAAAGTTTGTTTGCTACAAACGTACCTTGCTTGAGGCCTATTTCTGTTGGCAAGTATTGTGGTTCTGCGTTGTATGGTTTCTTTGTTTGAGGTATACATCACATGACGTGAACCCATTTATATAATAGATAACGTCACAATATTAGTAGTATCCTATTGTATCACTGTATATACAACATATTATAGCATACTTATAATATATTTCATCATAAGTATCTTATACTACAGATGGACTATCAATGGATTACCCATCGAACAAGTAGACAAATACAAATACTTGGGGAACACATTCCATTCCTCGGGTTGGTGGAACGAAAAGATAAAATCTGCAACAGACAACGTGCAAAGAGCTTGCAGAGCCATTAAGAATTTTTATTTCACCAAGGGAGGCCAATATATCCCAGCTGTCACAAAAGTGTTTGCAGCGAAAATAATTGCCCAACTTCTGTACGGCGCACAGGTATGTGCCTTCAAAAAATTGGACACTTTCGAAAAAGTCCAAACCAAATTCCTGAGAAGTATCCTAGCAACTCCATGCTGCGTCCCGAATAACACCCTACGCCTAGAAGCGGGCTTACCTTCCATGGAGGCACGAGTCCAGACACTTACACTAAACTTCTGGCTAAAGTTAAAACACTTACCCAAAGGACTGGCCCCTTTAACCCTGACAGACTCTTTTAGGTCCACATGGAAAAACACGATTCTCAGAAACCTCAAACTATCAGGGTTACAGGAAGAAGAACTAGACCTCCTGGGATATACGAATGCCAGAGTAGCAGTAAGGCGCAGAACAATGGATATAGATTAGCAAAAACACCTAGCCTGTGCCAGATACCAGCCACTATTTAAATGCAGTACTAACGTACCCTTTGCTACACAAAATTATTTAACAAATCTAACAAACCCGAAACACAGGAAAGTGTTCACTCTGGCCCGAGTTAATGCTCTGCCAACAGCGGTGCTACTGGGCAGGTACACAAAAACACCCTATCATGAACGTATATGCCCCTGCGATGCAACGGTGGTTGAATCTATAGAGCATGTGTTCTTTCACTGCCCTCTGTATGTGGATGCCCGCCTCTCCTTAATCTCGCCAATACTGTCCCGCTTACCTGGCAGATCTGAGGAATTCTACCTATGAAGCAGGTAAAACTGGGAGTTATGGAACTCCAAGTACCAAATATCTCCAAGCTGCTTATTCGTGGAACCAGCATATGAGGAAGAAAACACAATAACTGTGAAATAGATTAAAATCAAGAGTTGATTTATTTTAACTTTATATTGTTTTGGGCTTCTGTACAATGTGACGTTTGCAGATGACCGCAAAATAACCCCTATCTATCATCTCATACAAAGACATTTATACCCGTAATGGAGTCATTTCAGTCAAGCCCATCCCTATATCTTCATGGATAAAAACAATACATAATTGGCTGGTGATTACTGTTGTTACATGACATTTCATTAATCCAATAGACACCGCATAAATTATTAGCATCATCTCTCTGTCATACCTAAGATTGAGAACAATAGCCATCTATTAGTTATTTCTTTCTCACAGTGCAAGCTATCAATGCTGAGTCTCTCTGTTCCTGAATTGAAACAATATTTCCGGGCTCCCTGCCAGCAGCGGAGAAGGACGGACTCTTGCCATGCGCACTGCTGTTTCCATTCACATTAAAATTTCCATTAACTTTCATAGCTCAAACTGCACTGTTTCCACCCATCTAGCCTATATTATCTCAAATTGGGCACAGGGTGTATTAAAATGCATTAAATCACGGTGTTAGTCTTTCATTGCAAGTGCCTGTCTGATTTCTGGCACCAAAACCCTCTTTTTCAGAGTTGACACGCAAGTAGCATCACTCTCTGACTGTACTTTTTATGCTCGGAAAAGTACCAAACCTGCTTTACCTATACTGGCTGCTCGACGACAAACACAAGGAGACAACCAACCTGGTGGCCAAATATCTCATGGCCGTTCTAGCTACGAGGAACCAGCATATTAAATTGAACGCGGAAACACAATAGGCTTGATACTGTTGGTGTTAAACTGTAGAGTTGAACGGAGTTTTAACATTTATATTGTTTTATTTTCTGTACAATGTGACGTTGGTCCTTGACCGTAAATAAATATCTATCTATCTATCTATACTACATTACATTACAATTACTATATTATGATATACTGACATTCTAATATCACACTATATTATGTTATTATAATAAAACAATACATTGCAATTATGATATAATAGACTGACAACACAATAGATTACATTGTTCTACACCATAATGTGATATAACATTGAAATGATTCATTATTTCATTGATAACACCCAAGGTATAGCTTCCTGCATTGACTGTCAGCCATTCCTAGAGAAGGCCTCAGAAACCGGAACCGGAACAGACCTCCCCTTTTCCGCTTCCGGCTCTGGCTTTGTTTTGGGAGCCGGGGAGGGCAGCGCACGCGCAGTTCTCCCTGCCCTGCCATCTTGCTCTGAGGAGGCGGCGGAGGAGGAGGGTAAGTGCCGGGCTCCTCCTCAGGCTTCTTCGGGAGGCAGGGCCGGCCAGGGCCCCATGTTGCTCCGGGAGGGGAAGGAAGGGCAGGGCTGCCTGGCCGGCTTCGGGGACGAGGCCCAAACCCTCCTACCCACTCGGGGGGCTTTCCCTCGGCCTGCAGGCCTTCAAGCAAGGCCCTGATTGTGTCGTCGAAGGCCTCCATGGCCTGAATCGCCGGGTGGCTGTGAGTTTCTCGGGCTCTGTGGCCATGCTCCTGTAGCATTCTCTCCTGACGTCCCGCCTGCATCTGTGGCAGGCATCCCCAGGCGTTCTGTGGAGAGTGAGGCCAGTGGAATGTGTATACATGAATTTTGTGTTTGTGTCTATATATTTGTGTGTGTGTGTGTGTGTTTATCTCGACGTTACTTCGTCGAACGAAGATTCTTTAGGAAGGACTCGTCCCACGCTTCTTACCACCGCGTTGATGACTAAAAAGGCCAATCTGAGATAGGCAAGTCCGGTTGCAGAAAGCACAGCAGAAAGGTCTCCTTGGGTGATGTCGTTTTCCAAGTTGCGGTTCTTTCTGCGTTGTCGAGACCCGTTCGGCGTGTCTTCTCGAAAGAGGCCGCAGCATTGTGGGTAGTGCGTCCCCATGCCTCCCGATATGACCATTGTTGGTGATCAATCTGGCCGAGCCTGAGGTGTTGTTTCAGGGAGTCCTTATGTCTCTTTTTGGGGGCACCTCTCTTGCGCTGACCTGTGGCGAGTTCACCATAGAGTAGTATCTTTGGGAGGCGGTGGTCCTCCATCCTAAAGACCATGTGCCCTGCCCAGCGCAGCTGTGTTCTCAATAGCATGGCCTCAACGCTGGTGACCCCTGCAACATTCGTCACATAGTCGGTCCAGTGTATATTTAGGATTGTGCGAAGACAGCGCTGATGAAAGCGTTCGAGGAGTCGTAGGTGTTGGCGATAGGTGACCAATGTTTCAGACCCATAGAGGAGAATAGACAGTACGATAGCTCTGTACACACTGATTTTGGTGCTTTGCCTCAGGTGCTTGTTGCTCCAGACTCTTTTGTGAAGCCTTCCGAATGCACTCTATGCCTTTGCTAATCTGTGACCTATCTCTTTGTCAATCTTGGCGCCTGAAGAGATGATGCTTTCCTGGGAGGTGAACTGCTGAACGGACTTAAGCACAGATGTGCCTATGCTGACGTGGGGATGATGGTGTTCTTCCTGTGTTGCGGGCTGGTAGAAGACTTCCGTTTTCTTCAGGCTGACTTCCAGCCCAAACAACTCTGCAGCTGTTGCAAAGCAGGATGTTAGGTGCTGCAGGGCTGCTTCTGAATGGGCGACAAGGGCAGCATCGTCAGCAAAAAGCTGCTCACGGACTAGATAGTTTAGAGTCTTATTTGTGTGTGTGTGTGTATATACACATACACACACAAACACACACACACTACCTTGGGGACCCAGTGGTGCCTGGGTAATTTGAGAAAGGCATTGTGGGCCAAGGTTCATACGAGGGCGGGTCAATAAGTCCGTGACTTTTTGAATTTCCCGCCTCTGAACTGAAAGGGCAACACTGCTCCTGTCAACAGGCATCTGTCAAAATGTGAACAAGCTGTGTTTGACAGCCATTGATAGCAGACTACCGTGGGATTTGAGGAGAAAATGGAAAAAAGTGGATTTCGTGTGCTCATTAAGCATTATTTTTGCGGAAAGAACCCATCACACAAACCAAGGCTCAGCTTGATAAATACGATGGGGACTCTGCACCATCCATTTCAATGGTAAAAAAGTGGTTTACTGAATCTTGTGGCCGTACAAGCAAGGAATATGTCGAATGTTCTGGATGCCAAGTTGAGGTCTCTACACCCGAAACAATTGAAAAAAAATTACGATATGGTGTTGGCCGATCAGATTGAAAGTGCGAGAGATTGTGGAAGCCATAGGCATCTCACGTGGCTCAGTGGTTTCAATTTTAAATGATCACTTGGGTATGAGAAAGCTGTATATACAATATATCGGGCTTGGCCTCATGTAAGCTGCCCCAAGTCCCCTCGAGGAGATGGTGGCGGGGTATAAATAAATAATATAATAATTATTATTATTGAAGCAGGGTGGTTGATCAGTTTGAGCTCCTGTTTGTGTGATATAGTATCCACCCAATTTTACAGATATGCCATTTGCAAATAATAATAATACTTTATTTATACCCCGCCACCATCTCCCCAAGGGGACTCGGGTCGGCTTACATGAGGCCAAGCCCAACAACACATCAATAAACAACAAATCAGTATAGCAAATAAAAACAGTGCAATTAATATAACTCACATATAAACAATAACACACAAATAACACACAAAGATTAAAACCTTATGGCCAGGCCAGATGCAATATATTAAAATTTAAGAATAGCACTGGGCATGAACAGAGGTAGGATGTATCTAAGCATGAGGGTTTTACAGGATAATGTAGGGCAGTGTTTCCCAAGTAGTGTGCCATGGCAAATTATCAGTGTGCCGTGAGAAATTACAGTGTGGAAAGAGAGAAAGTCTAGCAGGAAACTTCAGGCAGCAGAAATGAGGCTTTCCTGGCCGAAGCAGCAGTGCCAGCCAGCCTGGCTGCAGTCAGGGAGAGCCCTCAGCGTCCAGAACTTTCCTCCCTCCTCTCTCTCTCTCCCCCCTTCCTTCCTTCCTTCCCTCCCTCTCTCCCCAAGGGCTACCTGGCCAGGCTGTGGCCCCTCCTGCTTCCTGGCTCCTGGCACTCTTCTGCTCTCCTCCCCTCCGGCAGCAAGGAGGAGGAGAGGGAGGAGGAGTCCACGGGAGCTGCCCCCGTCCGACCCCGCTCCCGGAGGCTTGAGGCGAGGCTTTCTGCCCTCTAGCCCCTCCGCGCCGGGGAAGGGGAGCAACCCCTCATCTCCTGGCCTCTCCTGGCTGGGCTCCGGGTTCGGGAAGGAGAGCTGGGGGTGGCGACAACTGCGAGCCTCCGCTGCAGTTTGTTCCGAGGCTCGGAGCCACCCTGTGTGCTCAATTCCTATTCGTCCTGCTCAGCCGAGCCTGCGTGCGCTCGACCACTCAGCGCAGCTCTCCCCGCGGGACGGTGACAGGCCTCCTGCGTGTGGGCCTCGTGCGGGGGGTTGCGGATGCAGCAGCGTCACGAGGGGGGAGGGTGGCAGTTAGTAAAATGACAGTTAGAGTGTCATTTTGTGTCGTTTTGGTTGGTGGTGTGGCCCAGGATTTTGTAAATGTAAAAAATGTGCCACGGCTCAAAAAAGGTTGAAAATCACTGATGTAGGGAAACCAACCCAACGGGTAGTTAAAGTGCTTCTGAGGACATTTTGCAGGGAATTGGTTGGAGCAGGGCATTGTTTCCTTAATTTTTCCGGGAAGGCACACTGGAATAGCCATGTTTTCAGGCTCCTCCTAAAGACTGCCAATGTGGGGGGCTTGTCTAAGGTTTGCCTGAGCAATTTCACCCAGCCCTCACAGTTTTTTTTCTTGGAATTAGGACTTTTCTTAGCTTTTGTTGTCAAAGGCTCTGGAACAGCTGCTGCCTTCACTCTATGAGTTTCTGTGGTGTGTGTTTCCTTCTCAGTACGTGTGACATAGCTATCTGGGACCTTTCAAGGTGATAGAAAACAGTGTTGATTTCAGTGGCCTAAAATTGTTATGCAGACCAACTGTAGAATAAGGTCACTACGTCTTGATGAATAATATGCAACTGTACTTGGAAGCAAAATCGTATCGACCAGATTTTGGGGATTACGGAGGTGGCCGTTTAAAACTTCTTGTCTTACATTTTTGTGAATCCCGACCATTTGCCATGCTGAGAGGGCTTTTGACAGTTCAATTCTAGTCATGTTTTGGAGATCACTCATCTAAAGGAAGAAGCAGTACTACTTACTGGCTCACTGTGAATACTACTTACTGGCTCACTTACGAGACCCCCTGGGAAAGATTATCAACAGCTCCCTTGAGCAAGGAGTATTCCCAGGGGGTTTGAAAGAGGCAATGGTAAGACCGCTGCTGAAGAAGCCGAATTTAGATCTTTCGGCTCCCTCCAATTACCGACCTGTGTCTAATTTGCCTTTTTTAGGCAAGGTAATTGAGAGGGCAGCAGCGGATCAGCTGCAGCGATACTTAGAAGACACAGCTGGTCTTGATCCCTTCCAGTCCGGCTTCCGTATTGGGCATGGGACGGAGACCGTGCTTGTCACCATTACAGACCAACTTTGCCGCCAGTTGGACCAGGGCGGGTCAGCCCTGCTTGTCTTGTTAGATCTGACAGCAGCGTTTGACACTGTAGATCATGCATTGTTGAGCCCACCGCCTTAGCCATGACTGGAGTCAGGGGACTGCCCTTCAGTGGGTGGCCTCCTTCCTCCAGGGCCGGGGACAACGGGTGGAGGGGGCGGGAGGTCTCTGGGAGGTCCCCACTTGATTGTGGGGTCCCCAGGGGCCATCCTCTCCCCTTTATTCAACATCTATATGCGCCCCTGGCCCAGCTGGCCCGCGACTTTGGTCTGGAGTGTTATCAGTACGCTGGATGACACCCAGCTTCTGCTGAGAATAGACAGCAGGCAGGATGCCGTACCCGATTGTTTCCATCTATGCCTGGAAGCCGTGACTGGATGGCTGCGTGCCAGCCGGCTGAAGGTGAATCCGTCGAAGACGGAGATTCTGTGGCCTGGTCGCCTGGGCTGGATGAGTGCCGGTTGCCTACCCTGGATGGCGAGCAACTTAGCCCGTCACCCTTGGTTAAGAGCTTGGGTGTCAAGTTGGACTCCTTGCTGACCATGGAGGCCCAGGTCTCCGTGGTCAGCAGGACGTCGTTCTTCCACCTACGACAGGCTAGGTGACTGGCCCCCTACCTGTCCAGGGACGATCTGGCCACGGTGATCCAAGCGACGGTCATCTCGAGGCTGGACTACTGTAACGCCCTCTACGTTGGCCTTCCCTTGGCGACAGTCCGGAAACTCAAGCTGGTGCAGAATGCCGCGGCTCGCTTGCTGGTGGGAGCACCAGTGAGGGAGCACAGTCCTCCCATCCTCCGGCACCTGCACTGGCTTCCTATCGAGTACCGGATTGCCTTCAAGGTGCTGGTTTTAACCTTTAAGGTCTTGCACGGTCTAGGGCCTGTGTACCTGATGGACCGCCTTACCCCGTATGTTCCCCCGAGATCACTGCGCTCGGAAGAGCAAAACTTATTGGTTATACCATCGTCCCACGCCTGCCACCTGTCCAGCACAAGACAGAGAGCTTTCTCTGCGGCGGCTCCAGTACTCTGGAATTCACTCCCCGACCATGTCCGAATGGTCTCCAAGCTCCTCCCTTTTCGAAGAGAATGTAAGACGGCTCTCTTCAGGCTAGCGTTTGGGTAAATCTAAACTCAACTGGTTCGTCTCGCTTGGCTAAGAAATCGTAGCCTGTAACATCTAGGTTATGTATTGTGTTTTACTGTTTTTACTGTATGTTTTATTGTATGTTTTTATTGCTTATCTGCTTGTGATCCGCCCCGAGCCTGCTGGGAGGAGCGGAATATAAAACCGATGAAATAAAAAAAAAAAAAAATAATAGATGATTTGAGTTACAGTCTGGAGAATTGTGTACTCAGTCATTTCCTTTGCCATCTTTATACAGTGCCTCTGCCATGGGGAACACCACGAGTGAGAGGGTGTCTGGGGAACGCCACAGCTCCAAATCTCACCGTTCTGATGGAGGCAGTAGCAGCCAACATGCTAAGGATCATTCAAACAAGATCATGGTTGGAAGCACGGATGATCCCAATGTCTTTAGCACACATGAGTCCAAGGTACAGGCATGGTTTTTCATAGCAATTCTGACTCTCAGAGAGACTCTGCTTGTTCATGCTTTTTGACTTTTCCAAGACATCAATACAAACAGCATTACCTGCAAAATATTTTTGAGATATGTGAGTGGAATCAACAGGCTTACCAAGCCGTTGCATAAAATAATGTTCCTGCGTCTTTGCTATGCCTTTCCAGACCCCACGCCGTCTACATTGCCAAACAAAGCTAACAGAATTCTACCAGAAAGGCCAGTAATTCTTAAGTGGGATCAATTGCACAGTCATTTTTAAAGCAGCAAAAAAACAAACAAACAAAAAACAACAACTTGTTTTAAACATTCGATTGCTTTTATGTAATTTGCTAATCCATAATCTGCATATGTATGGCATGCCATTAATCAGGCATAGATATAAAACAGTTCGATCCCCAAAATTTGTTTTCCCCGTTTCAGGTCTTTCTTCCTCCTTTGTTATCATTATACCAGGGCTGCTCAGGAAGTCAATCGCGATCGACTAGTCGATCCTAAGCCCATATGAAGTCGATCCCAGCTGGATGGGGCGATTTTGCCCTGCGCACACGCACTCGCCGCTGCGCGCACCTGGGAATGCGCTCTCTCAATCTCTTTGCCATCTTCCTCCTTCCTGCTGCGTGCTTTCATGAAGCAGGAAGTCCCCATCCCTTCCTGCTTCCTGCGTGTGTAGCAGGCCCCTCCCACGCACGCAGTAGGAAGTGCGCTCCTGCTGCGTGCGTGGGAAGGGCTTGCTGCGCACGCAGGAACTAGGAAGGGATGGCAACAGGAAGGGGATCTTCCTTGCCTGCCCACGAACGCTCTCTCCATCTCCTCGCCGCTGCGTTCGCTAAGCAGGAAGTCACCATCCCTTCCTGCCATGTGTGTGTGCAAGCCCCTCCCAGCAGGATGCGCGCTCCTGACTTGGATGCGTGCCCCTCCCATGGTGACTTCGTGCTTGACGAATGCAGCAGCGAGGAGATGGAGAGAGCGTTCGTGGGCAGGCGAGAAAGATCCCCTTCCCGTTGCTATCCCTTTCTGCTGCTTGCGCAGCAAGCCCCTCCCACGCACACAGCAGGAGCGCGCTTCTTGCTGCATGCATGGGAAGGGCCTGCTGCGCACGCAGAAAGCAGGAAGGGATGGAGACTTCCTGCTTGGCAAACGCAGCGGTGAGGAGATGGAGAGAGCATTCGTGGGCAGGCAAGGAAGAAGCCCCGCGCAGCCGGAAGGTGGTAGCAGGAGTGTGCGCGCGTGTGCGCCAGGTAGATCTTTTCAACTTGGTTGTTCATATAGTAGCTCGCATCCTGAAAAAGTGTAGGCACCCCTGATTATACAGTAGAGCTTCGTTTATTCAACATAAACAGGCCGGCAGAACACTGGATAAGCAAAAATGTTGGATAATAAGGAAGGATTAAGAAAAAGCCTATTAAACATCAAATTATTATTATTATTTAAAACTTTTATATCCCGATCTTCTCTACCTCCATAGAGGAACTCAGACCAGCTAACAGCAAAGATTTAATGCCAAAATACAGTCTAAAAACATCATACAAACAATAAAGGATTAAAATACAAGTAGATGAAAATGCATATAAACCAGGTTGGCAAGATAAAATTGGTCCGCATACGTCAGTGATTTTCAACCTTTTTTTGAGCCACGGCACATTTTTTACATTTGCAAAATCCTGGGGCACACCACCAACCAAAATGACACAAAATGACACTCTAACACAGTCATACATATAGCTAATATGTTTAAAAATGTAATTATACACTCACTTAGTGTGAAACCTAGGCCTGTTTCGATGAACGCAAAATAGATATCCTGGCAGGAATGGCAGAAAGACACACACAAAGCTCTTGCTCAACAGCTGTCAGTCTCTCTTGCTTGTCTAGCTGTGATCCCAAATTGCCACTGTCACTTGATGCGCAGCTGCAGCACTAACTCTAACTTTGTTTACTTAGCCACGTCTGAGCGAATCCAAGATGGTGCGACCATAGCACTCTCACGTCACTTCTAAGGTGACGCGAGAGTGCTATGGTTCCATTTCTTAAAGGGACAGATGCGCCTTATAGTTTATATATGAATGAAGTTCGAAAATAGTTTCCCACGGCACACCTGTTGATCTCTCACGGCACACTAGTGTTCCATGGCACACTGGTTGAAAATCACTGGCATACGTAATCGATAATTTTAGCCTATTGTTGGTCTCAGCCATTATTCCGGGAATGCTTCTTTCCATAGCCAGGATTTCACTAGCTTCCCGAAGGTCAGGAGAGAGGGGGCAGATCTAATCTCAGTTGGGAGGGAGTTCCACAGCCGAGGGGCCACCACAGAAAAGGCCCTGTCTCTAGTCCCCACCAGGCGCGTTTGCGAATGTGTTGGGATTGAGAGCAGGGCCCCTCCAGAAGATCTTAACAACCTTGATGGTTCGTAGGGGAGAATACGTTCGGACAGGTAAACTTTGCCGGAACTGTATAGGGTTTTGTAGGTGAACACCAGCACTGTGTATTGTGCTCGGAGGCTAATGGGCAGCCAGTGGAGCTGGCGCAACAGATTATGTTATGATTTTACAAATTAAGCACCAAAAATCATGTTTTACAACAAATTGACAGAAAAAGCAGTTCAATACATTGTAACGTTATAGTCATAATTGCTGTATTTACGAATTAAGCCCCAAAACATCGTAATGTATTGAAACAGCTGTGGATCCAGGTGGGAAACAGAACATTGGATAAGCGAGATTCTACTGTATATAATTATATTTATACCTCGCTTTATCTCTCCCGAGGAAGACTCAAAGCGGCTTAACATAAAGGTAGTAGTACACAATTTAAAATATACAAATGTACAAACATTTAAACATCATTACCTCTAGTTTAAGAGTAGGCAGGCAGCTAGGGAAACAAGCCAGTGACAATTTCAGATGAAACAAGCTGTGATTCCATTGAGTCAAAGTTTTGTAAATCAAGAAAGCTTAGAGATAGCTATCATACCATGGTTTGTTTACAGAATAGTTTGGATACAACAAGAAACCAAACTTACTTTGCTTAATTCTAAACATGACCAGCAGACACTTGCTAAGGAAAAAGAGAAGGCAAATGTTTAGTCATTGTACCATCATGGCTGTAAGACCCGAGTATGCTTTGCCATTATTTGGTAAGAAAAATTCTGCTTTCTTTAACAGGCCGGGGAAAAAGGAATTTTTCTCATGAGTCTGATTATGTCATCTATGCCAGTGTTTCTCAACCAGTGTGCCGTGGCACACTAGTGTGCCGTGAGCGATCATCAGGTGTGCCGCGAGAAAAGCTCTCTGCCCCCCTTCCTTCCCCCCTCCTCCTGCCGAACTCCTGCTACTTGGGAGAGGAGGAGGAAGGGCCGAGCGGCGACGAAGAAAAAGAAGAAGGGGCCTGGGCGCTGCCTCCTTCGGCCGTTTCCCCAGCCTCCAATCCGCCATGACTCCCACCACGACTATCACCCCTTGCTCGCTGAAGCCGCGCGGAGGAGGAGCCCTGCCTACTGAAGCCTGTCCACCACTCATGCTTCTCCTGTGGGAGAACTGAAGCCGCGTGGAGGGGGCGGGGCATGGCACGGCCTGGCTCCTCCCCCTCCCCCGGCTTCGGCACTCCCAGCAGCTGCTCCCAGCAGGTCACCATCCCCCAGCCGTTCTTTACTGTGTTAGAGTGTCGTTTTGGTTGGTGGTGTGCCCCCGGATTTTTTTAATGTTAAAAGTGTGCCGCGGCTCAAAAAAGGTTGAGAAACACTGATCTATGCATCTAGGACAGTGATTTTCAACCAGTGTGCCGCGGAACACTAGTGTGCCATGAGAGATCATCAGGTGTGCCGTGGGAAATTATTTTCGAACTTCAGTCATATATAAACTATAAGGGGCACCTGTCCCTTTAAGAAATGTAACCATAGCACTCTCATGTCACCTAAGAAGTGACACGAGAGTGCTATGGTCACGCCATCTTGGATTTGCACAGACGCGGCTAAGTAAACAAAGTTAGAGTTAGTGCTGCAGCTGTGCGTCAAGTGACAGTGGCAATTTGGGATCACAGCAAGACAAGCGAGTGACAGTGATGGAGAATTTTTTGAGAAGGGAAAATACAAATGCCGAACAGGACCCTGGACAAAATTATGACACAGATGAAGGCCCTAATATGAGTGGTGGACAAAAGAAAAAAGAAAAGACTCTGAGCTCAAAACAGGCCAGGTTTCACACTGAGTGTATAAATACATTTAAAAACATATTAACTGTATGTATTACTGTGTTAGAGTGTCATTTTGTGTCATTTTGGTTGGTGGTGTGCCCCAGGATTTTGTAAATGTAAAAAATGTGCCGCGGCTCAAAAAAGGTTGAAAATCACTGATCTAGGATATTAGTTTACGTTTTCTTTTTAGTGTCACTCTTGTGTACTGGCAATCTCGTAGAACAGGGCTGTCCAACGTCTACCGGACCTGTGGCCGGAATTCCAGTTACTGATGACCTGGGGGGCCGAAGGGTCTGCCTCCGCCTCCGCCCCCTCCCCGGCTCCACCCCAGCTCCGCCCCCTCCCTGGCTCCGCCCAGGCTCCGCCCCCAGGCTCCGCCCTCTCCCCGCCTTGGAGGTGTCTGTGGAGGACACCGGGGCTTTGACTTGGAGATAGAGATGAACACCAAAATCCCAGTCTCAAGTCCCAGTCCCTGCTTTGAACTGGATTATATTGCAGTGTGGACTCGGGGCCCTTCACACAGCCATATAACTCAGAATATCCAGGCAGGAAACCCCACAAAACCTGCTTTGAACTGGATTATATTGCAGTGTGGATTCAGGGCCCTTCCACACAGCCATATAACCCAGAATACCTGCTTTGAACTGGATTATCGGAGTCCACACTCATATAATCTGGTTGAAAGCAAATAACATGGGATTTTATTCAGATGTGTGGAAAGGAAGTCAAATAAGAAGCCAGGGCCCTTCCACACAGGCCTATCACCCTGAATGATAAGGCATAATATTCATTCTGCCTCTGCTAATAATAATAATAACAACAACAGGTTCCTGGAGTAGGAGACCTCCAAGGGCCATCCAGGGTCATCCAGTCCAATCTCCTTCTGCCATAAGGGGAAAACACAATCAAAGCATTCCTCACAGATGGCCATTCAGCCTCTGATGATAATAATAATAATTACAATGGGTTCCTAGAATAGGAGACCTCCAAGGGCCATCGAGTCCAACCTCCTTCTGCCATAAGGGGAAAACACAATCAAAGCATTCCTCACAGATGGCCATTCAGCCTCTGATGATAATAATAATAATAACAACAACAACAACAATGGGTTCCTAGAATAGGAGACCTCCAAGGGCCATCCAGTCCAATCTCCTTCTGCCATAAGGTGAAAACACAATCAAAGCATTCCTCAGCCATGTTGAATCAAACCTAAACTCTCATGAGAGCAACAGAAAGTACTGAACCTTGAGTTTGGGAGTTGTAGTTCTCCTCCATCCAGAGAGCACTGTGGACTCAAATAATGATGGATCAGGACCAAACTTGGCACGAAGCCTCAGGAGAGGAGGAAGCCGGAAAGGGAATGGGTGAGCACCCCCCGTGCTCTGAACTCGGCCCCGCCCCTTTTCGCTCTGGCCACGCCCCTCACTCGTGCACTCTCTCTCTCCTTCCCTCTTTCCTTCAGGTGGTGGAAGGGGGAAGGAATGAAAGGGGGAAAGAGAGAGAGAAGGAGGGAGGGAGAGGGAGAGGGGGGAGGGAGGGAAGTAGGAGGAGGAGGAAGAGAGCCTGCTCCTCCTCCCTGCCCCGCCCCACCCCCCCCCCCGCGAAAAAAATAAATAAAAATATTCCGAAAAATATTCCAAAAAAATATTCCAAAAATATTTTTTTAAAAAAATTTTTAATCTTAAAAGGCAGATATCTTGCAGGAGGGTAGGGGGCCGTGGGGAAGGGGCTGGGTGGCCGTATACAGCCTGGGGGCCGCCAGTTGGACAGCCCTGTCGTAGAAAATGCAGCTATCTTTTTCCTACTTCAGCTTCCTGGAGAAAAGGAATTTGTGTCATGGCATCATGACTTGGATGAGTCAGTAAAGCCATATCAGCAGGCTCGCCCCACTGTGATTCGTTGGACTGATGGAGGCAAGGAAGTCTTCATCTCGGGATCCTTCAACAACTGGAATGCAAAGATACCTTTAATTAAAAGGTAAGAAAAATGATACGTGACTTTAACTTGCCTGAAACTCTGCGAGTGTGTATTTGGAAAGATGGGTTGTTTTTTTCTCCCGTCCTATATAGAGCATTTATACTAAAATGAGCTACACCTGCTCTCATTGCTCATTGTGTACATCAGTTAAATACAGAATTTATAGTCAGCTTTCCATAGTCATGGGTTCTCTATCACAGATTAAACCATCCATGGCTTTGTGCGTATGTGTGTATGTATGTACTCCAAAAAGGAAACCTTGATTATGCCATGTTGTATAAGGGACATCCTTTTACTAGACCATTAGCATATATACCTTGCATTGCCCAAGTATTGCCCCTTACTTTTATCTCTTCTGTCTCTTTATTTACTTCCTTCCTCGCATACCTTTTCTCCTTTCCTTTCACCCCCCCCCCCCCCGGAGTCTCCGCAGAGAGATATAAAAAAAGGTTTTTTTGTTGTTTGTTCTCTTTCTTCCTTATCTCCTTTTTATTTCTTCCATTTTCTCTTCTCCTTTCCTGTTCTGTCTGTCCTTCCCTCCCTCCCCTTTTCCAGCTCTGAGATAGCAACACAGCTTTCTTTGTGGCTCTTTCTTTCCTTCCTTCCTCTCTTCTCCTTATGCACATGTCACCTTTCCTTCCCAGTAACATTACAGCGCAAAACAAATACAAACCCAGGGAAAGCTGCTTTGCGCAAATACAAACCCAGGGAGAGCTTGCTGGGGAAATGGCTCCCGAGTGGGAGGCTGCTGGGGCGGTCTGGCCCGACCTGTCTTAAAGGGCCAGGCCTCCTTTTCTGCTGTGCTTCTTTGGAGAGCGAGACCAGGACAGCCATGGCAGGACTCAGCGGCCGCCGCCTGCTGTGTGCGAGGGGAGAGGGGCGCGCACACACGTGTTTGGAGTGAGTGAGGGGGTTGCATGCGTGCATGTGCGCTGTCAGGCTCTCAACAAGTACTGCCAGTGTGCGGCTCACATTGACTGAAAGGAAGGCAGGAAGGGTGCTGTGTTCTCTCTCTCTCTCTCTCTCTCTCTCTCTCTCTCTCCGTAGTGGGGGAAGGGAAGGGAAGAGGCAGAGGAAAGCGAAGCCATGTTCTGCGGCACTGCTTGCTCCTGGCCTCCTCTTCTCCCCCCTCCCTTCCCCTCCGTTGCCCGCCAGCCTGCCTGCCGGGGCCCGCCTACCAGCACCCTTAGGTGGGCCGGACAGAATCGGCCGGGGGCCCGAATCCGTCCCGCGGGCCGGAAGATGACCAGGTCTCGCCTAGATAGATCTACTCTGTTGTTCCTGCTGAATTGCTGCCCTCCAGGTTCCTCCTGTCACTATAAAAAGTGTACAAGGAGAGCCTGCCGTTTAATTCCTCATTTACCACTGAATCGGTGGTCTGCTTCATCCAAAAGCATTTGAGCTTTTGCTATGACATTGGATGCTACGAATCCTTTTCTAGTTTATGGCTCACTAAGTACACACAGTACTTACAATTAATACTTTAGAACAGTGTTTCTCAACCTTCCTAATGCCGCCACCCCTTTAATCCAGTTCCTCATGTTGTGGTGACCCCCAACAAGAAAATTATTTTCGTTGCTACTTCATAACTGCAATTTTGCTCGTGCTATGAATTATAATGTAAATATCTGATATGCAGGATGTATTTTCATTCAGTGGACCAAATTTGGCACAAATATCCGATACAACCAAATTTGAATACTGGTGGAGTTGGGGGGGGGGGGTTGATTTTGTCGTTGGAGTTGCTGGGATGTATAGTTCACTGACAATCAAAGAGCATTCTGAACCCCACCAATGATAGAATTGGGCCAAACTTCCCACACAGAACCACCATGACCAACAATAAATACTGTGTTTTCCGATGGTCTTTGGTGACCCCTCTGACACCCCCGGGTTGAGAAATGCTGCATTAGAAGTGTATACAGTAATTCTTCACATACAATCTCTTAGTTGGAAATGTGAGAACCCCAATTCTTACTTAGATGCAAGTGGTGGCTTTATGAAGCTTTCGGGTGCTGTCTCTCAAATCTGGATTTCTTCCTCTCCTTTTAGCCACAATGACTTTGTTGCTATTCTGGATCTTCCTGAAGGGGAACACCAGTATAAATTCTTTGTAGATGGCCAGTGGGTTCATGATCCATCTGAGGTAATTCTTTCCCTTTCCTTTAGTTGTCCTTCTACCCTGCAGCTCTTTTTACTAAGCTTATTTTGCCTCTGTTGCTGTGAGTTTTTCAGGGTTTTTCAGCAAGCTCTCCTCCCGCACTCTTCCCTCCTCCCCCGCTGTTGTGCTGGGTTTGGCGGGGGTCCGCCCTGCATCCCGCCTCTCTTTTGGTCGTCTTTCCTCTCTGTTAGGGGGGAGGGCTCGTGGGGGGTTGCGCCTGCCCCCTCCCTCCCTTTCTTGGCTTCCGATCGGGCAAACTTGGGCCCTCCAGGTGCTTTGGACATCAACTCCCACCACTCCTAACAGCCTCAGGCCCCTTCCAATTGGGCAAGGAAAGGTCCTGGCCTGCCGTGCATGCACACCCGGCCTGCCCTGGTCCTCCCCGCCTCCCTTGCTGCAGGTTTCGGGCCCGGTAGGGCCCACCACGCAGTGTTTTCCGCGGCCAAGGGCTGCTTTCCGGCAACTCCTTGGGTGGGGAGGGGCCTGCGGCCTGGCATCCGGCCTTTTTGTTTGGGTGTTCTTTGCTCTTGTTGGGGCCTGCCGCGCTGGGAGCCAGATGGAATCGTCAAAAGAGCCATATATGGCTCGCGAGCCATAGGTTCACGGCCCCTGTGCTAGTGACTCTGGAAATTGAGTCTTGGCTACTTCCAAAGTTTCCTACCTATTCCCCCATAACAATTATGAAATTCAGAAGAAATGCAATACTGACACAAAATAATGTGTTGTTGGAGGCTTTCATGTCCGGAATCACGTTTGCTGTGAATTTTCCAAGCTGACTGGCCATGATCCAGAAGCATTCTCTCCTGAGGTTTTGCCCACATCTTTGGCAAGCATCCTCACAAGTGTGATGTCTGTTGGAAGCTAGGCAAGTGAGGTTTATATATCTGTGGAAGGTCCAGGGTCGGAGAAAGAACTCTTGTCTGCTTGAAGCAAGTGTGAATGTTGCAACGGGCCACCTTGATTAGCATTTATTTATTTATTTATTATTCGGGTTTCTATGCCGCCGACTCCCTGAGGCTCGCGGCGGCTCACAGGAACCGAAGGTACAACTACACACAAGCAATGCGATAAAACATCTAAGACAATTAAACAGTTAAAACAGCAAAATACAAAACCCCCAGGTACAGTTCAGAAATTAGATAGCGTGACACCCCAGGACAGCGGCTAAAGCGGAACATGGGCAGGAACTACTCACCGAAGGCCTGCTTAAACAAATAAGTTTTGCAGGCGCGTCTAAACGGGAGCAGGTCCTTTATAGCCCGCGTTCCAGCCGGGAGGGCGTTCCACAGCGTAGGAGCTATAACGGAGAACGCCCTCGGCGAGTAGATGTCAGTTTAGCCAATTTCGCCGAGGGTATCTCTAACAAATTAGCATCCTTGGAGCGTAGTGATCTCGGGGGACAGTGTGGGGTGAGTCGGTCCCTCAAGTACGCTGGCCCCAGGCCATGCAAGGCCTTAAAGGTAAGAACCAACACCTTGAAGGAGATCCGGTGCTCGATTGGGAGCCAGTGCAGATCCTGCAAAACAGGTGTGATGTGGCGGCCTGCTGGGGTTCCAGACAGGAGCCGGGCGGCAGTGTTCTGCACCAGCTTGAGCTTCCGGGTCACCGACAAAGGAAGGCCAACGTAAAGCGCGTTACAGTAATCCAGCCTTGAGATGACCGTAGCTTGGATCACCGTGGCCAGGTCATTCCGGGAGATAGGGGCCAGCCTCCGAGCCTGTCGCAGATGAAAAAAGCAACCTTGCTGACCGCGGAGACCTGGGCCTCCATGGTCAGCTGGGAGTCCAGATGGACCCCCAGGCTCTTAACGGAAGGCGATGGGCATAGCGCCACACCGTCCAGGGTCGGAAGCTGGACAGCTACACCACCCGAGCGGCCCGACCACAAGATCTCCGTCTTCGCCGGATTCACCCTCAACCTACTGGCACGCAGCCATCCATTTAATGGCCTTGTAGCTTCAAAGTCTGGCTGGTTGCTGTCTGGGGGATCCTTTCTTGAGAGGTGTTAGTAACATTCACGCTTGCCTCAAGCAGACGAGTTCTTCCTCCCACCTTGGACATTCCACAGATATATAAACAGATATACAGAGTATTCAGCCGTATGAAGTCAAGATAGGATCACCATTGCCCACCTTTGTCTTGCTTCGTGAGGAAAATGTCATTGCAGTGTGTTGCATGTATTTCAGAAAGTGGAGGCATGCCACGCAGATGCAACATGTGTTTTGATGTCTTATTTTTCAGCCAGTGGTGACGAGTCAGCTGGGGACTATTAACAATCTGATTCATGTCAAGAAGTCTGACTTTGAAGTGTTTGATGCTTTAAAGGTGGACTCCCTGGAAAGTTCAGAGACTTCTTGTCGAGGTGACTTTACATTACATTACATTACATTAGTGTGAATATTCAAAATGCTGGTGTTCTGTGGCTCCCTTTCTTATGCTTTCTCAATTTTTAATAGACCTTTCTGGCTCTCCTCCTGGAACATATAGCCAAGAAATGTACGTTTATAGGCCTGAGGAGCGTTTCAAATCTCCACCGATTCTTCCTCCTCATCTTCTCCAGGTCATCCTTAATAAAGATACTAACATTTCAGTGAGTATTAGTCCGCACAGTCCGTGAGTATTAAGTGTTCCAAAGTGCTTTGATGTTGGGAAGGGTCAATATTCTCTAAAGCAGTGTTTCCCAACCTTTTTTGAGCCGTGGCACACTTTTAACATTAAAAAAAATCCAGGGGCACACCACCAACCAAAATGACACTCTTAACACAGTAAAGAACGGCTAGGGGATGGTGGCCTGCTGGGAGTGCCGAAGCTGGGGAGAGGGGGCGGAGCCAGGCTGCGCCATGCCCCGCCCCCTCCCCCGGCTTCCGCTCTCCCACAGCTTCTCCAGCCTTGAGGGGCAATGCCAAGCCAGGGCTGCTTCAGCCTCCCGATACGTTTCATAGATCTGTGTGGCCTCTTTCGCTGCCTCCCTCCGCAAAAGCAGAGCACTGGGCGGAAGTGATTGAGTCGGCGTTTTGGCGTTGGCTTGGATTTATCGCGAGAACAAAGCCGGAAGCTCCACGTCGGTGAATTGGGCAGTGAGCAAACCTGGGAGCATCGGGAGGCTGAAGCATTCACAGGTTTCCAAGAAACAAATTGAGCCTCTCTGCTTGGAAATGTTTTGGGGTTTTTTGTTTTTTTTTTACTATTTTACTGGATTTTTCGAGAGTTGCCTCCCCACCTCCCAAGCAACTGTTTACAACAGCTTCATGAAATCCATAGTTAACTGGAAGCAAGTTTCACTCAGGGTGAAATTTCACAAATGTCTGGAGAACAAGCTCTATGAGGAGTGGCTTGAAGAGCTGGGCATTTTTAGCTTGAAGAAGAGAAGGCTGAAAGAAGATATCATAGCCATGTATAAGTATGTGAGAGGAAGTCATATATATGTTGTGTTCATCGAAACAGGCCCAGGTTTCACACTGAGTGTATAAATACATTTAAATACATATTCACTATATGTATTACTGTGTTAGAGTGTCATTTTGTGTCATTTTGGTTGGTGGTGTGCCCCAGGATTTTGTAAATGGAAAAAACGTGCCGCGGCTCAAAAAAGGTTGAAAAACACTGATCTAGAACACATTGGTCTAATGCAGTGTTTCCCAACCTTTTTTGAGCCACGGCACACTTTTTACATTTGCAAAATCCGGGGGCACACCACCAACCAAAATGATACAAAATGACACTCTAACACAGTAATACATATAGTTAATATGTTTTTAAATGTATTTATACACTCAGTGTGAAACCTGGGCCTGTTTTGATGAACTCAACATAGATATCCTGGCAGGAATGGCAGAAAGACACAAACTTCCCACACAGAACTCCCATAACTAAGAGAAAATGCTATAAGAGTTTGGTGGGCATTGACCTTGAGTTTTGGAGTTGTAGTTCACCTATATCCAGAGAGCACTGTGGACTCAAACAATGTTGGAAACAATGAGGGGCGGGGCCAGTGCTGGACTGAACCATCCGGCATTAGGCCTGGGGGGGAGGGGGGCAAGAGGAGGTCTCTACTTGGGGAAAGGGAGGCGGGCCTTCCCAATGCATGGAGAGGGAGAGACCAAGTAGACAACGGGTGGGGAGGGGGTGTAATTTTGTGCCTTTAGCGAGGTAGGTTTCTTAGGGTTTTTATACTTCAACACACTACACTCTCCCCCTCCTGGAGGTTCCAATTTCCCACGGCACACCTGATGATCGCTCACGGCACACTAGTGTGCCCCGGCACACTGGTTGAGAAACACTGGTCTAATAGATGAAAAGTGATGTTTCTTATATTTCCTGTAGTGTGACCCAGCCCTCCTGCCTGAGCCAAATCATGTGATGCTGAACCACCTGTATGCACTCTCTATTAAGGTAAGGCCTAGTCGCCTCTGTTTTCTTGCAGGGGGAAGAATGACACCTCTATCTTACTCTTCCTTGAAACTAAAAGCTAACTGATCCCCCCATTCTCCTCCTTTCCTGTTATTGCCATGCTATCCACCAACTTACCTGTTCTAGGCTTAGTTCTCTATGTCTTGAGGAAATCCCATGTAGGAGGGAGGCACAGGAGAGGTACCATTTCAGGGGAGCAGGTGCAATGGGAAGATACTCTTGGCTCCTGATTTCTGTAACAAACTTTTTCTTGTGGGGCATTCTTCACCTTTGTCGCATGGACACAAGGTGGTAGCATGTCTGCCTTTCTCTGTCTTACTTTTGTCCTCTGTTTCCACTTAGAATCTGTCCGTATCTTTGTAAGTTTGTGATGAAGTAGCAAAATGGCAATGTGTTTTTATGGCAGGAAATGTGTTTATTATCTTTTGATGTGTATAAGTACTGGAATGTACTGTATATATATATATAATGTGTTAATGCAGGGCTGTCCAACTGGCGGCCCCGGGGCCGGATCCGGCCCCGTAGCCTGTTGGACACGGCCCCACCTATGCCCTCAGCCACCATTTTTAAATTTGAAAAAAAAACGATTTTTTTTAAAATGGCGGCCGGGGGAGGGGAGGCGGGGCAGAGAGGAGGAAGAGAGCTGCTCTCCCTCCTCCTTTTCAGCACCCTCCCTACCTAGGGTGGGGAGTTGTCGAAAAAAGCAGCAGAAGGCGGCGCCAAGAGCAGAGCGTCACAGGCCTGGCGTGACGCGCTGCCCCTTGGCGCCGCCTCTGCCCTTGGCGGCCCCGCCCTAGGTAGGAGGGGGCGCGAAAGGAGGAGTAGGCGGCGCCAAGAGCAGCGCGTCACAGGCCTGGCGTGACGCACTGCCCCTTGGCACCGCCTACTCCTTCGCGCCCCTCCTTCCTAGGGCGGAGGGGGGGGGTGCCGAAAAGGAGTAGGCGGCGCCAAGAGCAGCCGTCACGCCAGGCCTGTGACGCTCTGCTCTTGGCGCCGCCTACTCCTTTTCAGTGCCCTCCGCCCTAGGAAGGGAGCGCCGCCCGGTGCGGGCAGAAGGCGGCGCCAAGAGCAGAGCGTCACAGGCCTGGCGTGACGCGCTGCTCTTGGCGCTGCCTACTCCTCCTTTTCAGCGCCCCTCCGCCCTAGGAAGGGGGGGGCGCCGAAAGGAGGAGAGGCGGTGCCAAGGGGCAGCACGTCACGCCAGGCCTGTGACGCGCTGCTCTTGGCGCCGCCTTCTGCCCTTTTTCGGCCGTTTAGGAGGGGCGGGGCCTGGGGCGGGCGGGGCCTGGGGGCGGGGGCCCCCTAGGTCATCAGTGACCTCTTATCCGGCCCTGGACCCCGTAGAAGTTGGACAGCACTGTGTTAATGTAAACTTGTTTTATGATTGTTTATTTAAAGAGGGGCAAAATGCTCTGTTAAGATGTATAAGGTTTAGATAGGTTATTACTATTAGCTGAGATTAGAGAGAGGCCCAGCGTTGCCATGACAACCTAGCTCCAGGCTGAGGAAAAAGGGCGGGGCCAGCTGGCACTGGAAAAGAAAAAGGAATGTTGGTTTAAAAAAGGTCAGTTGAAGTTGGAGTTTACTGTTAGCAGAGTTAGGAGTTAGCTGCAGCCAGAGATAGTCTGTTAGTCAGTGAGCTGGAGTAAGTTAGGTCAGCTGAAGAATTAGCCAGGGAATAGCTATGGTAGTGACTGATAACAGAAAGCTAATGACAGTAGAGAGGGTTTAAAGCAGGGGTGGGCAATTATTTTTTCCAAGGGGCCACACGAGAGTCAAAAAATATTATGGAGGGCCGCACCTAAAGGCGGAACTACATTCTAATCTACATTATTTATTTATTTACTATATTGACTATATATTACACATCATTAATATTAACATATTAATATTTCAAGAAATATTCATATAATATTAGTATTAATATCATTGAAGCGGCAGATCCGGAGTCCCAAAACTCCCAGGTGGTACCTTTACCTTTTTGGCGGCGCAAACGTGCGAGCACAGGAACGAGAAAATGCAACAACCGTTACTGCGGTAAATGAAGCCAAAATGTATTGATTACAACGTCAGCTGGCGGGACCTGCCCACAGAACTCGCTGCTACAGGGCAAGACCCCGTTCAATCTTTAACTATCCCTTATATACACTCTATGGCGGCAGGTCCCTTTGCCCCTCCTTTCTTCATCAGCATCATTGGTTCACAGCATCAACATGTTTTATTATCCAATTAAACATCATATTATTTGGCATCACATTCTATTCGCACTCTTATTTGCTAAACAGCACTACGCAGTATTAATTCTTCATTCTTACAGTATGTTATCTGCCATATGAGCATCATGTTCTGAATTTGCAACATCTCTATGCCGTCCTTCCGTGCCAGCAGAGGGAAGAACAGTCTCATTTGCCCATGCGCGGTTCCTACCAATCAGTAACAATGTAAACAAACACACGCTGGGTGCTAGCTAGGCCAATCACGGCCAATGTTATCAGGAAAGGCACATGGTGTACTCTAACAAATCACAGCTTGTGCCTGCCGTACCAATCAGGGTGCATTATCCCCGTTTTGGCTGCCAGCATGATTTCTGGCAAGCTATCTCGCTTATACTAAGGCCTGTGCTTGTGCATCACTCTCTCCTGACTGTACTTCTGCTAAAAGCACCAATTCTGCTTTATCATAATTATTATACTATTATACTAGGCGTCTGGCCCCCTACCTATCCAGAGATGACCTGGCCACAGTGCTCCAAGCCACGGTCATCTTGAGACTTGGACTACTGTAACGCCCTTTACATCGGCCTGCCCTTGTCAGTGATCCGGAAACTTAAGCTCGTCCAGAATGCCGCTGCACGACTTCTCACTGGGGGCCCCAGTGAGATGTCACATAACACCTATCCTCCAGCAGCTTCATTGGCTTCCGGTCGAGCACCGGATCACCTTCAAGGTGATGGTGTTAACTTTCAAGGCCTTGCATGGTCTGGGGCCGCTGTATCTGAGGGACCATCTTTTCCCCTTCCAACCCCAGAGGTCACGTCGTTCCAAACAAATGAACCTCCTGGAAGTACCGACCTTCAAAGCAATCCGTCTTACATCGACCCGGCGAAGAGCCTTTTCTGTAGTGGCGTCGTCAATATGGAACACTCTTCCTAGTGATGTACGGGCCATGCAGGACCTTCTCTCCATCCACAAGGCCTGCAAGACTCATCTTTTCCGGCTAGCCTTTGACTGCTGGGCCAGAAATCTTTTTTTAAGCTAGTTTAATATGTATGCTTTTACCTCTGTGTGTTTTACCTGATTGTAAGCCGCTCCGAGCCCTCGGGGAGTGGTGGCGTACAAGCCCAAATAATAAATAAATACATATTATATATATATATATATATATATATATATATATATATATACATACATACATATACACACACACACACACACTAGCTCTACCCGGCACGCGTTGCTGTGCCCTATTTAGGAGATGCGAGATGTAAGGGTTGGAAATGATGTTACTTACGGTCTTGGTGGGGTCATGTAGGCATGAATTGCGCACTTTCTATGTGTGCTCCAAATGATGTCATCTGGAAGCATGAGTTGTATTGTCTTATATAGCGGAGGAAGTGTTTAGATTCTGGAGTGTGTCCACTCAGCAAAGTCTGTAGTGGTTGTGGAGGAGTGGCAAGTGGTGGTAAAGAGACTTTACTGGCTAGGCAGCACATTCCCGGTGTTTCTGCTGGATATTTCAGGGCTTTGCAGTGTGTGCAGATGTGCGTTAGGGTGCCAATGTCGGCCTCTGGCGCCATGCTGTAGTCTTCTGCAGCGTTGTATCTGAAGGCTAGGCGGTGGAATTGGTTGTGGTGTTTTTGAAGTTTGTTTTCTGTGTTGCGACGTTGCGCAGTGTGTTTCTGTTCTGGCGTTTGTTCTGCCCTTTTTTGTTTGATGTATGTAGCGCTGTGAGTGTGTCGTCCGATGCTGTTATTTTTATAAGGCATGGCTTGTCTTTTGGGTCAGTTTATGTCTGTGTGGAAGGAAGGATTGGTTTTTGTTTGTGGTGTTTGTAGGTGTTGTGTGTATGGGGTCCCATAAGGTTGGTGGGATGGGTTGTGATTGGAAGTTGTGTTGTGTTGTGTGGGTAGGAATTTGCTGGAGAATTGCTCCCTCAGAGTTTGGTTTTGGCAGTTTAACCCTCAAACACCAACTGAAATCTCTCAGCATTCTATCCTAGCCTTGGATGGCTCTTGCCAGCGTTGCTATGGTTACAGCAGTTATGCAAATCCGCCCTTATTGGCAGCCAATCATGTTGTTCAGAATGTAGAGGCTGGGTGAGTCTTTGGCTGCCCGGGAGGATGCTGGTAAATGTAGTTTTATTTTTACTCGTTGTTTTGGGGGGCCTTTTAGGTTTTGGGAGGGAATGTTTCTTTGCTACAAACGTACCTTGCTTGAGGCCTATTTCTGTTGGCAAGTATTGTGTTTCTGCGTTGTATGGTTTCTTTGTTTGAGGTATACATCACATGACGTGAACCCATTTATATTATTTATATATATATATGATATAACATTAGATTATATTATTTATTATATTATTATAATAAAATTATTATAAAATAATAAAAACCACTAAAATAAAATTAAATTCAAGAAGACAAGGTGCCAGCCAAGATAAAATGGCCCAATGAACCCAGCCCAGAGGATGGCAAAGCGGACCCAGCCGCCGCCACAGCAGAGGAGAGCAGAGCAGCAGGCGATCGCAGGCTGCAGGCCTCCGCCCGCTCTCGCCCCCAGCCGTTCCCCACCTGATTGCCCTGCTATGGAGTGCCTGCCATCCCTGGAGGCAATCCGGGCCTGCAGCGGGAGCAGTCAGCGATCTGAGGCGGCTTATCGCCATGGTGACCCGGAAGACGATCAAGTCTTCCGGGTCGCCAGGGCTATCAGCTGCTGTAGGTTGCTGAATGCTGCCGCTGCAGGCCCGAATCGCCTCCAGGGATGGCAGGCACTCCAAAGCTGCCGCTCCTCCAACCTGTCTGCTGACACAGGCCCCACAGAGCCCGCAATGGGAATGCGGCAGTGGCACCCCTTCCGCTTGGCCCCGCCCCCGATGCCCTTCTCCCCAGGCCGGACAGAATCAGCTGCCAGGCCACATCTGGCCCGCGGGCCATAGGTTGCCCATCCCTGGTTTAAAGGGCCAAATGTTCAGGATCTCTATGTCAGGTTAAAGATAGAAATCAGTTGTCAAGTGCTATTATACAAGTCCTTTTGGAAGGAGGAAAGGCTTGAATGAAACTTATGCTGAAACTTGTTTTGTAACGTCTTCCTAAGTAAATAGCCACATCGTTGTAACCAACAAGCTTTTATACCTTTGAAACCATTACGCATGTGTCAGAAGAACGATACAAATAAACTAAGTTACTGTTTCACCTGCAAGCAAGTCTCTCCTTCTCAATCTCTGGGAGATCTCTGAGAATATGGTGGCAGCAAAAACATATAAAAGACTTTCCTCGGAGAAATTAAGGTATCTAGGAGCAAGTGAAGTCTCCACAGTTATCCTGGAAAATTGTAGGATGGAGGGAAAGAAAGAGGCTGAATCTGTTCAATCCAGTGGTTCTCAAACGGTGGGTCCTCGGGTGCTTTGGCCTACAACTCCCAGAAATCCCAGCCAGTATTCCAGCTGTTAGGATTTATGGGAGTTGGAGACCAAAACATCTGGGGACCAGGCCCGGATTAACACCTTTTTGCACCCTAGGCCACACTTTGGAATTATGCCCCCTTTAAGCCAACCTCAACCCCCCCCCCCTTCCCACACACACACACACCACTCAGACCCACACTTGGCTGGCTTTCGCCATGGTGCCTCCGGAGCAGAAGAGAAAGGCGAGTAGGCACCATCCCGCCACCTCCAAGGTCCCCATTCCCACCGGCTGGAAAGCTCAGCTGTGCTCTGAAGGTCTCCTCGGGAGGCTTGGGGAGAGCGCAACCAGTGCAAACTCGCTCCAAAGGCGTGCACGAGAGAGAGAGAGAGCGCCAGACCCTGGCCTTGATCCTTCCCTCCCTCCCGCGGCTCCCTTTGGCCAAGCAGCCCGCCCCGGTTTGGTCCGAGAGCACAGGAGCGAGCCTGGGTTGGTGTGGTCTCGTGCTGGGGACCTGGGAGAGGTCCACCCAAGCAACGCCCTTTCTCTCCCCTCTCCCTCCCTCTCTTCCTTCTTTACTTGCTTTCTTCCTTTCCTCCTAGTTGCCTCCTTCTCCCCTCCCTCCCACCGCCCTCTCCCGGACTCTGCCGCTCGGCTCTGGCTGCAGGAATTTACAGTCTGCTGCCGGGGGAGCCGGGGGAGTCGCCATGGAGATGGCTTCCCTGGGAGCCAGGAGGTCAGGCCAGCCAGAGACCCGCAGGCAAATCAATGGATCAATTCGAGGGCCCCACCGCAGCCCAGAGAGCGAGAGACGGAGGGGATGGAGCAGAGACTTTGCCGGGAGAATGAGCGAAGCGGGGCATGAGAAAGGGGGAAAGAGGGGGGTGGACCAGTTGGGGTTTTTTTTTTGGTCCATGATCTGCGCCCCCCCCCCCCCGGCTTGTGCCCCTAGGCCATGGCCTAGGTTGGCTTTATGGGTAATCCGGGCATGCTGGGGACTCACAGGGGTGGATAGCACTGGTTCAATCTCTCTCTTTACTGATCGCATCTACTGAGAACACTCCTTTCCCTCGGTTGCCCTTTGCGAAACAGGATTCTCCTCTTCTGCAATTGCAATGATGTTTCTGTTTCTTTCCCCAGGATGGTGTGATGGTACTAAGTGCCACCCATCGCTACAAGAAGAAATATGTGACTACCCTGCTCTACAAGCCCATTTGAGTCGGGTTTTTCCTGATCACGGTGGGGACACGGAGACGGCTGCTTTTTCCTCACACATTTCAAACAGGAAACTAGCCCCCAGGCTCCTTTGTCAGGGGCAAACGCTCTAGATGACGCCAGCCCTGTCTCTGCTCTTAGGGCTGATTGAGAGAACAATCTTTCTTGGTGACTATTTCTGCTATGCAGCTTGCACCTGTCCATAGCACTCAATTGATAGTTTCCACCGTTCAGGTGCATTGTTTCCTGTCCACTGCTGACTGGAAAAAACAGCTTTTCGTGGATAATGTTAAGGAATGAAGAGTTTTTGGTTTCTCTCATTGTAGGTTGCTCTTGGGTACCCATTTGTAATCCCCCCCTCTGGCCAGAAAGAGGTTGCTAGGAGTAGTTTACGGTCAAAGAAGAAACGACAGAGTCTGTTGTGAAGACCCATCTGCTTCCAGTAGTTAAATTATAATTACTTTGTAATTCCACGGGGTTGAGCAGGATGACCTTTGTTGAAGGTCATGGCATGAGAGTACTAGTTGTGATAGCAATGTAGCATCGCCTAGCTAAGAGGTTATACGACACTAAATAACTGCTGTGGCACATTGGCTTCAAGCATTGGTCTGACTGCGATGAGATGCAGGATTCAGGACAAAACAGACTCCTAACAGGGCTGCTTTTATCTTATATTACCTACTACTGCAAGCCCATGGCAAGTGCACTCAGGGCAATGTTAGTACGAAGCATTGCTTCACTGTATGCTATGTGTGCCTGCAGTGTGGTTGTATGGATGTTAATTCTGCAAATTGGAAGTGCAGCAATCAGAAGTAGCAATAGTGCTATTGGGGTTACGTGTGAAGATGGTGCTTTTTTGTTGGTGTGAGGAATGTTTCCATCTCCTTAGGACATAAATTATAATCTGGAAGCATATACAGACCAACTCGTACTTGTCACTAATCGATGGTTGTTGATGAAGAATTTTTCCTGCTGAGGAAGGAGCTCCCATTCTGGTCCTGATAATAGGTTTAAGCATATGCAATTTGGAGAACTTCCCCCAGAACTAATGTTACCGCACCTATTTGCAATTTTGTGTGTGTGTGTGTGTGAAAAGAAAGTACCAAACATTTTTCTCAACAAAAAAAAAAGACTACTAAAAGATAAGTTAAGTTTATTATGTCATGTTTATTAAATGAAAAACTCACTTAATTCTGCATGAGTAATAGTGGATTTCTGTTCGTTTGAACCAGGGCTGCCATATACGCCCCCCCCCCCAACCCCTTCCCTACGGCCCCCTAAGCTTTTTAATGAAAAATGAAAAATAAAATTATTAGTTGCTTACCTGTAACTGTAGTTCTCTGAATGATCCTCTGTGAATTCATACTCATGCAAATATCTCCAGCTCGCAGAGCAGATCGGAACCTTCTAGAAGATAAAATTGACACATTAGGACAGCCCCGCCCCTCCATATATAAGCCCTCAGCACAGAGCTACCCACTCAGTTTTCTAGCCGCAAGCAGCCAGATGAGGGGCATGACCCAGGGGAGGAAGGGCGGGTCGTATGAATTCACAGAGGATCATTCAGAGAACTACAGTTACAGGTAAGCAACTAATAATTCTCTGTCATGGATCCTCTGTGAATACATACTCATGCAACAGTTTACAAAGCAACCAACCTTGGGTGGTGGGCGTCATGCCACCGATGAAAATAGGACTGCTCTACCAAACTGCGCTTGCTTCCTGGAAACAGCATCCACCTTGTAATGCGACACAAAAGTCGAAGGCGTCTTCCAGGTTGCTGCACGACAGATCACATCCAGCGGGACTCCTCTCATGAAGGCTGTCGATGTGGCCATCGCCCGTGTAGAGTGACCTCTTATGCCTTGCGGGACCTCCTTTTTGGCCATCTGGTAAGCCAATCGGATGGTGGCCGCAATCCAGGAGGACATTCTTTGGGCCGAAACAGGAAGGCCCTTGGTGTCCTCCCTATATTTAACAAATAGTCTTGTACCCTGTCTAAAACCTTTGGTTCTGTCTATATAGAAGGCTAAAGCCCTCCTAACATCTAAGCAGTGCAAAAAACGCTCTAATGGAGAGTTGGGATTTTGAAAGAGGGCAGGCAAAACTAGGTCTTGTGACATATGGAAGGACGATACTACTTTTGGTAAAAACGTAATGTCCGTGCGCAGCACTACTTTATCCCTATGAAAAATGGTGTAGGGCGCATCAACACGGAGAGCGCATAACTCGCTAGCCCTCCTAGCTGAAGTAACTGCAACCAAAAATGCAGTCTTCCAGGTTAAATGGGATATATCATTAGAAGCCATGGGCTCAAAGGGGGGCCTAGCTAAGGCCGACAATACTAAATCCAGTTCCCACCCCGGAGCCAACGGGGCTACTACAGGTTTAGAAAAAGAAAAACCCCTGAGGAATAGCTTGACCATAGGGTCTGTAAAACAAGAAGGCAGGCCAGCTTTCCTCCTGAACCATGAAATGGCCGCCAAGTAGCATTTGATAGAGGACAATACTAAACCTTGTTTGGCGAGATCAGCCAGGAAATCTAAAACTAAAGGTAGGGGGGCAGTCAAGGGGTCTGCATTCCGTTGTGTAATAAAATCACAAAACCTCTTCCATTTATAAGTGTATGATCTTTTTGTAGACTCCCTATGGGCAGCTTCTATATATCGCTGTACCGGTAGGGAAAGATCTGATATTAATGTAGGCCGACCGGGTACAGACGCCACGCTGTAAGGCGTAACTTGGCCACTTCCGGATATAGGACCCTGTTCCCTTGTGAGAGGAGTAGATCGGGAACCCCCTTGAGCCTGATGAAGGTTTCCTGGGACCGGTGTAGGAGTGGGGCAAACCATGGCTGGCGTGGCCACCACGGCGTCACCAGGATGCAGTTGGCGTTGTCCCTCCGGATCTTGGCCAGCACCTTGAGGAGCAGAGGGAAAGGGGGGAAGGCGTAAAGCAACCCACTATCCCAGGAAAATAGAAAGGCATCCCCTAGACAACCTTGGGATAAATCTACTTTCCTACGGGCACAAAACCTGTAACATTTATTATTATCATAAGAGGCGAAGAGATCCACTGTTGGATATCCCCATGCCCTAAAAATGCGGTCAGCTTCCGTATCCAGCAAGGACCACTCATGATGGCTGAGAGGAGACCTACTCAGCGCATCCGCTACGGTGTTTTCTTCCCCCGGAAGGTGTAGAGAAGAGAGGGAGATGCCCCTATGGAGGCACCAATTCCAAAGCTGCAGAGTTAGTTGCAAAAGCGACTTAGAGTGAGTCCCCCCTTGTTTATTGATGTAGTACATGACCGTAGTGTTATCGGTCAGAACGAGGACAGATTTCCCTGTAAGAATTAGCTCGAATGCTTCCAGGGCCCTTTGGACAGCTAGGAGTTCGAGATAGTTGATGTGACGTGACGACTCAGCCCGCGACCATTGGCCCTGGGCCACTAGGTCTCCAGAATGGGCGCCCCAACCTGTCAGGGATGAATCTGTGGTTACAGTATGAGAGGGGCTGGGAGGCAAAAAGGGAACGCCACAACAAACATTCTTGGGGTGCAGCCACCAGTAGAGGGAGTCACGGACCTCCGAGGGCATCCGTAGCCGCAGCATCGGATCATCCGAGAGGGGACGAAATACCGAGAGCAGCCAAGCTTGCAGGGGTCTAAGATGCAACCTAGCGTGGGGCGTAACTGATGTCGTGGATGCCATATGTCCTAACAGTGTTTGGACATGGTGGGCCGTCACACTGTCGGAGCGCAGAGTCTTGGATATTATATCGCACAAGGCGAGAAAGCGCTCGACAGGTAAGAACGCACGTTCTTCTGCAGAATCAATAATAGTCCCAATGAATGGGATCCTCTGTGAGGGCTCTAAGTTGGACTTTTCGAAGTTCACTTCCAGGCCTAGCGAACGCAGGAGTGAGAGCGTGAACGAGATGTCTGCTAAGAGTCTATCCCTGGTCGGGGCCACCAGTAACCAGTCATCCAGGTACGGATAAACCGTAACCCGGTTGGTTCGGAGATGTGCAGCCACCGCTGCCATACATTTAGTAAAAACCCTCGGGGCGGAGCACAACCCGAATGGAAGAACATTAAAACAGTAAGCATGGTCCCCGACCTTAAAGGAGAGAAGCCTCCTATGCTGAGGCGCTATGCTGATATGAAAATAAGCGTCCCTGAGGTCGAGAGTGGCGAACCAGGCAAATTTATTTAAGAGTGGTAGGATGGAGTACAAGGTGACCATCTTAAACTTACGTGGCTTTACAAAGCAGTTAACGTTCCGAAGGTCTAAAATAGCTCTAACCCCACCATCCTTCTTATCTACGAGGAAGTAACGTGAAAAAAAGCAATAAGTGTATTCAGTAGGGGCCAACGGGGAAATGGCTCCTTTGGCTAGGAGCGCCTGAATCTCCTCTAAGAGGGGCTGAGACGTAACTGTGGACGTAACGTTACCTAACTGCGGGACATCTAGCAACTCCAACACATAACCCTGCTTAACAATTTGGAGGACCCAGCCATCAGTGGTGATGGCCTCCCATGCCGGATAAAACTGGGACAGCTTGTCCAAGAAAAAAATTGGACCTGGGTTAGGAGGACAGGCAGGGAGGACGGGGTCAACGGGATCTGGATCAGGCGGAGTGCCGGCCGCATCTGTAGAAACAGTGGAAAAACACAGGACTTAGCCTCAAAACCGCTTCCTAGGCGGTCCTTGAAATTTGGGTTTGCCTTGGTAAGGCCTAAATCTATTGCGTGGAGCATAGCCCTGGCGTTTACCTGCGTTTTGGAATCTATTGGGCCCTCTGTTTCCATATCTAGGGCCACCTCCCGACTGGTTGCCATAGTTCCTCCTGTAGAAGGTGGATGGCTGCTGGCCTCTGCGTCTATTATAGGGCTGAGGCTGGTTAGGGGAGCCGTAGTCCTGCGCCGCTATGCGGACATCCTGTTTGGATTTGAGGTCGGAGTCCGTTTCGGGGTTAAACAGACCCTTCCCGAGCATGGGCAGGTCCTCCGCCAGAGCCTTCGCCTCCTCTGATAGGGAGGCGGTGCGGAGCCAGGCGTGACGCCGCAGAGAAGTCGCCTCAGCGAACAGACGGCCTGAGGTTTCGGCCAGGTGCTTCCCAAGGTCCTTCTGGAACCGGGAGACAGCTAGTGCCTCGACTTGGAGGGCCTTAGGGAGATGGCGGCGCTCAGGTGGAATCAGGTTGAGATATGGGAGGATCCTGTTCCAAATATAAGTTTGATATCCGCTAAGGTAAGTCTGGAAATGCGCCATACGTGCTATCAGGCCAGCCGTAGTGTGCACTTTCTTGCCTATCCCATCCAACTTCCTCCCTTCCTTATCAGCCGGGGTGGAACAAACCCCTCTTGAGCGCTTGGACTTAGTTAGTTCTGTGACTACAGTATTGGGTTGAGTTGGTCGAGCCAACCACTGGTATGCTGAGAGGTCCACTCGGTATAGCGCATCAAGACGCCTCGGAACCGCCGCCACCAGGGCTGGCGAGGTGTCAGGAAGTGTGGTAAGCTTCGCTAGGTATGGGAGGGGGGGCACCGCCTGTGTAGCAGGGAGCCTTTGTTCATCCGAGGGAAACATTGGGTCCTCTACTGCGTCAGCGACCTTAGGGACAGGTAAGTCTAATGCCCTAACCAATCTGGACATCATAACAACAAAATTACTGTAATCTGGTATGTCCCCCAAGTCCCCTTCCGACGCAACACCCTCCGGTGCAGGGTCCTGTTCATCCCCCGAGACCTCAGAGTCAATGGGGTGCTGGACCTCGGCAGCGTCTGCAACTGGTTGAGGTTGGGCCCCGACGGCCCACTGGCAAGGAGCGGGCACTGGCTGGGCAGGCAGGCAAGCTGGGGAAGTCAGATCTTGGGCTGGCTGCAAAGCCCGTTGACCAGCAGTAGATGCGGGCTGGGACAAAGGGGCCAGCAACACCTGGTGGGAAGTGGCAGGAGCAGCTAAAGAAGCTGACGCAGGATCCATCTGGGGCGGCTGAGGAGGGGGCGGGCCAACATACACGTATCCCTGAGCCGTCCACCGCCAGAAGGAAGCAGGGGGAGCTTGGATTTCTCGGCCTCGGCTCCTTTCACGGTGGCGGCGCTTGTGCGCCCTCTTGTGGCGCCTCCGTCGCCTCCCTGAAGACTCTGAAGAGGAGGACGTCGAGGTCGAAGAGGAAGACGTCGATGCGGAGGAAGAGGGAGATCTCCGCCTGCGGCGCCTGCTGCGTCTGCTGGAACGGGACGAGCGGCGTGATGGAGCCCGTCCCCGCTGTGGGGCAGGTCCAGGCATCAGTGAGGTGGTCGGGAAGGGACCCGACGGGATCGGGGGGTCCGGCGTCGGCTGGACCCCGTCCTGCAGCGGCGGCGAGGCGAAGACCGGTGTGGCGGGCCGCGGGTTGTCTCCAGATCCCGAGGATCGAGACGAACCCGGCGCCGGCTCAGCAGGAGCGACCTGCGGAGCCGCTTGCGGAGCCGCTGTCTCTGGGAGCCACCCATTGAGCTGACTCGGGCCAGGGTCTCCTGACCCACTCCCTCCTCTCCCGTCGCTCACGAGCGACACCCCCATCGGATGGGAGAGGGACGGCTGCGCCATGGGCCCTTCGCCACCAGAGGGCTTCTCCGAGGGCGGCAGCGGAGGAGGGGAGAAGAGGGCCTTGGTGAGTGTGCTGGGCTCACCTCCTCTTCGCGCGCTTTTCGCGGCTGTTTTCTGTGGCGCAGCGCTCTGGCGGCCATCTTTAGGGGCCAAATGCTTGGTCTTTTTTAGGGCCTTCCTGGCCGGAGGAGCCTCCAACTGAGACGGAGGGGGAGCGGTAAACCCCCCTGGATGAGGGGGGGTCAGCGCAGGTGCCTCCACGGTAGGCAGGAGGTCTTGATCCAGCGATGGGGCTAAGGCAGGCAGCAAAGCCTTTTCATACAGGGCGGCCTTGAGGCGGGCCTCCCTGTTCTTGCGGGTCTGATTGGTGAATGACCTGCAAATTTTACACGATTGAGCCAGGTGGCCTTCGCCCAAACAGACCAGGCAGAGGTCATGCCCGTCAGAGTCCGGTAGGACGTTGGGGCATTGGGCACAAGATTTAAACGAGGAGGTAGCCATAGCCAGGAGAATCCGAAAGAGTAGTCAGGCAGTCCAAATCAGAAACCAGGTTAGGGTGACAGTGTCCAGAGTGTTAGCAAAGAATGGTCAGTCCAAAAAAAGGGTCAGAATACGATACCGAAGAGCAGTCCAAGAGAAGGTTCTCAATGCTTGCGCGGAAAAGAGAAAACTGAGTGGGTAGCTCTGTGCTGAGGGCTTATATATGGAGGGGCGGGGCTGTCCTAATGTGTCAATTTTATCTTCTAGAAGGTTCCGATCTGCTCTGCGAGCTGGAGATATTTGCATGAGTATGTATTCACAGAGGATCCATGACAGAGAATAAATAATACAATTTTTTTTTAAAAACCCTACTTCCGGGTTCGGAGCAAGTATTGCGAGAATACGCAATCCACATGGGATTTCGCTGTCAACGCGAGATCACGCCGGCGTTGACAGCGAAATCCCGTGTGGATTGCGTATTCTCGCGATACCCTTCGGCTACTCTACTGCTGGATCGCTGAGGCCCACAGACGCGATTAGGACCTTCTTCGATTCAGTCGGTCGTCGCCTCTCTCGTTGTCCGGGTACTCCTGGATCCTGCGCGTTTGGGAAAGGTAGGCCGAAGCAGGGGGCTCCTCAGGGGGCTCCTCATTCCCTCCCCCCATCTCCCCTCATGTATTAAATATAAAATTAAATATATTTAAAGATGAAATAAGGGGAGATGGGATACATTAAAATAAGGGGAGAGGGGAGGATGGAAGTAAATATATTTAATATTAGATAAAAATAAAGGGGAGGGGTGGGGGCGGAGCCAGGGGTGGGGAGGGGGTGGAGCCAGGGCAGGGGCGGAGCCGGGGGCAGAGGCAGACCCTTTGGCCCCCCAGGTCATCAGTGACCGGAATTCAGGCCCCTGGGCCGGTAGATGTTGGACAGCCCTGGTTTGAACCAATGAAAGCTCTAGTTGCATCTTGAGGAAAGAGAAATTGGCAAGATCACAGTTGCTGTGTGGACATATGGCGCGTAGCAAAGGGTTGTGTTAGGTTGCTGCAGTTTTTGCGTGGGCATACGAAAGAAAAAAGTACAGAGCAACTTGGATGTGTATTTGTGTATGTTGTGTGTGTGTGTGTGGGAGGGGGGAAAGCATTTTGAACAGATCTGCAAAACTGCCTTGATATATTTGACTGGAATCTGTTCCCTCGACTATTACTGCATCTAATGTTGTGACAAATACCTTGACAAGGGGAACAGTTGTGTCTGTTGTATTGAACAACGCCTGTTTTGGTGTATCCAAACATGTCACTGTACAGCATGATGCTGGGACGTCAATAAACCAAGAGATCTTGCCACTTGCTTGATGCTGCAAAAATATTGAAGCTGGGGGCAGAATGACATTTGGTGGGTAGTAGTAAGTGGGCAGTAGCCTGCACTCACACTATGGGTAAGTAGTTAGTTATCTGGAGCAATATTTTGAAGCAAAATATTACTTATGGGGTTACTGAAAAGTAATTAAAATAACACAATAAAATCTAAATGGCATTAAAGAGGCTAAGAGGCAGTGCCCTTTGGGAGAACATAAAATTCCACCAGCATACTTACATGGGTACTGACCATTAGGTGCGGGGGAACCAGCCAGCCAGACACAGCTACATTGTGTCTTACATATTACATTTTATTTATCTTACTAGCTGAGGACCCGGCAGTGCCCGGGTTATTTGAGGAAGGCATTGTGTGCCAAGGTTGGTTCCTATTAGATGTTTATGTGGCTTGCAGTGGTCTCAGGAACTTAGTGAAGGTACTGCGAGTCCCATTGGCCATGGTCCACCCCCCTCCAAACAGCACCAGGATGTAGAGTGGGTCATGGGGGCTCTGTGTGTCACATTTGGTCTTGATCATTCTCTGGATGAGGGTGGCAGCGGTCTCTGGAAGTGGGGGAAGGTACTGGAAGTCCCATCATCAATGGTCCCCCGTTCTCCAAACTGCACCAAGATGTAGGGTGGGTCATGGGGGCTCTGTGTGCCAACTTTGGGACTGGTCTCTGATTTGTAGGGGCTGCAATGCTCTGTGGGAAATGAATTGGGTTAAGGTACTGCAAATCCCATCATTTGTGAGCCATCCTGCCGTAAACTGCAGCAGGTTTGTAAAGTGGGCCATTGGGCCTCTGTGTGCCAAGTTTGGTCCTGATTCGTCATTGGTGTGGGCCACAGTGCTCTAAGGAAGTGAACTAAAGTGCTGCAAGTCCCATCATCCATGGTCCATCCTCCCTCAAACTGTACCAGGATGTAGGGTGCATCTTGGGGGGGGGGGTCTGTGTGCCAAGTTTGGTCTTGTTCTGTCATTGTTGGGGGCCTAGTCAGGAAAATTAAGTTGAGGAAGCCTAACAATATCCCATGAGCTGAGGCCTAGTCAGGAAAATCAAGTTAAGGAAGGCTTGCTGTCAATTTTGGGCCTGGTCTGTGATTTATAGGGGCTACAGTGTTGCTTGGGAAGTGAATGAGATGAAGGTACTGCAAATCCCATCATTCGTGGCCCATCCTGCCCTAAACCACACCAGGTTGTGAAGCGAGTGGGCCATTGAGCCCCTGTTTACCAAGTTTGGTCCTGATCCGTCATTGCTGTGGGCCGCAGTGGCTGACTGCCTGAGGCCTTTCCTTTTCCCTCTGAGTCACTTTAGAATGTTGGGATGTGGTTGGCCAATCGGAGTCCTTTATGCAAATACCATTTCAGTGGCAACCAATCCCCTCTGTCTGGGGCTGTAGAATGTTGGAGTTCTGAGGCTGGCCAATAAGAGCCCTTTATGCAAATAATCCCTCAGTCGCAGCCAATCGAAACGCTGGCACATATTCCTCCCTCCACACCACCCACTGCCGCAAACACTGACTTTTATCATATACATAGATAGATAGATGATAGATTGTAAGCCTGGGGCAAATTAACCCTTTCTAAGTTGTTCTCAGTGTACTTTGTGGCTGAAAAGTAGGGTATAAATTTGCTAAGTAAATAATGCTGTGGAGAGGGATGTATGTGCCCGAAATTATCAAGAGAGGCCATCTGAATAAACCGATGATATCACAACTTGAATAAAACTTGTCCATGAAAATTGACAGGGTTATCTCACTCTCTGTCATTAAAGTAGAGCTACCGTGTTTCCCCGAAAGTATGACACCCCCAATTGTAAGACGTATTGGGGGTGTCAGAGGGGTCGGCTTATATAAGCCGTACCCCGAAAGTAAGACGTACCTTGGGCGGCATGGCGTGGCTGGCTTTGCTTCAAACGGGAGCCGGGCGGCGGCGAAAAGCGCCTGAGTTGCCCTGGGGCGGGACTTCTGCGGCGCCTTCTCCCTCTCGCCGGATCCGCCCCTCCCTTCACTGAAGGGAGGGGATCCGGCGAGAGGGAGAAGGCGCCGCGGAAGTCCCGCCCGCCACGCAGCGGCCAGGCGCTTTGCCGCCGCCCGCCTCGCCCGCCGCGTTAGCGGGCGAGCCAGGCGGTGGTGAAAAGCGCCTGGCCGCCGTGCGGGCGGGACTTCCGCCGGCGCCTTCTCCCTCTCGCCGGGGCGCTCTGCCCCTCTTCCCTTCAGTGAAGGGAGGGGGCGGATCCGCGAGAGGGAGAAGGCGCCGGAGGAAGTCCCGCCCCAGGGCGACTCAGGCGCTTGCCGCCGCCCGGCTCCCGCTTGGAGCGCGGATGAGCGGGTGGCGGCTGGGAAAAGACACCTGAGCCGCCGTGCGGGCGGGACTTCCGGCGGCGCTTTCTTCCCTCTCGCCGGCGGCGGCTCCGCCCCTCCTCCCTTCAGTGAAGGGAGGGGGCGGAACCGGCGAGAGGGAGAAGGCGCTGCTGGGAGGAAGAGGAGGAAGAGGAGGAGGATTCCGGGCCCAGCCAAGCCAGCCACGCCATGCCGCCCGCGGTAAGTCTTACTTTCGCCTTACTTTCGGGGTACCGTCGGCTAATGTAAGCCGTACCCAAAGTAAGGCGTAGTGGGGATTTGGGGGGTCAAAAGAAAGTAAGACGCTGTCTTTCGGGGAAACACGGTAGATATCCCGCCACCACCATGTAAAAGTATCTTGAAATGTGCTGCAACCACAAGCTCAGTTGGTGCGGGTGCAAGAGAGGGCCTTCTTGGTGGCTGCCCCTAGGCTCTGGAGCTCTACCTGAAGATGCCAGAATGGCCCCCTTCCTGCTGCCCTTCTGGTGCCAGGCTAAGCCTTTTTTAAAAAATTCAGGCAGGCTTTGCCAGAATAAAGTGTTTAACAGCAACCAAGGAGAGTGTTGTGTAATGTTTTGTGTACTGTGGAAGGTGTTAAGTGATTTTAACCAATTTGTATGTTTAATTCTGTTTTAATATTTATATGCTGGAGATTTTAAAGTATATGTTCTAATTGTGATAGGCTGCTTTGTGTCTCAGTCGCAGAGATAAAAGCAGGATGCACATAAATATAATCACCACCACCACTTGTTCACTTAATATTTGTGAATCCAGAGAGTACTTCTATAGAGTTATCTGATAGGCCAGTGTTTCCCAACCAGTGTGCCGTGGCACACTAGTGTGCCGTGAGCGATCATCGGGTGTGCCGTGGGAAATTGGAACCTCCAATACCCTTACTTACGCTACGTCACAGTACAGAATGCACAATTAATCATACATAATCATACGGAAAAAACACATTCAAAGTACCCAATCCTGCTGGAGAAAATCAAAAGTCTAGTTCGGCGTGGTCGCTACAGAGAGCGGAGGAGTTGCGAACCAGGAAGTAGCGAGTTCACGGAGCGCTCCTCTACGGAAAACTCGCAATATTTGATGAAATCACGGAAGTGAGTGCAAAAAACAAAAGTGTATCCTCACGATGTTATCCAATGTCAGTTCCGGGATCCACACAATAACACAGTCAGTTTGCGGACAATTTAAAGAAGCAGCACCATAATCATAGCGACAAGGTAGAAAATCAGATAGATAATCACATATATTCAAACCGCCAGAGGCTGAAGATAGATGTGGCGATGGAATCGAAAGCTGGCATGGGCAAACTTGGACCTTCCGGGTGTTTTGGACTCCAACTCCCACCATTCCTAGCAGCCTCAGGCCCTCCCCCCTCAGCCACTTAAGCAGGAAAGGGCCTCAGGCTGTTAGGAATGGTGGGAGTTGAAGTCCAAAGCACCCAGAGGGCCGAAGTTTTCCCATGCCTGTTTTAGAGACATAAAGTGGTGAGCCTCCTTCCAACACTGTGATTCTGGATAGAAAACAAACAACATAACAACATTATTTGAATCCACAGTGCTCTCTGGGTGTAGGTGAACTACAACTTCCAAACTCAAGGTCAATTCCCAAGCACACCCTTTCAGTACTTTCTGTTGGTAATGAGAGTTCAATATGCCAAGTTTGGTTCAATTCCATTGTTGCAAGAGTTCAGGATGCTCTTTGATTGTGTTAACTATAAATCCCAGAAACTGTAACTCCCAAATATCAAGATCTATTTTCCCCAAACTCCCATCTGTGTTCACATTTGGCCATATTGAGTATTCATGCCAAGTTTGGTCCTGATCCAACATTGCTTGAGTCCACAGTGCTCTCTGGATGTCGTTGAACTACAACTCCAAAACCCAAGGTCAATGCCCACCAAACTCTTATAGTATTTTCTCTTGGTTATGGGAGTTCTGTGTGGGAAGTTTGTGCATTTCCGCCATTCCTGCCAGGATATATATGTTGTGTATTAATACATTTAAAAACATATTAACTATATGTATGACTGTGTTAGAGTGTCATTTTGTGTCATTTTGGTTGGTGGTGTGCCCCAGGATTTGGTCAATGTAAAAAGTGTGCCGCGGTTCAAAAAAGGTTGAAAAACACTGCGGTAGGCAACGAAAAGTATTGATGCACTTTGTGAATAATTTTCAAGCCAGTTTTTTTTTCTAAGAAAAACTTTATTGGGAATTCAGATCACGAAATGGAAAAATTACCGAGTTCCGCAAATCTAAGCAGAGCCTTTCCCCTGCCACCCTTTTTCCAGCCACTCGCCTAATTATAACATACAGAAGTATAAAAGGCTTGTGGCTGCATTGTCGTGTGTAATAAAAACGTTTGATGTTCACCCTAAACAAAGTTACGGGAAACCCTGAAGCGAGTGAGGACGTCTCTGATCGTATCTTTCTGAAAACAAGTAGTCGAAGTGTGTTGAAACTGGGGCTCTTCTTTCTTCCCTTCCTAATAATCCAGTGCTCACACTTACGAAGAGTATATGGCAAGGCCACACATCCGTGGGGCAAAGTAAATATATAGTCGCAAAAATATATGACACACCTTGATTGATAATTGGAGCAGCATTAATAATAAATAAATTGGTGCGGGAGAATGCTAGAACTGTCTAAGCTGCACACCAACGTCCAGTCTCGCCGAGGCGCACGAGGGCAGCTTTGGCATCCATGCTCTTTCTGACCGTCGTGTGCGCAGCAGTACCCTTTCCCTTTTCTAATATTGCACTGACGCCTGAAGCAATTCCTAACGAGTTCCAAATGAATTTCTAGCAGGAGAGTTGTGATGGAAGCACATGTGGAGGCCATTGCGCCATGTCCCGGGTGCCATAGGGGTCTCGCCCTAAAGCAGCAGGAATTGGAAGCTTCCCGGATAACTTCCAAACTCCGAAACGTGCCAGGCTGCTTCTGGGGCCTCGCTTTGGTAGCAGTAAGCAAGTCGGTGGAGTTTCTTTTCTTTTTTTTCCAGGGCATGGCTCGTATTTCCTTCATACTCCGGCCAGAATATGGTCACATGATGGCAGAAATAGGTGTAGGTTGTTGGGAAATTCCCTAAAATGACAATGCAGACAGCAGAAATATTAGAACGGCTGCTCTCATCCTACCAGTTGCAATACCCACCTCCTAATCTAGGCCAGGGGTGCCCACACTTTTTCAGCATGCGAGCTACTTTTTTAAAAAACCAAGTCAAAAAGATCTACCCTTCCGCGCACCGCTCCTCCCACGTGCCGCTTCTCCGCGGGGCATTGCGGGAACGACAGCTGGTCCCATCCTCAGATGTGGAGGAAAGCCGCTCTCTCGGGGCTGGGGAGCGGAGTGGGGGGGGGGGGAGGCAGGATTCTGCCCAGGGGCTCTGGCTGCCTTTCAACTGACACTTTTCCATCACGGAGCAAGAGGACGCTCAGGACTCACCTTCTCTAATGCACATTGCTTCCCAGGGAGGGAATCCCCTCCAGTTCTGGGGATTGGGAAGCAATCTGCGTTAAAGCTAATAACTAGAATATAGAATACAATATTAATATATATATATATATATATCATAATATATAACAGGGCTGTCCAACAGGCGGCCAGGGGCCCGGACACGGCCCCCCAGCCTCCTGGACACGGCCCCCCAGCCTCCTGCAAGAATTTATTTAATTTTTTAAAAAAAATTTTAAAAAATTAAATTTTTTTTAAATGGCGGCGGGGGAGGCGGGGCAGGAAGGAGGAAGGGAGCCAGCTCCTCCCCACACCGCCCCCTCCGTCCCTCTCTCCGTGCCGAAAAGGAAGGGCGGGGGGAGCCGCCGAAAAGGAGCCGAAGACGGCGCCAAGGGCAGCGTCACGCCAGGCCTCTGACGCGCTGCCCTTGACGCCGTCTTCGGCTCCTTTTCGGCGGCTCCCCCTCCCTAGGAAGGGCGGGGCAGCTGCCGAAAAGGAGCAGTAGGCGGCGCCAAGGGCAGTGCGCCACGCCAGGCCTCTGACGCGCTGCTCTTGGCGCCGCCTACTGCTCCTTTTCGGCGGCTCGCCCGCCCTAGGAAGGGCGGGGGAGCCGCCGAAAAGGAGCAGTAGGCGGTGCCAAGGGCAGCGCGTCACGCCAGGCCTCTGACGCGCCGCCCTTGGCGCCGCCTACTGCTCGCGGCTCCCTCCCTAGGAAGGGTGGGGAGCCACCGAAAAGGAGCAGTAGGCAGCACCAAGGGCAGCGCGTCAGAGGCCTGGCATGACGCGCTGCCCTTGGCACCGCCCACTGCTCTTTCTCCGGGGAGCAGAGCCCAGGGATCAGGGCGCCCCTTTCTGCTTCTCTCCGTAAGAGAAGCAGGAAGGGACACCCCGCCCCTCTGGGGAGCAGAGCCCCGCCCCCTGCTCACGGCCCGCCGCCACTGATCACCTGCGGCCCCCCAGGTGATCAGTGACCAGAATTCCGGCCCTTGGGCCAGAAGAAGTTGGACAGCACTGATATATAATATAACGTAATAATATAATAATTATAGCTTTAACGCTGATTGCTTCCCAGGGAGGGAACTCCCTCCAGTTTTGGGGCCCTGGGAAGCAATGTGCGTTAGCTTAGGGTTGGACTAGATGGCCTTTGGGTCTCTCGCGGGAGAGAGGGACCTGTGGCAGGAGCCCAGTTAAACCCACTTTGGAAGCGCTTTTCTCGTGAGCGGGAAGAAAAGCGCTTCTAAAGTGGGTTAAACAGGGCTCCTGCCACAGGTCCGTCTCGCGGGAGGGAGGGACCTGTGGCAGGAGCCCAGTAAAGCCCAGATTGGACGCGGGATAACATCCCTCCGCAGGAAACCGCGTTTCGCCCAGATCTCCTGCAGAGGGATGTTATCTGAGTCAAGTGAAGGACCCAAACTAAACAAGAAGTATATAACCACAAAGATTGTAAATTGTCAAATAATATTATTGTTATTATCACACATAGAATACTGTACTCACGGACCCCAGTCGTATATATACATTCAGTTCATTTCCACAAGGTAAATTTCAATCCACAAGTTCATGAAAATCGTCCAAAGTTCATTACATAACGTGCATATTGCAAAGAAACATAAGTTCATAGTAGAAGTCCCAAAGACATCAACAAAATGTGCATATTATGAGCGAAGTCGCATCAAGTGGAGCCAAACATAATTTCATTCAAAGCCGGGTTTAGATGAAATTATGTTTGGCTCCACTTGATGCGACTTCGCTCATAATATGCACGCTTTGTTGATATCTTTGGGACTTCTACTATGAACTTACGTTTCTTTGCAATATGCACGTTATGTAATGAACTTTGGACGATTTTCATGAAATTGTGGATTGAAATTTACCTTGTGGAAATGAACTGAATGTATATATACGACGGGACCATGAGTACAGTATTCTATGTGTGATAATAACAATAATATTATTTGACAATTTACAATCTTTGTGGTTATATACTGTATTTTTTGAACCATAAGGAGCACCTGCTTATAAGACGCACCTAGATTTTCGAGGAGGAAAATTGGGGGAAAAAAATGGGGGCTGGCTACACTAATATGGAGGTGGGGAGACACTAACATGGAGGGGGGAGGCGCTGGAGCAGAGGGGGCGATGTACTCACGCCATATTTGCGCCCCCCGGCGGCCTCAAGCATGCCCAGACTCTCGCCGCTGTGTCGCCGCAGCCAGCCAGTGGCGCGGAGGAACTTGGGCGGAAGAGGGACTCACGCCCGCCACGGACCCGAGGAGGAGCAGGAGGAGGGGAGGCCACGAGGCGGCCCCACAGAGACGCAGCAGCAGCAGCAGCCGCAGCCGCGGAAGGGCCCGAAGCCAGAGGCACATCTTCGTGACGTCACGAAGATGCGCCTCTGCCGAGGAGGAAAGCCTCGCCGGCCGCGCGCTGTAAGAACGCCCGGAAGAGAGGAGGGAGGGAGGGAACTCTTCCTCCTTCCCTCCCTCCCTCCCTCCTCTCTTTCGGGCCTCCTTACAGCGCGCGGCCGGCGAGGCTTTCCTCCTCGGCAGAGGCGCATCTTCGTGACGTCACGAAGATGCACCTCTGGCTTCGGGCCCTTCCGCTGCTGCGGCTGCTGCTGCTGCTGCCGCTGCATCTCCGTGGGGGCCGCCCTCGTGGCCTCCCCCCTCCTCCTGCTCCTCCTCGGGTCCGTGAGCGGCGTGAGTCCCCTCTTCTGCCCCCGTTCCTCCGCGCCGCCGGCTGGCTGCGGCGACACGGCGGCGAGAGTCTGGGCATGCGCGGGAGCCGCTGGGGGGGGCGCGCGATATAGCGTGAGTACATCGCCGCCCCCCTCTGCTCCAGCGCCTCCCTCCCTCCCTGCCTGCATCTTTGCACCATAAGACGCAGCTGATTTTTCTTCCTACTTTGGGAGGAAAAAAACTGTGTTTTATGGTGCGAAAAATACGGTACTTCTTGTTTAGTTTGGGTCCTTCACTTGGCTCTGTTAAGGTAATATCAGTGTCTGTTGCTTTTGGATGTTATCCGAGTGCCAGAGGCTGGCGGAGGAGGAGGGCGAGCGCTCCCAGATTGGACGCGGGATAACATCCCTCCGCAGGAGATCTGGAGGAAACCCGCATTTCCCCCAGATCTCCTGCGGAGGGGCTTGGAGCCCACGGCTTCCCTCCAGATCTAAACAGCACCTTTCAGAGCCGGAGGGAAGCCATGGGCTCTCAATCCGCATGGAAGGGAAGGCCAGGGAAGGGAAAACCCTTTCCGAAAATGGCAATTTCCCTTCCGAAAATGGTGGCGGTGGCTTCGAATATGGTAATTACTTCCGGGTTGCTTAAAGCCCTTCAAAAGTAATTTAGAAACGAATTTAATACGAATTTGATCAAGATACGAAAAACCTAACCAGGCATATTAAAGAGGTTAGCATAGACCAGGGCAGGGAAACCTACGGCCCGCAAGCCGCATCCGGCCCCGCAGCCATTTCTGTCCGGCCCGGAAGAAGGGTGTTGGGGGCGGGGCCAAGAGGAAGGGGTGCCGCTGCCGCCATCCCATTGCAGGCTCAGTGGGGCCTGTGTCGGCAGACAGGCCGTAGGAGCGGTGGCTTTGGAGTGCCTGCCATCCCTGGAGGCGATCTGGGCCTGCAGCGGAAGCACACCGCAACCTGCGAGGGCTTATCGCCCTGGTGACCCGGAAGACTTAATCATCTTCGCCAGAATGAAGAGCCGCCTCAGATCGCCGAGTGCTCCCCCTGCAGGCCCGGATCCCATCCAGGGATGGCAGGCACTCCAAAGCCACCGCTCCTCTGGCCTGTCTGCTGATGCAGGCCTCACAGAGCCCGCAATGGGATGGCAGCAGCGGCACTCCATAGCAGGGCGATCAGCTGGGGGCAAGAGCGGGCGGAGGCCTGCAGCCTCTGATCGCCTGCTGCTCTGCTCTCCTCTGCTGTGGCGGCGGCTGGGTCCGCTTTGCCATCCTCTGGGCTGGGTCCATTGGGCCATTCCACCTTGGGATCCTTCCTCTCTTCAGGATGTCACCCTTCATTTTGGTTCGCACCTTGTCTTCTTGAATTTAATTTAATTTTAGTGGTTTTTATTATTATTTTATAATAATTTTATAATAATAATATAATATAATAAATAATATAATATAATAATGTTATTATAATTTCAATATATTATAATGTCTATATATACTATAATATAATAATTATATTAATACTAATAATATATGAATATTTCTTGATATATTAATAATATTAATGATGCATAATATATAGTAAATATAGTAAATAAATAAATAATGTAGATTACAATGTAGTTCCGCCTTTAGGTGCGGCCCTCCATAATATTTTTCGGCTCTCGTGTGGCCCCTTCGAAAAAATAATTGCCCAACCCTGGTATAGACGGAGTTTCATGGTCCTCATTCACTAATAGAATTTGGCACTGACGCCTCGTTCATGACACGGCCTCCCCCCAGAGTCCTTTGTTGCCTGGGTGAACTGAATCAATAGAGGGAAAAGTGCAGTTAAGCATACCTCCAGATTCGTCCTTGCTTTCCTTAGTACTTCATATGTTCTTGTCACTGTAATGGAAAAAAAATAGCTTTAACACAAATTGTCTCCCTGCACCTTCACCTTCATTTCTTTTCATTGGCAGATCTATGAGATTTCCCTTTCTGAATGCGTACTAGAGTGGAGCTGGGGTTTGGGTATGATCTTCCTTCCTTCCTGTCATGTGCAGGACACAACCCAGTACAGGATGTCTCTTTCTTCCACATATAAGACTGGGCTTTCATGGTAAATAACAATATGCCGCCTCAGTGCCTCTTCTCCTTGCTTCCCAAAGCATGACTCAACCAGGCCCGGATTACCCATAAGGCCACCCTAGGCCATGGCCTAGGGGCGCAAGCTGAAGGGAGCGCAGATCACAGACACCCCCCACAAACCGGGCTTTCATGTTGTCTCAGCCCACCCCTGAGGGGGAAACATCGGGAGAGAGTACTTCTGGGAGGAAACAGGGAGCGCGTGCTTCTGGGAGGAAACCTCCAGCGAGGTCTCCCTCCTTCCCAGACGGGCGCTGGTGGAGAAGACCGCGCCCGGCTGCAGGCGCCTGCCCCTGAGGGAGGCCTCCTCCACTTGGGCGGGGGAGAGGGCCCGGCGGCCTGGGAAAGAGAGAGAGAGAGAGATCTCAACTGAGGAGGCAGCAAAAGGCGGGAAAGGAGGCCACTCACCCAGGACGCTGCCTTTTCAGCGGAGGCAGGAGAAGAGACTGGGCTGCTGGCGCGCACCTGGCCTCCGAGCCGCCACTTTTCGTCCTGTTGCGGCAAAATCCGAGGAGGAGGAAGGTGCGGGAGCCACGGGCGGCGAGGCTGGAGATCTGCAGGGGCTCTTCTCTGCGCTTTGCCTTTCCTTCCTTGCCCGCTGCAAAGGCTGTCGCCAGAGGATGCCGGTGGGGCAGCCAAAGCGGGCTGGAGGAAATGGCGCCTGCTTTGGCCGCCCCGCCAGCATCCTCCGCCGACAACCTTTGCAGCGGGCAAGGAAGGAAAGGCAAAGCGCGGAGAGGAGCCCCTGCAGATCCCCAGCCTCGTCACCCGCGGCTCCTGCGCCTTCCTCCTCCTCGGATTTCGGCGCAACAGGACGGAGAGTGGCGGCTCGGAGGCCAGGGCCAGGCTCCTGAGTGGCCTCCTTTCCAGCAGGCCCGTCTCTTCTCCTGCCTCCCCCGCCGAAAGGAGGCCTCCCTCAGGGGCGGCATCCTGGGTGAGTGGCCTCCTTTCCCACCTTTTGTTGCCTCCTCAGTGGAGAGAGAGAGAGAGAGAGAAAGAGATCCAGGGCCAGGTTTGCAGAGCGGAAAGAAAGCCCCTGCCCTGAGCTCCATTTCTGCTGCCCACGGCAAGCCTTCCCCCGCCCCCCAGGGCCCGCAACAGCATCAGCTCAGGCCCGCCGGGGAGGGAGGGAGGAGAAGATAAGGTTTTATTTTTAGTGTGGGTCTGAGTGATGTGGGGGCGGGGGGTAGCACGTAATTCAAAGTGTGGCCTAGGGTGCAAAAATGTGTTAATCCGGACCTGGACTCAACTTGGTTCTAGAGTTCCAATTGGTTCTAGAGTTCCAATTGGCTCTAGAGTTCCAATTGGTTCTAGAGTTCCAATTGGTAAAGACCAAAGACTGACAAGGGAGGCCTAACAGATATTCTGAACTCAAGGTCCTTGCTTTGGAATGACCTGATGCCAAACCCCAACAATTCACTTTTGCACCACCCATCTCACAATGTCACTTACAATGCGTGAGGAGGAAGTTCTCCATGCTCTCCTTGACTTCCCTGGTACTTCGCAAGTGACTTTCTTGCTCCACCAGTTTGGTTCTGAGCAGCTGGATCTCAATCTTCATAGACTGATCCTGAGAAGAATATTATTTTCAAGAGTGACAACACTAAATATGGATGGTCCAAAGGAAATAAAAATTAAGCTAATATTTTGTGACTGGACTGCATTTCACACAGCACATATGGAAAAGAGATTGACAGCATTGAAAGCTTATGGCGTTGTTGGAAACCGTACCACGGCTCTGCATCCTTGTCTCATTCGCTTGTGGCCCTCCACTAGCTCTCTATTTCTTCTCTTACTTTGGCTTTTTTTTCTTTGTTTTTACTCACTCCATTACTTCACTCCACTGAGTTTGAAAGCATAACCATTTCCAATATATAAATATTCTACAGCAGGGCTGTCGAACTGGTGGCCCGCGGGCCGTATACAGCCCCCCAGCCCTGCAAGATATCTGCTTTTTAAGATTACAAAAAAAAATAATTATTTTTTTGAATATTTTTTTTTTTTATGCGGGGGTGAGGGGCGGGCGGGGCAGGGAGGAGGAGCAGGCTCCCTTCCTCCTCCTACTTCCTCCCCCCCGCCAATCGGCGTGCTTGCGACCACCTGCTGCTGCTGCTGCTCGAGGCCTAGCGCGGCCTTGCTGAGGGGGCGGCGGTGGCGGCGGCTGAGGCGGAGGAGGTGGCGGCGGTGGAGGTGGGAGCGCCGCGAAAGGGAAGGCCGCAGCCGGCCATTCCCAGCCTCCTGGCGGCCGCTGCGGCCTTCCCTTTTGCGGCGGCGGAGGAGGAGGCTGCTGGAGGTGCTCCGCAGCAGCCTCCCCCTCCGCGGCGAAAGGGAAGGCCGCAGCGGCAGCCATGAGGCTGGGAATGGCCGGCTGCGGCCTTCCCTTTTGCGGAGGAGGAGGAGGCGGGAGCACCTCCAGCAGCCTCCTCCTCCGCCGCCGCGAAAGGGAAGGCCGCAGCCGGCCATCCCCAGCCTCATGGCGGGCGCTGCGGCCTTCCCTCGCGGGCGGCGGAGGAGGAGGCTGCTGGAGGTGCTCCCGTTTGATCCAGATCCATCATTGTTAGAGTGCTCTCTGGATGGAAGGTGAACTACAACTTCCAAACTCAAGGTCAGTGTGTCCACCAAACCCTTTTAGTGTTTTCTGTTGGCCATGGGAGTTCTGTGTGCCAAGATTGGTTAATTTCATCATTACTGGGGTTTAGAATGCTCTTTGATTGTAGGCGAACTACAAATCCCAGCAACTACAACTCCCTAATGTCAAAGTCTGTTTTCCCCAAACTCCATAAGTGTTCTCATTTGGGCATATTAATTATTCATGCCGGGGGCGGAGCCGGGGGCGGAGGCAGACCCTTCGGCCCCCCAGGTGATCAGTGACCAGAATTCCGGCCCTTGGGTCGGTAGAAGTTGGACAGCCCTGTTCTACAGGATGGACAAACATGTGCCATACATAATGGCAATTGGGTTTTCCTATTCTCTGTACTCATTGAAGAACCTGGGGGAGCTTTGCAAGTTTGCTCAAACAGGAAGGGCATTACAGTCAGTCTGCATAGAGCCAGAGGTCTGGAAATATTTAACATAGCTTAGGAAGGTTTTGCTTTGACTTGTTTCTTGCCATACCTGAGAAGAGATCTGAGGTGCATGGGGAGGTGCTTTCCAGAACATTGAAAGGACGGTAGCTGACTTCTCCAGGATCTGGTGCAAACAGCTAGCACTAGTCAGCAGCTGCTTGATGACTTCAATATAGAAGACCTGTGAGAGCAAAGACAGGTATCTAGTGACAGTACTCAAGTGCCATCCACCCTAAAATGAGTATAACGTATAAGGGAGATTGCGGTTTGCCAGTTAGGCACCAATTATAAAGTATGGAGGGAAAAATTAAACTACTTGCTGCCACCAACCTTAATACAATAAGGATTTACTATTTCTTCAGGATCTTAAACTGTGCAGAGCTATAATACTCTGTGGGCTGTAGGCACAGGGCCGGTTCGTCCATTAGACAAAGGAAGCAGGCGCGTAGGGCGTCGTCTCCGGGGAGGGGCGGCGTCACCCGGGAGGAGCGCCGCCCGCGGCGCCAAGGCACCCGCGCCACCCGTGCCGCACTGCCCCCGCGAGGCCGGCCCCGCAGCCTTTTGTGCATGCGTACTGGCTCCCGCTTTGGAGCCAGTGCGTCGCGCAGATTGGTGCATGCGCGCTGGGGGAGCGCAAAAAAAAATTTTTTTGCGTACCCCGCGGGAAAAGCTTGGTCCGCCCCTGTGTAGGCACCTTTGAAAAAACCCTCTGAGGAGTTTCTGAGGTGATTTCTCTTTAAACAGGAATTGTTTTTAGATCATCTTTTAAAAGAGGCACACTTGGGGCTTTTCTTGTGAAACAGAACAATGAATGTTTATTTTTGAGAACTGGTAACAAAACTGGCCTTGAAGCTTGATGGTTACAATATTTACCAAAGGCTTGATGGTTTCTTTAAACAACTGTTCTTGGTTACAGTGAAACTTCTCCTTCCTTTACACACCACAGGATATAACTATCAAGGTACGCCCTCTGAAATAGTTTTTCCTAAAATTAGCACAGATAATCTGCCTCAGAATTTATCTGCCTAATTCCCACTCACATTATTATTCCTTAATAGCTGTGAGACAAACACGCTAACTCTTTCTGTTAGCAACCTGAACCCTCAGGCTTCTACTGACTAAACTAGCTATCTCTTCTTTCCTAAGAGCTTCCAGTTAGATCTTCTGTCACTGAGCCAAAGTAACTCTCTCTCTCTCTCTCTCATATCCTCTCTCTTTGACAGTCAGGGTAGAACTGCCCTTGTCAGATTTCAAAAAACCTCATAAGCAGATAATTTTTTCCTTTTGCCAACTTTGGCTCCTCCCACTCTCCCTTAACCAATCCTGGACAGGTCTGTTTCCCTCCTAGATGTTCCTAACCACACCCCCTACTGGAAACACGCTCCCAAGATGGCTGCCTGTGCCATCATGCCCAGGCACTCGAAGGCCGAAGCTAAGATGTGCTTTCTATCTAAAGCCCGAGGGACCGTGGGCGCCTTCTCTTGAAGCTCAGGGGTCCCAACAAGTAAAACCACCTCAGGATGAAGTAAAACAAAGTCCTTTATTTGAGCAAAGTTCTGGAGGAACTTGGTGCAGATCTTAACAGTTTCAAAAAGGTTCAAAGGCAAACAACTCACAAAAGGGATGAAGCAGTTTCCCTTGATGGTTCTTTTCTCTCTTCCTTAGTTGCTGGGACAAGGATTGGAAAATCCCCCTTTAGCTTCCACCAATGATAGGGAAATCTGGAGATATTCCCTATCCTGACTCTGGCTATTTAGAAAGAGTGGATCTCTTTCTATGCTAATTTCCCTTTTTGGTGTATTCTAGATGTCGTTTGATGACTTCTCTTTATATATCAGATGCTAATTTCCCTTTTTGGTGTATTCTAGATGTCATTTGATGACTTCTCTTTATATATCAGATGCTAATTTCCCTTTTTGGTGTATTCTAGATGTCATTTGATGACTTCTCTTTATATATCAGATGCTAATTTCCCTTTTTGATATATTCTAGATGTCATTTGATGACTTCTCTTTATATATCAGATGCTAATTTCCCTTTTTAGCACAGAATCCGTTTTAAAGGCGAAACTACTGGATTTGCAGCTAGGTAGCCCCAAAAATATACAGCAGGGAAGTGCAGGACTTCAGCAAGGTATAACTCGCTAGCTATCTAAACTACAACAAAACGACAGGTTGATATTAAGTACTTACGATGGCCTGTTTTAAGCTTTCCTAGCTTGACCATAAGCTCATCTGAGTCCTTCCCTTGCCTGGAGAAGACTGAGAGGGGTTTCAAAATGGAGATCACATCCCCAGGAAAAAAAGGGGCGGGCTCCAAACCAAAAAGATACATTTGCAAGCCTTCGGCAGCAGTTTGCCCTGCAAACTGGCTGCAAACCTTTGTTAATGATTAACTACCAGGGTGCCAGAGTGTCTGTGACAACCCTGAAAGAAAATGCAAAATGGTGCTATTTTCTATAACTGTGGGGTAATGCAAACAGATGTCTGAAAGACAGAACACGGCCGTCCTGGCACTCACACACAAGATGGAGGCCAAACTGTTTACAGGCCTACTTCTGCAGGCTTCTCCCCCAGCCTACTGGGATAAGAATCATTATAATGAGCAACCAGAAGCAGTGCTCTGTGCATGTATGGGTCTGTGCCAGTACTAGCAATCCTGTAATTGAGTGTGATAAATGATTAATATAAATATATCTTTAGAGGAACCATCTACACCCCAGCTATCAACGTTATTGGTTACCTTGTTGCTCTGTGGCTCCAGGCCAGGCTGCAGGAGCAATGCCATCCTGTGGATCAGATTCTTGCCCTCCAGAATCTGTTTCTGAAGGGTACAGAAATCTTTGAAATTTCCTATGACATGGATCCTTTGTTTGTTGACACCGTCTATTGGAACCAGGTCTTCCTGCCCATGTGACTCTGAAAGCAAAGCACCAGACGGTAAGCCTAGCTCTGCATGCAACCGCTCTATGATGAAGAAAAATCTGCCTTTTTTCTCTCTCTATCTCTAGCCACAAGTGTCCAGCACCCTGCTTCCTCAACATCTTACTTTCTTCACAGACGTCCACTCTCTAGTCCAGTGTTTCTCAACCTTTTTTGAGCTGTGGCACACTTTTAACATTAAAAAAATCCGGGGGCACACCACCAACCAAAATGACACAAAATGACACTCTCACACAGTAAAGAATGGCTGGGAGATGGTGACCTGCTGGGAGCGCCGAAGCCAGGGGACGGGGAGGAGCCAGGCCGTGCCATGCCCTGCCCCTCCCCCGGCTTCAGTTCTCCCACAGCTTCGCCAGCCTTGAAGGGGCAGTGCCAAGCCAGCATTGTGCTGGCTCTGCCACTGCTGGCTCGGCACTGCCCCCTCAAGGCTGGCGAAGCTGTGGGAGTGCTGAAGCCAGGGGGAGGGGAAGCCATGCCCCGCCCCCTACCCCAGCTTCAGCTCTCCCACAGAGGAGGAGCATGAGCGGTGGATGGGCTTCAGTGGGTGGGGCTCGTCCTCCGTGCAGCTTCAGAGAGCGAGGGGCGAGAGTCATGGTAGGAGTCATGGCGGATTGGAGGCTGGCTGGGGAAACGGCCGAAGGAGGCGGTGCCCCGGCCCCTTCTTTTTCTTTGCCGCTGCCCGGCCCTTCCTCCTCCTCCCCCAAGCAGCAGGAGTTCAGCAGGAGGAGGGGGGAAGGAAGGGGGGCCAGAGAGCTTTTCTCGCGGCACACCTGATGATCGCTCACGGCACACTAGTGTGCCACGGCACACTGGTTGAGAAAGACTGCTCTAGTCTAGCTCTTCAGCAACTATTGGAAAGGAGCTGGTTTGCAGTTGCATAAACCAGTGTTTCCCAACCAGTGTGCTACGGCACACTAGTGTGCCGTGAGCGATCATCAGGTGTGCTGTGGGAAATTGGAACCTCCAATACCTTTTCTTCCCCCTCCTGCCGAACACTTTTTTTTCTCAATTTGGGCTCCCTTCTTCCCAGCCTCGCTCTGCTCGCTTTGCCATGTGGGCGCTACTGCGCAGACTCGCCCCACGTCTCCCTCCCTCTACCCTCCCCTCTTGAACATGTTCACGCTGCCCCCTCGGATCAAAATGGCGGCAGAAGCAGCAGCGTGAGCAAAGCGAGGCAAAGCGAGCAGAGCGAGGCTGGGAAGAAGGGAGCCCGAGTGGAGAAGAAAAAGTAAGTGTTCGGCAGGAGGGGGAAGAAAGGGTATTGGAGGTTCCAATTTCCCACGGCACACCTGATGATTGCTCACAGCGCGCTAGTGTGCCGCGGCACATTGGTTGGGAAACACTGCTCTATGGAACCCCATGGGAAGTTGCCATACATCGTGTGATGGTGTCCAGCAGGCTCTAAGGAGGAAGCATCCCGGCAGCATACCAGGACGCCAATTTCTCCTCATGTGATGAGGTCGTCAGTCTGTTTGGGGGCCAATTTTGATTTCTACTTACATGGGCTTTTGTGATATTGTGGTTGGCCATGACATCTGACAGAGTGATTCAGCATGCTACAAGAGTAGGGAGGGAGACAAAACCCAGAACAGACGCGGGAGAGAATACGGGCAACCGCCATTTTTAATTTTAAAACATTGCTCCTGAAAATATACTTCTTTAAACTGAATAACTTAATGTGTTATATGTTTTGTTATCTCAATAATTCAGGATGTTTTATGATCTTAAAAAAGTTAGAGGCTTAGTTTGCCCTAAAACAGTGTTCCCCAACCTTTTTTGAGCCACGGCACACTTTTTACATTTACCAAATCCTGGGGCACACCACCAACCAAAATGGCACAAAATGACACTCTAACACAGTCATACATATAGTTAATATGTTTTCAAATGTATTTATACACTCAGTGGCCTTTTAAAAAAATCAGTTTTGTATGCCGCCCTTCCCCGAGGGCTCAGGACAGCTTACAGAGAATATAAAAAACACACTTTAAAACAACAGAAAAAATAAACTCTTAGCTAAAAACTATAAAACTGTTTACAACTGATTAACCAGGTCAGACCCCGAAAGCCTGCTGGAAAAAAAACGTCTTGCACGCTCTGCAGAACTTTGTTAGACCTCTCAAAGCTCGCATCTTCTGGCAGAGCGTTCCAAAGAGTTGGAGCTATGACCGTAAAGGCTCGCCGTCTTGTCAATGTCAGCCGATATGCACGGCAGCTAGGAATCATCAAAAGATTTTGATCAGTAGAATGCAGTGACTTCTGGGGCTGATATAGGGTGAGACGGTCCCTCAAGTACGTCGGGCCCTGACCATATAAGGCCTTGAAGGTAATAACCAACGCTTTGAAGGAGACCCGGTGCGCCACTGGTAGCCAGTGCAGCTGCTGCAATATTGGTGTTGTGTGAGCTCTCACCGGCGTACCAGTGAGAAGCCGAGCAGCTGCATTTTGCACCAGCTTGACATAGGTAGGCCAATGTAGAGGGCATTGCAGTAGTCTATTCTCGAGGTGACCGTGGCCTGGATCACTGTGGCCAGATCCTCCTTGGTCAGATAGGGAGCCAGTCGCCTAGCCTGCCAGAGATGGAAGAAAGCCACTTTGCTGGCATTGGAGATCTGAGCCTCCATTGATAGCCGAGGGTCCAGCAGGACTCCCAAGCTCTTCACAGAGGACGACGGACACAGAGGTGCGCCGTCTAGGGTAGGCAACTGAACAGCCCCTCCACCAGGGTGACCCAGGCACAAGATTTCCGTTTCTTCCGGGTTCACCCTCAACTTGCTAGCACGCAGCCATCCAGTCACGGCTTCAAGGCACGGTTGGAAATTATCAGGGACAGAGTCTGGCTGGCCGACCATTCGCAGAACGAGCTGAGTGTCATCAGCGTACTCGTAACACTCTAGTCCGTAGCTCTGAACCAGCGGAGTGAGAGGTCGCATATAGATGTTAAAGAGCAGGGGGGAGAGAATGGCGCCTTGGGGAACTCCACAAAGAAGTGGAGACCTCTCGGAAACCAGGTCTCCCCTCTCCACTTGCTGTCCCCAATCGCGGAGGAAGGAGGGCAGCCGTTTCAGGACTATCCCTTGAACTCCAGCTACGGTGAGGCAGTGGGCCAGTAGATCATAATCGATAGTATCAAACGCTGGCGTTAGATCTAATAACACAAGCAGCGCCGATCCGCCTCGGTCAAGCTGGCATCGGAGCTGATCTGTGATGGCCACCAGCACAGTCTCTGTCCCGTGCCCAGTACGGAAACGGGACTGGATGGAGTCGAGCAGGACTGGAAGGGGTCGAACCAGATATTGTGGTTGGCCATGACATCTGACAGAGTGATTCAGCATGCTACAAGAGTAGGGAGGGAGACAAAACCCATGACAGACCTGTGGTGGCCTTCTGCTGTGGCACAGGGCACATTGCCTCATATGCATGTAATTCAGTCTGCAGGGCTTGGAGGAGGAGCTGGTTTTCCTCACACTGCTGTTGGAGAATGGTCACTCTGTCTTGAAGCCTGCACGAATTCAAAAAGGCAGGTTTAATTTTTTAAAGAAGCATTGCCAATATATTTTACATGGGAGAGAATACGGGCAACCGCCATTTTTAATTTTAAAACATTGCTCCTGAAAATATACTTCTTTAATCTGAATAACTTAATGTGTTATATGTTTTGTTATCTCAATAATTCAGGATGTTTTATGATCTAAAAAAAGTTAGAGGCTTAGTTTGCCCTAAAACAGTGTTTCCCAACCTTTTTTGAGCCACGGCACACTTTTTACATTTACCAAATCCTGGGGCACACCACCAACCAAAATGGCACAAAATGACACAAAATGACACTCTAACACAGTCATACGTATAGTTAATATGTTTTCAAATGTATTTATACACTCAGTGTGAAACCTGGGCCTGTTTCGATGAACACAACATACTGTAGATATCCTGGCAGGAATGGCAGGAAGACACAAACTTCCCACACAGAACTCCCATAACCAAGAGAAAATACTATAAGAGTTTGGTGGGCATTGACCTTGGGTTTAGGAGTTGTAGTTCACCTATAGCCAGAGGGCACTGTGGACTGAAACAATGTTGGATCAGGACCAAACTTGGCATGAATACTCAATATGCCCAAATGTGAACACAGATGGAGTTTGGGGAAAATAGACCTTGACATTTGGGAGTTACAGTTTCTGGGATTTATAGTTAACACACAATCAAAGAGCATCCTGAACTCTTGCAACAATGAAATTGAACCAACCTTGGCATATTGAACTCTCATTACCAACAGAAAGTAGTGAAAGGGTTTGCTTGGGAATTGACCTTGAGTTTGGAAGTTGTAGTTCACCTACACCCAGAGAGCAAGAAAAAGTGTTCGGCAGGAGGGGGAAGAAAGGGTATTGGAGGTTCCAATTTCCCACGGCACACCTGATGATCGCTCACACTGGTTGGGAAACACTGGTATAGACAAATGGCATTTTAAAAACAAGCCAAGTGTCTCTTCCAAATGTCTCTTAATTCTCCTTGGCCCCTGGCTACCTCAAATAAAATCCTTTGTTCAACTATTGATACCCTGTTGATTCTATCTTACCATCTTGCACATCCACAGGAAACTAAATAAATGCTCAGTTTCCATCACTCTTTGCTCTTACTATTCCTTTTCGAGCAGTATCCTGCTGGCTAATCCATTTGACACACCTGGAATTGTTTATCTGTGAAGCCACAAACTTCTCTTGGAGTTGCATCAGGTCTTGCTTTTTGCCTCGGATCTCTTCCTGTAGCTTCAGCCGGTCCATTTGCTGCTGTTCCGACACAGCTCTGCCATCGCGCATCTTGGAGTGCGATGCCAAGAAAGCTGCCTGGAGGCCCTCTGGCTCTGTGGGAATGAGAGAGATCGGTCAGGAGTGATCTCATACATACTTATTGAAGAGCCTTACACCGAGGGCTGCCATTATCTCTGTGATAAACCAATTTGAGGAGCCTATTTACTAACTGAGAATATGGCAGAAGTCTGGTTTGGGTTGCCACCTGTCCTGTATTATACGGGACGTCCCGTATTTTTGCTCTGAATTTCGTGTCCCGTATTTTCAGCTCTGTCCCGTATTGACAGGACAGGACAGGTGGCAGCAGGAGGCGAGGCCGGGCCAGCAGTGAGTTCCACCGCACTGCCAGCAGCTCCTCCACAGTGCTTGCGCTCACTCGCTCGCCTCGCACTCACTCGCAGGCACGGCAGGCAATTTGCTGGTATATTTGATCCTATCCTCTACTCCAGGGCTGCCAAGGAAGTCGATCGCGATCGACCAGTCGATCCCAGGACCGAAGGAGGTCAATCCTAGCTGGATGGGGCGCTTCTCAGAGGGGGGCAGAGCCAGGCTGTGCCAAGCCCCACCCCCTCCCCGGCTTCGGCACTCCCAGCAGCTGCTCCAGGCTTGGGGAGGGCAGGGCCAAGGCAGCCTTGTGCTAGCTATGCCACCACTGGCTTGGCACTGCAACCCTCAAACCTGGAGAAGCTGCTGGGAGCTCCAAAGCCAGATGGGAGGGGCGGGGCTTGGTGGCATAGCTAGCACAAGGCTGGCATGGCACTGCCATGCTCAAGCCTGGAGAAGCTGCTGGTAGAGCTGAAGCCAGAGGGGGTGGAGCCAGGCTGTGCCAAGCCCCTCCCCCGCCCCTCCTTTCTCCAGCCCAGAGGAGGTAGGTAGATCTTTCTGACTTGGTTTTATTATAAGTAGCTCGCATGCTGAAAAAGTGTGGGCACCCCTGATCTACTCTGTAATGAAGTCCCTGTGAACTTCTCCAAAATTGAAACTGGGTCTCTGCGTGTTTTTTTCTGCATGTTTTGTCATACCTAATGCATTGTACTGCTATTATAAAGCTATTATTATTAGTTGTAGATAGTACTGTTGTACTGTAGTAGTATCCCTGTGGAATGCAAAGCTTCTTCCTGTATGTAAGGCTGCTTCCACTTTCAACCCCTTTCCCTTCTTCCTGTAGACCAGGGCTGTCCAACATCTTCGGGCCCAAGGGCCGGAATGCAGGTGACGGATCACCTTGGGAGCCGGAGCGGAGGCGTGGCTGCTCGGGGGCGTGGCCGCAGTGGGGGCGTGGCTGCTCGTGGGGGGCGGGGCCGCTCCCGCCCTGGTGCGCATGCCCGGCATCTTGCGCGACCCGCCCCTTTTCGGCGCCTGACGTCACCCCGCCGAAAAGGGGCGGGTCGCGCAAGATGCCGGGCATGCGCGCCAGGGCGGGAGGCGGGCCGGGGGATCGGCGAGCCACCCTCCGCCGTCTCCCTAGCTCTTGCAGCGGTCGCACCTGAAGGAAAGTAAGCCCGGGAGCTTACCTTCCTTCAGGCGCGGCCGCTGCAAGAGTCAAGGACATGGCGGAGGGTGGCTCGCCAATCCTGCCCTGGCGCGCAAGCCCGCGAGCGGCCCTGCACGAGCGAGGAAGAGGCGGGGGGAAGTCCCGCCCCTAGGGCATCTGACGTGGCTTCCCTCCGCCTCCTCCTCACTTGCGTTGCCCCCCCTCCGCCGCCCCGCCCCCGAGATCGAAATTTTTCAAATTTTTTAAAAAAAAACCTGATGTCTTGCAGGGGGCTAGGGGGCCGTGGGGAAGGGGCTTGGGGGCCGTGTACGGCCCCAGGGCCGCCAGTTGGACAGCCCTGCTGTAGACATACGTTAATGGTTGTGTAGCCTAGAAAATAGTGGCCTGTTGCACGTTCTGAGTTGGACTACCATTCACAATGGTTCCCTCCCTGAAAAGTGGCACAGACTATCCTCCTACCAGTGGGTTTTGCCACTGAGGCTAGGCGTCTCTCCAGTTGCTCCCGTAGGTGGTCATTGGTGCAAATGGACTCCTCAAGGCGCTGGCGAAGTATTCGGATCTCAGACAGGTGTTCCTCCAACAAAACGGCACCTGTGTCCTCCAGCAAAGCAGCATCGAGAAGGGAGGATGTGTGTGAGCACAAGGAAAAGGCGAATCAGGGAGAAGATTTGATGGATCCGGACTAATTGTTAGACCTGGTTAGGTTCGTCGGAATGCTCCAAAAGTCGTATTAAATTCAGATGTAATTCACTGTCGAACCGTTTTTGAAGCGCTTTAGGCAACCCGGAAGTGAATTTGCCATTTTGAAGCCGGCACCGCCATTTTCAGAAAGGGTTCTGGGCCACTCAGATGCAGAGGGAAGGCATGGGCTTGGAAGAGCATGCCTTCCCTCCGGATCTGAAAGGCCCTGCGGGGGGAAGGAAAGTGACGTCCAAAGCATTAGCTTAACCCGCTTTGGATGCGGTTTTCCTTCCGGATGTGTGTGTGTGTGTGGGGGACGGGACCGCATTTAAACAGGAAGAATTTCTGGAAATTTGGAAATTTGGAAGCATTTCTCCAGAAAATTTCGGAAATCATTTAAAAAATTCGAAGTGCCTGCGCCCGCTACATCCGAAGTGAGTTGTGAACCATTTTTTTTGGTGGATCAAACAGCCCTACTAATTATGGTATGTCAGGGAATTTGGGGTATAAAAGGAGGCTAGACTGTACATTACCTTGTGACACCGCTGCTTCTCCCAACCCCCCCCCCCCCCCGGGAAGCCCACACGCAGGAGGCCCATCACCGTCCCGCGGGGGTGAGCTGCGCTGAGTGGCCAAAGCGCACGTGGGCTCGGCTGAGCAGGACAAATAGGAATTGAGCACACGGAGTGGCTCCGAGCCTCGGAACAAACTGCGGCGGAGACTCGCAGCCATCGCCACCCCCAGCTCTCCTCCTTGAAGGGGCTCAGCCCCCTCAGGAGTGCCCCCCCCCCCCACATCCCTTCGGCTTCCCTGCTGTCGCCTTAGGGCCAGATCGGGAAGGAACCAATTTGGGCTGTGGAGCTGCGCATCCTGGTCTCTGCTTTGCAGCGAATCCAGAGCCCAGCCAGGAGAGGCCAGGAGATGAGGGGTTGCTCCCCTTCCCCAGCGCGGAGGGACTAGAGGGCAGAAAGCCTCGCCTCGAGCCTCCGGGAACAGGGTCGGACGGGGGCAGCTCCCGCAGACTCCTCCTGCCTCCCCTCCTCCTTGCTGCCGGAGGGGAAGAGGGCAGAAGAACGCCCAGGAGCCAGGAAGCAGAAGGAGCCACAGCCCAGCCAGGTAGCCCTTGGCGCGCAGACGGAGGGAAGGAAGGAAGGGAAGGAGAGAGAGACGAGGGAGGGAGGAAAGTTCTGGATGCCGAGGGCTCTCCCTGACTGCAGCCAGGCTGGCTGGCATTGCTGCTCCGGCCAGGAAAGCCTCATTTCCGCTGTCTGAAGTTTCCTGCTAGGCTCTCTCTCTCTCTCTGTAATATCCTACGGCACACCTGACGATCTCTCATGGCACACTAGTGTTCCGCGGCACACTGTTTGAAAATCACTAATTTATTGTTCAAAATGAAAAAAAAAATCTCACCCTCTCATTAGAAAGAAAGTCATCCTTGGATCTAAAACAGCACAAAAGAGGGCAAATATATGGCGCAACTGCCCCTATGACGCCTAAAAAGTGGGGTAACATCTTGAGCGGTACATTTTCCACAAAAAAATGTGGGGGAGCTATGAGGCTCATAAGGCCCCAATTAATTTGCAGCATAATGTATAACAGTGTTTCTCAACCTTTTTTGAGCCGCGGCACACTTTTAACATTAAAAAAAATCTGGGGGCACACCACCAACCAAAATGACACAGAATGACACTCTAACACACTAAAGAATGGCTGGGGGATGGTGAGCTGCTGGGACCAGCTGCTGGGAGTGCCGAAGCCGGGGGGAGCCAGGCCACGCCATGCCCGCCCCTCCCGGCTTCAGTTCTCCCACAGCCGCTAGCCTTGAGGGGGCAGGGCCAAGCCAGCATTGTGCTGGCTCTGCCACCGCTGGCTTGGCACTGTCCCCTCAAGGCTGGCGAAGCTGTGGGAGTGCTGAAGCCGGGGGGAGGGGGCAGAGCCAGGCTGCGTCATCCCCCCCCCCCCGGCTTCAGCTCTCTCACAGAGGAGGAGCATGAGCGGTGGATGGGTTTCAGTAGGCGGGGCTCCTCCTCCGCGCAGCTTCAACAAGCAAGGGGCGGGAGTCATGGCGGGAGTCATGGCGGATTGGAGGCTGGTTGGGGAAACAGCCGAAGGAGGCAGCGCCTGGCCCTTCCTCCTCCTCTCCCAAGCAACAGGAGTTTGGCAGGAGGAGGGGGGGAAGGAAGGGGGGCAGAGAGCTTTTCTCGCGGCACACCAGTGTGCTACGGCACACTGTTTGAGAAACACTGATGTATAAAACCCAACACTTCTTGTATAAAAGAGGGTACCAATCACCAGTTTTTACCTGAGAGCTTCTGGCTAGAAAATGCTGCTGACAAACATGATGGCAAGGTGCCAGAGACAGGTATGTCTTGCGTCTGTCTGAAGGGAGGCGTGTAGCAGAGAGGGCTCTTCCCCGCAATGCTTCCTCCAGATTTCCTGTTCCACTCCGGACAGTTTTGCACGGGAAATGACTGAGGAGAATGTGGACAGCCTTTGCAACAGATTACGGGGCTGCCTGTCGAAGAAAGGCCAGAGAGTGGCCCTGGCTTTACTGGTGTTAGTGCCGGGACCTTGATGCCTAGGCAGGAAAGAGGGACACCAATCAGAAAGAAGCAATCTGCATAAGAACATAAGAAGAGCCATGCTGAATCGGACCTCAGCCCATCTAGTCCAGCATTCTGTATCACACAGTGGCCCACCAGTTGTACACGGGGATCTCGAGCAGAAGGGAGGGCAAAACCCTGACCTGCTCCCGACCCCCCACAACCAGTATCTCCAAGAGCAGGGCTCCTCAAGACTTTTTCCACTAACAACCTTTTTTTTGCCCAAGAAATGTTTACATGGCCTAGGTATATAGGTATCAAATCAAACATACTGTATATTGATAGTAATAAACCAGCGTTTGCAAAGCTTGCTAAACAGGCTGACTTTCCTTTTTATGAAGCACAGCCAGGCCCAGATTAAGCAATTTTGGCACTTTCAAATTATGCCCCCTAACCTCTACCGCACCCCCCCCCCTCACCTCCTCGCGGCTCTGTGCACCTCCTTCTTCCTCTGCTCGCCCAGGGGGCGAGCCTTCCCTTCCTCCTCCTCCTCACCACGCACCCGGCTTCCTTGACTCCTCGCCAAGCGCCCGGTGTCGCGGAGGAGGAAGCCGGGCGCATGGCGAGGAGGAGAAGGAAGGAAAGGCTCGCTCGCCCCCGGAAGCGAGCCATCCCTTGCTTCTTCCTCCTGCTCACCATGCGCCTGGCTTCCTCCTCCTCCTTGCCATCCACCCGGCGTCGCGGAGGAGAAGGAAGCGAAGCCCCGCCTCTGGGGCACACGGAGCCACGAGGAGGTGCAGGGGGGGCAAGGAGGAGTGCAGGATAGGGGAGGGGCGCGGGGCGGATGTGGATGGCGCACAGGCGCAGAAGCACACGAAAATCGAACTTACTTTTTTTTTTTAATTTTGGGGGGTCCGGACCTGCCGCCCTCCCATGGCTGCCGCCCTAGGCCATGGCCTAGGGTGGCCTTATGGATAATCCGGGCATGAGCACAGCTGAGGCATTTCCTGCAGAGTCTACTGTAAGCACGGCACAGTGTATGCAAATACCTAAAACAGCCACTAGGTGGCATTCAGAAACCTTTCGCTGTTGTGAAATTATTCACAACCCCAACATTGAGCGAAGGGGGGGGGGGCAAATCTGAGGTTGGGACCCACAGTTTTAAAAGCAGTGTTCTGGAAGCACACCAATGGAAAGGGAGCTTCTCTACTCTTGAAATCGGGGAATGTGGCACTGTAGAGCTCACACAGCAGCAGCACCTCAAAGCAAAAGAGTGGGGACTGCTCATACTTCTCTCCCACTTACATTTTTTTTTCTGCAGGGGAACAGTAGTAGCCCAAAATAGACTTTGGCAAAGCTCTGGGGTTTCTTCCATGGGCTCCATAATGGCCATGTGTGTCAGCTACACTGCTGTGTCAGCTACACTGGCTGGCTGTCCACTTTCGAGCTCTATATACTCAAAGTGCTGGCTTTGACCTATAAAGCTCTATATGGCTCTGGCCCAGCTTACTTGTCTGAACGTATCTGCCCCTACGTCTCACCTCGTGTGACTAGTATCATGGCTTGCTTAATTGTATTCCTGTGTAACGCCGATATTTAGCCTGTTATCTGCCGCTTGCGAAAGCCCTACTAAGGGTGAAACGTGATCGGGCCCCTGCAGTTCGACCGTCACGGCTCGCGACCAAGGGAGGTCGAAATCCCGTCTGTGGCAGCGTAGTCTCGCGATAGCTGCCAAAATCTCAGGTCCCGCGGGATTTGCGGCCGGCCTGGGCGCACGCCTCCCCCCCCCCTCGCGGCTGCTTCCAGGCCAGCCCCCATTCCCTCAGAGAGAGGGAGGAGGGGAGTGAGGCAGGGAAAGCCCCTCTTGGCTCCGTCCTCTTCCTGTGGAGGGCCCTCGCTTCCCGCCCCGTGGATGGGAGAGCCGCCGCGCCTGGCCTGAGCTTGGCCTCGGCTCCAGCGGGGCTCTTTGGGGACGGCGGCGGCCTTGGCGCTTCGGCCCTGTGGCGGGGCTCCCGCAGTATGGGTAAGGAAGGGCCTGGCTCGAAGCAATCAATCTAAAAACAGTGGGACGTTGGGTGAGGGGGGGAGGGGTCCCTCAGCGGCGGTTTCCTTGGCGACGCTTCCCCTCCTCCGCGCCCCCTCCCCTTGTTGTGCTGCCTTCCCCCGCGTGCAGGGCGCAACGTGGCTTCCTTTGCGCCTGCCCCCACGGCTTGTTTTCCCTTCAGGGAGGGAGGGAGCTCTTTGGGCCTCCTCCACCCGCCTCTGGGAAAGGAGGCCCCATCAAGCCCTGCCACGGCATTGAGGTGTTTGGGTTTTTTTTGGTGTGTCCCAATTTGAGTGTGGACTCAAATAACTCGAAGGTATTAGGAAACATTCCCCCAAATCCACCAGTGTTCCCATTTGGGTATATTGAGTATTCATGCCAAGTTTGGTCCAGATCCATCATTATTTGAGTCCACAGTGCTCTCTGGATGGAGGTGAACTACAACTCCACAACTCAAGGTCAATTGTAAGTAAATTGGAGCCGGGGAGGGGGCAGAGCCGGGGGAGGGGCAGGGGCGGAGCCGGGGGCGGGGCAGACCCTTCGGCCCCCCAGGTGATCAGTGACCGGAATTCCGGCCCTTGGGCCCGTAGAAGTTGGACAGCCCTGAAGTAAGCAATGACTTCTCTAGAGCCAGTAGTGGTTTGAGTGTTAAACTAGGACACTGAGGAAGTAGGGTCCGAATTACTGCTTGGCTATGGAAACCCTTTGGATGATCTTGGGCAAGACCCGTCCCCCTTGAACACCTTTTGCCAAGAAAACCTTGTGATAGTTTTGCCTTAGGGTCACCCTATGTCCAGACGTGACTCGAAGGCACACAGTGATGTCTCTATCCTGGGACACTGCCCCTCCGCCATGTTGTGATGAAAGGAAGCCATGCAAAAAATTGTGGTTCATCAAGCCATGCAACATGACATGCTGGAGGGGAGGGGGCATCAAGGCCAGAGTGCTCACTTTCTCCCAGCTGCTTCTGCAGCATCTGCAACTCCTGCTGCGCCTCGGCCAATGAGAAGACCGGCGCTCTGCAGCAGCCAAGGAGTAGAGCAGGAGCTGGAGGAGGAGGAGGCCCCAGAGGCATGAAGGAGCAGGGCTTGGGCTCAAATGGAAACAAAGGGACACTAGGTGGCTTGGACAAGGACTCGGGATGGAAGCCTAAACAGAGAAGAGAGACGAGAGATAGCAGGTTACGTTGGCGATGTGATATGAGGCGCTACTTGGTTGTTTTTTTTTCAAAACTAAGGAAATCTTAGGCTTTGTTGACAGTAATCATCCCATTGTTAATTCTGCACTGATCGGAGCACATCTACCCAGTTCTGGGAACACTGGGTATGAAGGATGCTGATCAGCTAGAGTTGTGGTGTCCAATCTTTGGTCCCCCAGGAGTTTGGGACTCCAACTTCCACAAGCCTGGCCAGCTTGTCCAAAGGTCAAAAATTCTGGGAGCTGACATCCAAAACACCTAGAAGGTCACATTTCCATCGGATGGGATGGTCTGTCCTCTGTGTTCATAGACACAGTATGCATGATTGTTTACTTCTGAGGACGACACAATTTTTGAAACACTGGCCCTGAGGAAGTCTCGGAAAAGGGACGAAACGGCCCGCAGCTAGCTCCGGAGAGAGCTCCAGCCGTAGGCAACCTCCCTCGCGGAACGCCCCTTGACGTCCTCCGTTTGGGAGCTTTGTTTACCATCACGTGGTTCTCCTTTATACAAAAAAAACCCGGGATTTACAATACTTCTGTGTGACTTTACCAGACATACATTATCCTGCTGTACTTTGGGACCGTGATATTGGGAATTACCATCTATTATATTGACTTCCCTCCTCGGATTACTCCTTGGATTACCTCTGTTCCACCTGGGTCTACACCAAACCTTGCACTTTATAAGGTACTGACTATCTGGGTTGGATCCTTAGCGTTTTTTTGGACTGGTGATTCTCTATTTTTCTGAGACAAACTTATTGTTATTGTTACAATATTATATTGTGAGATATATGAATCCTGGTCCTTGTGGACACTAATATGTTGAACTCTATGTGTCGAACTCAATGTGTTGAACTCTCAAACTATACTCAATGTGTTGAACTCTCAATCTACACTCAATGTGTTGAACTCTCAATCTATACTCAATGTGTTGAACTCTCAATCTACACTCAATGTGTTGAACTCTCAATCTATACTCAATGTGTTGAACTCTCAATCTATACTCAATGTGTTGAACTATATACTCAATGTGTTGAACTCTCAATCTATACTCAATGTATACTCAATGTTGAACTCTCAATCTACACTCAATGTGTTGAACTCTCAATCTATACTCAATGTGTTGAACTCAATCTATCAATGTGTTGAACTCTCAATCTATACTCAATGTGTTGAACTCTCAATGTGTTGAACTCTCAATCTATACTCAATGTGTTGAACTCTCAATCTATACTCAATGTGTTGAACTCTCAATCTATACTCAATGTGTTGAACTCTCAATCTATACTCAATGTGTTGAACTCCCAATCTATACTCAATGTGTTGAACTCAATCTATACTCAATGTTGTGTTGAACTCTCAATCTATACTCAATGTGTTGAACTCTCAATCTACACTCAATGTGTTGAACTCTCAATCTACACTCAATGTGTTGAACTCTCAATCTAACACTACAATGTGTTGAACTCTCAATCTACACTCAATGTGTTGAACTCTCAATCTATACTCAATGTGTTGAACTCTCAATCTATACTCAATGTGTTGAACTCTCAATCTATACTCAATGTGTTGAACTCTCAATCTACACTCAATGTGTTGAACTCTCAATCTACACTCAATGTGTTGAACTCTCAATCTACACTCAATGTGTTGAACTCCCAATCTATACTCAATGTGTTGAACTCTCAATCTATACTCAATGTGTTGAACTCTCAATCTATACTCAATGTGTTGAACTCTCAATCTATACTCAATGTGTTGAACTCTCAATCTATACTCAATGTGTTGAACTCTCAATCTATACTCAATGTGTTGAACTCTCAATCTACACTCAATGTGTTGAACTCTCAATCTACACTCAATGTGTTGAACTCTCAATCTACACTCAATGTGTTGAACTCTCAATCTATACTCAATGTGTTGAACTCTCAATCTATACTCAATGTGTTGAACTCTCAATCTACACTCAATGTGTTGAACTCTCAACTCAATCTATACTCAATGTGTTGAACTCTCAATCTACACTCAATGTGTTGAACTCTCAATCTACACTCAATGTGTTGAACTCTCAATCTATACTCAATGTGTTGAACTCTCAATCTATACTCAATGTGTTGAACTCTCAATCTATACTCAATGTGTTGAACTCTCAATCTATACTCAATGTGTTGAACTCTCAATCTATACTCAATGTGTTGAACTCTCAATCTATACTCAATGTGTTGAACTCTCAATCTATACTCAATGTGTTGCACTCTCAATCTATACTCAATGTGTTGAACTCTCAATCTATACTCAATGTGTTGAACTCTCAATCTATACTCAATGTGTTGAACTCTCAATCTATACTCAATGTGTTGAACTCTCAATCTATACTCAATGTGTTGAACTCTCAATCTACACTCAATGTGTTGAACTCTCAATCTATACTCAATGTGTTGAACTCTCAATCTATACTCAATGTGTTGAACTCTCAATCTATACTCAATGTGTTGAACTCTCAATCTATACTCAATGTGTTGAACTCTCAATCTATACTCAATGTGTTGAACTCTCAATCTATACTCAATGTGTTGAACTCTCAATCTACACTCAATGTGTTGAACTCTCAATCTATACTCAATGTGTTGAACTCTCAATCTATACTCAATGTGTTGAACTCTCAATCTATACTCAATGTGTTGAACTCTCAATCTATACTCAATGTGTTGAACTCTCAATCTATACTCAATGTGTTGAACTCTCAATCTATACTCAATGTGTTGAACTCTCAATCTATACTCAATGTTTTGAACTCTCAATCTATACTCAATGTGTTGAACTCTCAATCTACACTCAATGTGCTGAACTCTCAATCTATACTCAATGTGTTGAACTCTCAATCTATACTCAATGTGTTGAACTCTCAATCTATACTCAATGTGTTGAACTCTCAGTCTATACTCAGTGTGTTCAACTCTCAATCTATACTCAATGTGTTGAATTCTCAATCTATACTCAGTGTGTTGAACTCTCAATCTATACTCAATGTGTTGAACTTAAACTTGTGTTGTTCGAAATATATGATATTTTTGATCCTGAAATAGGTTTACCTTATTCTACTTGTAACCCCTTGGTTTGCAGTGTTAGTATTATACGGTGTTGCCCCTGTCTTTAACACCACAGTTCCCAGCACTTATTAATATTATTACCTTAATAAAAAGTACAGAATGAAAGAAGAAAAAGTCAACCCTAACATCAGAGTTTTTACAATCCCTCCCCTTGACCCTTGCGATTGTAGCCCACCGCTCCCATGACAGTTATGGGGACCATACCAGCCTGGCTGACTGTCATTAAGGCACACTGGGAAGGAGGCAGAGCAAAGTTTCTTTGTGCGGATTCTGCTGGAGCAGCAGATGAGATGGCACCAAAGGCTGGGTGAGAGGGTTGGGCAGACGTTTTGCCAAGTTGACGGCCAGGATCTGGAAGAAGAGAAGAAAGGCATTGCAATTGTACACATAGTCTCACTGTTACCAATACAGAACGTGTGGTTCAACAACACCCCCATCCCACCCCCAGTAGTAAATTCAACTACATCATGGATGGATTGAACATTAGGACTTCAAGCCAGTGGGAGCACAACAGCATTCCATGATGTGAGCCATTGCCATATTTTATTTGAATTGTTTAGTCTCTCTCTCGACATTAATTCGCGAATGAAGATTCTTAGGAAGGACTCATCCCACGCTTTCTACAAGCGCGTTGATGACTAAAAAGGCCAATCTGAGATAGGCAAGTCCGGTTGCAGAAAGCACAGCAGAAAGTCTCCTTGGGTGATAGTGCCTTGTTTCCAATAGTGCCTTGAAGCCGTTACTGGTTGGCTGTGTGCAGTAGATTGAGGATGAATCCAGCAAAGACGGAGATACTGTGGCTGGGGAGGCCCGACTGCCTAGCTTGGATGGCGAGGCATTATGCCCGACATCCTCAGTTAAGAGCCTTGGGGTCATCTTAGACGTGTTGCTGCTGATGGAGGCCCAGATCTTCACCGTCAGCAAAACCGCTTTTTTCCACCTGTGGCAAGCTAGGTGTCTGGCCCCTTACTTATCCAGAGACGGCTTGGCAACGGTGCACCAAGCCATGGTCATCTCGAGACTGGACGACTCTAACGCCCTTTACATTGGCCTGTCCTTGTCAGTGATCCGGAAACTTAAGCTCATCTAGAATGCCGCTGCCCGACTTCTCACTGGGACTCCAGTGAGATGTCACATAACACCCATCCTCCAGCAGCTCCATTGGCTTCCGGTCGAGCACCGGATCACCTTCAAGGTGATGGTGTTAACTTTCAAGGCCTTGCATGGTCTGGGGCCGCTGTATCTGAGGGACCGTCTCTTCCCCTGTCAACCCCAGAGGTCACTTCGTTCCGAACAACAGAACCTCCTTGAAGTGCCGACCTTCAAAACAATTCGTCTTACATTGACCCGGCACAGAGCCTTTTCCGTAGTAGCGCCGTCAATCTGGAATACCTTTCCAAGCGATGTGCGGGCCATGCAGGACCTTCTCTCCTTCCGCAAGGCCTGCAAGACCCACCTTTTCCGGCTAGCCTTCGATTGCTAAGCTGGAAAACCGTTTTAGTCTAGTTTAATATGCTGTTTTACTTCTGTTGTGTTTTTACATGATTGTGAGCGGCTCCGAGCCCTCGGGGAGTGGCGGCGTACAAGCCCAAATAATAAATAAATAAATAAATATTAAATAATAACTGGTCTTCCACAATACAGAAGATAAATAGGAGCAGCTGCAGCAATAAACTAAAGATAAAAAGTCTCTTCCTGTGAGCTTCTATATATACACAATACAGCTCAGTGGTAAAATGTTTTAGGCCGGGGCTGTCCAACAGGCGGCCCGCGGCCCGTATACGGCCCCCCAGCCTGTTGGACACGGCCCCCGCTACCCTCCGCTACCCTCCTGAAATTGTTTTTAAAAATATATATATATATATATATTAAAGAAATGGCAGCTTTCGCCCGGCTCTCGTGTCCCTCTGACCAGAGGGACGCGAGAGCCGGGCTCGCAAAAAGCCTCCCGCAAGCCTGGCTGGCTCGCAGGGGAAGCGAGTGCCCGGTTCTTGCTTCCCCCACGAGCCATCAGGCCCGCGGGAGAGCTTTAACCCGCTCTCGCGTCCCTCTGACCAGAGGGACGCGAGAGCCGGAGCCTCCCGCAAGCCTCCCTCGCAAGCCTGGCTGGCTCGCAGGGGAAGCGAGTGCCCGGTTCTTGCTCCCTCTGACCAGAGGGACGCGAGCCATCAGGCCCGCGCCCGGTTCTTGCTTCCCCACGAGCCATCCAGGCCCGCGGCTCTGCGTCCCTCTGACCAGAGGGACGCGAGAGCCGGGCGAAAAAGCCTCCCGCAAGCCTGGCTGGCTCGCAGGGAAGCGAGCGCCCGGTTCTTGCTTCCCCCACGAGCCATCCAGGCCCGCGGGAGAGCTTTCGCCCGGCTCTCGCGTCCCTCTGACCAGAGGGACGCGAGAGCCGGACCAGGCCCGCTGGAAAAGCCTCCCGCAAGCCTGGCTGGCTCGCAGGGGAAGCGAGCGCCGGTTCTTGCTTCCCCACGAGCCATCAGGCCCGCCGGAGAGTTTCCGCCTGGCTCTCGTCCCTCTGACCAGAGGGACGAGGAGAGCCGGGCGAAAAAGCCTCCCGCAAGCCTGGCTGGCTCGCAGGGAAGCGAGCGCCCGGTTCTTGCTTCCCCCACGAGCCATCCAGGCCTGCGGGAGAGCTTTCGCCCGGCTCTCGCGTCCCTCTGACCAGAGGGACGCGAGAGCCGGGCGAAAAGCCTCCCGCAAGCCTGGATGGCTCGCAGGGGAAGCGAGCGCCCGGTTCTTGCTTCCCCCGCCCGGTTCTTGCTTCCCCACGAGCCATCCAGGCCCGCGGGAGAGCTTCGCCCGGCTCGCGTCCCTCTGACCAGAGGGACGCGAGAGCCGGGCGAAAAGCCTCCCGCAAGCCTGGCTGGCTCGCAGGGAAGCGAGCGCCCGGTTCTTGCTTCCCTCACGAGCCATCCAGGCCCGCGGGAGAGCTTTCGCCCGGCTCTCGCGTCCCTCTGACCAGAGGGACGCGAGAGCCGGGCGAAAAGCCTCCCGCAAGCCTGGATGGCTCGCAGGGGGAAGCAAGCGCCCGGTTCTTGCTTCCCCCATGAGTCATCCAGGCCTGCGGGAGGGACGCTTTAAAAGCCTCCCCGGGCTCGCAGCGTCCCTCTGACCAGAGGGACGCGAGAGCCGGGCGACCAGAGGGACGCGAGCCTCCCGCAAGCCTGGCTGGCTCGCAGGGAAGCGAGCGCCCGGTTCTTGCTTCCCCCACGAGCCATCCAGGCCCGCGGGAGAGCTTTCGCCCGGCTCTCGCGTCCCCTCTGACCAGAGGGACGCGAGAGCCAGCCCGCGGAAAGCCTCCCGCAAGCCTGGAGGGCTCGCAGGGGAAGCGAGCGCCCAGTTCTTGCTTCCCCCACGAGCCATCCAGGCCTGCGGGAGAGCTTTCGCCCGGCTCTCGCGTCCCTCTGACCAGAGGGACGCGAGAGCCGGGCGAAAAGCCTCCCGCAAGCCTGGATGGCTCGCAGGGGAAGCGAGTGCCCGGTTCTTGCTTCCCCCACGAGCCATCCAGGCCCGCGGGAGAGCTTTCGCCCGGCTCTCACGTCCCTCTGACCAGAGGGACGTGAGAGCCAGGCGAAAAGCCTCCCGCAAGCCTGGCTGGCTCGCAGGGGACGCGAGCGCCCGGGTCTTGCTTCCCCCACGAGCCCTCCAGGCCTGCGGGAGAGCTTTAAGCCGGCTCTCGCGTCCCTCTGACCAGAGGGACGCGAGAGCCGGGCGAAAAAGCTCCCGCAAGCCTGGCTGGCCCTCTGACCAGAGGGGAAGCGAGTGCCCTGGTTCTTGCTTCCCCCCACGAGCCATCCAGGCCCGCGGGAGAGCTTTCGCCCGGCTCTCGCGTCCCTCTGACCAGAGGGACGTGAGAGCCAGGCCCGCAAGCCTCCCGCAAGCCTGGCTGGCTCGCAGGGGAAGGCGAGCGCCCGGCTCTTGCTTCCCTCTGACCAGAGGGACGTGAGAGCCAGGCCAGGCCCGCAAGCCTGGCTGGCTCCCGCAGGGGAAGCGGCGCCTCTGTCCCTCTGATCAGAGGGACGCGAGAGCCCTCTGGGGGGCGAGAGCCGGGCTCCCGCAAGCCTGGATGGCTCGCAGGGGAAGCGAGCGCCCTCCTCACGGCTTAAGCTCTCTCCCCAAAGTGTCACAACAGCTGTTGTGACACTTTGGGGGAGGGGGCGGAGCCGCAGAAGGCTCCCTGTGGCTCCTCCTTCTCTCCCAAAGCGCTTTGGGAGATAGGGCGGAGCTGCGTGGCCGGGGGCGTGGCTGGGGGGCATGGCCGAGTGGCCGGGCCCCAGGATCACTCACCAAAAGTCCGGCCCTTGGGCTGGCAGAAATTGGACAGCCCTGTTTTAGGCAATGGAGACTGCTGAGCTTGGCAGAGTTTCTTCCACTGAACAGCTTTGCCAGCCTAGAGGAACTGACCTACGACACACATGAATACATGAATACATAATTTAAAGTATTTATGTCCTACTTCTCAGTGAACAAGGGTGCCAAAACAGCTTACCCAACACCAAAAGTGTCAGATTATTGCATTTTGAATAGCAATTCATGAGTCAGCACAAGATATATTTTCGCAGTTTGAGATGACCTGCAGTGTGACATGTTTGACACCAGATGGCGCTGTCTCAAGACTGCTAAATGGAACCTTGAGGAATGTCAGTTACAAAGTGACAGTTGGGATTTGTCAGTTGGGATTTAATATCTGTGAGGAAAGGATGTTTAGAAAGGTAGCTGTGATGGCTGTTGTTTTTCGATGTTTTGCCAGTTATTGTTAAATACAATTCAATACAAAGTTATATATTTACCTTGTGAATTGAATGAGAGTTTCATTATTCACTCGAACAGAGACTGGAGTTTTTGGGCCGATGGGGAATTAAACTTCTATATTTCTGTTGCCTATCCGCTGTGACATAAATACTCAACGCCGAAGAAAAAGGTTATACCTTTGTCTGCTGAGGGGCTGTGGAACTGGTCTCCACTGGCATCCTCCTGGTAGGAACTATACTCGGTGGCATCCTCCATGTCAGAGCAGCCCTCCAAGCCATCCGAGAGAAAGGAAGTGCTACTGCCAGAGCGGGACGACTCAGACATGCTGTGGTTACTGGAAGGGGATACTGAGTGCGCATGGAGCTTCGCCTGGAGAGTCTTGATGATTTGCTCCTTCTCTTCAAGCTCCTTGCTCAACCTGTGGATGGAGACCATTAGGAGTATTTGCACCAATATGCCTTCCACTACCTTCGGAGGACTAGCCCTCCGTTCCCAACTTACCTTTCAGACAATTAATAATCTGGTATAGGCTACAATGAATTGAACTCGGGCCAGGGTTGTGAAGGGCTCCATATTAATAAGGCCATTAGTTAGCCCCGTTTTTCAATGAGATGCTCAAATGACAGCCAGTGCTATTGAGCCATTGGAAAACAGAGTGTTTTCCGAGATTAACAGACAGGACTGTGGATAGCAATTGAAAAACTGTATTATCCTATCAGCTGACATGCATACAATGTAGGGCAGTGTTTCCCAACCTTTTTTGAGCCGCGGCACACTGTTTACATTTGCAAAATCCTGGGGCACACCACCAACCAAAATGACACAAAATGACACTCTAACACAGTAATACATATAGTTAATATGTTTTTAAACGTATTTATACACTCAGTGTGAAACCTGGGCCTGTTTCGGTGAACACAACATAGAAATCCTGGCAGGAATGGCAGAAAGACACAAACTTCCCACACAGAACTCCCATAACCAAGAGAAAATGCTATAAGAGTTTGGTGGGCATTGACCTTGGGTTTTGGAGTTGTAGTTCACCTATATCCAGAGAGCACTGTGGACTCAAACAATGTTGGATCAGGACCAAACTTGGCATGAATACTCAATATGCCCAAATATGAACCCAGATGGAGTTCAGGGGAAATAGACCTTGACATTTGGGAGTTGTAGTTGCTGGGATTTATAGTTCCCCTACAATCAAAGAGCATTCTGAACCCCACCAATGATAGAACTGGGCCAAACTTCCCACACAGAACCCCCAGGAGGCAAGAGGAGGTCTCTACTTGGGGAAAGGGAGGCGGGCCTTCCCAATGCATGGAGAGGGAGAGACCAAGTAGACAATGGGTGGGGAGGGGGTGGTTGTAATTTTGTGTTTTTATCGAGGTAGGTTTCTTAGGGTTTTTATACTTCAACACACCAGACTCTCTCTCTCCCCCTCCCCCCTTCCTGGAGGTTCCAATTTCCCACGGCACACCTGATGGTCACTCACGGCATACTAGTGTGCCCCGGCACACTGGTTGGGAAACACTGATGTAGGGAATGTAAAATATAAGTCTACAGCTAGCATGACTTAGGTCAGTGTTTCCCAACCGCTGTGCCGCGGCACAGTAGGGTGCCGTGACGGACCTCCTGCTGGCCCACGAGAAAAGCTCTCTGTCCCCCTTCCTTCCCCCCTCCTCCTGCCGAACTCCTGCTGCTTGGGGGGGGGGGAGGAGGAAGAGCCGGGCGGCAGCGAAGAAAAAGAAGAAGGGGCTGGGGTGCCGCCTCCTTCGGCCGTTTCCCCAGCCAGCCTCCAATCCGCCATGACTCCTGCCCCTCGCTTGCTGAAGCCGCGGGGAGGAGGAGCCCCGCCCACTGAAGCCCGTCCACCGCTCATGGTCCTCCTCCTCCGCGTGGATTCAGCGAGCGAGGGGCAGGAGTCATGGCGGAAAGCGGCACCGGGGACAGGGGCCATGACTCCCGCCCCTCGCTCGCACTGCCCCCTCAAAGCTGGAGAAGCTGTGGGAGAGCTGAAGCCGGGGGCAGGGGGCAGGGGGCGGGGCAAGGAGGGGGCACACCACCAACCAAAATGACACAAAATGACACTCTAACACAGTAAAGAACGACTGGAGGATGGTGGCCTGCTGGGAGTGCTGAAGCCGGGGGAGGGGGAGGAGCCAGGCCATGCCACGCCCCCTCCCCCGGCTTCCGCTCTCCCACAGCTTCTCCAGCCTTGAGGGGGCAGTGCCAAGCCAGCATTGTGATCTTAATGTCCTTGATGATTTGTAGGGGAGAATACATTCGGACAAGTAAACTGGGCCAGAACCGTATAGGGTTTTGTAGGTTAAAACCAGCACTTTGAATTGTTCCCCGAAGCTGATTGGCAGCCAGTGGAGTTGGCGCAGCAAGGGAGTTGTATGCTCCCTGTGCCCCGCTCCTGTTAGTAACCTGGCTGCGGAATGTTGGACTAATTGCAGCTTCCGAGCAGTCTTCAGAGGCAACCCCACGTAGATGGGCGTTGCAGTAGTGTGGACCACTGTGGCCAAGTCAGACTTCCCAAGGTACGGGGCGCAGCTGGCGCATAAGCTTTAACTGTGCAAAAACTCTCCCGGCCACCCCCGAGACCTGGGGCTCCAGGCTCAGCGATGAGTCCAGGATCACTCCCAGACTGTGAACCTGCGTCTTCAGGGGGAGTGTGACCCCGTCAAGCACAGGCTGTAACCCTATGCCCTGTTTGGCCTTGCGACTGACCAGGAGGACCTCTGTCTTGTCTGGATTTAGTTTCAATCTGTTCGCCCTCATCCAGTCCGTTCCAGCGGCCAAGCACCGGTTCAGGACTTGAACAGCCTCCTTAGTAGCAGGTGGAAAGGAGTGACAGAGCTGGACATCATCTGCGTACAGATGACACCGCACCCTAAAACTCCGGATGATTTCCCCCAACGGCTTCATGTATATGTTACATAACATAGGGGACAGTATTGAACCCTGCGGGACCCCACAGTACAATGGCCGTGGGGTCGAGCAGGAGTCCCCTAGCAACACCTTCTGGGAACGACCCTCAAGGAAGGACTGCCACAACACAATTAACAAATAAAAACAACCATAAACGCATTAAACAATTAACATACAATACAAATCTAAAATTTAAAAATATTGCAAAACATTTCAAGCCTAAGTAAGTAAAATATTTATGACTGTTGTTGGCATTGAATGAATGCCTGTTGTGAAGCTGCCCTAAGCCCCTCCCCCCCCGGGGTGTGTGTGTGTGAGAGAGAGAAGGACGGGATATAAATATGCGAAATAAATAATAATAGATTTCACAATGACAAAGGGACTCACACACTATACTTCACACCAGGGCCGGTTCATCCATTAGGCGGACTATGCAGGCGTAGTGCGACGTCACGTCATTCGGGAGGGGCGTCGCCACCTGGGAGGGGCGCCACCGCGCTGGCTCCACCCCGCCGCCCGCACCGCGCTGCCCCGCCCCGCCGTTGCGCCGGCCAGGCCTCCGCAGCCGGCTCCGCGGCCTGCCCCGCACCGCCGTACCAGCCGGGTGTTTGTTAGGCCGGCCGCGCCTCCGCATGCGCTACAGCACCTGTAGGAGCTTCTGTGCATGCGTGAAAAAGCTCTGCGCATGCGCACTGACTCCAGAGCGCACCTCCTGCTTTGGAGCCAGTGCGCGTGCGTGCACTTTCGCGCATGCGCACTGGGCTCCAAAGCGGGAGGCGCGCTCTGGAGTCAGTGCGCGTGCACACAGATTGTCGCATGCGCACTGGGCTCCCCTCGGGAGCAACTGGAGGGGGGCGCAAAATTTTTTTTTGCGTACCCCTCGGGAACAGGTAGGTCCACCCCTGTTTCACATCACTCAACAATAAAGGGATCCATTCTTATTTACCGTAGAGCCAGCACTTCATGGCTTGATTTGTCCTCCACGTTTAAATCATTCCCTGCAAAAATAATTAAGAGACAAAAAAATTAGTCAGTCACCAAACAATATAAGATGTCAACTTTATGGAATGCCAAACTCTATTTCCCTCTACATGCCCAGCCTGATTTCCACCAATGGCTCAATCAATAGGCTTCCACTCTGAATTCAAGGTGTGATGAAATTTCAAGGTCTAAACAGCCTGGGACCTTGTTACTTTAAGGAATGCCTTTTCCTGCATGCACCTGCCCACAGGCCCGGATTACCCATTAGGCCAACCTAGGCCATGGCCTAGGGCAGTGTTTCTCAACCAGTGTGCCGTGGCACACTGGTGTGCCGTGAGCGATCATCAGGTGTGCCGCGAGAAAAGCTCTCTGCCCCCCTTCCTTCCCCCCTCCTCCTGCCAAATTCCTGTTGCTTGGGAGAGGAGGAGGAAGGGCCAGGCGCTGCCTCCCTCGGCTGTTTCCCCAACCAACCTCCAATCCGCCATGACTCCCGCCATGACTCCCGCCCCTTGCTTGTTGAAGCTGCGCGGAGGAGGAGCCCCGCCTACTGAAACCCATCCACCGCTCATGCTCCTCCTCTGTGAGAGAGCTGAAGCCGGGGGGGGGGGGGATGACGCAGCCTGGCTCTGCCCCCTCCCCCTGGCTTCAGCACTCCCACAGCTGCTCCAGCCTTGAGGGGACAGTGCCAAGCCAGCGGTGGCAGAGCCAGTACAATGCTGGCTTGGCACTGCCCCCCTCAAGGCTAGCGAAGCTGTGGGAGAACTGAAGCCGGGGGGGAGGGGAGGGGCGGGGCATGGCGTGGCCTGGCTCCTCCCCCGGCTGCGGCACTCCCAGCAGCTGCTCCCAGCAGATCACCATCCCCCAGCCATTCTTTACTGTGTTACAGTGTCATTTTGTGTCATTTTGGTTGGTGGTGTGCCCCCAGATTTTTTAAATGTTAAAAGTGTGCCGCGGCTCAAAAAAGGTTGAGAAACACTGGCCTAGGGGGCGCAAGCCGAGGGGGGCGCAGATCACGGACTCAAAAAAAATATGTTGAAACAAATAAAAACTTAAGCGCATGGAGATGTCTCCTCTCTTCTCTCTCTCTCTCTCTCTCTCTCTCTCTCTCTCTCTCTCTCTCTCTCTCCCTCTCAGGAGAGGGCGGGGGGAGAGGGGGAGGGTGCTGCAAGGGGGCAGGGGAGGAGGGAATGGCGCCCCCTCTCACCCGCCCCCTTGTCAAGGAAGGAGGGCGCGAGGAGGAGGAAGCGGAGGTAAGCCCCCGGGGCCGGTGCCTGACATGCGCAGCACCACTTGCCAAGGAAGGAGGGCATGAGCCCAGGGACTTCCCTCCTCCTCCTCCTCCTCCTCCTCCTCACGCACTCCTTCCTTGGCAAACAACAACATAACATAACATTGTTTGAGTCCACAGTGCTCTCTGGGTTTAGGTGAACTACAACTTCCAAACTCAAGTTCAATTCCCAAGCAAACCCTTTCAGTACTTTCTGTTGGTAATGAGAGTTCAATATGCCAAGTTTGGTTCAATTCCATTGTTGCAAGAGTTCAGGATGCTCTTTGATTGTGTGTTAACTATAAATCCCAGAAACTGTAACTCCCAAATGTCAAGGTCTATTTTCCCCAAACTCCATCTGTGTTCACATTTGGGCATATTGAGTATTCATGCCAAGTTTGGTCCTGATCCAACATTGTTTCAGTCCACAGTGCTCTCTGGATATAGGTGAACTACAACTTCAAAACCCAAGGTCAATGCCCACCAAACTCTTATAGTAATTTCTCTTGGTTATGGGAGTTCTGTGTGGGAAGTTTGTGTCTTTCTGCCATTCCTGCCAGGAGATCTATGTTGTGTTCATCGAAACAGGCCCAAGTTTCACACTGAGTGTAGAAATACATTTTAAACACATTAACTGTATGTATGACTGTGCTAGAGTGTCATTTTGTGTCATTTTGGTTGGTGGTGTGCCCCAGGATTTTGTAAATGTAAAAAAATGTGCCGCGGCTCAAAAAAGGTTGAAAAACACTGATCTAAAGATGCCAGTCAGAGGTGCAGGTGAAACATCAGGAGAGAATGCTACTAGAACACAGCCATGCAGCCCAGAAACCACACAACACCCCAGTAATTCTGGCTTCAACAATACCTACATTCTTTAGTCTACAAAAGTGAAGTAGCGGTTAAGTCATCTTCTAAGATAGTCACCAAAAAACCCACTACAGGGAGTAATTGTTTGTGAGCTTTATGGTTAGCAATACTTATTTTTATGGTTTTAAAAAAATCGTCTAAGCCAGTGTTTCTCAACCTGGGGGTCGGGACCCCCAGGGGGGTCGCGAGAGGGTTTCAGAGGGGTCGCCAAAGACCATCACAAAACATGTATTTCTGATGGTCTTAGGAAGCCCTTTGGCAGAGAAGGTTGAAGATCTCCCCGCTTGTCCTTCTCTTTCTTTTTGGAAACAGACTGCGAATTCTCCCACCTAAAGCTCTCCTCTGCTGTGATTGGCAGGCCTCCCAACCTAGGGGAGGGCTGATTCTGAGACTCCAAGTGGGGATGGGAGAGCAGGCGTGCTTGGCGCATGGCAACATGATGCGCATGTCTGGGTGAGAGAGAGTGTGTGAGGTGGGATGGAGGCTTGTGCCAGCTAGTTCCTTCAAGGCATGAGGGTTCTGTGTAGGAAGTTTGACCCAATTCTATAATTGGTAGGGTGCAAGGGGCTCTTTGATTGCAGATGAACTATAAATCCCAGCAACTACAACTCCCAAATGTCAAGATCTATTTTCCCGAAACTCCACCAGTGTTCACATTTGGGTATATTGAGGATTCGTGTCAAGTGTGGTCCAGATCCATCATTGTTGAGTCTATAGTGCTCTCTGGATGTAGGTGAACTACAACTCCCAAACTCAAGGTCAATGCCCACCAAACCCTTCCAGTATTTCCTGTTGGTCATGGGAGTTTTGTGTTCCAAATTTGGTTCAATCCCATTGTTGGTGAGTTCAGAATGCTCTTTGATTGTAAGTGAACTATAAATCCCAGCAACTACAACTCCCAAATGTCAAGATCTATTTTCCCGAAACTCCACCAGTGTTCACATTTGGGTATATTGAGGATTCGTGTCAAGTGTGGTCCAGATCCATCATTGTTGAGTCTATAGTGCTCTCTGGATGTAGGTGAACTACAACTCCCAAACTCAAGGTCAATGTCCACCAAACCCTTCCAGTATTTCCTGTTGGTCATGGGAGTTTTGTGTTCCAAATTTGGTTCAATTCCATTGTTAGTGAGTTCAGAATGCTCTTTGATTGTAAGTGAACTATAAATCCCAGCAACTACAACTTCCAAATGACAAAATCACCCCCCCCTCCCCAAAATACAGTGATGAAGTAGCAATGGAAATAATGTTATGGTTAGGGGTCACCACAACATGAGGAACTGTATTAAGGGGTCGCAGCATTAGGAAGGTTGAGAAGCACTGGGACTCTAAGCTTTTTGACAGGCATTGAACTCACGACTGCTCAGTTTCCTGGTCAGCCGTCCTGTCAGCTGGTTCCCTCGTGTCAGTTGCTCCCGAAAGCTCTGTGCCAAGAAGTAATCGATGTCGGTGCCCTGCAGGAGGTCCTCAAAGGACTTGGTGGTGTTCCGGAAGTGTTGGCTCAGCATGCAACACAACCCTTGTCCCTCGCGCATCGCCTGCCGCAGGTGAGAGAGCTCCCGAGCCTGAGCTTGGACCAATGAGTCGTATTTCCTGAGGGGCAGAAACAGTAAAGGTGACCATCATATTCAGAGGCCCAACCAACACATAAAAACATGGTGAAAAAAACAAGATCAGTTCCCTCATTCTGGCCCCAGAGCAGGCACGTAGCCAGGGGGGGGGCTAAGGGGGCTTCAGCCCCCCCCCAAATTCTCAGGGTGGTCCGCGAAAAGGCCTTACTGGTACATTATTTAAACTGTTATGTGCATTTAAATCATGATCTGATCACCATGCTCATTATATCCCACATTAATCGGGTTATTGGGATAACAATACAAAAGGTTTGCTAGGGTAGACCCTCTTCCACCCAGTCTCAGCCCCCAACCAAACTCAGCCCCCGAATCAAAATCCTGGCTACGGCCCTGCCCCAGAGACATCTCATGAGCACAATGAATCAGAGAGAAAAGGGCCTTCCACCCAGGCCAGGATTACCCATAAGGCCACCCTAGGCCATGGCCTAGGGCGGCAGCCATGGGGGGCGGCAGCAGGTCCGGACCCCACCCCCCAATTCCATTTTTTAAAAATCCAAAAAAAAAGTGTGCATGCGTGCGGTGGCAGAAGCGCCATCTACAGCCGTCCCGTCCCCCCCTTTGCTCTGCTCCCCTCAGCTCCAAAGGCTCTGCCCCCGCCCCCGGCTCCGCCCCCACCTCCTTGCCGGCGCAAGGAGGAGGAAGGAAAGCCCCACCCCCGGAGCCGATGGCGCGGGGAGCCGTCATGCCGGCCTCAGAAGCAGCCGAAACCGCCCTTTTCAGGCCAGCATGGTGGCTTTAGGAGGGAGTGAGGAGCCGCGGGGAGGCGTTGAGTATTTATGTCACAGCGGATAGGCAACAGAAATATAGAAGTTTAATTCCCCATCGGCCCAAAAACTCCAGTCTCTGTTCGAGTGAATAATGAAACTCTCATTCAATTCACAAGGTAAATATATAACTTTGTATTGAATTGTATTTAACAAGAACTGGCAAAACATCGAAAAACAACAGCCATCACAGCTACCTTTCTAAACATCCTTTCCTCACAGATATTAAATCCCAACTGACAAATCCCAACTGTCACTTTGTAACTGACATTCCTCAAGGTTCCATTTAGCAGTCTTGAGACAGCGCCATCTGGTGTCAAACATGTCACACTGCAGGTCATCTCAAACTGCGAAAATATATCTTGTGCTGACTCATGAATTGCTATTCAAAATGCAATAATCTGACACTCCCTCCCTCCTAAAGCCGTCATGCCGGCCTGAAAAGGGCGATTTTGGCCGCTTCTGAGGCCGGCATGGTGGCATGGTGGCTTTAGGAGGGAGGGAGGAGCCGTGGGGAAGCCCCGCCCTTGGGGCCACTGCCGCGCATGCACGGCTTCGGCTCTGGAGGTGGGGCTTTCCTTCCTCCTCCTCGCGCCGGCGAGGAGGTGGGGGCGGAGCCGGGGGCGAGCCGGGGGCGGGGGCAGAGCCTTTGGCCTAGGGCGCCAAGAGGCCATGATCCGGGCCTGCTTCCACCCTGAGTTTGTTAATTAATAATTAATTTTATGTGGTGAATATGTTGTTTGAATATGTGGACCGAACTGTTAATTGCGTCAGAAGGCACCAAATGGGCCTCCGATCTCTCACTCCCTTTGAACTGAGACTCAACTGGAATGGCCTCTGAGAAATCACCACTTGGGTGGGGGGTCCCTCAGGGGGCAATTTTATCTCCATTGTTATTTAACATCTATATGCAACCACTCGCTCAGCTGGATCGGAGTTGTGGGCTGGAGTGTTACCAGTACGCTGGTGACACCCAGCTCCTTCTGCGGATGGATGGCCGGCCGGACTCAGTTCCCGATAATTTCACATCCTGCCTTGAGGCCGTGACTGGCTGGCTGCGTTCCAGTAGACTGAGGGTGAATCCGGCAAAGACGGAGATCTTGTGGCTGGGTCGCCCTGGGTTGGATGACGTCTGGTTGCCTACCTTAGATGGTGAGCCTCTATATATTAATCCTGGTCCCTTGGGATACTATTGTGCTGAACTTAATGTGTTGAACTCAATGTGTTGAACTCGTAATCTATTTCCAATGTGTTGAACTTATTTTTATTTATTTATTTATTTATTTCTTCGACTTATTAGTCGCCCTTTCCCGTAGGCTCAGGGCGACTCACATTGTGAGTCGTAAAACAAGTAAAATCAGGGTAAAGCAAAACACACTAAAATTGCCACAACCAGCGCGCAAGCATGGTTTGGGCATGGTTTTATATACATAAACCTAAGCACCGAACGCCTGGGTGAAGAGGAGGGTCTTGCAGGCCCTGCGAAATGTTAGCAGATCGGCCTGCGCTCGGACTGTGGGGGGAAGAGCATTCCACAGCACCGGCGCGGCGGCACTGAATGCCCTCCTCTGCGTTGAGGTCAGATGAACAGATTGCCGACTGGGCACCACCAGGAGGTTTTGGGACTCAGATCGCAGTGGTCGTGGTGGACTGTAATGGGAGAGGCGGTCCCTTAGATACACTGGCCCCAGACCATTCAAGGCCTTAAAGGTTAGAACCAACACCTTGAAGGTGATCCGGTGCTCTATCGGAAGCCAGTGCAGTTCGCGCAGCACAGGCGTGATGTGGCAGCGAGATGGACAACCTGCCACCAGCCGTGCTGCTGCGTTCTGCACCAGCTTGAGCTTCCGGATCACCGACAAAGGAAGGCCAATGTAGAGGGCATTACAGTAGTCTAGTCTTGAGATGACCGTGGCTTGGACCACTGTGGCTAGGTCATGACGGGACAAGTAGGGAGCCAGCCTCCTCGCCTGTCGGAGGTGGTAGAAAGCCATTCCACTGACGATGGAGATATGCTTCTCCATCGACAGCTCGGAGTCAAGCATGACTCCTAGGCTCTTCACCGTTGGGGACGGGCGGAGTGTCGCCCCGTCCAGGGTCGGGAGGCGGATCCCCCCCGTACCCGGACGGCCCAGCCACAGGATCTCCGTCTTGTCCAGATTCACCTTCAACCTACTGGCTCGCAGCCATCCAGTGACGGCCTCAAGGCAGTGATGGAAATTATCGGTGCGAGTCCGGCTGGCCCTCCATCCCCAGAATGAGCTGGGTGTCATCCGCATACTGGTGACACTCCAGCCCAAAGCTGCGTGCCAACCGGGCAAGTGGTCGGACATAGATGTTAAATAATAAAGGGGAGAGAATTGCCCCTGAGGCACCCCACAATGAAGTGGGGCACCCCCGGAGACAACCTCACCCCTTCTCACTCGCTGGGACCGGTTCCGGAGGAAGGAGGACAGCCAGCTAAGGGCCGACCCCCTCACCCGGCCCCGGCCAGTCGGTGGGTCAAAAGATCGTAATCGACAGTATCGAACGCTGCCGTGAGGTCCAATAACACGAGCAGCGCCGATCCATCTTGATCTAGTTGGCGACGCAGCTTGTCTGTGATGGCGACCAGCACCGTCTCCGTCCCATGCCCAGAACGGAAGCCGGACTGGAAGGGGTCAAACCAAGTTGCATCATCTAGGTAGGACTGCAACTGCTCCATTGCTGCCCTCTCAACCACTTGTGTTGTTCTCAAAAAATATTATATTTTTGATACTGTAATAGGTTTATTTCATTTTAGATGTTACCTTCTGGTTTGCAGTGCTATTATTACACGGCATTGCCCCCTGTCTTTAATAGTTTAACCTACAAAACCCTATATGGTTCTGGCCCAGTTTACTTGTCCGAACGGATTCTCCTATGAACCATCAAGGACATTAAGATCCTCTGGAGAGGCCCTGCTCTCGATCCCGCCATCTTCGCAAGCGCATCTGGTGGGGACGAGAGACGGGGCCTTCTCTGTGGTAGCCCCTCGGCTGTGGAACTCCCTCCCAAGCGATGTTAGATCTGCCCCCTCCCTGTTGTCCTTCAGGAGGCGGGGGAAGACTTGGATGTGGAACGAGGCCTTCCCAGAATAGGCTGAGATTGATTTCAATCGGAAATGGTTGACCACTGTTATAGACCGAGTTGAATGTGGCTTTAATGGCAATGTGGTTTTCATGTATCTCTGTTTTTATGTATTTTAATATGCTGTTTTAAGATGTTTTAAACTTGTATGGCATTGAATTTTGCTGTAAGCCGGTCTGAGTCCCTTCGTGGAGGTGAGAAGGTCGGGGTACAAAAAATTTAAATAAATAAATAAACAAACAAACCCAGTGCAACTACGCTGCCGTAGATTTACATAAGCGTTAAGCTCCCACAAATTTAGAGAACAGATCCCAACAATGCCAGATACTTTTGCAGTAGGTAATGAGTGTCAGTCTTGACCACAACCAGGCCCGGATTACCCATAAGGCCACCCTAGGCCATGGCCTAGGGCGTAAGCCAAGGGGGGCGCAATTCACACGGACCAAAAGAAAATGTTGAAACTAAACCGCAACACAACTCTCTCTCTCGGGGGAGGGCGGGGGAAGAGTGCTGTGTGGGGACGGGGGAGGAGGAAATGGTGCCCCCTTGCCATCGCCCCCGCCCCCTTGTCAAGGAAGGAGGGCACGAGGAGGCGGAGGAAAGCCCCCGGGGCTGCTGCTGGGCATGCGCGGCACCCAGAACATGGCGGAGGAGGCAGAGGCGCTCATGCCCTCCTGCTGCGCATGCCTGGCATCGGCCCAGGGGGCAGGCGCGGATTACCCATAAGGCCACCCTAGGCCATGGCCTAGGGCAGCAGCCCTGGGTGGGCAGCAGATCCAGACCCCCCCCCAAGTTTTTTAAAATTCAGAAAAAAGTGCTGCCCCGCGCCCCCTCCCCTTTGCTCTGCTCCCCTCGGCTCCTCCCTCCCTTGCTGCTCGCGCTGGCCCCGCCCCTCTTCCTTCAGTGAAGGAAGAGGGGCGGGACCGATGCTGAGCTGACACGAGAGAGGAGGGGGCAGAGGGAAGTCCGTCCCGCCACCCCCTCCTCTCTCGCTGCTCGCGCCGGCCCTGACCCTCTTCCTTCAGTGAAGGAAGAGGGGCGGGACTGACGCTGAGCTGATGCAAGCGCCAAAAGAGTTTAATCCTAGGGCGCCAAAAGGGTTTAATCCGGGCCTGACCACACCACCCAATCAGGGGTGGTCCGAGCTCTCCCGGGGTAAGCGAACATTATTTTGGCGCCCGCCCCCGGCGCTCCCAATGCGCGCTCCATTGTGAGGCGCCGCGACGTCGCCCGCCCTGCTGCTGCGCTGCGCTCCGCGGTTTCGCGCGCATGCGCAGTGCCTACGGACCTCTCTTGAGGTCCGTAGGCACTGCGCATGTGCAGCTCATGTTCGCGCTGCATGCGCAGTGCCTACGGACCTCAAGAGAGGTCCGTAGGCACTGCGCATGCGCCGAAACCGCGGAGCGCAACGCAGCAGGGCGGGCGGCGCGCGGCGCCTCACAATGGCGCCCCACCCCGGAGCGTTCAAGATGGCGCTCTGCGGCCGCGTAGGGCCGCGTAATGGCAAAGACCGCCCCTGCACCCAATAATCCCTTTGGAAACCCCTGGAAATCGTACCCCAGGGTTGCGGAGGGCTTCAGTTCTTCTGGCAACGGCAGTTTGGGTTTAGTCTCACCCAGATGAGCCTCGAGATGGGAAACTCTCTGGATGAGCCTGGCCAGATCTTTGTTGAGCTGGAGACTCGGAGGGCAGATGGACCCAAAGCTGTCCGACTGCCAGCCTTCATCTTCGTCAGTGATGCTGTGGGAAGGGGAGCTGCCCAGGGCGTAGGCCTCCTTCTGCTTCGGAGGATGCTCGCCCCCCGAGGCATAGTCACTGGTAGTGGATACGGAGTGCACACGGCTTTGTAGGTTCCGGATGACTCTCTGGGAACTCTGCAGCTGCCCTTGCAGAGCCTGGATGTGCTGCCGGAGAACGGCGACATCCTCACACTGGCTCACGTCGTGCTTTTCCAGCTTGCTTACAGGGGAGCCCAGCAGTGCCTTCCAAGTCTTTAACTGGTCGCTATGGTCTTCACATTCTGGGAAAGCCAACACCAATTGGGCATTAGGGTCATATTATGGATTAGACAAGAACAACGTTAGATTTCCCACCAAGTATACACTGAAGTTGGAGTCACAACAAATTCCAACTTCCTAGTTAAGGGTTTCTGAATGATATTGTTATTATTCAACTTACACATTTTTTAAAAAAAATACCTTAAAAAACATTGCGTCAAGGGGACCTTAGATACTTTCTACATTCAGAGTCACAACCCCATCCATGCCCGGATTACCCATAAGGCCAACCTAGGCCATTATTTATTTTATTTTTCAATTTTTATTTTTTATTAAAAAGCTTAGGGGGCCGTAGGAAAGGGGCTGGGGGGCCGTATACGGCCCCCCGGGCCGCTAGTTGGACAGCCCTGGCCTAGGAGCGCAAGCCGGGGGGGGGGGCGGCGCAGATCACGGACCAAAAAAACCCCACTTTCCCCCTTTCTCATGCCCCTCCTCGCTCCTTCTCCCAGCAAAGTCAGAAAGATCTACCTACCTACTCAAGGCTGAAGAGGGGAGGGGGGTGGGGGCGGGGCTTGGCATGGCCTGGCTCCGCCCCCTCTGGCTTCCACTCTACCAGCAGCTTCTCCAGGCTTGAGGATGGCAGTGCCAAGCCAGCCTTGTGCTAGCTATGTCACCACTGGCTTGGCATTGCCATCCTCAAGCCTGGAGAAGCTGCTGGGAGCTCCAAAGCCAGAGGGGAGGGGGGGGGGGTTCTTGGCGCGGCATGGCTCTGCCCCCCTCTGGCTTCTGCTCTACTAGCAGCTTCTGCAGGCTTGAGGATGGCAATACCAAGCCAGTGGTGGCATAGCTAGCACAAGGCTGAGTTGGCACTGCCATCCTCAAGCCTGGAGAAGCTGCTGGTAGAGCAGAAGCCAGAGGGGGTGGAGCCAGGCTGCACCAAGCCACTCCCCCTCCCCTCTGGCTTTGGAGCTCCCAGCAGCTTCTCCAGGCTTGAGGATGGCAATGCCAAGCCAGCGGTGGCATAGCTAGCACAAGGCTGGCTTTGCCCTGCCATACTCAAGCCTGGAGAAGCTGCTGGTAGAGCAGAAGCCAGAGGGGGGTGGAGCCAGGCTGCACCAAGCCCCTCCCCTCCCCTCTGGCTTTGGAGCTCCCAGCAGCTTCTCCAGGCTTGAGGATGGCAATGCCAAGCCAGCGGTGGCATAGCTAGCACAAGGCTGGCTTGGCATTGCCATCCTCAAGCCTGGAGAAGCTGCTGGTAGAGCAGAAGCCACAGGGGGTGGAGCCAGGCTGCACCAAGCCACTCCCCCTCCCCTCTGGCTTCCACTCTCCCAGCAGCTTCTCCAGGCTTGAGGATGGCAATGCCAAGCCAGTGGTGGCATAGCTAGCTCAAGGCTGGCTTGGCCCTGCCATCCTCAAGCCTGGAGAAACTGCTGGTAGAGCGGAAACCAGAGGGGGCGGAGCCAGGCCACACCAAGCCCCGCCGCTACCCCCTCCCGTCTCCAGCCTTGAGGAGGTAGGTAGATCTTTCTGACTTGGTTTTATTATAAGTAGCTCGCGTGCTGAAAAAGTGTGGGCACCCCTGGTCTAGTGGGATCTGGGTCATAATGGCCGGCCTTCCTTCTTATGCCAAGCGGATTTCAAGTTGCACCAGTATCTTCATGCACCCAACTATATTCATACGCATACAATGTGGATGGGAAGTTATGCTGGTCCTTGCAGACACTGCAGCCTGTGAAAGAGTTGGCACCCAGAGGAATGTTTTGTATTACCAGGACTGGTGATCTCTTCCCTGTCAACTTCATTCTCACTTCTCCCGCAGGTCTCGTAGCCCAAGTCCTGGAGATCCACTTGTATCTGCTTGCTGTCTTGCTTCACCACTGGCTCACCTGTTATAAAGAAAAGCAAAAAGCTTGATTTTCACAGGCTGTCCATGAGTCATAGAAAGCCAGGAGATAGAGAATAATAGACGAAGACTCCAGCACAAAAAGCCGGAGTTCCTTCCTTCTCTTGAGCAGGGACACACTTGCTATGTATGGAACACTGTAGGAAAATAATGTTCTCACTGAAGTCGACAGACCTCTTGAGCTAATGGAATAAATGCAAATAATTACAAAATGGGATTATTTCATGCTGCAGAGCTGTTTGGGCTGGAAGTCAGCCTGAAGAAAACGGAAGTCCTCTACCAGCCTGCACCACAGGAAGAACACCATCATCCCCACGTCAGCATAGGCACATCTGTGCTTAAGTCCATTCAGCAGTTCACCTCCCTGGGAAGCATCAACTCTTCAGACGCCAAGATTGATAAAGAGATAGATCACAGATTAGCAAAGGCATAGAGTGCATTCGGAAGGCTTCACAAAAGAGTCTGGAGCAACAAGTACTTGAGGCAAAGTACCAAAATCAGTGTGTACAGAGCTATCATACTGTCTATTCTCCTCTATGGGTCTGAAACATGGGTCACCTATCACCAACACCTACGTCTCCTCGAACACTTTCATCAGCGCTGTCTTCGCACAATCCTAAATACACACTGGACCGACTATGTGATGAATGTGGCTGTCCTTGAGCATGCAGGGATCACCAGCATTGAGGCCATGCTATTGAGAACACAGCTGCGCTGGGCAGGGCACGTCTCTAGGATGGAGGACCACCGCCTCCCAAAGATACTACTCTATGGTGAACTCGCCACCGGTCAGTGCAAGAGAGGCGCCCCCAAAAGAGATATAAGGACTCCCTGAAACAACATCTCAGCCTCGGCCAGATTGATCACCAACAATGGTCCACCCTGGCCTGACATCGGGAGGCATGGAGAAGCACTATCCACAATGCTGCGGCCTCTTTCGAGAAGACACGCTGAAAGGGTCTCAAAGAGAAATGACAACGCGGAAAGAACCACAACTGGGAAACAACATCACCCAAGGAGACTTTCTGCTGTGCTTTCTGCAACTGGATTTGCCGACCTCAGATTGGCCTTCTTAGTCATCAACGTGCTTGTAGAAAACGTGGGATGAGTCCTTCGTAAGAATCTTCGTTCGTGAAGAAAAGCCAAGAAGAAGAGAGACGGTATATATTAACAGAATCTCTCCCTTTCAGCCAATGGCACAGGAGGAGATAAGGACATGTCCTTTATTGCTGACTCTTTTGAAACAAAAGCACATGCTATATACTTAACAAGCAGTCTTCATGCAATTTCTATTGCCACGGTTACCTATTTCACTATGGGATTGTGGTACAGGTTTCCTATGATCCATCTGTAAAAGCTTTGCCATTTATTTCATTTGGATAGGCTGCATTAAAATCAGCGATAAAGTACTTTAAATGCATTTAGTAGATATTTGTGCCACATGTATGAAAATAGATGGCTGAGAGCATGTGAAGACATCTTTCTCATTTGTGCAGGGAATACAGAAATCATTTTGGGATATAATCATACTTGATTCACAGGTATTTCTCAGGGAATAATGAACAGTATTACAGTGATAGTGAAGGGAACAAGGACCTGATTTTATTTGATTAACTAGCTGAGGACCCGGCGGTGCCCGGGTTATTTGAGGAAGGCATTGTGTGCCAAGGTTGGTTCCTATTAGATGTTTATGTGGCTTGCAGTGGTCTCAGGAACTTAGTGAAGGTACTGCAAGTCCAATTGGCCATGGTCCAACCCCCTCCAAACAGCACCAGGATGTAGAGTGGGTCATGGGGGCTGTGTGTGTCACATTTGGTCTTGATCAGGGCTGTCCAACAGGCGGCCTAGGAGCGCAAGCCGAGGGGGGGGGGCGCAGATCACGGACCAAAAAAAAACCTGGTCCGCACCCCACTTTCCCCCTTTCTCATGCCCCTCCTCGCTCCTTCTCCCAGCAAAGTCAGAAAGATCTACCTACCTACTCAAGGCTGGAGAGGGGAGGGGGTGGGGCGGGGCTTGGCGTGGCCTGGCTCCGTCCCCTCTGGCTTCCACTCTACCAGCAGCTTCTCCAGGCTTGAGGGTGGCAGTGCCAAGCCAGCCTTGTGCTAGCTATGTCACCACTGGCTTGGCATTGCCATCCTCAAGCCTGGAGAAGCTGCTGGGAGCTCCAAAGCCAGAGGGGGAGGGAGCAGGGCTTGGTGCAGCCTGGCTCCGCCCCCTCTGGCTTCTGCTCTACCAGCAGCTTCTCCAGGCTTGAGGGTGGCAGTGCCAAGCCAGCCTTGTGCTAGCTATGTCACCACTGGCTTGGCATTGCCATCCTCAAGCCTGGAGAAGCTGCTGGGAGCTGCAAAGCCAGAGGGGAGGGGGAGGGGCTTGCCGTGGCCTGGCTCCGCCCCCCTCTGGCTTCTGCTCTACCAGCAGCTTCTCCAGGCTTGAGGGTGGCAGTGCCAAGCCAGCCTTGTGCTAGCTATGTCACCACTGGCTTGGCATTGCCATTCTCAAGCCTGGAGAAGCTGCTGGGAGCGCCAAAGCCAGAGGGAGGGGAGGGGCTTGCCGTGGCCTGGCTCCGCCCCCTCTGGCTTCTGCTCTACCAGCAGGCTTCTCCAAGCCAGCCTTGTGCTTGTCATCACTGGCTTGGCATTGCCATCCTCAAGCCTGGAGAAGCTGCCAAGCCAGCCTTGGCTGCCCCCCCTCTGGCTTCCGCTCTACCAGCAGCTTCTCCAGGCTTGAGGGTGGCAGTGCCAAGCCACTTGTGCTAGCTTTGCCACCACTGGCTTGGCATTGCCATCCTCAAGCCTGGAGAAGCTGCTGGGAGCTCCAAAGCCAGAGGGGAGGGGGAGGGGCTTGGTGCAGCCTGGCTCCGCCCCCTCTGGCTTCCGCTCTACCAGCAGCTTCTCCAGGCTTGAGGGTGGCAGTGCCAAGCCAGCCTTGTGCTAGCTATGTCACCACTGGCTTGGCATTGCCATCCTCAAGCCTGGAGAAGCTGCTGGGAGCGCCAAAGCCAGAGGGGAGGGGGAGGGGCTTGCCGTGGCCTGGCTCCGTCCCCTCTGGCTTCCACTCTACCAGCAGCTTCTCCAGGCTTGAGGGTGGCAGTGCCAAGCCAGCCTTGTGCTAGCTATGTCACCACTGGCTTGGCATTGCCATCCTCAAGCCTGGAGAAGCTGCTGGGAGCTGCAAAGCCAGAGGGGAGGGGGAGGGGCTTGCCGTGGCCTGGCTCCGCCCCCCTCTGGCTTCCGCTCTACCAGCAGCTTCTCCAGGCTTGAGGATGGCAGTGCCAAGCCAGCCTTGTGCTAGCTATGTCACCACTGGCTTGGCATTGCCATCCTCAAGCCTGGAGAAGCTGCTGGGAGCGCCAAAGCCAGAGGGGAGGGGGAGGGGCTTGCCGTGGCCTGGCTCCGCCCCCTCTGGCTTCCGCTCTACCAGCAGCTTCTCCAGGCTTGAGGGTGGCAGTGCCAAGCCAGCCTTGTGCTAGCTATGTCACCACTGGCTTGGCATTGCCATCCTCAAGCCTGGAGAAGCTGCTGGGAGCGCCAAAGCCAGAGGGGAGGGGGTGGGGCTTGCCGTGGCCTGGCTCCGCCCCCCTGTGGCTTCCGCTCTACCAGCAGCTTCTCCAGGCTTGAGGGTGGCAGTGCCAAGCCAGCCTTGTGCTAGCTATGTCACCACTGGCTTGGCATTGCCATCCTCAAGCCTGGAGAAGCTGCTGGGAGCTCCAAAGCCAGAGAGGAGGGGGAGGGGCTTGGTGCAGCCTGGCTCCGCCCCCCTCTGGCTTCTGCTCTACCAGCAGCTTCTCCAGGCTTGAGGGTGGCAGTGCCAAGCCAGCCTTGTGCTAGCTATGTCACCACTGGCTTGGCATTGCCATCCTCAAGCCTGGAGAAGCTGCTGGGAGCGCCAAAGCCAGAGAGGAGGGGGAGGGGCTTGCCGTGGCCTGGCTCCGCCCCCCTCTGGCTTCCGCTCTACCAGCAGCTTCTCCAGGCTTGAGGGTGGCAGTGCCAAGCCAGCCTTGTGCTAGCTATGTCACCACTGGCTTGGCATTGCCATCCTCAAGCCTGGAGAAGCTGCTGGGAGCGCCAAAGCCAGAGGGAAGGGGGAGGGGCTTGCCGTGGCCTGGCTCCGCCCCCCTCTGGCTTCTGCTCTACCAGCAGCTTCTCCAGGCTTGAGGATGGCAGTGCCAAGCCAGCCTTGTGCTAGCTATGTCACCACTGGCTTGACATTGCCATCCTCAAGCCTGGAGAAGCTGCTGGGAGCTCCAAAGCCAGAGGGGAGGGGCTTGGTGCGGCCTGGCTCCGCCCCCCTCTGGCTTCTGCTCTTCCAGCAGCTTCTCCAGGCTTGAGGATGGCGGGGCCAAGCCAGTGGTGGCATAGTTAGCACAATAGTTAGCACAATAGTTAGCTCCGCTGGAGGTGTGGCCAGCGCCAAGCTCTCCATGCTGGCGCTCAGCTGCTTGCGCCGCCTTCACCCTCCTTCGCCTCAAATTCCACGCACGCAGCTACGGCCTCCGAGCCCCTTCCCTGCGGCTCCCCTCCCCTCCTGCAAGATTTTTTTTTAAGGCGGTGGGGGGAGGGAGGGGGCGGGGCAGGGAGGAGGAAGGGAACCAGCTCCTCCTCCCTGCACCGCCCCCTTCTTCCCCCTCTTCACGCCGCCACGGCTCCCGTGCTCCTCCTCAGCCTCCTCCTTCCGCCTTCCCCGCTGTTGTCCCCGATCGGGAACAATGGCAGGGGGAGGGGGGTGGAAGGAGGAGGGACCGAGAAGGAGCAGGAGGCGGCGTGAAGGGGCGCCGCGTCCTGGGACGAGCCGAGGGGGAGCCTCTCCCCGTGGCTCACCCTTCCCTCCTAAAGCCGTGACTTGCTGCCTGCCTCAGAAGGGCGATTTCGGCCACTTCTGAGGCGGCCGGCATGTCACGGCTTTAGGAGAGAGGGAGGAGCCGCGGGTAGATGCTCCCCCACAGCTTGTCCCTTTCTCCTAAAGCCGTGGCATGCCAGGCGCCTCAGAAGGGCGAAGCGGCCGAAATCGCCCTTCTGAGGAAGCCGGCATGTCACAGCTTTAGGAGAGAGGGAGGAGCCGCGGCATCGGCTTCAGGGGTGGGGCTTTCCTTCCTCCTCCTCCTCGCGCTGGCGAGGAGGAAGAGGCGGGGGCGGGGCCAGGGCAGGTAGGGGCGGGGCCAGGGTGGGGAGGGGCGGAGGCAGACCCTTCGGCCCGCCAGGTCATCAGTGACCAGAATTCCGGCCCTTGGGCCCATGGAAGTTGGACAGCCCTGGTCTTGATTATTCACTGGATGAGGGTTGCAGCGGTCTCTGGAAGTGAGGGATGGAACTGGAAGTCCCATCATCCATGGTCCCCCGTTCTCCAAACTGCACCAGGATGTAGAGTGGTTCATGGGGGCTCTGAGTGCCAAGTGTGATATTGATCAGTCATTGGATGGGTGTATTGGGTGAAGGTAACTGTCAACTGGATAGCTTCAACTGCAGCCATTTCTGTCTGCCTCAGGCCCTTTCCTTTCCTCTCTGTGCTGCCTAGGAGTGTTGGAATGTTGGGTGGCTGGCCAATCGGAATCATTTATGCAAATAATCCCAAAGGGGCGACCAATCGAAAAGCTAGCACATATTCCTCCCACCGCTCGCTCGGCCGCACCACCGCAAACACTGACTTTTATTATATGTATAGATAAATAAATAAATAGCAAGAGTATGAAGAATAAGTTTGATGAGATAAATAGCTTTAATCTTCGATATCAATGGAAGAGTCTGCCATGAGAGATACACATGAAAAAGGTTCAGAAGGACAATAAAACACCACCAAATGGAAGACCCAGCAATAAACAATCCATCGCCTTCCTTAGTTATGCAAAACAAATCAATTGAAGGGTATAGCTTGCACAAGCAAGGCTATAAACTAGGGGTCGGGAACCTATGGCTCGCGAGCCATATCTGGCTCTTTTGATGATTGCATCTGGCTCACCCGCACGCGCCACCTTCGGCCTCCTTCCTCCCAAATTCCGTGCATGCAGCTCAGCTGGAGGTGGGGCCAGCGCCAAGCTCTCAATGCCGGCTCTCAGCTGTGCGCGCAGAATTTGAGGCGAAGGAGGGTGAAGGCGGCGTGCGTAGCTGAGAGCCAGCATGGAGAGCTTGGTGCTGGCCCTGCCTCCAGCGGAGCTGCGCACGTGGAATTTGGGGCAAAGGCGACTTGCCCCCTTTGCCTCGCTCGGCTCCTTAGAAGCCTCCAAGTGTGCTGCTGCTGAGGCTTGCCAGCACCTCCATCCTTCCTTCCTTCCTCACCTGCACGCTGCACCTGGCCTGGGCCACGCATTGACTTTCCCACCCTCCATCCAAGATGGCGAGGGTGCGCCAGCGGCAGCCCCTGCTTCGAGGCACGGCCATGGCGCTGAACCCAAGGGAGTCAGGAAACTACAGAGACGCTGAAAACCGAGTCATCTTAAACGGCGAGTATATCCCTAACGCATTCCCAAACAAAATAAGATTGACTCCATCTCTCCTGGCTTTTAGAAAAAAGCTAAAGTCATGGTTCTGGGACCAGGCCTTCAGACAGCAGACATAGATTATACAAGGGCTGTCCAACTTCTACCGGCCCAGGGGCCTGAATTCCGGTCACTGATGACCTGGGGGGCTGTAGGGTCTGCCCCTGCCCCCGACCCCGCCCCCGGCCCCGCCCTCTCCCCCGGCCCCGGCCCCGGCCCCGGCCCATCCCCACCCCTGCATGCATACAGTCAAATATAATCTTTTACTGAGATAAAATGCAGGGATAAGATATTAAATTATTTTAATTCAATATTAAATATATTTAATTCCATCCTTCCCTCCCCCCTTATTTTAATTTCTTATTATATATATTTAATTCCATCCTCCTCCCCTTATTTTAATTTAATATTAAATATATTTAATTCCATCCTCCTCCCCCTTATTTTAATTTAATATTAAATATATTTAATTCCATCCTCCCCTCCCCCTTATTTTAATTTAATATTAAATATATTTAATTCCATCCTCCCCTCCCCCTTATTTTAATTTAATATTAAATATATTTAATTCCATCTTCCCCTCCCCCCTTATTTTAATGTATCCCATCTCCCCTTATTTCATCTTTAAATATATTTAATTTTATATTTAATACATGAGGGGAGATGGGGAGGGAATGAGGAGCCCCTGAGGAGCCCCTGCTTCGGCCTACCTTTTCCAAACGCGCAGGATCCAGAAGTACCCGGACGACAAGAGAGGCGACGACCGACTGAGTCGAAGAAGGTCCTAATCGCGTCTGTGGGCCTCAGCGATCCAGTAGTAGAGTAGCCGAAGAGTATCGAGAATACGCAATCCACACGGGATTTCGCTGTCAATGCCGGTGTGATCTCACGTTGACAGCGAAATCCCGTGTGGATTGCGCATTCTCACGATACTTGCTCCGAACCCGGAAGTAGGTTTTTAAATTTTTTTTTATTATTTATTTTATTTTTCAATTTTCATTTTTTTATTAAAAAGCTTAGGGGGCCGGAGGGAAGGGGCTGGGGGGCCGTATACGGCCCCCAGGCCGCCAGTTGGACAGCCCTGGATTATACTTTTGGAATAGACTGGATTGACAATGTGCTCTGTTTGATGGCAGTAACATTAAGAATGACCTTGATTTAGTGCCAGACATATGCAAATGGGAGTGTGCATGCATTATGATAATTTGATCATCAAGGAACTGGATGCCCAGATCAATACTTACTGAGGAGCACCCGGTATTCTTCCAGCTGAGCCTGCTGAGCCTGGATCGTGGCCTCTGAAACCAAGAGTTTGTCTCGTAGCTTATAACATTGCTGCCAGCACTGAGGAGACTCTGAGTGAAGTGGATCTATGAGCTGCTGCCCAAAACGGATTCCTTCCATCTGAGGAGAAACAGATATACGGCAGATATTATTCTAGTAAAATTATTCTATGTGTTGTCGAGGGCTTTCATGACCAGAATCAATGGGTTGCTGTGAGTTTTCCAGGCTGTATGGCCATATTGCAAGAGCATTCTCTACTGATGTTTCGCCCACATCTATGGCAGAAGTTGTGACGTCAGTTGGAAATTAGGCAACTGAGGTTTATAGATCTGTGGAATGTCCAGGGTGGGAGAAAGTGCTAAGCAGGCCCGGGTTACCCGTAAGGCCACCCTAGACCATGGCCTAGGGGCACAAACCAGGGGGGGGCACAGTTCACACGGACCAAAAAAAAGTTGAATCAAAACCGCAACTCTCTCTCTCTCTCTCGGGGGAGGGCGGGGGAGAGTGCTGCAACGGGGCGGGGGAGGAGGGAATGGCGCCCCCCTCACCATCGCCCCTGCCCCCTTGTCAAGGGCATGCGTGGCACCCAGGAACATTAGCACGGGACCGGCAGTGGCACTGGGGGTGGGGCTTCCCTCCGCCTCTTCCTCCTCGCACCCTCCTTCCTTGACTCAAGGAAGGAGGGCGCGCAGTGCCGCGAGGAGGTGGAAGCGGAGGGAAGCCCCACCCCCGATGCCACTGCCAGTCCTGGGGGTAGGGCTTCCCTCCGCCTCCTGGCGCCCTCCTTCCTTGATTCAAGGAAGGAGGGCGCGCGGCGCCACAAAGAGGAGGACGTGGAGGGAAGCCCCGCCCCCGGTGCTGCTGCCGGCCCCGGGGGCAGGGTTTCCCCCGCCTCCTCGCGTCCTCATTCCTTGACTCAAGGAAGGAGGGATCGCGGCGCCACGAGGAGGAGCCCTGCACCCTCCGCCTCCTGGCGCCCTCCTTCCTTGACTCAAGGAAGGAGGGCGCACAGCGCTGCGAGGAGGAGGAGGTGGGGGGGTGCGGTAGATGTTGGTTTGGGGGCGTAATTCCAAAGTGTGGCCTAGGGCGCCAAAAGGGGTTAATCCGGGCCCCGTGCTAAGGGACATTCCTGCGAGGCATCTCAGAAGGATACCATGGTTGACGGTATCGAAGGCCGCTGAGAGGTCCAGCAGAACCAACAGGGACACACTCCCCATGTCAAGATCCCAGCGTAGATCATCCACTAAGGCGACCATGGCTGTCTCAGTACCATGTCCCGGCCTGAAGCCAGATTGCGCCAGATCCAGATAATCAGGGTCTACCAAGAATTCCTGGAGTTGTGAGGCCACCACACATCCCAGGACTTTGCCCAAATAGGGGAAACTTTCTCCACTCATGCAGGCCCGGATTAACCCCTTTTGGCGCCCTAGGCCACACTTTGGAATTACGCCACCAAACCAACCTCTACCGCACCCCCCCCCCACACACACATTCCTTCTTTCCACTGCCTGCGCTTTGCCCCCAAAAAGGAAAAAGGAGCAAGAAGAATCCTGGCTTAATTCCACCCTGCTTCTCCTTCTTTCTCCCCGCAGGCTCCGAGCCCTTCTTCCCGCGCTCACGTGACCTTTTGGTGTGAAGGCTGCTGCGGGGCGGCAACTGCACCGGGATTCAAGCTGCCATGTTCCTGGGTGCCGCGCATGCCCAGCAGCGGCCCCGGGGGCCCCTCCTCCTCCTCGCGCCCTTCTTCCTTGAGTCAAGGAAGGAGGGTGCGAGGAGGAGGAAGGAAGGAAGGAAGGGAAGTCCCCGGGGTCACTGCTGGGCATGCGCGGCAGAGGGCGCGAGCGCCTCTGCCTCCTCCGCCATGTTCCTGGGTGCCGCACATGCCCGGCAGCGGCCCCGGGGGCTTCCCTCCGCCTCCTCGCGCCCTCCTTCCTTGACAGGGGGGCAGGGGCGATGGCGAGGGGGGACACCATTCTCTCCTCCCCCGCCCCCTCGCAGCGCTCTCCCCCCACCCTCCCGAGAGAGAGAGAGAGAGAGAGAGAGAGAGTCATATCCATGCCGCACTTTGCGGTTTTGTTTCAACATTTTTTTGGTCCGTGAACTGCGCCCCCCTCGGATTGCGCCCCTAGGCCATGGCCTATGTTGGTCTTATGGGTAATCCGGCCATGCGGCCATCCCACTTGAGGGGGAACATCTAGTTCACCGTCAGCACCTCTTGTTCTGAGCAGTTCAAACATACTGTGCGGCCAGCTGAAGTTACCTGGGCCCCTTTGAGGCTGGGCAATGGGCTGGAGTCCACGATCTTAGCGGCTGGGCAGTGGGACTGTGAGACATCGTTGCGAGAAAGCCCCAGGCAGTTGCACTGCTTGGACGTTTGCAGCTGCACAACATCCTGAGCGACACTGCACGTGAAGGAAGGGTTGACTGAACCTTCTTGGGTGTTCAGAGCGAGCTGTTCTTTCAGGAGTCCAGTCACGATCTCGGACACGTGCAACTTCTCTTGTAGCTTTCTGACTTCCAGCCTCAAGTTTTCTTCATCTTCCTTGGCATCTTCATTCTCCCAACCCTCTGATAACATTGCTTCTCCAACTTGTTCCTTGAGCTCTGCGTTCTCTAGGCACAGGCTCAGCAGGGCCTTCCTGTGGAAACAGAGCAACTGGGACTCAGAATTAAAGAAATACAGGAAACTCTCCAGGCATTTCTAGATATATTTTTTTTTGAGAAATTGCAAGTCACTTCTGGTGTGAGAGAATCGGCCGTCTGCAAGGAGATTGGCCCAGGGGATGCCCGGATGTGTTACCAGTCTGTGGGAGGCTTCTCCCATGTCCCCGCATGGGAAGCTGGAGCTGACAGGTGGGAGCTCACCCCGTTCCCCAGATTAGAACTGTCCTGCCGGCACATTGGGTCGCTGGGAGCGCTGGCATTTTTAGATGTTCTTGGCTAGTACTAGAAAAAGAAGATTAATCTCAAGACTGCAATGCCTAGAGCAGTGTTTCCCAACCAGTGTGCTGTGAGCGATCATCAGGTGTGCCGTGGGAAATTGGAACCTCCAATACCAACTTCCAGATGTAAACAGAGCTTACATCTATAACACACATGAGAATTCTAGCCAAAAACACGAGTAGTATGATAGGGTAGGAAAGTCCGATAGTAACTTACCATCAGTGATTCAACTCAGAGTGTCACAGATCGTATTGACCGTGAATAGGGTGAATTCACAAGTGTGGTACTATCGGACTTTCCTCCCCTATCATACTACTCGTGTTTTTGGCTAGAATTCTCATGTGTGTTATATTATATTATAGATATTATTTGTATGGATATTTTAAGAGAAGCTCTGTTTACATCTGGAAGTCGCCGCCCTGATGAAGTTCTTCCAAACGAAACGGGACTTGATCCATTTGTCTCCTCCCTGTAGGCGATAATCAGCTATCTCTTTTGTTACTCCTTTCCCCGACACCAGCAGACTCTCGCCCAACACTGCATTCGAATGCCTATCCGAGTCCATTGCTCGGTGTGACTGAGTCTACAGCTACATATCTCAGACCCATTGTGGATTTTACAAGTGCCTCACTTGAGGAGTGTAAGAGTATGATCTCTCTTCTACCTATTATAGTAGTGTTTCCAGGACTAACGCTGACTGCTTATCGCGGATTATACTGTGTTTACAACAACACTCCTTGGACTCATTGTGGATTTTGCAAGTGCCTCCCTTGAGGAGCGTAAGAGTATTACCTCTCTTCTACCTATTATAGTAGCGTTTCCGGGACTAACGCTGACTGCTTATTGCGGATTATACTGATCACGCCCAGCAGCAGTGTGAGTACTGACTCCTTATGTGTTGAACGCTTGAACTCTTATGTGTTGAACTCGAGATGTGTTGAACTTACCTTGTGCTGAACTCTTATTGTGTAGAACTCTTTATGTGTTGGACATCGCTAAACTCTTGTTGTATAGAACTCTTTATTTATTTATTTACTTATTTTATTTCTATTCCGCCCTTCTCACCCCGCAGGGGACTCAGGGCGGATTACAATGTACACATTACATTTAGACACACAAACACACAAGACAGGCAGAGGCAATTTAACATCTGACCACCAGGGGGAGCTGTCGCACTCCATTCCTCAGCGTGTTTCCTGGAGATGTTTTTTATGCCCTCGTAAATCAGTTAAATTTAGCCTCCCTTAATTTCCTACTTGACAGATGCAACTGTCTTTCGGGTTGCAAAGGTCGACAACAGGCTACACAACAGGTCGAGAGCCCACCTCGACCCGGGCAGGCCTCGAGCTCATGACCTTCTGGTCAGTAGAGATCTTATGCAGCTGACACCAAGCCAGCTGCGCCACATTCCCGGTCTTTATGTTTTGGATATCGGTTAAATGGAATGTAATTTCGATTGTTAGAGATTTTGTGATATTTACATAGATAGATAGATTTCATTGGTAATGATTTTTGAGTATTGTACTCTTTAGATTGATCCCTGGCTTGTTGTTTATATGATCTTGAAAGTTAAGCAGGCACAGCCATGATTATTTCTTCTTCTTATTATGTTTATTATGTCTGTATGATAAATACATGAATGGGAAACTATGAATGAATGCCAGAGGCTTTATTTTATATTTCCGAGAAAGGAAGAAGCAAAACCACATCTGGGAATTCCTTGTCTAAGGAAACCTGGCAAACTCCATGGGGTCACCACACATCTTGGCCGGTCTGAGTCCCTCTATTGAGGCGAGAAGATCGGGGTACAAAAGTTTTAAATAAATAAATAAATAGACAAGCATCTTGAAGTTGTGTGCATTCTCAAACACACAGTCATGAAAGAAAAAAAAACACATTTCTGCATATTTAACACTAGCTTGAGGACCCGGCCCTGCCCGGGTTAATTGCGAAAGGCATTGTGTGCCAAGGTTGGTCCTTATCAGTTGTTTATTTCGGGTCGCAGTGGTCTCAGGAAGTGAGTGATGGTAATTCAAGTCCCATCATCTGTGGTCCAATGTCTTCCAAACTGGAGTAGGATGTGGTGTGGGTCATGGGGGCTGTGTGTGCCAAGTTTGGTCTTGACCAGTCAGTGGATGGGGGTTGCAGAGGTCTCGGGAAGTGATTGGAGGTACTTCAAGTCCCATCATCCATGGTCTGCCCTCCTCCAAACTGCAGTAGGATGTAGAGTGGGTCATGGGTACTCTGTGTGCCAAGTTTGGGCCTGTGATTTGTAGGGGCTTCAATGTTCTGTGGCAGGGCTGTCCAACTTCTTCGGGCCAAGGGCCGGAAATCAGGTGACTGCTCACCTTGGGGGCCAGAGCGGAGGGTGTGGCCGCTCGTGGGGGCGTGGCTGCTCCTGCCCTGGTGCGCATGCCCAGCGTCCTGCACGGCCCGCCCCTTTTTGGCGGGGTGACGTCCGGCGCCACGCCGGACGTCACCCAGCCCCGCCGAAAAGGGGTGGGTCGCGCAAGAAACTGGGCTTGCGCGCCAGGGCGGGATCGGCGAGCCGCCCTCTGCCGTCTCCCTAGCTCTTGCAGCGGCCGCGCCTGAAGGAAGGTAAGCTCCCGGGCTTACCTTCCTTCAGGCGCAGCCGCTGCAAGAGCTAGGGTCATGGCGGAGGGCGGCTCTCCGAACCCCCGGCCCGCCTCCGCCGTGACCCTAGCTCTTGCAGCTGCGCTGAAGGAAGGTAAGCCCGGAGCTTACCTTCCTTCAGGCGTGGCCGCTGCAAGAGCTATGGAGACGGCGGAGGGGGGCCCCCCGATCCCGCCCTGGCGCGCAAGCCCCCGAGCGGCCCTGCCCGAGCAAGGAACAGGAGGGGGGGAAGTCCCGCCCCTAGGGCATCTGATGTGGCTTTCCTCCGCCTCCTCACTCGCGCCCCCCTCCTCGCGCCGCCGTCCCCGAAGATGAAATTTTTTCAAAAAAAACCCTGATGTCTTGCAGGGGGTTAGGGGGCGTAGGGAAGGGGCTCGGGGGCCGTGTACGGCCCCCGGGCCGCCAGTTGGACAGCCCTGTTCTGTGGGAAATGAATCCGGTGAAGGTACTGCAAATCCCATCATTTGTGGCCCATCCTGCCCTACACCGCACCAGGCTGTAAAGTGGGCCAGTGGGCATCTGTGTGCCAAGTGTGGTCCTGATCCTTCTATGGTGTGGGCCAGAGTGCTGCAAGTCCCGTCATCCATGGTCCATCCTCCCTCAAACTGCACCAGGATGTAGAGTGGGTCTTGAGGGTTCTGTGTGCCAAGTTTGGTCTTGTTCTTTCATTGTTTGGGGTCGCAAAGGGGTCGCAAAGTGTTTTGGTCTGAAACTCCCACCATGCCTGACTGCCTCAGGCCTTGGCCTTATCCTCCTCTGCCAGTTTAGAGCGTCGGAATGTTCGTGTTGGCTGGCCAATAGAGGCATTATACAAATACTCCCTCACTGGCAACCAATCATGTTGTCAGAATGTAGAGGCCGGGAGCCAATCAGAACGCTGCCACATACATACAAACAAACATTCTCTTTTATTATAGATATAGATATAGATAGATATAGATAGATAACCTATAGTTTGACTCCGAGTCTTCCACTGATATACAATTATTATGATATACGATCCCTCTTCTAATTATTACTACCGATGGCCCTAGGCATTCTTTCGTGCTAATTTTACTGAACCCTCAGAAAAGAACTTAGTCTGTGGAATTTCCATAGGAGATTATTTTCTGGCGTCAGCTTGGATCACCTGAGTTGAGACACAGAGGAGAACCCAGCTTCCTCAATTTGCCCCTTGAGCTCCTGCAGTTCCTCTTCCAGCTTCTTCTTCTGCTCTGAGACGTTTTGAATTTCAGATTTCGCAGCAAGCAGCTCCTCCTGGAGGTCCCTTTCGCTCCCGAGGGAGGGAGGAGAAGGGCAGGTCGAATAGTAGCCCACGAGATTGTCATCGGCATCTCCTTTATTGCTCTAGAATGGGAAATGAAAAGAACGTCGGTTCCTTGGCGCACACAGCAGAGAATTACCATATTTTCTGGTGTATAAAACTACTTTTTAACCCAAGAAAATCTTCTCAAAAGTCAGGGGTCGTCTTCTTATACACGGGAGTCGACTTATACATCAGTGTTCGTCTTATACGCCGGGGGTCATCTTATAGAGCGGGTGCTGAAACTTCCAATCCGGATTGCGGAACGAACCTACCCAGGCCTACTAGACAGTTCCCTGAACCAATGTCCTTGGCGTAACAAGTGATCTTCTGAACAGATAGAATCATAGAAGCATAGAATCAGAGTGGGCCACCCAGTCCAACCCCATTCTGCCCAGAAGCAGGAAAATCGCATTCAAAGCACCCCTGACAGATGGCCATCCAGCCTCTGGTGGAAAGCCTCCAAAGAAGGAGCCTCCACCACACTCCCAGGGCCGGTTCGTCCATTAGGTGGACTACGCAGGCGCGTACGGCGACTACACCCGGGAGGGACGTCGCCACCTAGGAGGGGCACCACCGCGCCGGCTCCACCCCGTGCCGCCGCCCGCCCTGCGCCGCCACCCGCGCCACGCTGCCCCGCCCCACCACCGCGCCAGCCAGGCCTCTGCAGCTGGTCCTGCTGCCCACGCTGCGCCGCCGCACCTCCGCATGCGTGGGGTTTTCTCTGCATGCACTGAAACTTCTACAGGCGCCATAGCGCCTGTAGGAACTTCTGCGCATGCACGAAAAGCTCCGCGCATGCGTACTGACTCCAGAGCGCACCTCCCACTTTGGTGCCAGTGCGCGCACACGCAGTTTCGCGCGTGCACACAGATTGGCGCATGCACACTGGGCTCCAGGGCATGACTTGCGCTCGGGAGCAACTGGGGGGGGTGCAAAAATTTTTCCGCGTACCCCCCCCCCCTCCGGAACAGGTAGGTCCGCCCCTGCACACTCCAGGGCAGAGAGTTCCACTGCTGAACTGTGATGTTGAGTACATTGCCCTCAAGATTCACCTGGTGCTGGGCGATTCTCTGTGCCGCCTCTTCTTCAATGCTGTCCGTGAACTCAGTGCCAGCGTCTTCGGCATCATCAGACACAGTCAGATCTGCAATGACACCATAAAGCGGAGCGATCAGTGGAAATGAGAGAATGCACAAAAAAGTATACAAAAAAGACAAAGCCTCCCTTCCTGAGTATACTAAAGCAGTGATTTTCAACCAGTGTGCCGTGGAACGCTAGTGTGCTGTGAGAGATCATCAGGTGTGCCGTGGGAAACTATTTTCGAACTTCATTCATATATAAACTAGAAGGCGCATCTGTCCCTTTAAGAAATGGAACCATAGCACTCTCGCGTCACCTAAGAAGTGACGCGAGAGTGCTATGGTTGCGCCATCTTGGATTTACTCAGACGCGGCTAAGTAAACAAAGTTAGAGTTAGTGCTGCAGCTGCACATCAAGTGAGAGTGGCAATTTGGGATCACAGCAAGACAAGCGAGTGACAGGGATGGAGAAGTTTTTGAGAAGGGAAAATGCTAATGCCAAACAGGGCCCTGGACAAAATTACGACACAGACGAAGGCCCCAATATGAGTGGTGGGAAAAAGAAAAAAGAAAAGACAGTGAGCTCAAGGCAATAAGTGGGTGTATAAATACACTTAAAAACATATTAACTATATGTATGACTGTGTTAGAGTGTCACTTTGTGTCATTGTGGTTGGTGGTGTGCCCCAGGATTTTGTAAATGTAAAAAGTGTGCCGCGGCTCAAAAAAGGCTGAAAAACACTGTACTAAAGTTATCAAATATTAGGGAAGAATTAGGGAAGGCAAACTCTTGCAGTACAAGATTGATGGGCATTTTCTTTCCACGCATTGCTTGCCTCCTTCTTCATATTCTTGCTTGGAGATCCACATCTTGGGGTTTTTCATTTCTGCGCATATGCCTGGCAATAAACAACACTGAAATTTCAACCCATGTCTCCCAGCAATACCCACAGATGGCCTGGTTACAAATTCTAATAATGGAAACAAAGATCCCAGATCTTTCCTAAGCCTGAATCTATTGAAAGTCAAAAGGACACCGCTTGGAAAATTCACCTAAAAGCCACCAGGGAGCCAAGAGAGGTAATATGGGTTTCTTTTTTAAAAATGAATTTTTCATTAAGGCTTTAAAAGTAATAAAGTACACATAATACACAAAGTCCACAACCACTGACTTTAAGTCTGGGCTACAACTCAGAGAGAAAAATCTGTCCTCGGGTGCTAAAGTTCTGGTGGTAAATATTTCAGAACTCTAACAAAACTTTCAAAACTTCATTATTGGCTATTTCTAAGACAGAACCAATTAGGAACTGCCATTTATAACGAAGTTTTGAAAGTTTTGTTCGAGTTCTGAAATGTTCACCACCAGAACTTGAGCAACACTGTAGAAGCAAAGCACCAGCGCCACCTAGTGTTCACCAACAGAACTTGAGCAACACTGTAGAAGCAAAGCACCAGCGCCACCTAGTGTTCACCACCAGAACTTGAGCAACACTGTAGAAGCAAAGCACCAGCGCCACCTAGTGTTCACCACCAGAACTTGAGCAACTCTGTAGAAGCAAAGCACCAGCGCCACCTAGTGTTCACCACCAGAACTTGAGCAACACTGTAGAAGCAAAGCACCAGCGCCACCTAGTGTTCACCACCAGAACTTTAGCAACACTGTAGAAGCAAAGCACCAGCGCCACCTAGTGTTTACCACCAGAACTTGAGCAACACTGTAGAAGCAAAGCACCAGCGCCACCTAGTGTTCACCAACAGAACTTGAGCAACACTGTAGAAGCAAAGCACCAGCGCCACCTAGTGTTCACCAACAGAACTTGAGCAACACTGTAGAAGCAAAGCACCAGCGCCACCTAGTGTTCACCACCAGAACTTAGTTTTGTAAGTACTTTAGAACCATGTAGAATCATGATTGCCCAGGCCTACTAGTTAACTTGTGGCCAGTTAAATATGCATAATATTGTTGTTCTGGTTATGATGGAAGAACATGCAGGATCAGCTTATTATTGTCATTGCCATTGTTGTTATTATTTTTTTTATTGCTTGCTTTTTGGCTACCTGATCTAGAATATTTCATTTGTTGCCCATCATAATTAAATATGGCAAAAAGGATTGATTGGGTGGGTCTAGTGTGTGTCGAGCAGCTTTTTAGGAAAAGTATAGGTGCTTGTTGGTTTAGAAAATAGCAATTATGCATCCGTTTCTCAAAAAACACTGGACCCAGAGAGTTGTAAAACCTACCATTCTGTTAAACCAATGTCTTTCTAAAGCAGTGTTTCTCAACCTGGGGGTCGGGACCCCTGGAGGGGTCGTGAGGGGGTGCCAGAGGGGTCGCCAATGGCTATCAGAAAACATAGTATTTTTGTCAGTCATGGCGATTCTGTGTGGGAAGTTTGACTCAATTCTATCATTGGTGGGGTTCAGAGTGCTCTTTGATTGTAGGTGAACTATAAATCCCAGCAATTAGAACTCCCAAATGTCAAGGTCTATTTTTCCCAAATTCCACCAGTGATCACATTTGGGCATATTTCATATTCGTGCCAAGTTTGGTCCAGATCCATGATTGTTTGAGTCCACAGCGCTCTCTGTATGTAGGTGAACTACAACTTCAAAAACTCAAGGTCAATGTCCACCAAACCCTTCCAGTATTTTCTGTTGGTCATGTGTGGCAGGATTGGTCCAATTCCCCCATTGGTGGTGTTCAGAACGCTCTCTGATTGTAGGTGAACTATAACTCCCAGCAACTACAACTCCCAAATGACAAAATCAATCCCTCCACCCCACCTCACCAGTATTCATATTTGGGTGTATTGGGTATTTGTGCCAAATTTGGTCCAGAATATACATCCTGCATATCATTACGATTCATAACAGTAGCAAAATTTCATATTATGAAGTAACAACAAAAATAATGTTATAGTTGGGGGTCACCACAGCATGAGGAACTGTATTAGGGGCCGCGGCATTAGGAAGGTTGAGAAACACTGTTCTAAAGGAAGATGCTTGGGAGGTGGGTTAGTCATACAGCTTTGAAGATACCAATTGTTTATACTGGAATCAGGTGGCATGGACCATATGTGCCCCCATTATTTTTGTGGTAACGGCAGGGCAACAAGCAATTTGGACTTTAAAAGCCTTTTAACAAGGCTCATGCTTTCATATGCCTTGGATTAAGTAGGTCTGTGTTTTCAGGAGGCTACGTGGCATGCAAATAACACTGTCTTAGCACACCAGCTGCAGCCGCAATCAACCTTGCCAACTGAAAGGTTGACAGTTCAATGCCGAGTCAGGGTGAGCTCCTGACCTTCAGCCCAGCTCCCCCGTCTACCTAGCAAATCAAAAACAGCAATGTGAGTAGATGAATAGGAATTGGATTAAGTGGGGAAGTTTTTTTAAGTACAGTGTTTCGGAGAAAGTTTACGAACAAAGAAAGCTCTTCGGCAAGGAGATGGAGTGACAGCACCCCCCTGTGGTCAGAACCGAGCACAGCCTCCACGAGAAAAAGCCTAAATATTCATCTATCTGTCGTCTGTCTTGTCATTCAGGCCCGGATTAACACTTTTTTGCGCGCTAGGCCACACTTTGGAATTACGCCCCCTTTAAGCCAACCTCCCGCCACCTCCAAGGTCCCCATTCCCACTGGCTGGAAAGCTCCGCTGTGCTCTGAAGGTCTCCTCGGGAGTCGGGAGGCTTGGGGAGAGCGCAGCGGGGGCAAACTCGCCCCAAAGGCGCGCACGAGAGAGATCGCCCGCGTGCGCAAGAGAGAGAGAGCGCGCGAGAGAGCGCGCAAGAGCGAGAAAGAGCAAGAGAGCAAGAGAGAGCGCACGCGAGATAGAGCGAGCGAGCACGCAAGAGAGAAAGAGAAAGAGAGAGCATGCGCGCGAGAGAGTGAGAGACGGAGGGGATGGAGCAGAGACTTTGCCAGGAGAAGGAGCGAAGAGGGGCATGAGAAAGGGGGAAAGAGGGGCGCAGACCAGTTTTGGGTTTTTTTGGTCCGTGATCTGCTCCGCCCCCCGGCTTGCGCCCCTAGGCCATGGCCTCATTGGCCTTATGGGTAATCCGGGCTTGTTGTCATTGTATAATCTCCATTGAATGTTTGCCGTATATGTGTTACTAGCTAGGGGACCCGGCGCTGCCCGGGTTATTTCAGAAAGGCCTTTTGTGCCAAGGTTGGTCTTTATCAGTTGTGTATGTGGCTTGTAGTGGTCTTGAGAAGTGAGGGAAGGTGCTGGGAGTCCCATCGTCCATGGTCCATCCTCCTCCAAACTGCACCAGGATGTAGATCGGATCATGGGGGTTCTGTGTGCTGAATTTGTTTACTGTCAATTCAGGCCATACACAATGTCCCATTAGGTGAGGCCTAGTCAGGAAAATCAAGTTAATGAAGCCTTACTGTCAATTCATGCCTTAAACAGTATCCCATTAGGTGAGGCCTAGTCAGGGAAATCAAGTTAATGAAGCCTTACTGTCAATTCATGCCTTAAACAGTATCCCATTAAATGAGGCCTAGTCAGGGAAATCAAGTTAATGAAGCCTTACTGTCAATTCATGCCTTAAACAGTATCCCATTAGGTGAGGCCTAGTCAGGAAAATCAAGTTAATGAAGCCTTACTGTCAATTCATGCCTTAAACAGTATCCCATTAGGTGAGGCCTAGTCAGGAAATCAAGTTAATGAAGCCTTACTGTCAATTCATGCCTTAAACAGTATCCCATTAGGTGAGGCCTAGTCAGGAAAATCAAGTTAATGAAGCCTTACTGTCAATTCATGCCTTAAACAGTATCCCATTAGGTGAGGCCTAGTCAGGGAAATCAAGTTAATGAAGCCTTACTGTCAATTCATGCCTTAAACAGTATCCCATTAGGTGAGGCCTAGTCAGGGAAATCAAGTTAATGAAGCTTTACTGTCAATTCATGCCTTAAACAGTATCCCATTAGGTGAGGCCTAGTCAGGGAAATCAAGTTAATGAAGCCTTACTGTCATTCATGCCTTAAACAGTATCCCATTAGGTGAGGCCTAGTCAGGAAATCAAGTTAATGAAGCCTTACTGTCAATTCATGCCTTAAACAGTATCCCATTAGGTGAGGCCTAGTCAGGGAAATCAAGTTAATGAAGCCTTACTGTCAATTCATGCAATTCATGCCTTAAACAGTATCCCATTAGGTGAGGCCTAGTCAGGGAAATCAAGTTAATGAAGCCTTACTGTCAATTCATGCCTTAAACAGTATCCCATTAGGTGAGGCCTAGTCAGCGAAATCAAGTTAATGAAGCCTTACTGTCAATTCATGCCTTAAACAGTATCCCATTAGGTGAGGCCTAGTCAGGGAAATCAAGTTAATGAGGCCTTACTGTCAATTCATGCCTTAAACAGTATCCCATTAGGTGAGGCCTAGTCAGGGAAATCAAGTTAATGAAGCCTTACTGTCAATTCATGCCTTAAACAGTATCCCATTAGGTGAGGCCTAGTCAGGAAAATCAAGTTAATGAAGCCTTACTGTCAATTCATGCCTTAAACAGTATCCCATGAGCTGAGGCCTAGTCAGGAAAATCAAGTTAATGAAGCCTTACTGTCAATTGTGGGCCTAGTCTGTGATTTGTAGGGCTTGCAGTGTTTTTCGTGAAGTGTATTGGGTGAAGGTACTGAACATTCAATTTCCAACAGGAAAAACTGTCAGCTGGCTAACTTCAACTCCAGCCATTTATGTCTGCCTCAGGCCCTTTCCTTTCCTCTCTGTGCTGCCTAGGAGTTTTGGAATGCTGTGTGGCTGGCCAATCGGAGTCATTTATGCAAATAATCCCACAGGGGCGACCAATCGAAAAGCTGCCACATATTCCTCCGCACCTCCCGCCACACCTCCCGCCGCAAACACTGACTTTTATTATATACATACATACATACATACATACATAGATAGATAGATAGATGTGATCCATTCCGAGTCCCCTTTGAGGTGAAAAGGGCGGAATAAATGCAGCAAGACCCCCTATCCACAGGAAATATGTTAAAAGATGTACTGTAGGTACCTGTAGACACCATATATTTAAACTATACTTGGGCCTAAAGCAACCCATAGGATTGCATTGTGGAATCTAGAGAGGCCCACCAACACTTCTGGAAGTTTTAAAGCTTTGCTTGTCCAGTACTAAACAAGCCAGAGCTTTGTTTTGTTAAAAGGTGAAGGTAAAGGTTTTCCCCCTGACATTAAGTCTAGTTGTGCCTGACTCTGGGGGTTGGTGCTCATCTCCATTTCTAACCCAAAGAGCCGGCGTTGTCCGTAGACACCTCCAAGGTCATGTGGCCGGCATGACTGCATGCAGCACCGTTACCTTCCCGTCCCTATTGATCTACTCACACCTGTATGTTTTCAAACTGCTAGGTTGGCAGAAGCTGGGGCTAACAGTGGGAGCTCACGCCGTTCCCTCGATTCCAACCTGTGACCTTTCGGTTAGCAAGCTCAGCAGCTCAGCAGTTTAACCCACTGCACCACTCCGCCTCCACGCTGGCGGGAAACTCCACCTCTGTGCCTGCTCTAGGTTTGGTTTGGGGGGGCGGGGCAAAATAATTTTTGCCTACCATTTAAAATTACCTTGGGCCGCCTCTGAGGATGGGGCAACCCCTCCGCCCCAAACATAGCAATTAAATTTACACCAGGCCCAGATTACCCATAAGGCCACACTTGGCCATGGCCTATGGGCACAGGCCTAGGGGGGCACCAGATCAAGGACCAAAAAAAAAATGTTCAGACAAAACCGCAAGGTACGGCATGACTCTCTCTCTCAATCTCTCGAGGGAGGGCGGGCGAGAGTGCTGCGAAGGGGCGGGGGAGGGAATGGCGCCCTCCCCTTGCCATCGCCCCCGCCCCCTTGTCAAGGAAGGAGGGTGCGAGGAGGCGGAGGGAAGCCCCCGGGGCCGCTTCCTCCTCCTCGTCGCACCCTCCTTCCTTGAGTCAAGGAGGGAGGAAGGGAAGCCCCGCCCCCGTGGCCGCTTCCGGGCATGCGCAGCAGGAGAGAGGGCGCGAGCGCTGCGGCCTCTGCCTCCTCCGCTATGTTCCTGGGTGCCGCAGCAGCCCCGGGGCTTTCCCTTCCTTCCTCCCCCTCCAAGGAGGGAGGAAGGAAGGGAAGCCCCGGGGCCGCTGCGGCACCCAGGAACATGGCAGAGGAGGCTGCGGCGCTCACGCCCTCCCTCCTGCTGCGCATGCGCGGCAGCGGCCGCGGGGGCGGGGCTTCCCTTCCTCCTTGGAGGAGGAAGAGGCGGAGGGAAGCCCCGCGCCCGTGGCTGCTTCTGGGGATGCACGGCAGGAGGGAGGGCGCGAGCGCCGCGGCCTCTGCCTCCTCCGCCATGATCCTGGGTGCCGCAGCGGCCCCGGGGGCTTCCCTTCCTTCCTTCCTTCCTCCTCCTCGGAGTCTTTTCCTCGGAGTCGGCCTCTTTCTTCAGCCCATGCTGGTCGCGATGCTCCTCCTCTTCCTCATGTTGCTGCTGCCTTATGTGGAGCCCTGGTCACGTGGTGCGCCCTCTGCCGGGTCACGTGGGGGCTGGCTCTCGGCTGTATTGGCTGCAGGGCGCAGAGGAGGGAACCCCCCCTCCCTCCCTCCTTCCTTCCTTTTGAGTACCAGGCGGCAGGAGCCAAATCGCGGCACAATTTTTAAAATTATTTTATAACATTTTTTTTGGGCCGTGACCTGCGCACCCCTCGGCTCGCGCCCCTAGGCCATGGCCTAGTTGGCCCTATGGGTAATCCGGGTCTGGTATTGGTAATGCTAGAAACACAATCATTTATGAATGAGTCCCCAGCTTAAATTACAACAGGGCTGTCCAACTGGCGGCCCTGGGCCTGGATCCGGCCCCCCAGCCTGTTGGGCACGGCCCCAGCTATGCCCCCAGCCGCCATTTTTAATTTTTTTTAAAAAAATCTAAAAAAATTTTTTTAAAAAATGGCGGCCAGGGGGAGGGGGAGGCGGGGCAGGGAGGAGGAAGAGAGCTAGCTCCTCCTCCCTGCACCGCCCACTCCGTCCCTCTCTCCGCGCCAAAAAGGAGTAGGCGGCGCCAAGGGCGCGCGTCACGCCAGGCCTGTGGCGCTGCCCTTGGCGCCGCCGTCGGCTCTCCCTCCGCCTCCTCGTTCCCGGGCGCCGTGCCTTTCCCTGGCGCTGCGGCGCTCGGGACAGCCGCGGTGCCCGGGAAAGAGGAGGAGGAAGAAATTCCTTCTCCACAGCGTCAAACCGGGCAAGAGGCATGGCGAAATCGCCGTGCCTCTTGCCCAGTTTGACGCTGCAGAAGGAAGAGAGGCGCAAAGGGGAGCCCCTCTTTGCTCCGCCCTCCCTCCTACAGCGTCACTCCGGGGATTGGCCCCGCCCCCCGCTCCGGCCCGCCAGGTGGTCAGCCACCAGACGTCTGGCCCTTGGGCCTATAGAAGTTGGACAGCACTGAATTACAACATCCAGGATAACTGTCTTGCTAGGGATCCAAGATGTCTTCAGCCATAGCCAGCCAGACACAAGTAGAAGTTCAAAAGCAGACTAGGAAGGCAAGAGATCTTCATTACCTAGCATCAGGCAAGCAGAGGTGTGTATTGCTTTTGTATATAACGTTTATCTCACATAGTTAGCAAACACTTAAAATGAACTTATACCAATCTCCACCACACAGCTGTGAATGTAGCGCATTATGAGTTGGCGCCAACAAGCAGCAAAGCGTTATGAACCCAAATACGGCATGCAAAGATGGATTGGCTTACCTGATTGCGAAGCCTGAAGCAAAGATGTTTAGTATATATAAATGGCTCTCTCCAGATGCATACACATGCAAAACATATATAAAAAAACCTATGCCATTTTCAAATCTTTCGAGAAGACACACCGAATGGGTCTCGAAGAAAGAACCGCAACTTGGAAACAACATCACCCAATGAGACTTTCTGCTGTGCTTTCTGCAACTTAACTTGCCTATCTCAGATTGGCCTTTTTAGTCATCAGCGCACTTGTAAAAAGCGTGGGATGAGTCCTTTCTAAGAATCTTTGTTCGCGAAGTAATGCCGAGAGAGATATATAATCATCCTGGATCCTGTACTGCATTGGCTTGGATTTTGACAGCCATGTTGTTCTTTTTTTTTTCTCTTATAGGAAAGACATCCACATCCCGCAAACCATGTCAATAAACCAACACAGAAAATATAAATATCATATGGTTAAGTGAATGAGCCTGAAAATTGGTTGGCGCAGTGATTTTAAAATTTAGTCTAACTTCTGCATTAATTAGGCTAAATTTACACAAACTTCTGCTTGTAGGCTAATGCAGCAAAAGGTAACCTGGTTTCAACAGATCTTTGACTCTGTGTTCCTTAGTGAAATATTGGTCATTCTGCGTCACTCTCAGAGTATACGGTTTATTTACTTATTTATTTACTTATTATTTCGACTTCTATACCCCCCCCCCCCCGTTCCCGAAAAGGCTCAGGGTGGTTCACAGCAATGAACAACAAAACACAACATACTTGAAAACATAATCAAAACAGATTAAGACCAGAGTAGGGGTTGCAGCTTAGAGATTGAATGCCTGGCGGAACAGGTGGGTTTTACAGGCCCCCCGGAAAGCCTGTAGATCAGTTATTACTCGTGCCTCCTCTGGGAGGGCGTTCCAAAGGGTAGGCGCCGCTACAGAAAAAGTGTGCTGCCGCGTCAATCACAAGCGGCAGACCTTAAGTGATGGAACCTCTAGTAGGTTTTCATCCATCGACCGTAGTTATGTAGTATCTCTGTGCCTCTGCAATTCTGGATTCTGGGTTCTGAGATCTGGGCCCATAACCTCTTCGGCGTTGAGTATTTATGTCACAGCGGATAGGCAACAGAAATATAGAAGTTTAATTCCCCATCGGCCCAAAAACTCCAGTCTCTGTTCGAGTGAATAATGAAACTCTCATTCAATTCACAAGGTAAATATATAACTTTGTATTGAATTGTATTTAACAATAACTGGCAAAACATCGAAAAACAACAGCCATCACAGCTACCTTTCTAAACATCCTTTCCTCACAGATATTAAATTCCAACTGTCACTTTGTAACTGACATTCCTCAAGGTTCCATTTAGCAGTCTTGAGACAGCGCCATCTGGTGTCAAACATGTCACACTGCAGGTCATCTCAAACTGCGAAAATATATCTTGTGCTGACTCATGAATTGCTATTCAAAATGCAATAATCTGACAATGGAACCTCTAGTAGGTTTTGATCCATCGACCGTAGTGGTCTCTGGGGAACGTGCAGGGAAAGGCGGTCCTTCAGGTACACTGGCCCCAGGCCATGCAAGGCCTTAAAGCAGGGGTGGGCAATTATTTTTTCCAAGGGGCCACACGAGAGTCAAAAAATATTATGGAGGGCCGCACCTAAAGGCTGAACTACATTATAATCTACATTATTTATTTACTAACTATATTTACTATATATTACACGTCAATATTAGCACCGGGAATGTGGCGCAGCTGGCTAAGTGTCAGCTGCATAAGATCTCTCTGACCTGTAGGTCATGAGTTCAAAGCCTGCCCGGGTCAAGGTGGGTGCTTGACCTTAAGTGTAGCCTGCTGTCGACCTTTGCAGCCCGAAAGACAGATGAATCTGTCAAGTAGGAGATAAAGGTACCACATTAAGTGGGGAGGCAAAATTTATGGGGCCATTAAAAAACCCAGGAATGCGGAAGAACAAAGGGACGCTGGAAAACGCTGAGAGGAGTGCGTCAGCTCCCCCTGGTGGCCAGAAAGTTTGCCTCTGTATGTGTATATGTGTATGTAATATGTCAAAATGTATGTATGTAATCTGTGATATGTCAAAATGTATGTAGTGTACTGTGATAAATGTCATATGTCTATATGTCATATGTCCAACTGCAGGGATTGTCTGCAAGTATGTGTACTGTAATCCGCTCTGAGTCCCCTTCGGGGTGAGAAGAGCAGAATATAAATAAAGTAAATAAATAAATAAAAAATAAATATTAATATATCAAGAAATATTCATATATTATTAGTATTAATATCATAATTATTATATTATAGTATATATATAGACATTATAATATATTGAAATTATAATATAACATTATTATATTATTTATTTTATTATTATAATAAAATTATTATAAAATAATAATAAAAACCACTAAAATTAAATTAAATTCAAGAAGACAAGGTGCGAACCAAGATGAAGGCTGACATCCTGAAGAGAGGAAGGATCCCAAGATGGAATGGCCCAATGGCCCCAGCCCAGAGGATGGCAAAGCGGACCCAGCCGCCGCCGCAGCAGAGCAGAGCAGAGCAGAGGTCAATCGGAGGCTGCAGGCCTCCGCCCGCTCTCGCCCCCAGCCGTTCCCCAGCTGATCGCCCTGCTATGGAGTGCCTGCCATCCCCAGGCCTGCAGGGGGAGCAGTCGGCGATCTGAGGCGGCTTATTCGACCTGGCGACCCGGAAAACGATCAAGTCTTCCGGGTTGCCAGGGCGATCAGCCCCCGCAGGTCGCTGAGTGCTCCCGCTGCAGGCCCGGATCACCTCCAGGGATGTCAGGCATTCCAAAGGTGCCGCTCCTCTGGCCTGTCTGCCGACACAGGCCCCACAGAGCCCGCAGAGCTTCTTAGCGTCACCCCCGACGCCCTTCTCTCCGGGCCGGACAGAATCGGCTGCCAGGCCGCATCCGGCCCGCGGGCCATAAGTTGCCCACCTTTGCCTTAAAGGTTAGCACCAGCACTTTGAAGGCAATCCGGTGCTCGATAGGGAGCCAGTGCAAGCACTGTAGGACTGGTGTGATGTGGCACGATAGTGTCACTCCAGCCAGCAGCCGAGCCACAATGTTTTGCACCATCTTCAGTTTCCGGATTACCGACAAAGAAAGGCCAATGTAAAGGGGGTTATACTACTTGCAGCAGAATGGACAATATTTTACAAAGGAAAACGTCTAAATTTCATTACTGAGGCACTACTCATCACCGGGAGATTCCTCCCAATTGGAAAGAGGAAATATGCAACTCCTCCGAGATGAGTCATCCACATTAAACTATTTATTTATATATTTGTCACGTTTCTATACCGCCCCTCTCAGCCCGAAGGCGACTCGGGACGGTTTACACAGGCAGTCTCTGCCCTCAATACAACACAGCAACAAGTCAACCCCCCCCCCAGAAAAAAAACCATATAACAATTTAACAATTAAAAACATACAACTGCAGCCTCAGCGTCATGTTGAAATCAGTTTCCATCACATCGTCGTCATTCCCTTATATCCAATTAAGCCTTATATTTCATCAACAAATGCCTGCTCAAATAACCAGGTCTTGACTTCCTTGCGAAACGTCAGGAGGGAGGGGGCCGATCTGATGTCTTTAGGGAGGGCGTTCCAAAGCCAAGGAGCCACCACTGAAAAGGCCCTGTCTCTCGTCCCCACCAGTCGCGCCTGCGAAGAAGGCGGGACCGAGAGCAGGGCCTCTCCAGATGATCTTAAACCTCTCGATGGTTCATAGGGAGAGATGCGTTCGGACAGGTAAGTTGGACCCGAACCATTTAGGGCTTTGAAGGCTAAAGCCAGCACTTTGAATTGTGCCCGGTAGCAAACTGGCAGCCAGTGGAGCTGGCACAACAGAGGAGTTGTACGCTCTCTGAATGGCGCTCCTGTTATCAACCTGGCTGCTGTCCGTTGGACTAGTTGCAGCTTCTGAACAGTCTTCAAAGGCAACCCCACGTAGAGAGCATTGCAGTAATCTATACGGGATGTAACCAGAGCATGGTTATATGCTTATCTGTGAGAGCTGTTTTGAGGAGGGCTTTATCTGAGCTTCATGGAGAAAACATGGAGTGAAAGGAAGCTCAATAAAGCAAAACAGTAACACTGACCACCTCCCAAGAGTTACAAGTATGTGTAAATGCATGGCACAGAACAATTAACACAGATTCTGAAGGGATGGGGGTGCGGAGAATCTTTATTTCACCAAATTTGAGAAAGGGGAAGAAAAGGAAAGTACTGGACGAGGGAGAAGCTAGGAAGGGACATAAGATGGTGAGATCTATTATTTACATCCTCCCGGGAAGGGTCACGTCAGGAATGTGAAAATGGAACACAAGTGGCTAGCGCAGAATGCCGTTTCCAGCAAGCACTGATCAGCCCTCCCAGCGTCAAGGCAGGCTTATTCGGTTAGTGATCAGCTTCCATCCTGCACCAGGGGTAGTGTGAAGCCAGAGCTCAGAAGGCATGCTTGGGCAGGACTGTCACACGCTCCGGTTCCCCACCTCCAATGCCTTGCAGCGACTCCAGCCTGCTCAGGCGCTCCAGGCTTCTTCCGAGGGCCTCTTCCAACTGCCCACGCAGGGCCTGCACCTCCTCCAGCTCCACCTGCAGAATGTGTTCGGGTCCAGAGCTAATGAGGTAGATTGAAAGACGATTATATTTATTTATTTAATTTAATTTATTTATTCAATCTTATATTTCGCTCCTCCCTGCAGGCTCGGGGCGGATCACAACACACAATAAAAACATGCTGCGTGTAACAAGACCAAGCAGCCGTACATTAAAAGCATAAAACATAAAACAATGTACTGATAAAATTTCGGAGGAATTACAGTTTCCTTGGGATAACAGGACGCCCCAGAGCAGGCCAGTCTAGTCAAAGACCAGTCTGAAGAGGGCTGTTTTGCAAGCCCTTCTAAAAGGGGCAAGGTCTGAAATCGCTCGGGTGCTGTCTGGAAGGGAGTCCCACAGCACCGGGGCCACCACAGAGAAAGCTCTCTGCCTGGTTGTGGACAGATGGCAAGAGTGGATTGGTGGGACAAGTAACAAGTTTTGTCCCTCTGAACGTAGTGATCTCGGGGGAATATACGGGGTAAGGCGGTCCCTCAGGTACGCAGGCCCTAGACTGTGTAAGATTTATTTAAACAAGCCAAGTTATCTTACTAAACAGTGAAAACAACAAGGTGCAACAATGGTATAGTTTTTAAATCCTTCATTAAACAATAATCATTTCATTATAATGCATATAAATCATACAGTCAAACGCAACCGATCCAATTCCAGTCCTACCAGATATTTAAACTAAATGAGAGTCCAACCGGCTAGAATCCACGGGGGTGCCAGGTTATTTGTAATCCATAAATGAAGGGTAGGAGAAAGTAATGATGCCCGAAGTCGGGGGAACGAAGGAAGATGCGGTCGCGAAGCCTCAGTGGAAGTTGGTTGGAGGGGCAGGAGTAGCGCTCCTCATAGTAGATATTAGAACAGGGGTGGGCAAACTGCGGCCCGGGGGCCGGATGCGGCCCTTTGGCTGATTCTATCCGGCCCACCTAAGGGCCCCTGGCTTGCCTCCCCTGCCTGGCCTCTGCATAAAAATCTCCAGAGAAGGGGACTATAAGGAAGCATTATTTTATTTTAGTGGTTTTTATTATTATTGTATAATAATTTTATAACAATAAAATAATATAATAAATAATATAATATAATGTTATATGATATATTATAATTTCAATATATTATGTTTATATATATATATATACTATAATATAATAATTATGATATTAATACTAATAATATATGAATATTTCTTGATATATTAATATGTTAATATTAATGATGTGTAATATATAGTAAATATAGTAAGTGAATAAATAAATAAATTATGTAGATTAGCATGTAGTTCCGCCTTTAGGTGCGGCCCTCCATAATATTTTTTGGCTCTCGTGTGGCCCCTTGGAAAAAATAGTTGCCCACCCCTGTATTAGAATGCCAAAACGCCGACGGAATGCAAGTGCTGCTAATCCCAGGTCATGTTGGTATCCGTTTCTCCCGTAAACCGGGTTTTCTCAGGGCAAGATCTATCAATAATGAGAAACCAACCGCATTCTGAGTAGAGCCATAAGTATAACCCCATTCGCAGTCAGAAGGGGTGACCCAAAGGTGGTTGGTTTCTCATTATTGATAGATCTTGCCCTGAGAAAACCCGGTTTACGGGAGAAACGGATACCAACATGACCTGGGATTAGCAGCACTTACATTCCGTCGGCGTTTTGGCATTCTAATATCTACTATGAGGAGCGCTACTCCTGCCCCTCCAACCAACTCCCACTGAGGCTTCGCGACCGCATCTTCCTTCGTTCCCCCGACTTCGGGCATCATTACTTTCTCCTACCCTTCATTTATGGATTACAAATAACCTGGCACCCCCGTGGATTCTAGCCGGTTGGACTCTCATTTAGTTTAAATATCTGGTAGGACTGGAATTGGATCGGTTGCGTTTGACTGTATGATTTATATGCATTATAATGAAATGATTATTGTTTAATGAAGGATTTAAAAACTATACCATTGTTGCACCTTGTTGTTTTCCCTAGACCGTGTAAGGCCTTAAAGGTTAATACCAACACCTTGAAGGCAATTCGGTACTCTACAGGGAGCCAGTGCAGTTGCCGAAGGATGGGAGTGATGTGCTCCCTCACTGGTGCTCCCACCAGCAAGCGAGCAGCGGCATTCTGCACTAGCTTGAGTTTCCGGATTGTCGACAACGGTAGGCCAACGTAGAGGGCGTTACAGTAGTCCAGCCTCGAGATGACCGTCGCTTGGATCACCGTGGCCAGATCGTCCCTGGACAGGTAGGGTGCCAGTCGCCTAGCCTGTCGTAGGTGGTAGAACGACATTTTGCTGACCATGGAGACCTGAGTCTCCATGGACAGCAAAGGGCCCAATTGGACACCCAAGCTCTTAACAAGGGATGACGGGCTAAGTTGCTCGCCATCCAGGGTAGGCAACCGGCACTCATCCAGCCCAGGGCGGCCAGGCCACAAGATCTCCGTCTTCGACGGATTCACCTTCAGTCGGCTGGCATGCAGCCAACCAGTCACGGCTTCGAGGCATTGATGGAAACAATCGGGTACGGTTTATACAATTATCAATACCTATCCATCATTCAAAACACTCTTAGCCTGAATCCTTTACACCAGGGGTGCCCACACTTTTGCAGCATGAAAGCTACTTATAATAAAACCAAGTCAGAAAGATCTACCTACCTCCTCAAGGCTGGAGAGGGGAGGGGGCGGGGCTTGGGGTGGCCTGGCTCCGCCACCCTCTGGCTTCAGCTCTGCCAGCAGCTTCTCCAGGCTTGAGGATGGCAATGCCAAGCTAGTGGTGACATAGCTAGCACAAGGCTGGCTTGGCATTGCCATCCTCAAGCCTGGAGGAGCTGCTGGTAGAGCGGAAGCCAGAGGGGGCGGAGCCAGGCTGCACCAAGCCCCGCCCCCCTCTGGCTTTGGAGCTCCCAGCAGCTTCTCCAGGCTTGAGGATGGAAATGCCAAGCCAGTAGTGACATAGTTAGCACAAGGCTGGCTTGGCACTGCCATCCTCAAGCCTGGAGAAGCTCCTGGTAGAGATGAAGCCAGAGGGGGCGGAGCCAGGCCACATCAAGCCCCGCCCCTTCCCTCTGGCTTTGGAGCTCCCAGCAGCTTCTCCAGGCTTGAGGGTGGCAATGCCAAGCCAGTGGTGGCATAGCTAGCACAGGGCTGGCTTGGCATTGCCATCCTCAATCCTGGAGAAGCTGCTGGTAGAGCGGAAGCCAGAGAGGGGCGGAGCCAGGCCGCACCAAGCCCCACCCCTCTGGCTTTGGAGCTCCCAGCAGCTTCTCCAGGCTTGAGGATGGCAATGCCAAGCCAGTGGTGGCATCGCTAGCACAAGGCTGGCTTGGCACTGCCATCCTCAAGCCTGGAGAAGCTGCTGGTAGAGCTGAAGCCAGAGGGGGCGGAGCCAGGCCGCACCAAGTCCCACCCCCTCTGGCTTTGGAGCTCCCAGCAGCTTCTCCAGGCTTGAGGATGGCAATGCCAAGCCAGTGGTGGCATCGCTAGCACAAGGCTGGCTTGACCCTGCCCTCCTCAAGCCTGGAGAAGCTGCTGGTAGAGCAGAAGCCAGAGGGGGTGGAGCCAGGCCGCACCAAGCCCCGCCCCCCACCAGCTTTGGAGATCACAGCAGCTTCTCCAGGCTTGAGGATGGCAATGCCAAGACAGTGGTGGCATAGCTAGCACAAAGCTGGCTTGGCCCTGCCCTTTTCAAGGCTGGAGCAGCTGCTGGGAGTGCCGAAGCCTGGGGAGGGGGCGGGGCTTGGTGTGGCCTGGCCCCGCCCCCGCTGGGAAGCGCCCCATCCGGCTGGGATCAACCTCCTTCGGTCCCGGGATCGACCTCCTTCGGTCCAGAGGTCGACTGGTCAATTGCGATCGACTTCTTGGCCCTCGATGGAAATTGAGTTTGACACCCCTGCTTTAAACTACACCAATAATCCAAGTAAGATTCTTTTACTGCCACTCCCTCTTGTTTTTCCTCTCTGTGGCATACGAAAGGCTGGCAAATTATGGATACGAAAGAGAAGAAAATGGAAGGAACAGCATTTTGTTTAATACACTGGAGGATACATCCGTTACTGGATGGCTGCGAGCCAGTAGGTTGAGGGTGAATCCGGCGAAGACGGAGATCTTGTGGCTGGGTCGCCCGGGCGATGTTAATGTCCGGCTCTACGTTGGCCTTCCTCTGTCGGTGACCCGGAAGCTCAGGCTAGTGCAGAACACTGCCGCCCGGCTCCTGTCTGGCACGCCAGCTGGCGCCCACATAACACCTGTTTTGCAGGATCTCCACTGGCTGCCAATTGAGCACCGGATCACCTTCAAAGTGTTGGTCCTCACCTTTAAGGCCTTACACGGCCTGGGGCCAGCGTATTTGAGGGACCGTCTCACCCCATATTGCCCTCCGAGATCACTTCGGTCTGAGGACTCCAATCTCCTGGAGATACCTTCAGCTAAACTCGCAAGGCTGACTGCTACCCGCCGGAGGGCGTTCTCTGTCATAGCACCTACGCTGTGGAACGCCCTCCCGGCCGGAACTCGGGCTATGAAGGACTTGCTCCCGTTTAGACGGGCCTGTAAAACATACCTGTTTAAGCAGGCCTTTGGGGAGTAAGTCCTGCCCATGCCCCGCCATCTATTCGTTCTTCTGAGGATGGTGTGCTGTTCATTGTTTTAACCCGGTTATTAATTACTGTACTGCTGTTGTTTTTAATTGTTTTTAACTGCTTATTGCCTGTATTTTACTGTGCCCTTCGGCTCCTGTAAGCCGCCGCGAGCCTCAGGGAGTCGGCGGCATAGAAGCTCGAATAATAAAATAAATAAATAAATAAATAAATCTTACAGATTACTCAGCACGTAACAAGAGAAGGAGACATTAGGGAAACCTCAGTAAGAGGAAGCTTTATCGCTTTTCAACTTTTGGAAAATACGAGGAAAACCCGAACCCTGTATGCAAGATGCCCTGGTATTACCTGCAGCGAGTGGGGGGGGGGGGGGGAATTCCTCACCTGACAGAATGAGCACGAAGTTTAACCAAACTGCCGTAAAGTTGCTTCTCTGTCTTCAGGGTCTCATTCAGTTGACTCCTCTCTGACACCAGGCTTTCCAGCGCCAACAAGAGCTACAAGGTAAACATTCTCCTTCAATGTATGGCTACGTCTGGAATTTGATGCTCAATAGAGGTCAAGAAGAAATGCTCATACCTCAAGGCAACTTGGATCCTACTATTTTCAAACATGGCTTAAGTAGTATCTCTTTAGATTAATGAAAAAATGCTTTGCATTGATTCAATTCAACACAAATGCAAGTGGACCACATCACATAACATTATGTAACACGATTTTTTGATCCTGGGTCATAAATGTTGGTTGTATCATAAAGACATGGAAAAAGTTTATTAAACGACGAAAAACTTTGTTGATCTGCACATGACAGGTTAAAAATGGCAGCCACAGAAACGAAGTTTCAGGAGCATAACAACTACTTTCAAAGTAAGTCCTGTGCAATTAAACAGGAAATAACACTTTCTAATTTAAGCCCGATTGAGCCTATGAGGAGTGTCTGAGAGAGCTGGGTATTAGGCCTGGTTAGGTTCGTCGTAATGGTTCTGAATTTGGAATAAATTCATATTAAAATCACTTTAGAATCGGTTTTGAAGTGATGTAAGCAACCCGAAACTAAAGTTGGTAATTCGAAACAGGCCCAGATTACCCATAAGGCCACCCTAGGCCATGGCCTAGGGCGGCAGCCATGGCAGGGGCAGCAGGTCCGGACCCCCCAAAATTAAAAATAATAACAATAAAAGTTTGATCTTTGGGCGCTCCTGCGCCTGGAACGCCATAGGCCCTAGGGCCTCTGACACGGCTTCCCGCCACCCCCTCCTCACTCGCGTCGGGCCCACCCCTCCTTCCTTCAGTGAAGGAAGGAAGGAGGGCCGACACCGACATGAGCGAGGAGGGGCGTGGGACTTTCCTCTGCCCCCTCCTTGCTCGCGTTGGCCCTCCTTCCTTCTCTGAAGGAAGGAGGGGCGGGGCCGACGCCGACGCGAGCGAGGAGGAGGCGGAGGGAAGTCCCACCGCCCCCTCCTCGCTCGCGTCGGCGTCGGCCCTCCTTCCTTCCTTCACTGAAGGAAGGAGGGGTGGGGCCGACGTGAGCGAGGGGGAGGAAGTCCCACCCCCACAAGCGGCCCCACCCCCACAAGCACCCACACCTCCCGCCTTCCTGCGCCTGGAACGCCATAGGCCCTAGGGCCTCTGACATGGCTTCCCACCGCCCCCTCCTCACTCGCGTCGGCCCCACCCCTCCTTCCTTCAGTGAAGGAAGGAAGGAGGGCCGACACCGACATGAGCGAGGAGGGGGCGGTGGGACTTTCCTCGGCCCCCTCCTTGCTCGCGTTGCCCCTCCTTCCTTCTCTGAAGGAAGGAGGGCGGGCAGGCTGCCGACACGAGCGAGGAGGCGGTGGAGGGAAGTCCCACCGCCCCCTCCTCGCTTGCATCGGCCCTCCTTCCTTCCTTCACTGAAGAGAGAGAGGAGAGGGCGGGCGATCTTGCGAGGAGAAGTCCTGCCCCCTCCTCGCTCGCATCGACCCCGCCCCTCCTTCCTTCAGTGAGGAGGAAGGAGGGCCGTCCCTAAGCGGCCCCGTCCCCATAAGCAGCCCCGTCCCCATAAGCCCCCCGTCCCCGCAAGCAGCCCCGCCTCCCGCAAGCAGCCCCGCCTCCCGCAAGCAGCCCTGCCCCTCGCAAGCGGCCCCACCCACAAGCGGCCCCACCCACAAGCGGCCCCGCCCCCCGGGGCGGGAGCGGCATTTCCAGAGTGTAGGCTAGGGTGCCACAAACAGTTAATCCGGGCCTGATTCGAAACCACGGCTGCCATTATCGGAAAGAAATCGGCGTCAAACTGGCGTAGAAAGAGGACACACAGGACCCACCCTCAGCCTTGCTAACGCGTTTAGCAAGCCAGGGGCTGAGATCTGGAGATTTCCTCCCAATCGCCCAGGCTTTCCCTCCACTTGGGAAGGAAGGCCTGGGTGATCAGGAGGAAATCTCCAGATCTCAGTGCCTGGCTTGCAAAACGCGTTAGCGAGGCTGAGTCCTGCGCGTCTTCTTGCTCAGCGGGCAGAAAACAGCCAGTTGAAACGCAGCCAGAGCCCCCAGACAGAGCCCTGCCTATCCCTCGGCTCCGCTCCCCAGCCCCCAGAGCGGCTTTCCTCCACATCTGAGGATGGAACCAGCTGTCAGAGAGGGAGCTGGGGGTGAGTCTGATTTTTTTTGTTTGATGCCAGTTTGACGCCGATTTCTTCCCTCCGCAACCCAGTCTAAACCGGGTTAAACATGTGTGTCCGCCATTAACCAAGTCATTCCGAAATTTCGGAATTAATTTGTATCAATTTTGAAATTTTAATGAAAAATTTTTGAAGTCTATCAGATTCGAAGCGCCAGCGCCCCCTAGATCCGAAGCGAGTTTTGAACCCTTGTTTTTGGATGATCAACCAGGCCTACTGGGTATGTTTTGCTTGGAGAAGAATGAGTTAAGAGGGGACACGACAGCCATGTTGAAATGCCTTAAAGGATGTCACACTGAACAGGCAGCAAGTTTGTTTTCTCCTGCCATGGAGATTAGAAGCAATGGATTCAAATAGCTGGGGGACGGGGACGGGGACATTAGGAAGAATATCCTGACAGTGAAATATGCCGCCGCCTCAGAGTACAGGGGAGTCTCCTTCTCTGGAGGCTTTCACACAGAGGATGGCTGTCCATCTGTCGGGAGTGCTTTGTGTTTTCCTGCATGGAAAGGGGGTTGGACTAGATGGCCCTTGTGACCTCTTCCAGCTTTTATGATTCTACTAGCTTGGGGACCCGGCGGTGCCCAGGTCATTTGAGAAGTGCAGCGGGATGTAGAGTGGGTCATGGGGGCTCTGTGTGGCAAGTTTGGTCTTGATCCATCATTATTGGGAGTTGCAGTGGTATCATGAAATTACTGAAGGTAGTGCAAGTCCCATCATCTCTGGTCCACTCTCCCCCAAAGTGTAGTAGGATGTAGATTGGGTCATGGGGGCTCTGTGTGCTAAGTTTGGTCTGCATTGGTGAATGGATGAGGGTTGCATTGTTTTTAGGAAGTGAGTGAAGGTACTTCAAGTCCCATCATCCGTGGTCCGTCTCACACAAAACTGCACCAGGCTGTAGAGTGGGTCATGAGGGCTCTGTGTGCCAGGGAACGTACTGCAAGTCCCATCATCCATGTTCTGCCCCCCTCCAAAGTTCAGTAGGATGTAGAGTGGGTCACTGGGGCTCTGTGTGCCAAGTGTGGTCTTTCTCGGTGTTTGTTGGGGGCCGCAGTTGTCTGTGGGAACAGAGGGTTTGAAAGTACTACAAATCCCATCATCCATTGTCAGTCCTCCCCCAAACCTCACCAGGACGTGAAGGCAGTCATAGGGGTTATGTATGCCAAGTTTGGTCTCGATCAGTGATTGGATGACGGTTGCAGCGAACTTGGGAAGTGAGTAGAGGTACTTCAAGTCCCATCATCCATGGTCCACCCTCCTCCAAACTGCACCAGGACGTAGAGTGGGTCATGGGGGCTGTGTGTGCTAAGTGTGGTCTGTATTGGTCCTTTTTGGTGGCCTCAGTGGTCTGTGGACACCGAAGTGTTTGAAAGTACTACAAATCCCATAATCCGTGGGTCATGTCCCCCGAACCGCACCAGGACGTAAAGGGGGTTAGGGGGGGGGTTATGTGTACCAAGTATGGTGCAGGTCCATCACCCGCGCTGGTCGCTGTGGCCTGTGAAAGTGGCTGCCACATATCCGCCCTTCCGCCCTCCGCACACATACATACATTCCGCTTTATAAAGGTATACAGAAGATATCCTGAAGAAGTCTTCTGTCATACCTGCAATTTCTTGCTTCCCGGGTCTTCCTGTCCTTGCATTTCCACACTGGTTATCTTTTCCTGAAGCATTAAGACCTCCTGAGTGAGTCGCTCAATGGCCGGCATTTCTTCAGGGTCAACCAGCTGCATCTGCAAGTCCTGGAAGTCAAGGAAATTATGACATGGGAAATGCTTGTGGGATGCCAAAGATCTGCCACATGAAGGACTTGAGTCACATCCGGTTTTGGGGATTTATTTATTTATTATTCATGCTTATATACCGCTCCTTCCCGGAGGCTCAGGGCGGTTCACAACATGGCAGCAAATACAATAAAATCAATAAGAACAACAATTAAAACAGTAATAAAACAATAAAAACAGTAAAACAATTGCCCCCAGTTACAATTGAACAAGCCATACCACTGCGGCATGGATTACATGGAGCACTGCGGCATGGCTTTCATGGAGCACTAAGTGTTGAAGGCCTGCCGAAATAGGGTTGTTTTAGAGCAGGGGTGCTCACACTTTTCCAGCATGTGAGCTACTATTACAATAACCAAGTCAAAAAGACCACCTACCTTATGCGCGAGCGCGTGCTTCGAGCGCCCACGCAGCACACCTTGCGCGAGCGTGCACACGCACCTTCCAGCTTCCCATGTGGGGATATGAGAGAAGCCTCCCACAAGAGGGTAGCACATCCATCTGCAGAGATGTTGCCCAGGCTATGCCCGGATGTGTTACCCTCTTGTGGGAGGCTTCTCTCATATCCCCACATGGGAAGCTGGAGCTGACAGACCGGAGCTCACCCCATCTCGCGGGTTCAAACTGCCAACCTTCAGGTCAGCAGTTCAGCCTGCAGAACGGTTTAACCCATTGCGCCACTGTGGCTGACCAGACACTATTGTTTGTTTGTTTGTTTATTTATTTTTTATTTAAAACTTTTATATCCAGATCTTCTCTACCTCCTCTGGAGAGGGACTCAGAAACATGCCCGGATTACCCATAAGGCCAACGAGGCCATGACCTAAGGGCGCAAGCCGGGGGGGGGGGGGGCACAGATCACTGACCAAAAAAAACTGGTCTGCGCCGCTCTTTCCCCCTTTCTCATGCCCTTCCTCGTTCCTTCTCCCGGCAAAGTCTCTGCTCCGTCCTCTCCGTCTCTCTCTCTCTCTTGCGCGCACTCTCTCTCTCTCTCTCTCGTGCTCTCTCTCTCGTGCATGTCTTTGGACCGAGTTTGCACCTGCTGCGCTCTCCCCAAGCCTCCCGACTCCCAAGGAGACCTTCAGAGCACAGCGGAGCTTTCCAGCCGGTGGGAATGCATGGGGACCTTGGAGGTGGCGGGAGGTTGGCTTAAAGGGGGCGTAATTCCAAAGCGTGGCCTAGGGAGATAGCGGCCGGAGAGATAGCACAGCGGTAACAACAGCTGTGCTGGCAATCTGAAGATCTGAAGATTGCAGGATCGAATCCCGGGCTGAGTTAGACGCCAGCTGTAAGCCCTGTCTACTGTTTACCCAAGCAGTTCAACAGCTCAGCTGTGAATTAACAACAAATTGGGGACCATAAAAGTGGGGAAGGACTTTTGCACAGACTTGTCTGAAATAGGCTGACGGAGAAGGGAGAGGCAGAAAGTGGTGGAAACAAGAGGCTCCTGTCATGAGGATGGAACAAAGGCACCCCCTGTGACGTGATGGCGCAATGACGCAGGGACATAACAATGGAGCATTCACACCCGATGACGCCCACCTGTATGACGCAGCCAGGAAAGAAGAAGTCCTTCTAAAAACTGCACTGTATTTGTCTATGTGTAAATTGTATGTCTTTCCGACAGGGACTGTCTGTCGTATATGCATTGTAATCCGCACTGAGTCCCCTTCGGGGTGAGAAGAGCGGAATAGAAATAAACAGTATTATTATTATTATTATTATTAGGGCGCAAAAAAGTGTTAATCCGGGCCTGCTCAGAAACATACCTTTATGAATTCTTCTTTTATCTGGATGCTTCTAGTAAGTGATTCAACATCTGAAGCCTGAATCTGCAGCTCTTTTTTCTGGGAGTCTACCACAGACTGAAGAGCAGAGAGTTCCAACTATGGAGAAAGAAAACAAACATGTATCACTATGATCGCAGGGAGGTGGCTGTGGCGAAGGAAAGGAGAACTGCTTCTCGTGCTGATTTCTATGCCACCCATTTTTTTTTTCTCTGTGGGATTTGAGGCAAAGTATCCAAAGAAGATCACTAGCAAAGTTTTTCTTGGGCATGGTGATCCCATTGTAAAGGAATGCATTAGTCCTACAGGCCTCATGAAGGGAAAAAGCACTGGTTAGGACAAAAACACCCAAAAACAAATAAATCTTCAATTAGGAGTGGCACGTGAACACACACCAGTGATCTTCTGCCCTTGCTAAGAGGAACTGGGGAAACAAGAACCTTCCTGCCTAATAAAATATTGAAAACAGATCTTGGAAACATCCAAACACACAAAGCCAATTGTTAAGCCAGTGTTTCCCAACCGCTGTGACGCGGCACAGTAGTGTGCCGTGACGGACCTCCTGCGGTGCTGCGAGAAAAGCTCTCTGCCCCCCTTCCTTCCCCCTTCCTCCTGCTGAACTCCTGCTGCTTGGGGAGGAGGAGGAAGGGCCGGACGGCGGCGAAGAAAAAGAAGAAGGGGCCGGGGGGCTGCCTCCTCCTTCGGCCATTTCCCCAGCCAGCCTCCAATCCGCCATGACTCCCACCATGACTCTCGCTGAAGCCACATGGAGGAGCCCCGCCCACTGAAGCCCGTCCACCGCTCATGCTCCTCCTCTGTGGGAGAGCTGAAGCCGGGGGGAGGGGGCAGGGCATGGCGTGGCCTGGCTCCGCCCCCTCCTCCCGCCTTTAGCACTCCCAGCAGCTGCTCTGGCCTTGAGAGGGCAGTGCCAAGCCAGCATTGTGCTGGCTCTGCCACCGAGGGCTTGGCACTGCCCCCTCGAGGCTGGAGCAGCTGCTGGGCAAGCTGAAGCCGGGGAGGGGGCGGGGCATGGCACGGCTCCGCCCCTCCCCAGCCTTTAGCACTCCCAGCAGCTGCTCCAGCCTTGAGAGGGCAGTGCCAAGCCAGCATTGTGCTGGCTCTGCCACCGAGGCTTGGCACTGCCCCTCAAGGCTGGAGCAGCTGCTGGGAGAGCTGAAGCTGGGGGAGGGGTGGGGCATGGCATGGCCTGGCTCCACCCCTCCCTGGGCTTTGGCACTCCCAGCAGCTGCTCCAGCCTTGAGGGGGCAGTGCCAAGCCAGCATTGTGCTGGCTCTGCCACCGAGAGCTTGGCATTGCCCCTTCAAGGCTGGAGCAGCTGCTGGGAGAGCTGAAGCCAGGGGAGGGGGTGGGGCATGGCGTGGCCTGGCTCCGCCCCTCTCAGGCTTTGGCACTCCCATCAGCTGCTCCAGCCTTGAGGGGGCAATGCCAAGCCAGCATTGTGCTGGCTCTGCGACCAAGGGCTTGGCACTGCTCCCTCAAGTCTGGAGCAGCTGCTGGGAGAGCTGAAGCCGGGGGAAGGGGGTGGGGCATGGTGCGGCCTGGCTCCGCCCCTCCCCGGGCTTTGGCACTCCCAGCAGCTGCTCCAGCCTTGAAGGGGCAGTGTCAAGTCAGCATTGTGCTGGCTCTGCCACCAAGGGCTTGGCACTGATCCCTCAAGGCTGGAGCAGCTGCTGGGCGAGCTGAAGCCGGGGAGGGGGCGGGGCATGGCACGGCCTGGCTCCACCCCTCCCCGGCCTTGGGCACTCCCAGCAGCTGCTCCAGCCTTGAGGGGGCAGTGCCAAGCCAGCATTGTGCTGGCTCTGCCAGCGAGGGCTTGGCACTGCCCCCTCAAGCCTGGAGCAGCTGCTGGGAAAGCTGAGGCTGGGGAGAGGGGCGGGGCATGGTGCAGCCTGGCTCCGCCCTCTCCCCTGGCTTCGGCACTCCCAGCAGCTGCTCCCAGCAGGCCACCATCCCCCCGCCGTTCTTTACTGTGTTAGAGTGTCATTTTGTGTCATTTTGGTTGGTGGTGTGCCCCCGGATTTTTTTAATGTTAAAAGTGTGCCGCGGCTCAAAAAAGGTTGGGAAACACTGTGCTAAGCGATCCATCATGCCATTTCCGCTCAACACTAGCAGAGAAATAGAAGAGATACCAGACCTGTCACCTGGACCAGAACCAGTCGCAGATATTTTAGGACTTACTCTGCTGTCCCTCTCTTTTTGTGTCAACAGCTCAAGCTTCTCTTTGGCATTAATGAGTTCCTTTTGAAGCCCAAGAGATGTCTCCAGAACACCTGAAGGGAAAGCAAACACAATTTTAGGTTGGTATTACACACACCCGTGGTCACACGGATCTTTCTATGTGGCCGACCAAGGCAACTTTACCCCAAGCAGTCTACTGAAGATTCACCTCTTCCCTTTAAAGGTTCCCATTCTAATTTCAATCAATTTCAAGAAACGTTCCTATAAAAATGTTGAGAACTTTATTACTTCCATCTTTTGGGTGTGTTTAGCCCTATTCTATGACTGTTTGGACATCTCTTGTCTCCAACCATGGTCAGGAAGCAGGAAAGAAGAAAAGAATGACATTTTTGGACCCATTTCTCATCTCATTATCAAAGAGACTGAAAATTGGCAGTCACGCTGTCCTTTTCCTGGTATTGCTGATCTACCAGAAATCATATCTGTCTTCCATCTATGTATATAATATTAGTCAGTGTTTGCGGCGGTGCGGAGGGTGGGAGGTGCGGAGGAATATGTGCCAGCATTTCGATTGGTTGCCACTGTGGGATTATTTGCATAAAGGACACTGATTGGCCAGCCTCAGAACTCCGACACTATAAGGCACCAGATTATTTGCAAAAAGGACTCAGATTGGCCAGCCTCAGAACTCCCAACAATCTAAGGCCCCAGACAGAGGGCATTGGTTGCCACTATTTTGCATAAAGGACTCTGATTGGCCAGCAAAACAGAATGCAACTGAATGCTTGAGTTAGCCAAATGAGTTTTTTTCCGTTGGAAATGGAATGTTCATTTTCTGGGTGGCGCGGAGGTGCCCAGGAATATGTGACAGCGTTTCGATAGGTTGCCACTATGGGATTATTTGCATAAAGGACTCTTATTGGCCAGCCTCAGAACTCCAACATTCTACGGCCCCAGACAGAAGGGATTGGTTGCCACTGAAATGGTATTTGCATAAAGAACTTTGATTGGCCATCCACATCCCAACATTCTAAGGTGACTCAGAGGGAAAAGAAAAGGCCTCAGGCAATCAAACACTGCGGCCCTCAGCAGTGACGGATCAGGACCAAACTTGGCACACAGGGGCCCAATGGCCCACTTCACATAGCGACCCTCACCCAATGACCAATACAGACCAAAATTAGCACACAGAGCCCCCTTGACCCACTCAACACCCTGGTGCTGTTTCAAGGAGGATGGAACACAGATGATGGGACTTGAAATACCTTCACACACCTTCCGAGACCACTGCAACCCTCATCCAAAGAATGATCAAGACCAAATGTGACACACAGAGCCCCCGTGACCCACTCTACATCCTGGTGCTGTTTGGAGGGGGATGCACCATGGCCAATGGGACTTGCAGTACCTTCACTAAGTTCCTGAGACCACTGCAAGCCACATAAATATCTAATAGGAACCAACCTTGGCACACAATGCCTTCCTCAAATAACCCGGGCACCGCCGGGTCCCCAAGCTAATTAAAAAATAATAATCTAATTCAGCATTCTCCCTGATGTTTTCCTCACATCCGTGTGTCAGACTTCTTCATGACAAAGAGGCTTCCAGCAACCAAATGTATGTGCGCCTGGACTGTGGTGAGTCATAATGCATACAAACTCACCTTTTCCCATCTTGGATCCACCATTTTCCTTCTCAGAGACTGTGGTATTGCTTGAACTTCCTTGCTTTAGTGCCTAAGGACATAAATGAGCATGTGATTTACTGAAACAGTATGATTTTTGAAGGCATGAATTGAATTTCCAAGTCCAGACTAAATTGGTTGATAATGACTGTGGTGAAGTCATGTTTATTTGTTACAGGTTGTAAATGTAGTTGATATTTATGTATATGTAAGTATTTTCTAAGGGTGGAAGTTCGCTAACTCTTAAAGGGTTAACAGTGATATTATCCAGCAGAGCTTACAAGAACCTCCGTTACCATGGAAACGGGAGGCGGAGCCTGCAGATGGCTTTAGAATCCTCGGATTCAAATATTTTCAGTTGGTGGATAACTGCAAACGCAGAAGGGGTGTGAGAGAATTAGGGAGTTTGTTTAACCAGCTTTCGGCGTGGTTTAAAAGACTCTAGGTTTATTCTAAGCCTGACTCTACTCTGGGAAAGGGTGGAGGTGTGTAGACTGCTAGAGAAGCAGTGGCTTTTAATGACCAGCAGAGAGTGTGTAAACTGCTGAGTTATTAGTTTAGGAATGCAGTAGCTTTGTGTTAGACTGTATCTCCATAAGTTAGCATCTTGTAACCTTAAGAAAGTACCTCTGAGTAGATTGTAACCACCCAAGCTCTTGAACTCTTGAAACCTCTAAGCGAAACACTGTTTAAATAAACTTGATAATTCTTTGAAAAAACATTTATTCTGGTGATCCTTTCTCCCACAAGCCTTGAAACGGCTCTTCCTTAGTGGGTAGGCAAACTCCGTAAATTAAATGGTGGCAGTAAGACAGACCTTTACAATGACGATCTGGAGTAGGAATCCTTAAACGTTTTAAGCAGAGGGCTGGGTTATGGTCCCTCAGGTTGTTGGGGACCAAACTAAGAACAACAACAACAACAATCATATTTATTTATAGGCTGCCCTATCTCCCCAGGGAGACTCAGGGTAGCTTCCAAGCATAAAGGCAAATAGTAATAATAATAATAGTCTTTATTTATAACCCTGAATAAATATTGTTCTTTTTGAGGCCAAGCCCAAAAGAACAATGCAAACACAATTGAACATAAAACAGCAAAGGGAAAAGGGAAAAAATCCTAATAAAATATATATGACATTCTTACTTCGACAGACTCCTCCTTTTGTATGAGCTGGACACAGGAAGCATTCGTTTTTGGTGGGAAAGTTTGGCTCGTTAGTTGCTGCCGAAGAGTTTGCAGCTCACAACTTCTTTCAATTAGAGCTTGTACCATCTTCTTAGAAGATATCTAATGAGGTAAAAAGTAGAACATAATAAACTACGGGCACACATACCACGTTTCAGGATATATGACCATAAGATTCAGATGGCTGATCAATCGAAGCCTCATCTAATTGCGGTGTGCAAGTTTATGTATGTCTTTTCAATGTGGAAGCATGTGTAAAAATGCACACATCAGAGACACAAATCTGAAAGGCTACACAAACCAGAGTCTCCACATTTTAAAATAAGAACAGTCACAACCCCGCTTCAAAAAGCCCCATCCCAGAAGTCTCATTGAAAAAGGAAAGATTAGCCGCTTGCCCATCAAAAGAATATTGGTTATGGGAAGTCAGACTTGGCCACGGTAGTCCAAGCTCTTGTTACATCCTGAATAGACTACTGCAACGCGCTCTATGTGAGGTTACCCTTTGAAGACTGTTTGGAAGCTCCAAATGGTCCAATAGGCAGCAGCCAGGTTGATCACCAGGGCGGTGTACAGGGAGCATACAATTTTCGTTACGTCAGCTCCACTGGCTGCCAGTCTGCTACCGAGCTCAATTTAAATTGCTGGCATTAGCCTATAAAGCCGTAAACCAGGGGTCGGGAACCTATTGCTTGCAAGTCAGGTGTGGCTCTTTTGATAATTGCATCTGGCTTGCAGATTTCCACTGCCACACACCGCCAGTAGTAGTAGTAACAACAACACTTTCCCTCCTCCCCCCCTTGCGATGCGCGAACGTTCCTCAGCGGTGGCAGCGGCAGCAGAGGAGGCCTTGATCTCCTCCCTCGTCCCATGCGTGGCTGCAGTGGCGGGGGCAGCGGAAAGGTGCGCGCCTCTCCCCTTCCTCTCTCATCCTGCGCGCACCTTCCTCGGCAGTGGAGGCAGGAAAGGGCGCGCGAGGGAGATGTGCGGCGGTAAAGGCGCACCTCTCACTTCTCCCTCATGCGCCTTTCCTGCTTTTGTCGCCGAGGAAGGTGCATGTGGGGCGAGAGAGGAAGGGGAGAGGCGCACACCTTTCCGCTGCCCCCGCCACTGCAGCCACGCATGGGACGAGAGAGGAGAGAGCCATCCACACCGGACGTCCCCACCGCCCAGACGACCTAGCCAAAGGATCTCCGTCTTCGCCGGGTTCACCTTCAACCTGCTGGCACGCAACCATCCAGTGACAGCCTCAAGGCACTGCTGGAAATTATCGGGTACAGCGTCAGGCCGGCCCTCCATCCTCAGAATGAGCTGAATGTCATCAGCATATTGGTGACACTCAAGCCCAAAGCTTCATACCAGCTGAGCAAGTAGTCGGATGTTAAACAATAGTGGGGATAGAATGCCCCCCTGGGGAACCCCACAAACTTAAGGAGGACACCCCGGAGTCCATCCCACCCCTCATCACTCACTGTCTCCGATTGTGGAGAAAGGAAGACAGCCAATTTAGGACTGTCCCACTCACTCCAACCACGGCCAGGCGGTGTGTCAGAAGGTCATAATCGACAGTATCAAATGCTGCTGTGAGATCCAATAACACAAGCAGCGCCGACCCGCCCTGATCAACCTGACAACGAAGCTGATCTGTGATGGACACCAACACTGTCTCTGTCTTGTACCCCAAACGGAAGCCGGACAAGAAGGGATCAAGTCCGGGGGTGTCATTTATGAAAGTCTGCAACTGCTCCAGTGCTGCCCTCTCAATTACCTTGCCCAGATACGGCAAATTCGAGACCGGGCGGTAGCGGGAGAGAACCGAACGATCTAAATTCGGTTTTTTCAACAGTGGAGTGACCACAGCCTCTTTTAAACCCTCTGGAAACACTCCTTGCTCAAAGGAGATATTTACTATATTCAGCAGTGGGCCACGTAGACCAGGGGTGGGCAGCGGCATCTCCAGGTGTTTTGGACTTCAACTCCCAGAAATCCTAGCCAGTTTACCAGTTCTTAGGATTTCTGGGAGTTGAAGTCCAAAACACCTGGAGGGCCGGTAATTGTCCACCCCTGACCTAGACCCTCCAGGCAAGATTTAACTAGCCAGGAGGGGCATGGGTCGAGGGAGCAAGTGGTAGATCTTGTTGCAGCTACAATCCTATCGACACCCTCTGCGTCCAGCAGTTCGAATATGTAAATAAAGATGATGATGATGAGTCTCCCTGGCTCTCCAGGAAAAGGGCTGAAACTAAGGTTACTTACAAATTAAAATCTTGATTTTAAAAGGAAAGTGCAGCCTTGTGAAGAACACACCAAACAGCTATTCCCAGATCAGCAAAACCCCTGAGCAATACTAGCAATACTATCCATGACTTGCTTGCACTGAACTTCACTGGAGCAGGTTAAGACCAGTGAGAACCAACGGAGCTGCTCCTGGACTTACATGACTCTGCTGCTCTCTGCTGCTCACCGCCTGAAGCAACTCCTGAAGTTCAGTCACTTGTTCTATCGTCTGCAAGCTCTTGTCATGGAGGAGTTCCTCAATTATCTTCTCTTTTTTGTGAAGGCGAAAGTACAGCTCTTCCACGGTGTCTCTCTGCCCAGGCGCTAGCTTGCACAACAGTGTTGCTGAGAGAACCTGGGGGGAGGACAAAGATAAGGAGGGAGGAAGAAAACAGGCCTTATTTATTTATTTCTTTAAAACTTTTGTATCCTTAATATTTTTAGTCCTCTTGTATGCTGGCATTGGACACTTGTCAAGACCCGGAATGTGTGATATTAAATTCCAATGTTTTTTGACAATCTTCACCATCTGTTGACTGTGGGGAGCCAAAAGTAGCGGCCAGACCAGTCGATTCGATTTTTTCTTTGGTTTCTGTTGAAATAACTCTTCCCTATTGACTGTATCCGCTCTCCTTGCTGTTTCCAGTACGTGGGGTGGGTATCCCCTCTCCATAAGTTGAGATGTCAATTGATCCACGTCTAAATGGTAGTTCTGGGTGGTGAATAGATTGGCGACAGCAGGTGTGAATGAACTTCCCATGGAGACCCCTTTCTTTTGGAGAAAATAGACATTATTAAAGAAAAAATAATTGTAATCAAAGACTAGGTCTGTCATGTCCAGGAGAAAATGTGTGGGTGGTAAGGTATTGGGGGGGTCGTGCATCAAAGACCTTGGATAGTACATGTCTCGCTTCCTCGAGAGGTATATTTGCATATAAAGCAGTGACATCAATGGACGCTAATACTGAGTTGGGTTGTACTGGAGTATGCTCAATCTTCTGGATGAAGTCTGCTGTGTCTTTAATAAAGGTTGGTATTTGGACTACAAATACAGCTGATAATTCCGTGCTGTATAGACATTTCCTTGAGAAAAAACACTCATCTACCTCTTTTAGATTCTTTGGTTTGGAACTTGTCAACATTCCTCCCCATGGTAACACACAGGAGATCCTTATCCGCAGAGAATCAAAGTGGATAACATTAACTGGGTCAGAGTTCATGCTCAATGAACCACTTGCAATCAGCACCCTACTGACATAATCAACAGGATTAACCTTTCCCCTATTTAACATTCTCAGTCTGCATTTGCAGCTTACCTCCCGGTCAATAGAGCCTGCACCTTTCTAGGATTCAAATCGTATATAAGGCTATGGTATGTATATTTTGCTTGTTATATTGTGTTACTGTATTTACCTTTTGGACCTTTTTATACTGTATAACAGGGCTGTCCAACTTCTACCGGCCCAAGGGCCGGAATTCCGGTCACTGATCACCTGGGGGGCCACTCCGCCCCGCCCCCGCCTCCTCCGGTTTCGCCCGCTTCCGAGGCTGACGTGACGCTTTGGGAGAGAGGGCGGAGCCCCGAGCGGCTCCCCATGGCTCCGCCCTCTCTCCCAAAGCGTCACGTCAGCCTCGGAAGCGGGCAAAACCGCGCGCATGCGCACTTTTTTGGAATTTTTTTTCCGGATTTTTTTTTCAAAAATGCAGGAGGGTAGGAGGGTCGCATCCAAGGGGCTGGCGGGCCGTGTGCGCCCCACGGGCCGCCTGTTGGGCAGGCGCGCTGTATAACACATGAATATTGTATTTTTCTATATAGATAAATAATTGCCTGCAATTCATAAAATTGAGTACAATACTCCCATGGATTGCCTCTGAGGAAGCTTTGGAACTCCCTGCGAAATGGTTGAGCTCCATGTAATACCGTCAGACGTCCGCACGGAACTACTGTACAACTTTTGTTTATAAAGCAACCTGCATAAACAAGAAGCACGGAGCTTTGGAGTCTTCTATACCACTCTTTGGATTACAATTTCCTTTTGGGATTCCTAGTGTATCTCTACTCCAACATTGGATGCACCCTTGCTACAAGGACATTTAATCCGGACTATATATACAAAGGAACTTTGAATTTCCATTGCGGACTTCGAGATACTCCAAACTCCTATATGCTTAGTATTTTGCATTTTATTTATTTATTTATTTATTACTTCGACTTATTAGTCGCCCTATCCCTCAGGCTCAGGGCGACTTACATTTGTAAGTCATAAAAACAGAATAAAAAACAGAACATGGTTAAAATTGCCACAACCAGTGCGCAGCATGGTTTAGGCACAGCCTAACACACATATATCTCTAAGCACCGAACGCTTGGGCAAAGAGGAAGGTTTTGCAGGCCCTGCGGAATGTTAGCAGATCGGCCTGTGCTCGGACTGTGGGGGGAAGAGCATTCCACAGTACCGGCGCCGCAGCGCTGAATGCCCTCCTCCGCGTTGAGCCTAGGTGGATGGATCGTCGACTAGGCACCACCAGGAGGTTTTGGGACTCGGATCGAAGTGGTCGTGGTGGACTGTAGTGGGAGAGGCGGTCCCTTAGATACACTGGCCCCAGACCATTCAAGGCCTTAAAGGTCAAGACCAACACCTTGAAGGTGATCCGGTGCCCTATCGGAAGCCAGTGCAGTTCGCGCAGCACAGGCGTGATGTGGCAGCGTGATGGAGAACCTGCCACCAGCCATGCTGCCGCGTTTTGCACCAGCTTGAGCTTCCGGATCACTGCCAAAGGAAGGCCAATGTAGAGGGCATTACAGTAGTCTAGCCTTGAGATGACCGTGGCTTGGACCACTGTGGCTAGGTCATGACGGGACAGGTAGGGAGCCAGTCTCCTCGCCTGTCGGAGGTGGTGAAAAGCCTGTCGGAGATGGTGAAGATGTGCTTCTCCATCGACAGCTCGGAGTCAAGCGTGACTCCCAGGCTCTTCACCGATGAAGACGGGCGAAGGGTCGCCCCGTCCAGGGTCGGAAGGCGGACCCCCCCCCCGTACCCGGACGACCCAGCCACAGGATCTCCGTCTTGCCCGGATTCACCTTCAACCTACTGGCTCGCAGCCATCCAGTGACGGCCTCAAGGCAACGATGGAAATTATCGGGTACGGAGTCCGGCTGGCCCTCCATCCCCAGAATGAGCTGGGTGTCATCCGCATACTGGTGACACTCCAGCCCGAAGCTGCGTGCCAACCGAGCAAGTGGTCGGACATAGATGTTAAATAATAAAGGGGAGAGAATTGCCCCCTGAGGCACCCCACAATGAAGTGGGGTGCCCCCGGAGACAACCTCACCCCTTTTATTTGAACAATGTCTTGTATTTATTGAAATATACCGCATGCTTTATGAACAATCAAAAGAAAGATGTTTTGATAACAAATATTGCATTAACTGTATCAGAGATGCCTTGGTGATACACATCAAATAAGTTGAGTCCAGTGGCAGCAGCTAGCGAGACAGATTGGGCAATATCTCCAGTGCCTCCCACATATTATCATCCTAATGCTAGTCTGCTTCAGCAGCAGAAGCCAAACCACAACCCTTACTTCTACTTCCTTGTTCCGGTCATGCAGAGCCGTCTGCAGTTGTTGGACGATTCCTCCTTGCTCCGACTGCCATCTACGTGATTTGGCTTCAATCTCTTCTTTCAGCCACTGCAAGTTCTGATAGGTGGCCAAGAGATGCTCAAGTTCCAGGTCCTTGGCTTTCAGCATGTTCTCCAGCTCCTAACAGGACAAAAAGTAGACAGGAAACCAATCAACTTGGGAAATGGAAAAAAAAGTTTTAGATTTCCTGAAGAAATTTAACTGATTTCTGGAATGTTAAATTGCCTCTATGTCTGTCTATATATGTCGTATGCCAATGGCATTGAACGTTTGCCTGTATATGTGCATTGTGAGCCGCCCTGAGTCCCCTGCAGGGTGAGAAGGGCAGAATATAAATGACATAAATAATAATAATAAAAAATAAATAATAGCTTTGGAAGAAACTGAAGTTTATTTATTTATTTATTTATTATTTGGTTTTATATTCTGCCCCTCCCTGCAGGCTCGGGGCGGGTTACAACATATAAAACGGGCAGCGTGGAACAAACATGCCGCCCTACAATAAAACAGTTAAAACATTTAAAAGTTACATGTCATAACGTAGTAAAGAGGGAAACACAGAGGTGCCTTGGGTCTGGGAATTGTGCTAGCACCGGCCGGTCAGGGGACCTAGCCGAAGGCTGATCTAAATAAAGCAGTTTTACAGGCCCTCCGGAAGGGAATCAGCTCTGAGATGGCTCGGACTTCCCCAGGGAGGGAGTTCCAGAGCTCTGGAGCTACCACCGAAAAGGCCCGTTGCCTAGTTGAAGACAGATGGCAGGAGCGGATAGATGGTATCAAAAGCAAATTCTGTTCTTCTGAGCGGAGTGGTCTCGGGGGAATATATGGGGCAAGGGGGTCCCTCAGATACGCAGGCCCTAGGCCGTGCAAGGCCTTAAAGGTCAACACCAACACCTTGAAGGCGATTCGGCACTCAATAGGAAGCCAGTGCAGTTGCCGAAGGATGGGAGTGATGTGCTCCCTCACTGGCGTTCCGGCCAGTAGGTGAGCAGCGGCATTCTGCACTAGCTTGAGTTTCCGGAGCGTCGCCAAGGGAAGGCCAACATAGAGGGCGTTACAGTAATCCAGCCTCGAGATGACCGTCGCTTGGATCACCGTGGCCAGGTCGTTCCTGGACAGGTAGGGGGCCAGTCGCCTAGCCTGTCGTAGGTGAAAGAACGCCACCCTGCTGACCGAGGAGACCTGAGTCTCCATGGTCAGCAGGGGGTCGAGCTGAACACCTAGGCTCTTAACAAGGGGTGACGGGCTTAAAGGCTCGCCATCCAGGGTAGGCAACCGGCACTCATCCAGCCCAGGCCGACCAGGCCACAAGATCTCCGTCTTCGACGGATTCACCTTCAGCCGGCTAGCGCGCAGCCAACCAGTCACGCGCAGCCAACAAGTTGACATGGATGGGATCTTCTGCCGAAAGGACAAATTTGAAATGGACTGGGGCAGCTTGCTACTGTCAAGGGAACCATCACGAAGCTTAAGATCGAGTGTAAGCCTAGTTTTTCACCCCCTTTTTTAGGTTGAAAAAGCTCCCGTCGTCTTATACTCGAGTCAAGGTTGTCTATTATTTTTCTGTTTCATTTTTATTACATGTATTATTTTACTATATTTATTATTATTACATTTATGCTATTTTACACTATTATTATTTTATCACATGTATTATTTTACTCTATTTATTATTAATAGTAGTACATTTATTATTTTACTCTATTATTATTACATTTATTATTTTTGTTATATTTATTATTTTGCTCTATTATTATTGGAAGGATGCACAAGCACATTTACATTGAAGAAGGTCAGAATAATCAAATCAAAGTTGGACAGACTGATCTTACATTACAGTTTTATGTAAAGATTAAAAACATTTAACCTAATGATGGCTCAATTACTGTAATATTGGTATCTATTTTTATTTTGAAATTTACCACTCGCTGCTACATTTCCCTCCCTTGGCTTATATTCAATACGTTTTTCCAGTCTTTTGTGGTAAAATTATGTGCCTCGGCTTATATTCGGGTCGGCTTATACTCAAGTATATACGGTACATCAGGGCTGCCCAGGAAGTAGATCGCGATGGACCAGTTGATCACGGGACCGAAGGAGGTGGATCGCAGCCAGATGGAGCGCTTCTTCTCTGATTGCGCGCACCTTCCACGCTGCGCACTGTCCACGTTTGCTTCCGGACGAGAGAAGCAGGACACTCCTCTCTCTTGCCGGCAGCGGAGGCTCCAGGGTTGCTTCCAGACGAGAGAGAGGCAGGTGGAGCGTGAGGCGGGGCCTCCAGACGCCCTGCCCCCTCCCCGGCTTCAGCTCTACCTGCAGCTTCTCCAGCCTTGAGGAGGGCAGGGCCAAGCCAGCCTTCTGCTAGCTATACCACCACTGGCTTGGTACTGCCATCCTCAAGCCTGGAGAAGCTGGTGGTAGAGCTGAAGACAGAGGGGGGTCGAGCCAGGCCGCACCAAGCCTCGCCCCCTTGTCAGATTATTGCATTTTGAATGGCAATTCATGAGTCAGCACAAGATGTATTTTCTGCAGTGTGACATGTTTGACACCAGATGGCGCTGTCTCAGGACTGATGAATGGAATCTTGGGGATTTGTCAGTTAAGAAGTGACAGTTGGGATCTGACAGTTGGAAATTGTCCGTTGAAGAGGACAGTTGGGATTAAATATCTGTGAGGAAAGGATGTTTAGAAAGGTAGCTGTGATTGCTGTTGTTTTTCCATGCTTAGCTTGTTATTGTTAAATACAATTCAATACAAAGTTATATTTTTACTTTGTGAATTGAATGAGAGTGTCATTATTTACACGAACAGAGACTGGAGTTTATTGGGCCGATGGGGAATTAAACTTCTATATTTCTGTTGCCTATTCCGCCGTGGCATAAATACTCGATGCTGAAGACCCCTCCCCGGCTTCAGCTCTACCAGCAGCTTCTCCAGCCTCGAGGAGGGCAGGGCCAAGCCAGCCTTGTGCTAGCTATGCCACCACTGGCTTGGCACTGCCATCCTCAAGCCTGGAGAAGCTGATGGTAGAGCTGAAGCCAGAGGGGGATGGAGCCAGGCTGCGCCAAGACCCGCCCCCTCCCTGGCTTCAGCTCTACCAGCAGCTTCTCCAGGTTTGAGGATGGCAATGCCAAGCCAGCCTTGTGCTAGCTATGCCACCACTGGCTTGGCACTGCCATCCTCAAACCTGGAGAAGCTGCTGGTAGAGCTGAAACCAGAGGGGGATGGAGCCAGGCTGCCCCAAGCCCCCCCCCCCCCCCTTCAGCTCTACCAGCAGCTTCTCCAGGCTTGAGGATGGCAGTGCCAAGCCAGCCTTGTGCTAGCTATGCCACCTCTGGCTTGGCACTGCCATCCTCAAGCCTGGAGAAGCTGGTGCTAGAGCTGCTGCCAGAGGGGGCGGAGCCAGGCTGCACCAAGCCCCACCCCCTCCCTGGCTTCGGCACTCCCAGCAGCTTCTCCAGCCTTGAGGAGGTAGGTAGATCTTTCTGACTTGGTTTTATTATAAGTAGCTCGCATGCTGAAAAAGTGTGGGCACCCCTGAGGTCCATTGATTACAGTATATGTTTAAACAACTGCTGAAAATGAAATGAGAAGTCACTTTTATCTTTCTGCTTTTTCTCCTCATTCCTTTTCTATTTGCAGTCTTGCTCTTTCTTTCTTTTTTCTTATGTATACTTTTTAATGTATTTGAAAATCTGCAATATATATGAGCTGTCACCCCAACAGTGGGTAGGAAGTCATGGCAGACAGAAAGGGTAAAACAAGCATGATCCTGTTGTGACCTACCTGGATGGTAACCTTGTTACCGGAAAGGACCTGGTGCAGCCTTTCCAGATCCTGCTCTCGCTCTTTCACAGACAAACGAAGTTGGTGCAGTTCTTGTTCTCGGTCTTCAAGGACACTGAACTTTTCATCTACTGCTCGCTGCAATAGAAAACATCCATATAGGGAGTGCCAGACAGCCATAAAGGCGAACAACTCCACAATTCATATGCCCAACTCTTTCACATAATTATTGGTATTTCCCCTCCTCTCCCCAAGTGTCAGGCAGGAGACAGAGCATAGTTGCTTTGATATAAGTTAGCACAATCCCTCATCAAACCACAACAACAAGAACAACAGAAGTACTGTACATCTGTACACAGATGAGGTCCAAATCTGCCACTCCTTCCCACCTGTCACTAAGGAGGCTGTCCTGACTTTGAACCGGTGCTTGGCTGCTGTGTCGGACTGGATGAGGGTTCACAAATTGAAATTGAATCCAGACAAGACAGAGGTCCTCCTGGTCAGTCGAAAGGCTGAACAGAGCATAGGGTTGCAGCCTCTGCTGGATGGGGTTACACTCCCCAGGTTCGTAGTCTGGGAGTGATCTTGGACTCATTGCTGAGCCTGGAACCGCAGGTCTTGGCAGTGGCCAGGAGAGCTTTTGCACAGTTAAAGCTTGTGCACCAGTTGTGCCTGTACCTTGGGAAATCTGATCTGGCTTCGGTGGTCCACACTCTAGTCACATCCCAAATAGATTACTGCAACGCACTCTACGTGGAGCTGCCTTTGAAGACAGTTCGGAAACTGCAGTTAGTTCAACGGGCGGCAGCCAGGTTGCTAACAGGAGCTACACACAGGGAGCATACCACCCCCTTGTTGTGTCAGCTCCACTCGCTGCCTGTCCATTTCCGAGCTCAATTCAAAGTGCTGGTTTTGACCTATAAAGCTCTATACCAGGGGTGGGCAATTATTTTTTCCAAGGGGCCACACAAGGGCCAAAAAATATTATGGAGGGGCGCACCTAAAGGCTGAACTACATTCTAATCTACATAATGTATTTATTTATTTATTTACTATATTTACTATATATTACACATCATTAATATTAACATATTAATATATCAAAAATATTCATATATTATTAGTATTAATATCATTATTATATTATAGTATACTAGCTGTACCCGGCACGCGTTGCTGTGCCCTTTTTAGGAGATGCGAGAAAGTTCAATCATCCACGGTGTGCCCTCCTCTAAACTGCAGTTGGATGGAGTGTGGGTCATGGGGGGCATGGTGTGCCAAGTTGGGTCTTTATTGACCCAACTTGGCACACCATGCCCTCCATGACCCACACTCCACACACTTGGTCCTGGGCCACAGTGGTCTGTGGGGAATGATGGGTTTTGAAGTACTACTAAAGCAGGTTTGGTACTTTTCCGAGCATAAAAAGTACAGTCAGAGAGTGATGCTACTTACGTGTCAACTCTGAAAAAGAGGGTTTTGGTGCCAGAAATCAGACAGGCACTTGCAATGAAAGACTAACATTGTGATTAAATGCATTTTAATACACCCTGTGCCCAATTTGAGATAATATAGGCTAGATGGGTGGATGCAGTACAGTTGGAGCTATGGAAATTTAATGTGAATGGAAACACCACTGCGCATGGCAAAGAGTCTGTCCTTCTCCGCTGCTGGCACGGAGCCTGGAAATATTGTTTCAAGTCAGGGAACAGAGACTCAGCATTGATAACTGCACTGTGTGAAAGAAATAACTTATAGATGGCTATTGTTCTCATTCTTAGGTATGACAGAGGGATGATGCTAATGGTTTATGCAGTGTTTATTGGACTAATGAAATGTCATGTAAGCAACAGTAATCACCAGCCAATTATGATTGTTTTTATCCATGAAGAAGGGGTGGGTTTAACTGAAATGACTCCATTGAGGTATAAATGTCTTTGTATGAGAAGTGACGGGGTCTTTTGCCCCTACCTGCAGCTGTGTTCTGCTGGCAGAAGCCCACCAGCTGGTGCCAGAATAAATTCTTTTTTGATTTTCACCTATTTCACAGTTGTCGTGTGTTCTCCCTCATCCTAGAACCCGCACGTACAAGCAGCTTTGGAAAAGTTAAATTGGTACTTGGAGTTCCATAACTCCTATTCTGCTTCACTACAAATCCCATTTTCCATGGTGGTACTTCAAGTCCCATCATGCATGGTCGGGGCTCTGTGTGCCAAGGTAGGTTACTGTAAATTCAGGCCATACACAATGTCCCATGAGCTGAGGCCTAGTTAGGAACAGCAAGTTAATGAAGCCTTACTGTCAATTCAGGCCATACACAATGTGCAATGAGCTGAGGCCTAGTTAGGAACAGCAAGTTAATGAAGCCTTACTGTCAATTCAGGCCATACACAATGTCCAATGAGCTGAGGCCTAGTCGGGAGAATCAAGTTAATGAAGTCTTACTGTCAATTCAGAGCGTAAACAGCTTCCCAGTAAGTGAGGGCTAGTTAGGGAAATCAAGTTAATGAAGCCTTACTGTCAATTTTGGGCGTGGTCTGTGATTTTTTGGGGTGTAAATTTTCGGTTGGAAGTGATTTGGGTGTTTGTGTTGGGGATTGGCTCAGGCCTTTTCCTTATTCTGTTTTGGCAGTTTATTATGGATCGGAATTTTCATGTTGGCTGGCCATTGCAGCAGTTATGCAAATCCGCCCTTATTGGCAGCCAATCATGTTATTCAGAATGTAGAGGCTGGGTGAGTCTTTGGCTGCCACGGAGGATGCTGGTAAATGTAGTTTTATTTTTATTCGTTGTTTTGGGGGCCTTTTAGGTTTTGGGGGGGAGTTTCTTTGCTACAAACGTACCTTGCTTGAGGCCTATTTCTGTTGGCAAGTATTGTGTTTCTGCGTTGTATGGTTTCTTTGTTTGAGGTATACATCACATGACGTGAACCCATTTATATAATAGATATACATAGATATTATAATATAACATTATATTATATTATTTATTATATTATTATAAAATAATAAAAACCACTAAAATTAAATTAAATTAAATTCAAGAAGACAAGGTGCGAACCAAGATGAAGGCTGACATCCTGAAGAGAGGAAGGATCCCAAGATGGAATGGCCCAATGGAGCCAGCCCAGAGGATGGCAAAGTGGACCCAGTCGCCACCGCAGCAGAGCAGAGCAGAGCAGCAGGCCATCGGAGGCTGCAGGCCTCCACCTGCTCTCGCCCCCAGCCGTTCCCCAGCTGATCGCCTTGCTATGGAGTGCCTGCCATTCCCGGGCCTGCAGGGGGAGCAGTCTGCGATCTGAGGCGGCTTATTCGACCTGGCGACCCAGAAGGCGATCAAGTCTTCCGAGTCGCCAGGGCGATCAGCCCTGAAGGTCGCCAAGTGCTCCTGCCGCAGGCCCGGATCACCAGGCACTCCAAAGCCGCCACTCCAAAGGGATGTCAGGCACTCCAAAGCTGCTGCGATGGGATGGCGGCAGCAGCACCCCTTCTTCTTGGCCCCACCCCCGATGCCCTTCTCCCCGGGCCGGACAGAATCGGCTGCCGGGCCGGATCCAGCCTACTGGACATAGGTTGCCCACCCCTGCTCTATATGGTTCTGGCCCAGTTTACTTGTCCAAACAGATCTGCCTCTACGTCCCACCTCGTATCCTAAGATTGTCCGGAGAGGCTCTACTCTCACTCCCACCAACACCCCAAATTCAGCTGGTGGGGATGAGGGACAGGGCCTTCTCGGTGGTGGCCCCCCACTTTTGGAACGTGCTTCCAAGCGAGATACGATCGACCCCATCCCTCCTAGCTTTCAGGAAGAAAGTAAAATCGTGGTTGTGGGACCAGGCCTTCGATCAACAGACTTAAAGTAGCACTTTGGCGGAAATGGACAGATAAGGATGTTCTATACGAGGATACGGTTTTATTAATAATTAAGATTTTATACTGTTTTAACTCATGTTTTCGTATTATGTATTTCGTGCATTTTAATGTTTAATGGTTATGTTTATGATTGCTGTTTTAACTTTATGTAACGGCATCAAATTACTGCCTATGTAAGCTGTCCTGAGTCCCCCTTTTGGGGTATTTATTTATTTACTTTATTTATATTCCGCTCTTCTCACCCCGAAGGGGACTCAGAGCAGATTACAGGTACACATACTAGCAGACAATTCCTGCTGTTTTTCACATACACACATATAGACGAACCGAGGCAAACTCTGGCCACCAGGGGGAGCTGACGCACTCCTCATCTCTCAGCGTTCCCAGCGTCCCTTGTTGTTCCGTCCGCATTCCTCAGCGTTCCTGGAGTCCTTTAATGGCCTCATAATTCAGTCAAAATTTACCTCCCCATTTAATGTGGTACCTTTATCTCCTACTTGACATGCAACTGTCTTTCAGGCTGCAAAGGTCGACAGCAGGCTACACTTAAAGGTCGAGCACCCACCTCAAGCAGGGCAGGCCTCAAACCATGACCTACTGGTCAGAGAGATCTTATGCAGCTGACACTTAGCCAGCTGCGCCATATTCCAGGTAGAGAAGAGACGGGGTATAAATACCAAAAATAATAAATAAGTAAATAATTTTGCTGAACATCTCACTTCGTACCTCCAAGGCAGCATCTCTGTCTTTAATTCGCTGTTGTAGTCGCTGCACCATTTTATCAGCAGGTGTGGAGTTGGTATCCCTCTTTTGGAGATATTGTAGGAGTTCCTTCGATTCCTAAAAAAAAAATATTATCAGCACCACCATAATGCAACAAAACAGTCCAAGGCCATTAAATAAATTGCAGAGAAAAGATACAATCTTGCTACGACACAGTAACAAGTGTAGTCACTTGTGGTGCATGCCAGTTATTGTACAAGTACAGAGACCTCTCTTATACCTTTGATTTGGTGAATGGGGTGCTCGTCAATTTTTGTACAGCTGCTGAGCACATTTTAGACCAGGGGTGGGCAACCTACGGCCTGCGGGCCGGATGTGGCCCGGCAGCCGATTCTGTCCGGCCCGGGGAAAAGGGTGTTGGGGACGGGGCCAAGAGGAAGGGGTGCCGCTGCCGCCATCCCATCGCGGGCTCTGTGGGTCCTGTGTCGGCAGACAGGCCGGAGGAGCGGCGGCTTTGGAGTGCCTGCCATCCCTGGAGGCGATCCGGGCCTGCAGCGGGAGCATTCGGCGACCTATGGCGGCTGATCGTCCTGGTGACCCAGAAGACTTGATCGTCTTCCAAGTTGCCAGGGCGATCAGCTGCCTCAGATTGCCGACTGCTCCCCCTGCAGGCCCGGATTGCCTCCAGGGATGGCAGGCACTCCATAGCAGGGCGATCAGCTGGGGAACGGCCGGGAGCGAGAGCGGGCAGAGGCCTGCAGCCTCCGATCGCCTGCTGCTCTGCTCTCCTCTGCTGTGGTGGCGGCTGTGTCTGCTTTGCCATCCTCTGGGCTGGGTCCATTGGGCCATTCCATCTTGGTTCGCACCTTTTCTTGAATTTAATTTAATTTTAGTGGATATTATTATTATTTTATAATATAACGTTATATTATATTATAATTTCAATATATTATAATGACTATATATATATATATATATACTATAATATAATAATTGTGATATCAATACTAATAATATATTAATATTTCTTGATATATTAATATTTTAATATTAATGATGTGTAATATATAGTAAATATAGTAAATAAATAAATAAATAATGTAGATTAGAATGTAGTTCTACCTTTAGGTGCGTCCCTCCATAATATTTTTTGGCTCTCGTGTGGCTCTTTGGAAAAAATAATTGCCCAGCCCTGACACAGCCTCTTACCACACTGGAACACACAATCCCGCACACCATAGAAAATTACTTAGCAGAATTACCAGGATCCAGGATCATCAGCCTAGTGACCAATGTAGCTCCAGTTTGGATGAGAGTTTGAGGGGAAGGGAACCTTCTCATGAAAGGTTTTTCCTGTACAAACTCCACAAATATAACACACCTGAAATCCGGGGCAGCTTTATTGTATTCAGGACCTGTATGCCTATGTCTATATCTCACCTGGATAAGCTGTTCTTTGAAAGTCAGTTTGTGATTCAAATGCTTAATGTTCTGCTCTTGCCGCTCCATCTCCAACGAGGCGTTCCTCTCCCAAGTCGAATATTGCCAGCTCTTGGTCTGCAGCTCTGTTTTTAATTGCGGAACAGTGGCGCACAACTCCTGAAAAGCAAGATGCCATTTTCATTAGCTGGTCAAGTTCTGGGAACCCACCAAAAGCTCTCCGGGAGGCTCAAAAAGGAACAACTGCAGCTACAATGGAAGATATTTATTTATTTATTTATTTATTTATTTATTTACATAAGTAACTTCCTACTTGACAGATGGAACTGTCTTTCGGGTTGCGAAGGTCGACAGCAAGCTACACAAATGGTCGAGGGCTCACCCCGAGCTGGACAGGCCTCAAACTCATGACCTTTTGCTCAGTAGAGATCTTATGCAGCTGACTCCCAGCCAGCTGCGCCACATTCCCGGTGGCGCAGCTGTGTTGATTCACAAAATCTGTCCACACTACCCACATCTAGCCAGTTTTGCCACGTTGCCACAATCTGAACATGCTTTATTATTTGGCTGTTAGCCCTGATGATGTCTAAAATAATCTATCTCCTCCTATGAACCTGCTAGGATGTTAAGATCGTCTGGAGAGGCCCTGCTCTCGATCCCGCCTGCATCACAAAAACGTTTGGTGGGGACGAGAGACAGGGCCTTCTCAGTGGTGGCCCCGCAGCTATGGAACGTCCTTGCTAAAGATATTACATCGCCCCCCCCCCCTCCTTGTTGGCATTTTGGAGGAAAGTTAAAACCTGGTTGTTTGAACAGGCAGTGCAATAAATAAATATCGGAACAGGGAATGAATTGATGAATTTGGATTATGAATTTTAACTAAGAGACGCTAATGAGTTATATTTTATCAACCTTGCAATGATTGTATATTTATGCCATTGTTTTTAATTGTTTTTACCTGTTTTTATAATGTTGTGCATTGAACTCTTGCTCTTGTAAACAGCTATGAGTCGCCTTACGGCTGGGAATAGCAGTATAAAAATGAAGTAAATAAATAAATAAAATGATGCCGATCTATGATGTAGACCAGGGGTGGGCAATTATTTTTTCCAAGGGGCCACACGAGAGCCAAAAAAATTTATGGAGGGCCGCACCTCAAGGCTGAACTACATTCTAATCTACATTATTTATTTACTATATTTACTATGTATTACACATCATTAATATTAACATATTAATATATCAAGAAATATTCATATATTATTAGTATTAATATAATTATTATATTATAGTATATATATAGACACAATATATTGAAATTATAATATAATATAACATTATATTATTTATTATATTATTATAATAAAATTATTATAAAATAATAATAAAAACCACTAAAATAAAATAAAATGAAATTCAAGAAGACAAGGTGCGAACCAAGATGGAGGCTGACATCCTCAAGAGAGGAAGGATCCCAAGGTGGAATGGCCCAATGGACCCAGCCCAGCAGAGCACAGCACAGCACAGCACAGCAGCAGACGATCGGAGGCTGTAGGCCTCCCCCCGCTCTCGCCCCCAGCCATTCTGTCAAAGGCGTTCCCGATCGGCTGATCGCCCTGCCATGGAGTGCCTGCCATCCCGGCTTTGGAGTGCCTGCCATCCCGGGAGGTGATCCGGTTCTGCAGCGGGAGCAGTCGTCGACCTAGCGACCCGGAAGACGATCAAGTCACCAGGGCGATCAGCCGCCATAGGTCGCCAACTGCTCCTGCTGTAGGATCGGATCGCCTCCCGGGATGGCAGGTACTCCAAAGCCGCTGCTCCTCCGATCATTCTCCGGAGTGGCGGGCTGTCTGCCGACGCAGGCCCCACAGCCTGTGATGATATGGCGGCAGCGACGGCCCTTCCCTCTCGCAGAAATGACCCCGCCCCCAACACCCTTCTCCCTGGGTCGGTCAGAATTGGCCGGCAGGCCGCATCCGGCCCGCGGGCCGTAAGATGCCCAGGTCTGATGTAGATGCACATACTCTGGTCCTCAAAATCAGATGTACACATCAGTAAATGTACCAAAGGTACCCAATAACAACAACAACAACAACTTTATTCTTGTATCCTGCCACTATCTCCCGGGAGGGACTCGGGGCAAATTACGCAAGGCACAAGGTGCCGAAAAATTAAACATAAAATGAAAACAAATTAAAAATACAATTTAATACAACATATTGACATATAAAACATCAACTAACACTAAAATATAAACAACTGAAATGTGAAGTTCGGTTGCGCAATCCTATTCGAATCTTGGCATTTCTACATATGAAAAAGGTTTAGCAGCTCCTTCAATACCTTATTGTGTTTCCAGGCCTCCTCCTTCTGTCGCTGCTCTTCTTGTAACGTTGTCTCTAGCAACTGGGTGGTCTTTTTTGCCTCGAGCAATTGACGATCTTTTTGCTGCTGAGTTCTCTTCAGTCGCTGCGCTTCCAACTGAGTTGAGAAAAGCGTGTTCTGCACAGTCAGAAGCCCTATCTGGTGTTGCTGCAATGTGGACGAACCCTCGGGGATCTAACAATATATACAGAAACAGAGAACCAGAACATGCTTACACTGAGAAAACATTGGTCAGTGAACTATTTTAAAAAGCTTTGAAAAGCACATTCTGGGAATATCACCGTTCATTCCTCTTCACTTAGGTTTCCATCACTTTACCCGATAATTACCAATTTCATGACATAATGGTTGACACCGTGTAATAGTTGCAGCATCATTATTTGGGTGTGCAAAATTGGTATTTTTGTGTTTCTCACATAATAGTCGCAGGGCCATTTGGGGCTGGTTCTTTCTTTCTTTCTTTCTTCCTTCCAGACAAGGCAGCTTGCAAAACCTGAAGTGGGGGTCTCTGGAATTCAAATCTTCCCTCTTTCCTTCAAAGAGCTCCATTTCAGATTTTGTAAGTTGCCTTGCCTTTGGAAGAAAGAAGGGAGGAAGGGGAAATCTTATTTCTTCCTTTCTTTGAGGCAAGGCAGCTCAAAAACAAACAAGGAATGCAAGCAACTCCAGCAATGAAGAGTAAGAGCAGGGGAAGAGAATTCGACAGATACTTACGTCTCCCACGGATTCTGAATCCTTTGAGGGCTTTCACGGAGTCAGAAGAGAGTGATACCGAGCTAGATTGGACCTTGGTAAAGGATGTTAGGGATGTGTGTAATGCTGACTCCAGTAGTGACACGTTTATGGGATTTGACAGTGACAAAGACTGGCCCTCTGAAACTTCTGGGAATGACTGGGAAGCACTAAGTTTTGAGAAACGCTGGGGGGGCCTGGAGAGACTCACAAAGGGTGTCAGCTGCAGTGAGGGAAGCAGCTGCATCGCCTGATCCAGGGGAGTGTTGTTCGGGTGAGTCTGATCTTTAGGGCTATAAATTGTGGGCTTGGGAAATGACTCCTTGCGGCGGGCAGGGAGTTGTGTCTGGTATCCTGTTATCTTGGTATCCTGTCATCTTGCATCGTGTTCCTGATCCAGTTTACTCATGCCTTAAGGTTTTTACTCTGCCACCTTTTTGGGCTGAGATGCTGCTGCTGCTGCAGTTGGGAAAGGGGGGGGGGTTGGGTTTCAATGTTCTGCTTTCTCTCCAGCTACAGCCGTGTGTTCCTAGTCGCGGGTTTGAACTCCGCTGGACCTTCTGTGAGTTTCAAGCTACAAGACTGGTATTGTATTACAACGGAGGGAGGTTGATAATATGATTCATGGGGATTACAATGTGTGTTGTCCCTATACATTTAGCTCCTATTGGACCTTGGACTATCTCCTCGTTTTCCTCCATCATTCTCCTGCCCTTGACTTTGGACCGGTTACAGACTACGTGTTTTGGATCATCCCATGAAGGACGTCACAGAGGACGCCCTGAGTTTGTTTTGGATTCTCCTGCAGTGATTTTTTGGATTTTCCCTGGGTTTTTGCCGGTTAGGCTGGTTTTTTGTTAGTCCCATTCCCATTCCTTGTATAATAAACCTTTTGTTACCCCCTTTTACATCTGGGCTTGGCTCTAATTGGCGTCTGCTTCACGACAATAACACTGCACTTTAGGCAAAGAATGCATAATTTATTTATTTATATATTTGCGATATTTATATGCCACTCTTCTTACCCCGAAGGGATTCAGAGCGGCTTACATGTCATATCTACATAAAAACATACTATATTATTAGGATAATACTAACACATCATAATATTAGTATTATGTAATATATTGTTGCTGGGTGAGGAGCTCTGATGTTGAAAGAGACAAGATGGAATTGTCTTCTCTGCTCCTTTCTTCACTGTGGCCCCAGAGTTTACCACATTTATATCCTGCCCTTCTCACCCTGAAGGCGACTCAGGGCAGCTTGCAAAAACAGCACAACATGAACAGCATTCTCTGTCAGATTATTGCATTTTGAATAGCAATTCATGAGTCAGCACAAGATATATTTTCGCAGTTTGAGATGACCTGCAGTGTGACATGTTTGACACCAGATGGCGCTGTCTCAAGACTGCTAAATGGAACCTTGAGGAATGTCAGTTACAAAGTGACAGTTGGGATTTGTCAGTTGGGATTTAATATCTGTGAGGAAAGGATGTTTAGAAAGGTAGCTGTGATGGCTGTTGTTTTTCGATGTTTTGCCAGTTATTGTTAAATACAATTCAATACAAAGTTATATATTTACCTTGTGAATTGAATGAGAGTTTCATTATTCACTCGAACAGAGACTGGAGTTTTTGGGCCGATGGGGAATTAAACTTCTATATTTCTGTTGCCTATCCGCTGTGACATAAATACTCAACGCCGAAGATTCTCTTGCTTCAAAAATGCAAAAAAATTAAAATAAACCCAACAAAAAACAAAAATCATCATTGTGGTTGGGTTTGATATCTTTTTGGAATCCAATGGGGGCTTTCTATGTGTGTATGTCTGTGTAGGAGATAACTAATTTGTTTGTAATGCTCTAAACATCAGAACAACGTATTTTAAAACTCTGAGGTAGGGCAAGAAATACTCAAGTAACATCCATACCTGCAATTGTCCAAGCTGGCTTCTATGTAGCATGTCCTGCAGCTTGGTTATTGTCTCGTTCTGCTCACCAATTATATCGTTTAGTTGTTGACACTACAGGATTAAGTAATTTAAAATTAGCAAGTGAACTAGAAACAGGTTGCACAAGCTGTCCTTTGTCTAACAGTCAGGATATAATCCCGACTAAAAATCTAGTATTCTAGCAATACAACATTTTCAGAATCACTTCTATCTAGAACAGGGGTGGGCAATTACTTTTTCCAAGGGGCCACACGAGAGCCAAAAAATATTATGGGGGGCCGCACCTAAAGACTGAACTACATTCTAATCTACATTATTTATTTAATTAATTACTATATTTACTAAATATTACACATCATTAATATTAATATATTAATATATCAAGAAATATTCACATATTATTAGTATTAATATCATGATTATTATATTATAGTATATATATATAGACATTATAATATATTGAAATTATAATATAATTTAAAATTTTATAAAATAATAATAAAAACCACTAAAATAAAATAAAATGAAATTCAAGAAGACAAGGTGCGAACCAAGATGGAGGCTGACATCCTGAAGAGAGGAAGGATCCCAAGATGGAATGGCCCAATTGACCCAGCCCAGAGGAAGACAAAGCGGACCCAGCCGCCGCCGCAGCAGAGCAGAGCAGCAGACAATTGGAGGCTCAGGCCTCCGCCCGCTCTCGTCCCCAGCCATTCCATCAGAGGCGTTCCCGATCGGCTGATCGCCCTGCCATGGAGTGCCTGCCATCCTGGCTTTGGAGTGCCTGCCATCCCGGGAGGCGATCCGGGCCTGCAGCAGGAGCAGTCGGCGACCTGCAGCGGCTGATCGTCCTGGCGACCTGGAAGATGATCAAGTCTTCCGGGTCGCCAGAGCGATCAGCCACCGCAGGTCACCGACTGCTCCCGCTGCAGGCCCAGATCGCCTCCCGGGATGGCAGGCACTCCAAAGCGGCCGCTTCTCCGATTGTTCTCCGGAGCGGCGGGCTATCTGCTGACGCAGGCCCAAAGGCCCGTGATGGGATGGCGGCTGCGGCAGCCCTTCCTCTTGCAGAAATGGCCCCGTCCCTAACGCCCTTCTTCCCGGGCCGGTCAGAATCGGCCGACGGGCCACATCCGGCCCATTGGCCGGAAGATGCCCTGGTCTGATCTAGAAGCAAACTCACGATGCTTAGAAAACGTAATATGCTGTGCTAAGCAACAAAGGGGTTTGCTCTTCAGCGACCACTTCCATATCAGCATTAATTGCACAAGGCTATGGTGACATTACAAACCTCATTTTCTTTGCTCTTCAAGGTCTCATTCAAATGCTGGATTTTGTGACCCTGCGTCTGGGATGCATGCTGAACAGACCTCAGTTCAAAAGTCATCTCATCCAGTTTTTCTTGTAGCTGCTGAAAGCCATAAATACACATCTTAAAAAATTAGGCCATGCATATACCAATAATGCTATTTTGACTTTTCATTATATATTGAGAAATACTCAATAACAGCAATACATATTTATGTGACTCCTTACTTTTAAAGTAACTTTTGCATCCATGCCTCATGTTTTAGGGGACTTTTGGATTACATTTTGACTATTTCAGATTTTTTTTTCCTATGCAACTTTGTAACCTCATACTCGCAGAGTCCAATGTACAGGGTGTTTCAAAAAAGAGTGTAATTCACGATGTCAACATGTTACAATTACATAAAAAGTTTAACAAACTATCACGTTATCAAGTTCTACGAGCCATTTTGAGCCAAAAACAAAAAATGGAGAATATCTCATTAGGCCTTACATCGGGCCTGGGCAAACTTTGGCCCTCCAGGTGTTTTGGACTCCAACTCCAATTATTGGCTTTACCTAATTGAGATGTTGCATTTTTGATATGTACTTCTGATGGATATATCTATCTATCTATGTATATAATAAAAGTCAGTGTTTGCGGGCGGTGGTGTGGTGGTGCGACGGGAGGAATATATGCCAGCGTTTCGATTGGCTACAACTGTGGGATTATTTGCATAAAGGGCTCTGATTGGCCAGCCTCAGAACTCCAACATTCTACGGCCCCAGACAGAGGGGGTTGGTTGCCACTGAACGATATTTACATAAAGGACTCCGATTGGCCAACCACATTCCAACATTCTAAAGTGACTCAGAGGGAAAAGGAAAGGCCTCAGGCAGTCAGACACAGCAACCCACAGCAATGACGGATCAGGACCAAACTTGGCAAACAGGCGACCAATGGCCCACTTCACAACCTGGTGTGGTTTAGGGCAGGAGGGGCCACGAATGATGGAATTTGCAGTACCTTCACCTCATTCACTTCCCAAACAACACTGTAGCCCCTAGAAATAAACAGACCAGGCCCAAAATTGACAGCAAGGCTTCCTTAACTTGATTTTCCTGACTAGGCCTCAGCTCCTGGGATATTGTTAGGCTTCCTCAACTTGATTATCCTGACTAGGCCCCCAACAATGACAGAACAAGACCAAGCTTGGCACACAGAACCCCCAAGGTGCACCCTACATCCTGGTGCAGTTTGAGGGAGGATGGACCAGGAATGATGGGACTTGCAGTACTTCAATTCACATCCTTAGAGCACTGTGGCCCACACCAATGACGAATCAGGACCAAACTTGGCACACAGAGGCCCAATGGCCCACTTTACAAACCTGCTGCGGTTTACGGCACGATGGCTCACAAATGATGGGATTTGCAGTACCTTCACCCAATTCATTCCCCACAGAACATTGCAGCCCCTACAAATCACAGACCAGGCCCAAATTTGGCACACAGAGTACCCATGCCCCACTGTGGCGCAGTATTGAGTGGGACGGACCACGGATGATGGGAGTTGAAGTACCTTCACTCATTTTCTGAGACTGCTGCAACCCTCATCCAATGACTGATCAACACCACACTTGGCACACAGAGCCCCCATGACCCACCCTACATCCTGGTGCTGCTTGGAGGGGGATGGACCATGGATGATGGGACTTCCACTACGTTCCCTCACTTCCAGAGACCGCTGCAACCCTCATCCAGCGACTAATCAAGACCAAATGTGACACACACAGCCCCCATGACCCACTCTACATCCTGGTGCTGTTTGGAGGGGGATGGATCATGGCCAATGGGACTTGCAGTACCTTCACTAAGTTCTTGAGACCACTGCAAGCCACATAAACATCTAATAGGAACCAACCTTAACACACAATGCCTTCCTCAAATAACCCAGGCACCGCCGGGTCCTCAGCTAGTTTGATATAAATAGTGGGCACCTATATAGAAACTCGCATATGTGTTGATACAACGGTTGGCACCTTCATAGGAATTTGCATACAGCACGCTGATTTTGATATGATACAATACAACTTTATTATATTTACAGCTGTAGTCTGATGCATTTTTGATGTGCTATTGTTCATTTAGTTGTCTTGACTAGAGCTTTGTGTTTTGAGGCATTGAATTTTACCATTTTATGTGTAAACCGCTTTGAATCCCCCCAGGGGTGAGAAAGGTGGTATATAAATACTGTAAATAATAATACAATGAATAAATTACCTCGTTGGTAGCATTTAAGCAGTTGATTTTCTCCAGCACTTCTGAGTTATTCAGTTCAGGTGGTTGTTCGCCCAGCAACACATCAGACTGAGCCAGCTTCAGCTGATCATCATACAAACTCTGGAGAAAATAAGACCAAGTGCCTTTGTTAAACAGGGAAGAGCAGGATCCTAATCCCCAGCGAATCATGAGACACCAAGTTTCTCTTAGCAAGTCACAATCCTTTCCTCTTTTACAAGATTGTTGTGAGAAGAGAGACAATGTGCACACAGAGCAAAAGTGTTTTGCAAATTGCTGTCAGAGACTTTAGTAGTAGGACAGCGGGTGGAGCCCAAACTGAATTGGACTGTGTTTAAACAAGTGCACTTAAGCACAATGGGAAATGGCCCAGAATGGACTGTATTATTTATTTATTATTTAAAACTTTTCTACCCCGGTGGCCTCCTCACCTCCGAAGAGGGACTCAGACCAGCAAACAGCAAGTATCCAATGCTAACATTTAAAATCTAAAAGCATCATAAATTTACAATAAAATACAATACAATAAATACATTTTAAAAGCCTTTCGCCAAAGTAATATCAAGTCCAACTTCATCCATATATTCAGTCCCTATCAAGTGGTTGGCGACTTTAGTCGCTTCGTGATCTCCTCCTTCATTCTGCGAAGGCCTCGTTGCACAGCCACGTTTTCACCCGCTTCCTAAAAGTCAGAAGGGAGGGGGCGGATCTAATTTCATTTGGGAGGGAATTCTGCAGCCGGGGGGCCACCACAGAAAAGGCCCTGTCCCTCGTCCCCACCAGACGTGCCTGCGAAGGTGGTGGGACCGAGATCAGGGCCTCTCCAGGCTATCTTAGCACTCTTGACGGTTCATAGGGGAGAATACGTTCGGACAGGAGTACCTATGCCCTGTTTGGCCTTACGACTGATCAGGAGTACCTCTGTCTTATCTGGATTTAGTTTCAATCTGTTAGCCCTCATCCAGTCCGTTACAACGGCCAAGCACCAGTTCAGGACTTGAACAGCCTCCTCTGTAGTGAGATTCCTCCAGACCAGGGGTGCCCACACTTTTTCATCATGCGAGCTACTATATGAACAATCAAGTTGAAAAGATCACCTGTTGTGCATGTGAGCGTGTCGCGCACGCTCCTACTGCAGCCTTCTGTCCGCGCGGGGCTTCTTTCTTGCCTGCCCACGAACTCGCCGCCGCGCGCACCCGGGAAGGGGGGCACCCTTCCTTCCTTTCGAGGGTGTCACTCAGAAAGGACGCCCAAGTGGATGGCTGGCAGGAAGGAGGACCCCTCCCCCTGGTGGCAGTCCATGCCCATGGGGGGGGGGGGGAGAGAGAGAGAGTGGCTCTTCCTAGCCGGCTCTGAAGAGCCACCCTCTCTCTCTCTCTCTCTCCCCCCGACCCGTGGGCCCTCGCCGCCTTTCTCCTTCTAGGGCGAGGGAGGGCGAGGCGGAGAAAGGCGGCGAGGGCACAGGCAGCAGCAAGTGGAGTCTCCATCCCCGCAGCCCCCTCCTCCTCGGGTTCAGCCCCAGGAACATGGCGGAGCCCTCCCCAGCCCCACACAGCTCGCTCGCCCAGGTCTCGGCTTGGAATGGGACTCCTGAGGGCAGCAGCAGGGTTTGCGGCGGGGCTTGCTTGGCTTTGCCCCACTTTGCCCGCCCTCCTTCGCCTCTTTCTCTCTCTCTCTCCCTCTCTCCTTCCAGCGCCCGCCTGCCTGCCTGCCTGCCAAAAGGATCCGAAAAAGTTCTCCGGATTTCTTTCTTCTCTCCTTGGCTCTCTCTCTCTCTCACACACACACACATTCCCTCCATCCCTCCCACAGCCTCGCATCCTATCCGTGCGCGTGCCTTCGCCTTGCTCCCGCCCCCCCCGCAGCAACCAATGGGCGGTCATGTCACCACACCGTGCGTGGGAAGACGAGCGCCAGGGCCCGCCCACTAAAGCCTCATTTTGGCAAAAAAAGCCCCGCGAAGGCGGCGGTGGGAGCGCACGTGCGCGCGCATGGCAGGAGCGCACCATCCGGCTGGTGAGGCCCAAAGATCACCTGGAAGAGGGCCGAAGATCACCTAGGTGCTCCCGATCACCATAATGAGCACCCCTGCTCCAGACCATCTTAACGGACAACAGACGCAACAACTGAGACAAAATGTAGGCTAACATTCTAACATTGTCACTTTCCTGCTGTCTGATTTGTAACATTTTATGCCTGAAACAAGTGAAGTTTCCAAAGATTGCATGGCTCATTTTGTGTTTTTCATTTGGATCGACCCAGGTTTACTCTTTTGTGAGTTTGTTCTGTTTCACTGTGTGTCCAACCCCTTAGCTTCAAACAGGTTTATTTAAAATTGTGAATTACATACAGTACGTAATCACATCCACTTTTTTTTTTACGAATTAAATTAATCTGGGGAAAGAGATGCTAAGGTGTCATATTTTTGTCACGTTCTAGGGGTGGAGGGCAACCGTTCAATCAGTACATTTGAAGCAAATTCACTCTGTTGGCACATTTCTGGGTTTTTTTTAACTTGTGGCTTTTGGAATGTGAATATACTAACAGTTTCCCAATAAAATGCTTTCTGTTCTGCAGTGTCATGGTTAAAATCACCACTCTGTCTGCAGGCAATATTTTGTTGCCATGGAAAATAAGTGTTTGAGTAGCACAGGACAGACAAGAGAGCCTATTCAGTCAAACACATTTGATGCAAGTACTCCAGACAGAAAATTAAAACAGACAGTTTGAAAGCCAATGCATTAAAAAGTACAGTTTTTCTTTTTAAAAAAAAGTGTGGTTTAACTTGCTGCTTGGAGTACTCACACAAAACGTTACTGATTTAATGTTCTGCGCTGCCTTCCTACCATTCAGTTCTATCACCCATTTTGTCCCGAATACTGCATTCACTTGTTTTACTTACATATCATTTTTTTACTACCATCCAATGAAAGAGGGTTTTTTTTGGTCTATGGTCTATTACAGTGTTTCCCTCCAATACCCTTTCTTCCCCCTCCTGCCGAGTCTGCACAGTAGCGCCCGCACGGGTCACGTCTTCCTCCCTCCCCCCTCCCCTCCTGAACACACTCACGCTGCCCCCTCGGATCAAAATGGCGGCAGAAGCAGCAGTGTAGAAGAAAAAGTAAGTGTTTGGCAGGAGGGGAAGAAAGGGCGCGAAGGGGAAGGAGGAGGAAGAGGTCTCTGTCGAAAGCTGGCATGGGCAAACTTGGACCTTCCAGGTGCTTTGGACTCCAACTCCCACCATTCCTAGCAACCTCAGGCCCTTTTCCTCCTCCCCCCCCCCCAGCCACTTAAGCAGGAAAGGGCCTCCGGCTGTTAGGAATGGTGGGAGTTGGAGTCCAAAGCACCCAGAGGGCCGAAGTTTTCCCATGCCTGTTTTAGGGACCTTAAAGTGGTGAGCCTCCTTCCAACATTGTGATTCTGGATAGAAAACAAACAACATGACATAACATTGTTTGAGTTCACAGTGCTCTCTGGGTGTAGGTGAACTACAACTTCCAAACTCAAGGTCAATACCCAAGCAAACCTTTTCAGTACTCTGTGTTGGTAATGTGAGTTCAATATGCCAAGTTTGGTTCAATTCCATTGTTGCAAGAGTTCAGGATGCTCTTTGTGTGTTAACTATAAATCCCAGAAACTGTAACTCCCAAATGTCAACGTCTATTTTCCCAAAACTCCATCTGTGTTCACACTTGGGCATATTGAGTATTCATGCCAAGTTTGGTCCGGATCCAACATTGTTTGAGTCCACAATGCTCTCTGGATATAGGTGAACTACAACTCCAAAACCCAAGGTCAATGCCCACCAAACTCTTATAGCATTTTCTCTTGGTTATGGGAGTTCTGTGTGGGAAGTTTGTGTCTTTCTGCCATTCCTGCCAGGATATCTATGTTGTGTTCATCGAAACAGGGCCAGGTTTCACACTGAGTGTATAAATACATTTAAAAACATATTAACTATATGTATTACTGTGTTAGAGTGTCATTTTGTGTCATTTTGGTTGGTGGTGCGCCTCAGGATTTTGTAAATGGCAAAAGTGTGCCGCGGCTCAAAAAAGGTTGGGAAACACTGTATTACACGAAGACCAAAAAATCATGGAGTCTATGCAAGGCTAAAGAGTGGAAATCTTGCCAGAGAGAGTCATACCTGCTGAGTTGGATAGGATTTCTGCATGCATAATTTGGGAAGAAAGGTGTGTGTTCTATATAAATAGTCCCAAAACTATAGAAAACGGATTACTCCTTCCAAGCTCCTGAATGGCTATAATCTTAACACTGACAGGGAGCAGATGTTCTGAATGCATTACAAGATTACAATGCCTAGTAGGGATGAGCTCTAAATGTGATGTTCCCACTGCTAGTCCGTCAAATAATTAACAGGATTTCAGTGAATCTTCCCCGAGGGCTCAGGACGGCTCACAGAGAACATAAAAAACACACTTTAAAACAACCGAAAAAAATAAACTCTTAAACTAAACACTATAAAACTATTTACAGCTGATTGACCAGATTCAGACCCCGAAAGCCTGCTGGAATAAAAACGTCTTGCATGCTCTGCGGAACTTTGTTAGATCTCTCAAAGCTCGCACATCTTCCGGCAGAGCGTTCCAGAATTTGGAGCTAGGAGCGTATTTATTTATTTATTTATTTGCCATGCTTCTATACCGCCTCTCTCAGCCCGAAGGCGACTCGAGGCGGTGTCGCCCACATACGACACGTCATAATAAGATAAAAACAATCATATAAAACCACATAAATGAACAGTTAAAACTACAAAATACAAATCTCAGCTCCACAATCTTAAAATCGGTTTCCGTTTCGTCGTCATACTAATCCTTTGACCTCGATTAATTAAAGTTCGTCTGCGAATGCTTGCTCGAACAGCCAAGTCTTGATTTTCTTACGAAATGTCAGGAGGGAGGGGGCTGACCTGATGTCACTAGGAAGGGAGTTCCAAAGCCGAGGAGCCACCACTGAGAAGGCCCTGTCTCTCGTCCCCGCCAGACCCGCCTACAAAGAAGGCGGGACCGAGAGCAGGGCCTCTCCGGATGATCTTAAGCATCTTGATGGTTCATAGGGAGAGATGCGTTTGGACAAGTAAGTTGGACCAGAACTGTTTAGAGCTTTAAAGGCCAAAACCAGCACTTTGAATTGTGCCCGGTAGCAAACTGGTAGCCAGTGGAGCTGGCACAACAGGGGAGTTGTATGCTCTCTGAACGCCGCTCCTGTTATCAACCTGGCTGCTGTCCATTGGACCAGTTGAAGCTTCCGAGCAGTCTTCAAAGGCAGCCCCAGGTAGAGAGCGTTGCAGTAATCTATACGGGATGTAACCAGAGCATGGATTACCGTGGCCAAGTCAGACTTCCCAAGGTACGGGCGCAGCTGGCGCACAAGTTTTAATTGTGCGAATGCTCCCCTGGTCACCGCCGAAACCTGGGGTTCCAGGATCAGAGATGGGTCCAGGATCACACCCAGACTGCGAACCTGCTTCTTCAGGGGGAGTGTGACCCCGTCCAACACAGGCTGTAACCCTCTGCCCTGTTCGGCCTTTCGACTGACCAGGAGTGCCTCTGTCTTGTCTGGATTCAATTTCAATTTGTTCGCCCTCATCCAGTCCGACACAGCGGCCAAGCACCGGTTCAGGACCAAAACAGTCTCCTTAGTAGCAGGTGGGAAGGAGTGACAGAGTTGGACGTCATCTGCGTACAGATAATACCGCACCCCGAAACTCTGGATGACCTCCCCCAGCAGCTTCATGCTGGGAGATAGTATTGAACCCTGAGGAACCCCACAAGACAATGGATGAGGCTCGCCGTCTTGTCGATGTCAGCCGATATGAGTGGCAGCTAGGAATCATCAAAAGATTTTGATCAATAGAACACAGTGACCTCTGGGGTTGATCTGTAGTGAGACGGTGCCTCAGGTATGTCGGCCCCTGACCATATAAGGCCTTGAAGGTGATAACCAACACTTTGAAGAAGACCCGTGCTCCACTGGTAGCCAATGCAGCTGCTGCAATATTGGCGTTATATGAGCTCTCACTGGCGTACCGGTGAGAAGCCAAGCAGCTGCATTTTGCACCAGCTTGAGCCTCTGGATCGCTGACATAGGTAGGCCAATGTAGACGGCGTTGTAGTAATCAATTCTCGACGTTGTAGTAATCAATATGTAAAAACTGCAAAAATAAAATAAAATAAAAAATTCTCGAGGTGACCGTGACCTGGATCACCATGGCCGTATCCTCCCTGGTCAGATAGGGAGCCAGTCTCCTAGCCTGCCGGAGATGGAAAAAAGCCACTCTGCTGACACTGGAAATCTGAGTCTCTATTGATAGCCGAGGGTCCAGCAGGACTCCCAGGCTCTTCACAGAGGACGGCGGCAGGGGCGGTCCTACAAGGTAGGCCAAGTAGGCGGCCGCCTAGGGCGCCATCTGGGAAGGGGGCGCCATCCTGGCTGCATGGGGCACCATCCTGGCCCTGCCGATGTTCCTCAGGCAGCGCCGCAGCTGCCTGCTTTTGGGCCCCGGCCTTGTGTGTTCCGACGCCGCTTCTGGGCATGCGAAGAGGTTTTCGCGCAGGCGCAGTTGCTCCAGAGCTGAAGTTGAGCGCAGGAGCAACTGCACATCCGCGAAAACCTCCGCGCATGCCCAGTAGCTCCCTTGCGCAGAAGCCTGTAAGCAAAGCACTCCCTATCGGGCAGGCAGGGAGTGCTTCCCTTCTCCTTTTGTCTCCGCCGCGCGCGCGTTTGCAGGGAAGGAGAAAAGAATCCGTGAAGGAAGTGTAATTTTATATTACATGTAATATTACAAACAATATTGCAGTATAGTGGTATTGCACAAAATAGTAATATATAATATTTTATTTTACTTTATTTTGGGTTATTTGAGTTTTATAGGAGTCATGAAAATATTTAGTAGAGGATAATTTCATTTAAATAAATAATTTTATTTATTATTTTATAATAATATTATTATATTATTATTATAAAATAATAAATAAAATTATTTATTTAAATGAAATTATATTGTATTATAATGTCAATATATTATAATATAATTATATTGTAATGTAGTATAATATAATTATGATATAATATAGTATGAGTATGGTATAATATATTGTATATATATTGATACAATATGATACTACTAATGGTATTGTGATATTATAATTGTATATTTGTTTTACATGGGGGGGGGGCAAAATAATGTTTATGGGGGGGCCCCAAAATAATGTTCGCCTACCATTTAAAATTACCTTAGACCGCCCCTGGACGGCGGCCACAGAGGTACGCCGTCTAGGGTAGGCAACTGAACAGCCCCTCCACCAGGGTGACCCAGCCACAAGATCTCCGTCTTAGCCAGGTTCACCCTCAACCTGCTAGCATGCAGCCTTCAAGGCACTGTTGGAAGTTATCAGGTACAGAGTCCGGCCAGCCGTCCATTCGCAGAACGAGCTGAGTGTCATCAGCGTATTGGTAACACTCCAGCCCGTAGCTCTGAATCAGCTGAGGTTAACTGAAATTAACACTTAATACTAATGTGAATGCAATTAGGCTGACATGGATATGTCTCAATTAAAGCTGACAGGTGCACTCTTTGTTAAACGGAGCCAGAAGTTGCACCTTAACGAGATTTTAAATCCTAGTAAATGCAAGCAAATCCACGCTGAACAGCAGACTCTATTGCAGATGGCACCTGGAAAGCCATCGGGTCTGTCCTGGCAGGCCAATGTTCTTCAGTCAGTGCTGAAGTTGTATTAATTTTTATTTATATGTATGTATTTTTATTGCGTTTATTGCTGATGTTTTGATTTTATTTTATTGTAATTTGTTGCTTGGGCTTGATCTCATGTAAGCCTCCCCGAGTCCCCGTTGGGGAGATGGGGGCGGGGTGTAAATAAAGATTATTATTATTATTATTATTCTCTCTCCAATAAACTGGAAAAACAACAAGCTGGGGGGGGGGGCTGGGGAGACTTCAGACCAGGGGTGGGCAATTATTTTTTCCAAGGGGCCACACGAGAGCCAAAAAATATTATGGAGGGCCGCACCTAAAGGCTGAATGAATGACATTCTTATCTACATTATTTATTTACTATATATTACACATCATTAATATTAACATATTCATATATCAAGAAATATTCATATATTATTAGTATTAATATAATTATTATATTATCTATCTATCTATGTATATAATAAAAGTCAGTGTTTGCGGGCGGTGGTGGTGCGGTGGGAGGAATATGTGCCAACGTTTTGATTGGCTGCCACTGTGAGATTATTTGCATAAAGGGCTCTGATTGGCCAGCCTCAGAACTCCAACATTCTACAGCTTAAGACAGAGGGGATTGGCTGCCACTGAAATGGTATTTGCATAAAGGACTCTGATTGGCCAACCACATTCCAACATTCTAAAGTGACTCAGAGGGAAAAGGAAAGGCCTCAGGCAGTCAGCCACTGCGGCCCACAGCAATGACGGATCAGGACCAAACTTGGCAAACAGGGGCCCAATGGCCCACTTCACAACCTGGTGTGGTTTAGGGCAGGCTGGGCCATGAATGATGGGATTTGCAGTACCTTCACCTCATTCACTTCCCAAACAACACTGCAGCCCCTATACATCACAGACCACGCCCAAAAATGACAGCAAGGCTTCCTTAAATTGATTTTCCTGACTAGGCCTCAGCTCGTGGGATATTGTTAGGCTTCCTCAACTTGATTTTCCTGACTAGGCCCCCAACAATGACAGAACAAGACCAAACTTGGCACACAGACCCCCCAAGGTGCACCCTACATCCTGGTGCAGTTTGAGGGATGGGACATGGATGATGGGAGTACTTTAATTCACTTCCTTAGAGCACTGTGGCCCACACCAATGACGAACTATGGCACACAATGCCTTCCTCAAATAACCCAGGCACCGCCGGGTCCCCAAGCTAGTTATGAATAAATTCAGGGGCTTCTTATACTCACATTTAGTTGAATTCAGTCTTAAAATATATTATATGGCTCTCACTGAAATAAATTTCCAAATATTTGGTTTTTATGGCTCTCTGAGTTGTGGGGAGGGAGATCATTTGGACTTGGTTGTTTTATAAGTAGCTCGCATGCTGAAAAAGTGGGAGCACCCCTGCTCTAGAGTATCCCTACATAGACCAGTGTTTTTCAACCTTTTTTGAGCCGCGTCACACTTTTTACATTTGCAAAATCCTGGGGCACACCACCAACCAAAATGACACAAAATGACACTCTAACACAGTCATACAGTTAATATGTTTTAAATATATTTATACACTCAGTATGAAACCTGGGCCTGTTTTGATGAACACAACATAGATATCCTGGCAGGAATGGCAGGAAGACACAAACTTCACACACAGAACTCCCATAACCAAGAGAAAATGCTACAAGAGTTTGGTGGGCATTGACCTTGGGTTTTGGAGTTGTAGTTCACCTATATCCAGAGAGCACTGTGGACTCAAACAATGTTGGATCAGGACCAAACTTGGCATGAATACTCAATATGCCCAAATGTGAACACAGATGGAGTTTGGGGAAAATAGACCTTGACATTTGAGAATTAGCGTTTCTGGGATTTATAGTTAACACACAATCAAAGAGAATCCTGAACTCTTGCAACAATGGAATTGAGCCAAACTTGGCATATTGAACTCTCATTACCAACAGAAAATACTGAAAGAGTTTGCTTGGGAATTGACCTTGAGTTTGGAAGTTGTAGTTCACCTACACCCAGAGAGCACTGTGGGCAGGAGGGGGAAGAAAGGGTATTGGAGGGTTCCAATTTCCCACGGCACACCTGATGATCACTCATGGCACACTGGTTGGGAAACACTGCTCTAGAGTATCCCTACATCAGTGTTTCCCAACCTTTTTTGAGCCGCGGCACACTTTTAACATTAAAAAAATCCGGGGGCACACCACCAACCAAAATGACTCTAACACAGTAAAGAACGGCGGGGGGATGGTGGCCTGCTGGGAGCAGCTGCTGGGAGTGCTAAAGCCAGGGGAGGGGGTGGAGCCAGGCCGTGCCATGCCCCACCCCTCCCCCCGTCTTCACCTCTCCCAGTAGCTGCTCCAGCCTTGAGGGGGCAATGCCAAGCCAGCGGTGCCAGAGCCAGGACAATAGTGGCTTCGCACTGTCCCCTCAAGGCTGGAGCAGCTGCTGGGAGTGCCAAAGCCGGGGGAGGGGCGGAGCCAGGCTGCACCATGCCCCGCCCTCTCCCCCCAGCTTCAGGTCTCCCACGGAGGAGCATGAGCAGTGGATGGGCTTCAGTGGGCAGGGCTCCTCCACGCGGCTTCAGCGAGCGAGGGGCGAGAGTCATGGCGGATTGGAGGCTGGCTGGAAAAACGGCCGAAGGAGGCAGCGCCTGCCCCCCTTTTTTCCTTCGCCACCGCCCGGCCCTTCCTCCTCCTCCCCGAAGCAGCAGGAGTTCGGCAGGAGGAGGGGGGAAGGAAGGGGGGCAGAGAGCTTCTACTGCGGCACAGCAGGAGGTCCGTCACGGCACACTAGTGTGCCACGGCACACTGGTTGAGAAACACTGCCGTACATAACGGTTTTTCACTGATTGCGGGATGTCCTGGAACAGAACCCCAGCAATAAGTGAGGGAAGACGGTGCCCGCAATTCTGAGAAGTGGCTGATGTAGAGGGAGAAGCTTGCGAACAGAGGGGCAAAAGACCCCCCTGGGTGGAGAGTTGGCGGCAGAGGATGTGCCCAGTGCGAGGTGGCACTCAGGCGCACGCCCTGGTGTAGCTACCTTCACGCGGAGGGGCAAGTACTCCACATAGAGGTCTTCCCAGAGATCCTGGAGGTCGGGGGGCACTTCCAAGGGGGAGGCGGGGCAGGGGCTCCTCTGGGTGGCCCCTTCTTCTTCTCCCAGGAGGCGGGGCCTCGAGATGGGGACGGGCAGCTTGCTCCCGCGGGGGCTGTGGACGGGCTTCCAGGCCAGCGCGCGCACCAGGCCCAGCGCCACCTCCAGGCCCTTCGGCGAGGGCGACGCAGACGCCGCCGCTTCCTCCTCCTCGGCCTCTTCCAGGGACTCCAGCGAGGAGGACCCCGCCCCTGCCGCCCCTGCCGCCGCCGCCTCCGGGCTCTTCGGGGCAGCAGGAGCCGCGGGCCACTTTGCGCGGGACCCGGCAGACGGCCTCGTAGTCGGCGTCGGCCACGCGCAGCCCCGCGCAGCCCCGGCACCGCAGCCTGGGCCGCCCGCTCTCGGAGGCGCCGCGGCAAGGAGCCGGCGCCACCCCCGCCGCCGCCGCCACGACCTCCCCTCGGCCCAGCACTCGAGGCCGGAGAAGGCGAAGTCCTCCCTCAGCAGCGCCGCGTAGCGCGCCTCCACGGCCGCCGCCTTCTCCTTCTCGCCGCCGTCGAGGGCCTCGCCGCCGCCGGTGCCGCGGTTGTTCTTGCGGTACATGCCGGCGATGCAGAGGCGGAGGCGGTCCTTCTCGAGCAGCAGGCGCTGGAGGCGCTCGAGGGAGAGGGCCTCGATGCGGGCGATGACGGTGTCGAAGCGGTAGAGGCGCTCCAGCATGAAGGCGCACTTCCCGCAGGCGAACTCGGCGGCCCGCCCGTCGCGGGACACCTCCCGGCCCACCGCGTGAGAGAGCAGCGTCTGCAGGCTCAGCCGGGAGGCCGGGTGGAAGAGCCAGCGCCGCTGCGTCCCGCGGAGGGCCCGCCCGCACACCCGGCACCGCTCCCGCATCCTGGCCGAGCCTCCGTCGGGCAGAAAGGACGCTCGCTCCTGACACGGAGGCAGCCCCGCCGACTCTGGCTCGGGTTACAAAGGTGGCGTGGCGTGGCTTGCGTGGCGCGCGCGCAGGGCCGTCCCCTCCCTCTCTCCCTCTCCCCCGAGCCGCTCTGAGGAAGGCGCGCGTGCCGCTTTCCCTGAGGCCACCCCTGGAATCCGCGCGCGCTCCCTCCCTCCCTCTCCACCAATCAGGAGGCGCGCCCAAGCACCCGAGCATCCCTGGAATCCCCCTCCCTCCCTCCCTCTCCACCAATGAGGAGGCGCGCCCAGGCACGCGGGGCATCCATCCCTTCACCGCTTTGTACACAAGGCGGACAGGCGCGCGCGCGCCGGGTTCTGCCGCGCGCCCAGGCCACGCCTCCAGCGGGGCGTCTCCCTCCCCCTCCCCAGCTGATCAACTCCAGGACAAAGAGGTGGCGAGAGAGAGAGAGAGAGAGAGAGAGAGGAAAAACCCTTCCTTCCACGCAGAACCCTCTATCCCAGAATATCCAGGCAGGGAACCCCACTATACCTCCCTTGAACTGGGTTATCTTGAGTCCACACTCAGGGCCCTTCCACACAGCACCCTCTACCTCAGAATACCAAGGCGGAAAATCCCACAATTTGAGCAGGAATATTTATTTATTTATTTATGTATGTATTTATTTATTTATTATTTCGCATTTGTCTGTCGCCCCCCCCCCCCCCAACGGCTCGGGGCGACTTACAACAGTTCGTAAAATACAATTGTCAGATAACTCATAATAACTCACAGTAATACCATTAAGATGGAATTCCAATTGGAACAGTTGAAGCAACGAATGGAGTCGCAGTGGGCTGACAGCCAGGCGGTGCGAGCTACAGTCTAGCTAACCCCAAAGGCTTGTTGGAACAGCAATGTCTTGACTGCTCTCCTGAACGGGAGGAGGCCCTGGGGGGCACGGATGCCGGCGGGCAGTGCGTTCCACATGGTAGGGGCTGCAACAGAGAAAGCCCGGCGGCGGGTTGCGGACAGATGGTAGGTCCTCACATTTGGGATGACCAGGAGGTTTAGCTCTTCGGAGCGCAGTGATCTGGTGGGATGATATGGGACAAGGCGGTCCCGCAGGTACACTGGCCCCAGACCATGTAAGGCCTTAAAAGTCAGGACTAACACTTTGAAGGTGATCCGGCATTCAATTGGGAGCCAGTGCAGTTCGCGCAGGATTGGCGTGATGTGGTGGCCAATCGGGACCCCCGCCAGGAGTCGCGCTGCAGTGTTCTGCACCAGCTTGAGTCTCCGGATTACCGACAGAGGAAGGCCAATGTAAAGAGCGTTACATTAGTCCAGCCTCGAGATGACCGTGGCTTGGATCACTGTTGCTAAGTCGCGCCGGGACAAATAGGGGGGCCAGCTTCCTCGCCTGGCGAAGATGGAAAAATGCTACCCTGCTGACGCTGGAGACGTGGGCCTCCATCGACAACAGGGGGTCCAGGGTTACTCCTAAGCTCTTAACAGAGGGCGACGGACATAATGTCATGCCGTCCAGGGTTGGAAGCTGAACATCCCTACAGCCCGGAGGACCCAGCCACAGGATCTCAGTCTTTGCCGGATTCACCTTCAACCTACTGGCTCGCAGCCATCCAGTGACGGCCTCAAGGCAACGATGGAAATTATCGGGTACGGATTCGAGGCTGCCCTCCATCTTCAAGATAAGCTGGGTGTCATCAGCGTACTGATGGCACACCAGCTCAAAACTACGCACCAGCTGGGCAAGTGGTCGCATATAGATGTTAAATAAGAGGGGAGAGAGAATAGAACCCTGAGGAACCCCGCAAAGAAGCGGGGAACCCCCGGAGACATTCTTGCCCCTCCTCACTCGCTGTAGCCAGTTCCAGAGGAAGGAGGTCACCCACCAAGGGCTGTCCCTAACTCCGGCCCTGGCATGGCGGTGAGTCAATAGATCATAATCGACTGTATCAAACGCCGCCGTGAGGTCCAATAACACGAGCAGCGCCGATCCGCCCTGATCCAGCTGGCAGCGCAACTCATCCGAGATGGAGACCAGGACCGTCTCCGTCCCATGCCCCAGACGGAAGCCGGACTGGAAGGGGTCTAGCCAAGCTGCGTCATCTAGGAAGGACTGCAACTGCTCCATTGCCGCCTTCTCAATTACCTTGCCCAGGAACGATAAATTCGAAACCGGGCGGTAGTTGGAGGGGACCGTTGGATCTAATCCCGGCTTCTTCAACAATGGAGAGACCACCGCCTCTTTTAACCCTCTGGAAATACTCCCTGGGCTAGGGAAGTATTATATTCAACAGAGGGTCTCGTAATCCCTTCAGGCTGGCTTTCACCAGCCAGGAGGGGCACGGATCAAGGGAACAGGTGGTCGGGCGAGCTGCAGCAATAATCCTATCGACAGCTTCTGCGTCCAGTGGCGTGAACCGGTCGAAGGTGGGCCCGGCAAGAGGCCACGGAGTCTCAAGTTCACTAACTGTATCAATCGTGGCCGGAAGGTCCCGGCGGAGGGCCAAGATCTTGTCTGCAAAATAGCTCTGAATATGTAGATCACAGATTAGCAAAGGCATAGAGCGCATTTGGAAGGCTTCATAAAACAGTGGAGCGACAAGCACCTGAGGCAAAGCACCAAAACCCACAATATCTGCTTTGAACTGGGTTATCTTGAGTCCACACTCAGGGCTCTTCCACACAGCACCCTCTATCTCAGAATACAAAGGCGGAAAATCCCACAATTTGAGCAGGAATATGTAGATCACAGATTAGCAAAGGCATAGAGCGCATTCGGAAGGCTTCATAAAACAGTCTGGAGCAACAAGCACCTGAGGCAAAGCACCAAAACCCACAATATCTGCTTTGAACTGGGTTATCTTGAGTCCACACTCAGGGCCCTTCCACACAGCCCTATTTATTTATTTATTTATTTATTTATATGCCACCCTTCTCAACCCCGAAGGAGACCCCGAGTGGCTCACAAGCAAAATGCAAATACAACGATGTCAGGCCTCTCCAACTTCAAGGAAGTATCACGCAGACACCGTCCGGTAGATTCAGCTCTTTATTGAAGGATCAAGAAACTTGAAGCCCAAAAGTGGCTTCCCACAAACCAACACCCTACATCAGGGGTGGGCAAACTACGGCCCGGGGCCCGGATCTGGCCCGGCAGCCAGTTCTATCCGGCCCAGGAGAAGGGCGTTGGGGGCGGAGCCAAGAAGAAGGGGTGCCGCTGCCGCCATCCCATCGCGGCGGCTTTGGCGTGCCTGACATCCCTTTGGAGCGGCGACTTTGCAGTGCCCCAGGCTCTCCGCCTCTTCCTCATGGCTCCGGCGTGAAGAGGCTTTGGATGGCCAGCGTCAGTGCCGGCAGCGTGGCGGGAGGAGCCTTTGGACGACTTCCTGTAGTCCCGGATGAGCTGGCTGAGACATTATGAGAGCCGTAGGAGTTAGGAAACTATGGTTCCCAGAATGCCTCAGCCACTTCATCCGGCGCTACAGGAAGGCATCCAAAGGCTCCTCTCTGCCACGCCGCCGTCACTGACACTCCCATGCTGGCCATCCGAAGCCTCTCCACGCCAGAGGCAGGAGGAGGACGTGGAGAGCCCGGAGCTGGTGCTGCCTCCACCCTTGGGCCCTCACTCACTCCACCGATGTGCGACCAAAGCCCAGGGTCACCACCACGAGGGCACTCCAGAGAAGGCAGGAAGGAACCCACGCTGCCCTGGTGTAGCCTGGCCGCGGCAGCCCCCGCTTTGAGGCAGAACCATGGCAATACGGCCTGCCGCTCCTCCTCCCTGTGCCTTCCCTCTGCCCTCCTTCTCCTCCCTTCTTTCTAAGGCAGTCCATGGCAGGGCGATCAGCTGGGAGCAGGCATGTAGCCAGGGGGGGGCTTAGGGGGCTTCAGCCCCCCCCCGAAATTCTCAGGGTGGTCCGCGAAAAGGCCTTACTGGTACATTATTTAAACTGTTATGTTTATTCATATCATGATCTGATCACCATGCTCATTATATCCCACCTTCATGGGGTTATTGGGATAACAATACAAAAGGTTTGCTAGGGTAGACCCTCTTCCACCCAGTCTCAGCCCCCTGAACCAAACTCAGCCCCCCGAACCAAAATCCTGGCTACGGCCCTGGCTGGGGGCGAGAGCGGGCGGAGACCTGCAGCCTCCGATCGCCTGCTGCTCTGCTCCCCTCTGCTGCGGCAGCGGCTGGGTCCGCTTTGCCATCCTCTGGGCTGGATCCATTGGGCCATTCCATCTTGGTCCGCACCTTCTCTTCTTGAATTTAATTTAATTTAATTTAAGTGGTTTTTATTATTATTTTATAATAATTTTATAATAATAAAATAAATAATATAATATAGTTAGATTGTATTATAATTTCAATATAATATAATGTCTATATATATATATACTATAATATAATAATTATGATATTAATACTAATAACATGAATATTTGAGATATTAATATGTTAATATTAATGATGCGTAATATATAGCAAGTAAATAATTAGGTGCGGCCCTCCATAATATTTTTTGGCTCTCGTGCGGCCCCTTGGAAAAAATAATTGCCCACCCCTGCCCTACATATACAGGTCCTTCTCAAAAAATTAGCATATAGTGCTAAAGTTCATTATTTTCCATAATGTAATGATAAAAATTAAACTTTCATATATTTTAGATTCATTGCACAGCAACTGAAATATTTCAGGTCTTTTTTTCTTTTAATACTGATGATTGTGGCATACAGCTCCTGAAAACCCCAAAATCCTATCTCAAAAAATTAGCATATCAGGAAAAGGTCCTCTAAACGAGCTATTAACCTAATCATCTGAATCAACTAATTAACTCTAAACACCTGCAAAAGATTCCCGAGGCTTTTAAAAACTCATGATTCCAAACCGCCATCCTGGGTAAGACTGCCGACCGGACTGCTGCCCAGAAGGCCGTCACTGGCACCCTCAAGCAAGAGGGTCAGACCCAGAAAGACATTTCTGAACAAAGAGGCTGTTCCCAGAGTGCTGTCTCAAGGCACCTCAATGGGAAGTCTGTGGGAAGGAAGGAAAAAAATGTGGCAGAAAACGTGGCTGCACAACGAGAAGAGGTGGCCGGACCCTGAGGAAGATTGTGGAGAAGGACCGATTCCAGACCTGGGGGACCGACCTGCGGAAGCAGTGGACTGAGTCTGGAGTAGAAACATCCAGAGCCACCGTGCACAGGCAATGTGTGCAGGAAATGGGCGACAGGTGCCGCATTCCCCAGGTCAAGCCACTTTTGAACCAGAAACAGCGGCAGAAGCGCCTGACCTGGGCAACAGAGAAGCAGCACTGGACTCTTGCAAAGTGGGCCCAAGTCCTTTTTTCTGATGAAAGCAAATTTTGCATGTCATTCGGAAATCAAGGTGCCAGAGTCTGGAGGAAGACTGGGGAGAAGGAAAAGCCAAAATGCCTGACGTCCAGTGTCAAGTACCCACAGTCAGTGATGGTGTGGGGTGCCATGTCAGCTGCTGGTGTTGGCCCACTGTGTTTTATCAAGGGCAGGGTCAATGCAGCTAGCTATCAGGAGATTTTGGAGCACTTCATGTCAGATTATTGCATTTTGAATAGCAATTCATGAGTCAGCACAAGATATATTTTCGCAGTTTGAGATGACCTGCAGTGTGACATGTTTGACACCAGATGGCGCTGTCTCAAGACTGCTAAATGGAACCTTGAGGAATTTCCGTTACAAAGTGACAGTTGGGATTTGTCAGTTGGGATTCAATATCTGTGAGGAAAGGATGTTTAGAAAGGTAGCTGTGATGGCTGTTGTTTTTCGATGTTTTGCCAGTTATTGTTAAATACAATTCAATACAAAGTTATATATTTACCTTGTGAATTGAATGAGAGTTTCATTATTCACTCGAACAGAGACTGGAGTTTTTGGCCATGGGGAATTAAACTTCTATATTTCTGCTGCCTATCCGCTGTGACATAAATACTCGATGCCGAAGACTTCATGCTTCCATCGGCTGAAAAGCTTTATGGAATGAAGATTTCATTTTTCAGCACGACCTGGCACCTGCTCACAGTGCCAAAACCACTGGTCAATGGTTTACTGACCATGGTATTACTGTACTCAATTGGCCTGCCAACTTTCCTGACCTGAACCCCATAGAGCAGGGGTGCTCATTATGGTGATCGGGAGCACCTAGGTGATCTTCGGCCCTCTTCCAGGTGATCTTTGGGCCTCACCAGCCGGATGGCGCGCTCCTGCCATGCGCACGCATGTGTGCTCCCGCCGCCGCCTTCGCGGGGCTTCTTTTGCCAAAATGAGGCTTTAGTGGGCGGGTCCTGGCACCCTTCTTGCCACGCACGGTGTGGTGACATGACCACCCATTGGTTGCTGCGGGGGGGGGGGGGGGCGTGGGAGCAAGGCAAAGGCATGCGCACGGATAGGATGCGAGGCTGTGGGAGGGATGGAGGGAATGTGTGTGTGTGAGAGAGAGAGAGAGCCAAGGAGAGAAGAAAGAAATCCGGAGAACTTTTTTGGATCCTTTTGGCAGGCAGGCAGGCGGGTGCTGGAAGGAGAGAGGGAGAGAGAGAGAGAGAGAGAAAGAGGCGAAGGAGGCCGGGCAAAGTGGGACAAAGCCAAGCAAGCCCCACCGCAAACCCTGCTGCTGCCCTCAGGACTCCCATTCCAAGCCGAGACCTGGGCGAGCGAGCTGTGTGGGGCTGCTTTCTTTCCTTGATTGGGGGCGAGGAGGCAGGGCTCCGCCGTGTTCCTGGGGCTGAACCCGAGGAGGAGGGGGCTGCGGGGATGGAGACTCCACTTGCTGCTGCTGCTTGTGCCCTCGCCGCCTTTCTCCGCCTCGCCCTCCCTCGCCCTCGAAGGAGAAAGGCGGCGAGGGCCCACGGGGGAGAGAGAGAGAGAGAGAGAGAGAGAGGGTGGCTCTTCAGAGCCGGCTAGGAAGAGCCACCCCCCCTCCCGTGGGCATGGACTGCCACCAGTGGGAGGGGTCCTCCTTCCTGCCAGCCATCCACTTGGGCGTCCTTTCTGAGTGACACCCTCGAAAGGAAAGAATGAAGGAAGGAAGCCCCCCCCTGCACCTGTCACTTTGGGGAAGCACCTCTTCCACTCTTCCTTCTCCTGCCCAGGTAAGGAAACCTCGAGGAGGAGGGAGGGAGGCTGCCGTGGGGAGGCTCCAGCCTCACGTGGGTCCCTCTCTTGGTTGAGTTTCCGAGCCCAGGCAGCAGCCAGGCGGCCCCTCTTCCCAGCCCTGCGCCTTCCGAGCCGCCGCCTAAGCCATATCTGGCCGGAGCGTTGGCGGGTGCGCCTATAAATACCCTCCTGCTGCGTGCGAGGGAGGGGCCTGCTGTGCACGCAAGAAGCAGGACGGGATGGGGACTTTCTGCTTCGTGAAAGCACGCAGCAGGAAGGAGGAAGGCAACGAAGACATTAAGAGAGAGTGCACGCGCAGGCAAAGAGGATCCCCTTCCTGGGTGCGCGCGGCAGTGAGTTCGTGGGCAGGCAAGAAAGAAGCCCCGCGCGGACGGAAGGCTGCAGTAGGAGCGTGCGCGCACACGCTCACATGCACAACAGGTGATCTTTTCAACTTGATTGTTCATATAGTTGTTCGCATGATGAAAAAGTGTGGGCACCCCTGCCATAGAGAATCTGTGGGATATTGTGAAGAGAAAGTTGAGAGACGCAAGACCCAACATTCTGGATGAGCTGAAGGCCGCTATCGAAGCATCCTGGGCCTCCATAACACCTCAGCACTGCCACAGGCTGATTGTCTCCATGCCACTGGGCCGCATTGAAGCAGTCATTTCTGCAAAAGGATTCCTGACCAAGTATCGATTGCATAACTGAACATAATTATTTGAAGGTTGACTTTTTTTTTTGCAAAACACTTCTATTTTATTGGTCGGATGAAATATGCTAATTTTTTGAGATAGGATTTTTTGGGTTTTCAGGAGCTGTATGCCACAATCATCAGTATTAAAACAAAAAAAGACCTGAAATATTTCAGTTGGTGTGCAATGAATCTAAAATATATGAAAGTTTAATTTTTATCATTACATTATGGAAAATAATGAACTTTAGCACTATATGCTAATTTTTTGAGAAGGACCTGTATATCCCGGTCCCAGCCCCGCCCCCGGGGCCACATTGCATCACCCTGTGAAACCCTAGTGCCAGATTGCATCACCCTGTGACCTTCTAGTTGTATGCCATCCCAGCTGCCAGCTGCACTTTGTTTAGGCTGGGTCGGAATCCGGATCCCACTGGCCATGCCCAAGGCCACGGGCATTGGCTTCTACTGTGATCACATGGCAGAGTCTTCAAGGTCAGAGCTCCAGATTGCTCTGGCCTTTGACTCTGACACAATGAACTATCATTATTGCCACAGCACAACATCAGTACCTCTCCATTGGCACCCCCTTGTCGTGGGGAAGAGGCTTGCGTACCCTAATGAAGTTGTGAGCTGTGCCGGTAGGGCCTCCATGCCAAACAGGTCACAACCGAAGGGTCTGACAAAGAGCGTCAAAGGACAGGGTGGGCTCTCTAGCCTTTTGGCAACCATCCTAAGAGAAGGAAAACTGATTTCAAACCTGGGCAGATGGTGCTCGTCTAACCCTGTAAGGTCAACCATCTAAGACAGGGCTGTCCAACTGGCGGCTGGGGGGCCGTACACGGCCCCCCAGCCTGTTGGACACGGCCTCTGCTATGCCCCCGGCCGCCATTTTTAATTTTTTTTTTTAAAAAATTGAATTTTTTAATAAAAAATGGTGGCCGGGGAGGGTGCGAGGGCAGGGAGGAGGGAGCCAGCTCCTCCTCCTTCCCCTCCCTCACCGCGGCTCGCGATCGGAGCAGGGCGCGTCGACGCGGGAGGAGGGACGAAGGAGGAGGCAGTCAGCTGGCTGCCTCCTCCTCCGCCGCTCTTTCCCCACGCGCCCGGCGCCGGGATCGGGGCAGGGCGCGGGCGGGGAAAGAGGAGGAGGAGGAGGGAGAACTCTCCCTCCTCCTCCTCTTTCCCGGGCGCCGCGGAGTTCTCCCTCCTCCTCCTCCTCTTCCCCGTCCTCCCTCCCTCCTTTCCCCCTGGCAGCGGCATTCCATTTGGGACGCCGCTGCCAGGAGGAAAGGAGGGACTGAAGTCCTGGAAAGGAAGGGGCAGCGATCCGCTGCCTCCTCCCTGCCAGGACCCCGTCCTCCTCCCTCCTTTCCCCTGGCACCCGCAGCCGCCCTCTCCCAAAGTGTCACAACAGCTGTTGTGACACTTTGGGCGAGGGGGCGGAGCCGCGGTAGGCTCCCCGTGGCTCCTCCTCCTCTCTCAAAGCGTCACAACCGCCTCGGTAGCGGGCGTAATCGCCCGTTTCAAGGCTAGTGATGCTTCGGGAGAGGAGGCGGAGCCATGTGACTGGGGGCGTGGCCAGGGGGCGTGGCCACTCGGCCCCCCAGGTGATCACTCACCAGCAGTCCGGCCCTTGGGTCGGCAGAAGTTGGACAGCACTGATCTAAGAGAAGGAAACTCAAACCAAACCTACGACCTGAGGACCTCGTTGCCACCGCCCTAAGCTTGCTAGGCCCTGGCAGATGAACCTTTGGTTTAAAGGGTGAGGCCAGTTCTGTGCATCCACCAGAAAAATCCATTGCACAGGCTCAAAGGACACATCCAACCTCCGAATCATCAATGCGCTTGTAGAAAGTGTGGGATGAGTCCTCCCTGAATCTTCATTCGTGAATAAAAGCCAAGACATATGCCACCCTTCTCAACCCCGAAGGGGACTCAGAGCAGCTCACAAGCAAAATGCAAACACAATGAACTGCAATTATTGCCACAGTACAACATCAATATTACATATCACATTGAACTATACAAATACAACAAACTATATTATTGCCACAGCACAACATCAATATTACATATCACATTGTACTATAGCAATATCACATTGACGGTCCTGGTCTCCATCACAGACCAACTCCGCTGCCAGCTCGACCAAGGCGGGTCTGCACTGCTCGTGTTATTGGACCTCACGGCAGCGTTTGACACGGTCGACCACAATCTTTTGATCCACCTCCTGGCCATGGCTGGAGTGAGGGGGACAGCCCTTAAATGGCTGACCTCCTTCCTCCACCAGCGGTCCCAGCGTGTGAGGAGGGGTGGAGTGGTCTCCGGGGCTCCCCATTAGTTTGTGGAGTCCCGCCGAAGCCATTTCTCTCCCCTCTATTATTTAACATCTACATGCAGCCGCTTGCACAGCTGGTGCGGAGTTATGGGCTTGAGTGTCACCAGTACGCTGATGACACTCAGCTCATTCTGAGGGTGGAGGACAGGTCTGGCCCGTCCCCGATAATTTCAGCGCTGCCTCGAAGCCGTTACTGGATGGCTGCGAGCCAGTAGGTTGAGGGTGAATCCGGCAGACGGGAGATCTTGTGGCCGGGTCGCCCGGGCGGTGGGGATGTCCAGCTTCCGACCCTGGACGGTGTGGTGTTATGCCCATCGTCTTCCGTGAAGAGCCTGGGGGTCCACCTGGACTCCCAGCTGACCATGGAGACCCAGGTCTCTGCGGTCAGCAAGGTTGCCTTCTTCCATCTCTGTCAGGCAAGGAGGCTGGCCCCCTACCTGTCCCGGTCTGACCTGGCCACGGTGATCCAAGCCACGGTCATCTCGAGGCTAGATTACTGTAACGCTCTTTACGTTGGCCTTCCTCTGTCGGTAACCCGGAAGCCCAGGCTGGTGCAGAACACTGCCGCCCGGCTCTTGACTGGCTCTCCAGCAGGATGCCACATAACACCTATTTTGCAGGATCTGCACTGGCTGCCTATCGAGCACCGATTGCCTTCAAAGTGTTGGTTCTCACCTTTAAGGCCTTACACGGCCTGGGGCCAGCGTATCTGAGGACCGTCTCACCCCATATTACCCTTCTAGATCACTTCATTCGGAGGATTCTAATCTTCTAGCTGTCCCCTCCGCTAAGGTGGCTAAAAAAACTGCCACTCGCCGAAGGGCCTTCTCGGTCATAGCACCGATACTGTGGAATGCCCTTCCGCCAACTACATGGGCTATCCAGGACTTACTCCCGTTTAGGCGGGCATGTAAGACCCACCTTTTCCGGCTGGCTTTCCAGGTATAAGCCCAGCGGGTTCCTCAAGCCATGCCATTGTCGCCAGACGATTTTTATCATTTTAACTGTGTTTTTTAACGATGTGTTATTGTGAATTTTTAACCTGCATCCTGTATTGCATTTTAGAGAGTATGTTTATTGTGCATTGTTTTACTTTCTGGCTGTGAGCCGCCCCGAGCCTATGTGGGTGTGGCGGCATAGAAGCCAAATAAATAAATAAATAAATAAATAAATAAACTATAACAATTATATCGCAATATTATTAGTAATACTGCATGTAACACAAAATATATAGTTATAGTATATTATTATTAGCGGTAATATATTGCATTACATTACAACATTATCAATATTATATGTATACACAATATATTATACCATACTATATTATACTATAATATCAAATACAACATAATATGTCATTGTCACAGTACAAACAATTACATATCACATTGTATTATAACAAATTATATATCGCAGAATATATCCCAGAATATCAAGGTAGAAAATCCCACAATTTGAGCAAGAATATATAGCGGTGCGGACTCAGATCCCGCAGTTCAAAGCAGATATTGTGGGATTTCCTGCCTTGATATTCTGGGATATAGGGCTGTGTGGAAGGTCCTGGAGTGACTAGTTGCTGCAGCATCCTGAATGCCAGAAGGAAGAATGGACCCCCCCCCCCCCCCACACACACACACTTTGTTCAATCCAGCCACATGAGCTGTCAGTGCTTGACATGGAAGAGAGAGTTTTTATTTTCACCCCCCTTCTTAGGGTCCTTCCAAACAGCTGGAAAAAAATCCCACATTTTCTGATTTGAACTGGAATACAGTGTTCCCTCGCTATTTCGCGGTTCGCTTATTGCGGATTCGCTGTTTCGCAGATGTCAAAAAATATTAATTTAAAATATATATCATGGTAATTTTGCGGTTTTGTGGGGCTTTGTGGCCGTTGCTCTCCAAGGTGCTGAACGCACTGCCATCTAATCCAGTCCAATGTGGATTTTATACCGCTCTGACCAAGGGGCCTCAGGTAATCCAGTTCAAAACAGATTTTGGGGGATTTTCTGCCTTGGGCCCCTTCCACACAGCCAGATAAAATCCCTCATTATCTGCTCTGAACTGGAATATATGGCAGTGTGGACTCGGATAACCCAGTTCAAAGCAGATATTGTGGGATTTGCTGTCTTGACGTTCTGGGTTATATGGCTGTGTGGAAGGGACCTTGATATTCTGGGTTATATACTTGTGTGAAAGGGCCCTGAATGCAGGAAGGACGAAAAGAGCCCGCTCCACTTGGTTCAAAGTAGCCACATAAAAAGGTTTTGTTTTCATCCTGCCTGTCAGGCCAGCTGAATAAAATCTCACATTTTCTGCTTTGAACTGGGATATATGGCAGTGTTGACTCAAATAACACAGTTCAAAGCAGATATTGTGAATTTTTCTGCCTTGATATTTATTTATTTTGTTTATTTCACAATATTTATATGCCGCCCTTCTCCACCCCGAAGGGGACTCAGAGCGGCTCACAAGCAAAATGCAAATACAATGAACTGTAATTATTGCCACAGCACAACATCAATATTACATATCACATTGAACTATACAAATACAACAAACTATATTATTGCCACAGCACAACATCAATATTACATATCACATTGTACCGGGCCTGCAGGGGGAGCAGTCGGCAATATGAGGCGGATTATTCGACCTGGCGACCTGGAAGACGATCAAGTCTTCCGGGTCAACAGGGCGATCAGCCCTTGCGACTGGGTGATGTCAGGCACTCCATCCAGGGATCCAGGGATGTCAGGCACTCCATAGCCACCGCTTCTTCGGCATGTCTGCCAACACAGGCCCCACAGAGCCCGCGATGGGATGGCGGCAGTGGCACCCCTTCCTGTTGGCCCTGACCCCAACACCCTTCTCCCCGGGCTGGACAGAATCGGCTGCTGGGCCGGAACCGGCCCACGGGCCGTAGGTTGCCCACCCCTGGTCTATCCAGTGCAATTTTCTGAATCAGCACGCTAGATAACTTCTGGAACAGACCTAAAAACCATGACAGCAGAAGGACTCAAACCAACAAGGAGATCTTTATATCAATAAAACAGAGGTATCCTCCCCCCAAATACAACTGACACAGTTCCACCCCAGCTGCGCTTGAACAATCTGTTAAGTAAATGACAAAGATGCATGGTCAGATTTGGTTCAAGGCACTGCAGCTAAGATAAAAAAAACCAAGAAATGCAACACTGGAAGCTATGTAGGCCTGTAAAATCATGCTTCGAAATGTTTCTAAAGTACTTACAAAACTGAAATTCTGGGGGTGAACACTAGGTGGCGGTGGTGCTTTGCTTCTACAGTGTTGCTTAAAGTTCTGGTGGTGAGCATTTCACCATCAGAACTTTAGCAACACTATATCAGGGCTGTCCAACTGGCGGCCCTGGGGCCGGATCCGGCCCCCCAGCCTGTTGGGGACGGCCCCAGCTATGCCCCCAGCCACCATTTTTAAATTTTAAAAAATTTTATTTTTTTTTTAAAGGCGGCCGGGGGGGAGGGGGAGGCGGGGCAGGGAGGAGGAAGAGAGCTATCTCCTCCTCCCTGCACCACCCCCTCAGTCCCTCTCTCCACGCCGAAAAGGAGGAGTAGGCGGCGCCAAGGGCAGCGCATCACGCCAGGCCCCAGACGCGCTGCCCTGGGCGCCGCCTTCAGCTCCTTTTCGCCGCCTCCCCCCCCCCCCTGCCCTAGGAAGGGCGGGGGCCGAAAAGGAGGAGTAGGCGGCGCCAAGGTCAGCGCGTCACGCCAGGCCTGTGACACGCTGCCCTCGGCGCCGCCTTCTGCCCTTTTTCGGCGGCTCCCCGCCCTAGGAAGCGCGGGGGCTGCCAAAAAGGAGGAGTAAGGCGGCGCCAAGGGCAGCGCGTCACGCCAGGCCTGTGACGCGCTGCCCTTGGCGCCGCCTTCTGCCCTCAGCGGCTCTCCGCCCTAGGAAGGGCGGGGGCGCCGAAAGGAGGAGTAGGCGGCGCCAAGGGCAGCGCGTCACGCCAGGCCTGTGACAGCGCTGCCCGGAGAATGACAGCTTTAGGAGAGGGCGGGGCCTGGGCTGGGGGCAGGGCCTGGGGTCATCAGTGACCTCTATTCCGGCCCTGGACCCGGTAGAAGTTGGACAGCCCTGCACTATATAAACAAAGTACCAGCACCACCTAGTGTTCACCCCCAGAATTTTAGTTTTGTAAGTACTTTAAAAACATTTAGAAGCATGATTTAACAGGCCTAATCAACAACATGAGGCCGCTCACACACCAGCCTGTACAACTCAAGAGCACGTTGTACACTGAATTAGAAGCAATTCAGCAACAGCAGTCTCCAAATAGGTTTCTCTTCCTCTTTGCTTTTTCACATTCGCCCCCATTTCCTCAAAACAGAAAGTACTCAAAGATCTGTCCTAAATAGTATCCGACCAACATGCCTCTGGGCACACCATAGACCAGAACTTTCCAAACATTTCGTAATGGTGACACACTTTTTAGACATGCATCATTTTGTGACACAATAGTTGAGTTTTACTAGCACTCCGAATCATCAATGCGCTTGTAGAAAGTGTGGGATGAGTCCTCCCTGAATCTTCATTCGTGAATAAAAGCCAAGACATATGCCACCCTTCTCAACCCCGAAGGGGACTCAGAGCGGCTCACAAGCAAAATGCAAACACAATGAACTGTAATTATTGCCACAGCACAACATCAATATTACATATCACATTGTACTATAGCAATATCACATTGAACTATAACAATTATATCACAATATTATTGGTAATACTGCATGTAACACAAAATATATAGTTATAGTTTATTATTATTAGTGGTAATATATTGCATTACATTACAACATTATCAATATTATACGTATGCACAATATATTATACCATTGCTGAACGGTTGGCATTGAAGAGACTGAAAATGTTCAGCCCATCGGTTCAGGATGGAGGCTTTATCAGTAATTAGTTTTTGACCATGTGTACTGTATAATTACATATCTAAGATGACTCAGAGGGAAAAGGAAAGGCCTCAGGCAGTCAGACACTGCAGCCCACAGCAGTGATGGATCAGGACCAAACTTGGCACACAGAGGCCCAATGGCCCACTTCACAACGCGACCCTCACCCAATGACCACTACAGACCAAAATTAGCACATAAAGCCCCCTTGACCCACTCTACACCCTGGTGCTGTTTCAAGGAGGATGGACCACAGATGATGGGACTTGAAATACCTTCACTCACCCTCCGAGACCGCTGCAACCCTCATCCAAAGAATGATCAAGACCAAATGTGACACACAGAGCCCTCAAGACCCACTCTACATCCTGGTGCTGTTTGGAGGGGGGTGGACCATGGCCAATGGGACTTGCAGTACCTTCACTAAGTTCCTGAGACCACTGCAAGCCACATAAACATCTAATACGAACCAACCTTGGCACACAATGCCTTCCTCAAATAACCCAGGCACCGCCAAGCTAGTACAATTACACAGTACAATTACATATCACATTGTATTATAACAAATTATGTTGCAATATTATTAGTATGGAGCAGTTGCAGACCTTCCTAAATGACACAGCCTGGCTAGATCCCTTCCAGTCCGGCTTCCGTTCGGGGCATGGGACGGAGACGGTTCTGGTCTCCATCTCAGATCAGCTACGTTGCCAGCTGGATCAAGGTGGATCAGTGCTGCTGGTGTTATTGGACCTCACGGCAGCGTTTGATACAGTCTATTACGATCCTTTGACTCACCGCCTTGCCGGGGCCGAGGTGAGGGGGGCAGCCTTAAATTGGCTGTCTTCCTTCCTCCGGAACCGGCTACAACGAGTGAGGAGGGGAGAGTTGGTCTCCGAGGGTTCCCCAGGGGGCCATTCTCTCTCCTCTGTTATTTAACATCTATATGCGACCATTTGCTAAGCTGGTACGTAGCTTTGAGCTTGAGTGTCACCAGTACGCTGATGACACTCAGCTCATTCTGAAGATGGAAGGCCGGCCCGAATCCATTCCCAATAATTTCCATCTTTGCCTTGAAGCCGTTACTGGATGGAGGACCTTTGTCTTGTCTGGATTCAATTTCAATTTGCTAGCCCTCATCTAGTCCGACACAGCGGCCAAGCATCGGTTCAAGGTCTGGACAGTCTCCTTAGTAACAAGTGGGAAGGAGTGACAGATTTGGACGTCATCTGCATACAGATAACACCGTACTCCGAAACTCCGGATGATCTCACCCAGCGGCTTCATGTAGATGTTAAATAACATTGGGGACAGTACTGAACCCTGAGGGACTCCACAGGACAATGGTTGTGGAGTTGAACATGTGTCACCCAGTAACACCCTCTGAGACTGATCCTGCAGGAATGACCGGAGCCACTGCAGAACAGTACCTCCAAGACCCATTCCCACGAGGTGCCCCAGAAGGATACCGTGGTCAACGGTATCGAAGACCGCTGAGAGGTCCAGCAGAACCAACAGGGCACACTCCCCCTGTCCAGCTCCCGGTGAAGATCATTACTAAGGCGACCAAGACTGCTTCGGTATCTTGTCCCGGCCTAAAGCCAGACTGTGCTGGATCTAGATAATCAGTGTCTACCAAGAGCCCCTGGAGTTGCAAAGCCACCACACATTCCATGACTTTGCCCAAGTAGGGGAGATTGGAAATTGGCCGATATTTAAGTAATTGAGTGGGGTCCAGTGATACAGTCTATCCCAAGGGCGGGCAACCTACGGCCCGTGGGCCAAAAGCGGCCCGGCAGTCAATTCTGTCCGGCCCGGGGAGAAGGGTGTCGGGGGCGGGGCCAAGAGGAAGAGGTGCCACTGCCGCCATCCCATCGCAGGCTCTGTGGGGCCTGTGTCGGCAGACAGGCCGGAGGAGCGGTGGCTTTGGAGTGCCTGCCGTCCCTGGAGGAGATCCAGGCCTGCAGCGGGAGCAGTCGCCGACCTGCAGCGGCTGATTGCCCTGGTGACCCGGAAGACTTGATCATCTTCCGGGTCGGCAGGGTGATCAGCTGCCTCAGATCGCCGACTGCTCCCCCTGCAGGCCCAGATTGCCTCCAGGGATGGCAGGCACTCCATAGCAGGGCGATCAGCAGGGGAACGGTTGGGGGCGAGAGCGGGCAGAGACCTGCAGCCTCCAATCGCCTGCTGCTCTGTTCTCCTCTGCTGCGGCAGCAGCTGGGTCCACTTTGCTATCCTCTGGGCTGGGTCCATTGGGCCATTCCATCTTGTCTTCTTGAATTTAATTTATTTTAATTTTAGTGGTTTTTATTATTATTTTTTATTATTTTATAATAATAATATAATATATAATAATAATATAATATAATATAATGTTATATTAGATTATAATTTCAATATATTATAATGTCTATATATATACTATAATATAATAATTATATTAATACTAATAATATATGAATATTTCTTGAAATATAAATATGTTAATATTAATAATGTGTAATATATAGTAAATATAGTAAATAAATAAATAATGTAGATTAGAATGTAGTTCAGTCTTTAGGTGCGGCCCTCCATCATATTTTTTGGCTCTCATGTGGCCCCTTGGAAAAAATAATATATCAATAAAACAGAGGTATCCTCCCCCCATATAGAACTGACACAGTTCCACCCCAGCTGCGCTTGAACAATCTGTTAAGTACCGTATTTTTCGGACCATAAGACGCAGTTTTTTTCCTCCCAAAGTAGGAAGAAAAATAAGCTGCGTCTTATGGAGCGAATACACTAACATGGAGGGGGGGGGGAGGCGCTGGAGCAGAGGGGGGCGGCGATGTACTTACGCTATATTCGCGCCCCCTCCGGCGGCTCCCGGCGGCTCCTGAGCATGCCCATACTCTCGCCGCCGTGTCGCTGCAGCCAGCCGGCGGCGCGGAGGAACGGGGGCGGAAGAGGGGACTCGTGGGGCGGGCTCGCCACTCACGGACCCGAGGAGGAGGGGGGAGGCCACGAGGGCGGCCCCACGGCGACGCAGCGGCAGCCGTAGCAGCAGCCGCAGCAGCAGCAGCAGAGGAAGGGCCCGAAGCCAGAGGCGCATCTTCGTGACGTCAGGAAGATGCGCCTCTGCCGAGGAGGAAGGGGAGGCGGCCGCGCGCTGTAAGGAGGCCCGAAAGAGAGGCCGCAGGGAGGGAGGGAAGGAGGAAGAGTTCCCTCCCTCCCTCCGGCCTCTTTTCCGGGCGTTCTTACAGCGCGCGGCCGCCTCCCCTTCCTCCTCGTCAGAGGCGCGACGAAGTGACGTCAGGAAGAAGCGCCTCTGCCGAGGAGGAGGGCCTCGCCGGCCGCGCGCTTACAGCGTTCTTACAGCGCGCGGCTGGCGAGGCCCTCGGCTCGGCAGAGGCGCTTCTTCGTCACGAAGATGCGCCTCTGGCTTCGGACCCTTCCTCTGCTGCTGCTGCTGCGGCTGCTGCTACGGCTGCACGCTGCCGCCGTGGGGGCCGCCCTCGTGGCCTCCCTCCTCGGCTCCGTGAGTGGCGAGCCCGCCCCACGAGTCCCCTCTTCCGCCCTCGCCCCGCGCCGCTGGCTGGCAGCGACACGGCGGCGAGAGTATGGGCATGCTCAGGAGCCGCCGAGCCGCCGGAGGGGGCGCGAATATAGCGTAAGTACATCGCGACCCCCTCTGCTCCAGCGCCTTCCCCCTCCATGTTAGTGTTACCAGCCCCCAATTTTTTTCCCCAATGTCCCCCCTCAAAAATCAAGGTGCGTCTTATCAGCAGGTGCGCCTTATGGTGCGAAAAATACGGTAAATGACAAAGATGCATGGTCAGATTTGGTTACAGGCACTGCAGCTAAGATTAAAAAAACAACAAGAAATGCAACACTGGAAGCTATCAACAACATGAGGCCGCTCACACATCAGCCTGTACAACTCAAGAGCACATTGTACACTGAATTAGAAGCAATTCAGCAACAGCAGTCTCCAAATAGGTTTCTCTTCCTCTTTGCTTTTTCACATTCGCCCCCATTTCCTCAAAATGGAAAATACTCAAAGATCTGTCCTAAATAGTATCCAACCAACATGCCTCCGGGCACACCCTAGACCAGAACTTTCCAAACATTTCATAATGGTGACACACTTTTTAGAAATGCATCATTTTGTGACACAATAGTTGAGCTTTACTAGCACTCGGATATTAAACCAAGCCCTTATAAGAGATAGAGACACAAACATAAATTATAATAATGGAATATATGAGAACACAACATATCTCATTAAAATCTTTCATTTAAAAATGTAAAACTATATGATTTGCAAGATAATAACACACATTTTCAAGATTGTTGTCATTTCACACCTTCACGCTGTTTTCTGGTACTGGAAGAAGCTGTATTTAACTTCAGTTTTATTTTCATGCAGAAATCATTACTTAGAGCAGTGTTTCCCAACTTTTTTTGAGCCGCGGCACATTTTTAACATTAAAAAAATCCAGGGGCACGCCACCAACCAAAATGACACAAAACGACACTCTAACGCAGTAAAGAATGGCTGGGGGATGGTGGCCTACTGGGAGCAGCTGCTGGGAGTGCCAAAGCCAGGGGGAGGAGCCATGCCATGCCCTGCCCCCTCCCCGGCTTCAGCTCTCCCACAGCTTCTCCAGCCTTGAGGGGGCAGTGCCAAGCCAGCGGTGGCAGAGCCAGCACAATGCTGGCTTGGCACTGCCCCCTCAAGGCTGGAGCAGCTGCTGGGAGTGCGGGCCGGGGGAGGGGGCAGAGCCAGGCGCGCCATGCCCCGCCCCTCCTGGCTTCAGCTCTCCCAGCAGCTGCTCCAGCCTTGAGGGGGCAATGCCAAGCCAGTGGTGGCAGAGCAGCACAATGCTGGCTTGGCACTGTCCCCTCAAGGCTGGAGAAGCTGTGGGAGAGCCGAAGCCGGGGAGAGGGCAGAGTCAGGCCAGCTCCGCCACCTCCCTGGCTTCAGCTCTCCCACAGCTTCTCCAGCCTTGAGGGGGCAATGCCAAGCCAGCGGTGGCAGAGCCAGCACAATGCTGGCTTGGCACTGTCCCCTCAAGGCTGGAGCAGCTATGGGAGAGCCGAAGCCGGGGGGAGAGGGCAGAGTCAGGCCGCGCCATGCTCCGCCACCTCCCCTGGCTTCAGCTCTCCCAGCAGCTTCTCCAGCCTTGAGGGGCATGCCAAGCCAGCGGTGGCAGAGCCAGAACAATGCGGGCTTGGCACTGTCCCCTCAAGGCTGGAGCAGCTGTGGGAGAGCCGAAGCTGGGGGGAGAGGGCAGAGTCAGGCCGCGCCATGCTCCGCCACCTCCCCTGGCTTCAGCTCTCCCACAGCTTCTCCAGCCTTGAGGGGGCAATGCCAAGCCAGCGGTGGCAGAGCCAGCACAATGCTGGCTTGGCACTGTCCCCTCAAGGCTGGAGCAGCTGTGGGAGAGCCGAAGCCGGGGGGAGAGGGCAGAGTCAGGCCGCGCCATGCTCCGCCCCTCCCCTGGCTTCAGCTCTCCAGCAGCTTCTCCAGCCTTGAGGGGCAATGCCAAGCCAGCGGTGGCAGAGCCAGCACAATGCTGGCTTGGCACTGTCCCCTCAAGGCTGGAGCAGCTGCTGGGAGTGCCGAAGCCGGGGGAGGGGGCTGAAGCTGAAGCCGCGTGGAGGAGGAGCATGAGCAGTGGGCGGGGCTCCTCCGCACGGCTTCAGCAAGCGAGGGGCGGGAGTCATGGTGGATTGGAGGCTGGCTGGGGAAATGGCCGAAGGAGGCGGCGCCCCGGCCCCTCCTTTTTCTTCGCCACCGCCCAGCCCTTCCTCCTCCTCCCCCAAGTAGCAAGAGCTCAGCAGGAGGAGCGGGGAAGGAAGGGGGGCAGAGAGCTTTTCTCGCGGCACAGCAGGGGGTCCTTCACTGCACACTAGTGTGCCGCGTCGCAGCGGTTGGGAAACACTGACTTAGAGCAGTGTTTTTCAACCTTTTTTGAGCCGCGGCACATTTTTTACATTTACTAAATCCTGGGGCACACCACCAACCAAAATGACACAAAATGACACTCTAACCCAGTCATACATATAGTAAATATGTTTTTAAATGTATTTATACACTCAGTGTGAAACCTGGGCCTGTTTCGATGAACACAACATAGATATCCTGGCAGGAATGGCAGAAAGACACAAACTTCCTACACAGAACTCCCATAACCAAGAGAGAATACTATAAGAGTTTAGTGGGTTTTGGAGTTGTAGTTCACCTATATCCAGAGAGCACTCTGGACTCAAACAATGTTGGATCAGGACCAAACTTGGCATGAATACTCAATATGCCCAAATGTGAACACAGATGGAGTTTGTGGAAAATAGACCTTGATATTTGGGAGTTACAGTTTCTGGGATTTATAGTTAACACATAATCAAAGAGCATCCTGAACTTTTGCAACAATGGAATTGAACCAAACTTGGCATATTGAACTCTCATTACCAACAGAAAGTACTGAAAGCGTTTGCTTGGGAATTGACCTTGAGTTTGGAAATTGTAGTTCACCTACACCAGAGAGCACTGTGGGCAGGAAGGGGGGTAAAGGGTATTGGAGGTTCCAATTTCCCACGGCACACCTGATGACCACTCGCGGCACATTAGTGTGCCACGGCACACTGGTTGGGAAACACTGACTTAGAGGACTCAAGGGAGTTATCCTTGCTCTTCCACTGAGACTGAGCAACAAGGACCCTTCAAATGACTCACATTCATGGCACATTAGAAGTCACTTTTTAAAAAAAAATTTTTTTTTATTGTTTTATAATTGTCAACACAATATTATACAATGTCTATTTTACAGCAGATTCATATTATTCACTTTTAAAGCTGGGATATAAAACCCTGTGCACCAGGGGGCGATATTGCTCCAGCACTACCACAGAGATAGAGGAAAGGAGGCAGCGTGTGGTTTGGTTCGGCTTTTCTTTTTGTTTCCTAAATGGCAAAGACATTTGATTTTGGGCACATTTGGGGTTAGGTAGAGCAAAGAACCTTTTCTACCTGCCTGTAATCAGGGGCGGTCCTACAAGGTAGGCCAAGTAGGCGGCCGCCTAGGGCACCATCTGGGAAGGGGGCGCCATCCTGGTCGCATGGGGCGCCATTCTGTCCCTGCCGATGTTCCTCAGGCAGTGCCACAGCTGCCTGCTTTTGGGCCCCGGCTTTGTGCGCTTCGACACCACTTCTGGGCATGCACGGAGGTTTTCGCACAGGCGCAGTTGCTCCAGAACTGAAGTTGAGCGCAGGAGCAACTGCACATGCGCAAAAACCTCCGCGCATGCCCAGTAGCTCCCTTGCGCAGAAGCCTGTAAGCAAAGCACTCCCTATCGGACAGGCAGGGAGTGCTTCCCCTCTCCCTTTGTCTCCACCGCGCGCACGTTTGCACGGAAGGAGAAAAGAATCAGTAAAGGAAGTGTAAGTGAAGGAATGAGTGAAGGGCTTTCCTCCTCCTCCTCTGTGACCTCTTCTCTCCCTCCTTCCTTTCTTCGGCTCTATTTCTGTCTAGACCTGAGGGGCCTGAGGCTATGAGGAGTTGTGGGAGTTGGAGTCCAAAACACCTAGAGGAGGAGGGAGGGAGGGAGGGCCCAAGTTTGCCCAGGCCGCGCTGCCTGTATTCGACCTCATTTGAACATTTTGGCTGTTTTTCTATTTACATTTACATTGGGATCCTAATTTTGGACTTATGGGAGACTCCTATGGATTATGAGTCGGGTGGGAGGTCATATATTCTGATTTTGATGCATTTACATTGCATTTCTTGTTGATTATTATACAGTTCTGCTTAATATTGTCATACAATATAATAAAAATACAATATAACAATAGAATAATGATATATTTTATATTACCTGCAATATTACAAACAATTTTGTATTGTACAAAATAGTAATATATAATATTTTATTTTAGTTTATTTTGGGTTATTTGAGTTTTATAGGAGTCATGAAAATATTTGGTAGAGGATAATTTTATTGAAATAAATAATTGTATTTATTATTTTATAATAATAATATAATAGAATGTTATATTGTATTACAATGTCAATATATTATAATATAATTATATTGTAATGTAGTATAATATAATTATGATATAATATAGTATGAGTATGGTATAATATATTGTATATACATTGATACAATATAATACTACTAATGGTATTGTGATATTATAATTGTATATTTGTTTTACATGGGGGCAAAATAATGTTTTGGGAGGGGCACCAAAATAATGTTCGCCTACCATTTAAAATTACCTTAGACCACCCCTGCCTGTAATATAGCAGTGGTAATCACCAAATCACATTTATTTATTTATTTGAAACTTGTCTACCCCGGCGGCCTTCTCACCTCCGAAGAGGGTCTCAGATCGGCCAACAGCAAGTATTCAATGCTAACATTTAAAATCTAAAAACATCATGAATTCACAATCAAATTATCAAATACAATACAATAAATACATTAAATAAGCCTTTCGCCAAAGTAAAATCAAGTCCAACGTAATCCAGTCTTGTTATTGATAATATTGATTATTAATATGCTGCTATCTTTTTCAAAAGAGGCACAAGTAAACATCTTGTGTGGCTGAAGGCAGAATATATGCTACTAGCTGTACCCGGCAGGCGTTGCTGTGTCCTATTTAGGAGATGCGAGAAAGTCTGAGTATGTAAGGGTTGGAATTGATGTTAGTTAATGGTCTTGGTGGGGTCATGGCTGTGTCGTTGTGGATTGTTCTGGTGGGTGGGATGTTGAAGTCCTGTGGAGTTGTCGGTGTGTGGTGTTGCTGGCGTTCTGCAGAGCTTGTGGATATACAATGTTTTTTGTCTTTCCGTCTGCTGTGTTGATGTAGAGGTTGATGCTTGTGTGGGCGGGGGACTTTGGAACTGAGTGGAGGTACTTGAAATCCCATCATCCATGGTGTGCCCTCCTCTAAACTGCAGTTGGATGGAGTGTAGGTCATGGGGGCACTGTGTGCCAAGTTGGGTCTTTATCGGTCTTGGTTCTGGGACACAGTGTTCTGTGGTGAATGAAGGGTTTGAAAGTACTACAAATCCCATAATCCATGGAGGTACATCAAATCCCATCATCCATGGTCCACCCTCCTTCAAACTGTAGTAGAATGACGCGTGGGTCATAGGGGCTCTGTGTGCCAAGGTAGGTTACTGTAAATTCAGGCCATACACAATGTCCCATGAGCTGAGGCCTAGTCAGGAACAGCAAGTTAATGAAGCCTTACTGTCAATTCAGGCCATACACAATGTCCAGTGAGCTGAGGCCTAGTTGGGAGAATCAAGTTAATGAAGCCTTACTGTCAATTCAGAACTTAAACAGCATCCCATTAAGTGAGGCCTAGTCAGGGAAATCAAGTTAATGAAGCCTTACTGTCAATTTTGGGCATGGGCTGTGATTTGTAGGGGTTTAAATTTTCTGTGGGAAGTGAATTGGGTGTTTGTGTTGGCGACTGCCTCGGGCCTTTGCCTTATCCTCCTCTGACAGTTTATTATGGGTCGGAATGTTCATGTTGTCTGGCCAATAGAGGCGTTATGCAAATACTCCCTCATTGGCAGCCAATCATGTTGTCAGCATGTAGAGACTGGGAGAGTCGTTGGCGGCCCCGGAGGATGCTGGGAAATGGAGGTTTTTTTTACTTGTTGTTGAGGGGGCCTTCTAGGTTTGGGGGGGGGTTTCTTTGCTAAAAACCTACCTTGCCTGAGGCCTATTTTTGTTGCCAAGTTTGGTGTCTCTGCCTTGTAAGGTTTCTCTGCCTAGGACGGTCGTTCCATGACGGGACCTCCTTTAGATAATAGATGGCTTAGTGTTTTTCTTCCTCTTCCTTTTCTCCACACAGTTATTAATTCAAGCATCCTACTCAGCCTTCCGTCCAAATCAATCTCTCAACATAGTTTAAACCAGTACTTGATTTCTATGGTCAGGAAGCAGCATGAGCTGAAAGAAGGGCAAAAACATGATTGTACTGCACCTGTAGGAGGTGAGCACTAGGGGATGTTGTGGTTAGCTGCTTGGAGTCCCTATAGGAGGACAAAGGTGGGATGCAAAATAATGTTTGGCTGCATCCTTACCTGTGCTTCCATTTGCCGAGGCTCCTCCGAACATTGCTGCCAGTGCTGTTTCTCTGTAGACAGCAGCTCAAGAAGTTGTTCCGTGTCTCTTAGATTTTGGGCCAGCTCCTCAATCCTCCTGCAAAGGAGAAAAGGTCTGGTTACTTTGACTAAGGCAGTGGTTCTTAACCTGTACATGCCCGGATTACCCATAAGGCCAATGAGGCCACGGCCTAGGGGCGCAAGCCGGGGGGGGGGGGGCAGATCACGGACCAAAGAAAACAACTGGTCTGGGCCCCTCTTTCCCCCTTTCTCATGCCCCTCCTCGCTCCTTCTCCCGGCAAAGTCTCTGCTCCGTCCCCACCGTTTGTCCCTCTCTCTCGCGCGCACTCTCTCTCACTCTCTCTCTCTCTCTCTCTCTCTCTCTCTCTCTCTTTCTCTCTCTCTCGTGCTCTCTCTCTCTCTCTTGCTCTCTCTCTCTCGCTCTCTCTCTCTCTCTCTCTCTCTCTCTCTCTCTCTCTCTCTCTCTCTCTCTCTCTTGCTCTCTCTCTCTCTCTCTCTCTCTCTTGAAGGCCAAAACATCTGGGTAAAAAAGAGAGTTCGGGTGTTCTTGGAAAACGTCAAAGGAGTAGAGAGAGAAGGGTTTTCAAGGTATAATTCAATGGTTTAATGTTCCATAGGATATCATAAAGAAAATCATCATTCAAAAATCAACTTGTAAGTGGAATGAGTGTTGCTGTAGGTCACAATTCACACACTTTCCGACAAAACAAAGCCCCGCAAATCATAAATCAATGGTGAAGCACATCCGTAATAAGAGTCAATTATGGGACAGTCGGAAAGAAAGTGGGTCAACGGTCTGTGAAAGGCCCCGCCGTTTCGCCTATGTAGGCTTCATCCGGACGTCTAAGCGTACCGGTGGCTGCGTCCACCATTACCAGGATGATGATAATGTATATATAATATTGGATACCCGGAACAGTGGAATGGTCGCAGCATTTGAATTTTTGTTTACATTTGGGTCCGGATGAAGCCTACATAGGCGAAACGGCGGGGCCTTTCACAGGCCGTTGACCCACTTCCTTTCCGACTGTCCCATAATTGACTCTTATTACGGATGTGCTTCACCATTGATTTATGATTTGCGGGGCTTTGTTTTGTCGGAAAGTGTGTGAATTGTGACCTACAGCAACACTCATTCCACTTACAAGTTGATTTTTGAATGATGATTTTCTTTATGATATCCTATGGAACATTAAACCATTGAATTATACCTTGAAAACCCTTCTCTCTCTACTCCTTTGACAAAACATCTGGAGACCCACGTGTGGAGAACCACTGGGCTAAGGAAAGGAAATAGTGCAGCTTCCACACAGGCTATAATAGGATGAGCAACTGCCATGAGTGCCTGGGAGCCATTTATTCACTCACAAAGGCACTTTCCCCATAAAGTCAGGACACAAAGGGGAGAGAAAAAAAGGGGGACAATAGCAGTAAGTCTCCACATCCATTATAGCAACGAAGTTCCAATAGGAGTCCCACAAAGAAGAGCCGTAGCATTTGTTTTGGTTCTGAGGACTCTGAAATGGAAGGCAATTTCCTTAAGGTAAAGTATTCTCCCTGACATTAAGTCCAGCCGTGTCTGACTCTGAGGGTTGGTGCTCAACTCCCTTTCTAAGCCAAAGAGCCAGCATTGTCCGTAGACACCTCCAAGATCATGTGGCCAGCAGGACTGCAAGAAGCACCATTACCTTCCTGCAGAAGCAGTACTTATTGATCTACTCACATTTGCATGTTTTCGAACTGCTAGGTTGGCAGAAGCTGGGGCTGACCCCTCCCTAAGGATGTTGACAGACAAAAACTAAGCCACCATACAGATCCGGATCAACACCTTTTTGCGCCCTAGGCCACAGTTTGGAATTACGCCCCCTTTAAGCCAACCTCTACCGTACACCCCCGTCCCCGCCCGCCTCGCGTCCTGTCCTGTGCCAATGGGGCTGAGGGGAAAGGTGTGTGCGCGCTGTCACTGAAGAGAAGAAGGGAACGGGCCTCTTTGTGTAGCGGGGAGCGAGTTCGTGACCCCTCAGGAAGGAGGCAGAGGAGGGCAAGTGCCGCAGTGTGGTCCTTGGCTATGCCGCTGGGGGTGGCGAGAGGCCCACTCCAGCCCATCTGGAGAGGACCAAGTCAGTCGAGGAACTGGAAGCAGAGGAGAGGAAGAGGCTCCCCTCCTGCCCCTTGCCAGTCTGGCCAAACAGGGGCATTAGAGAGGCCTATCCCCATTCCCCCCCGCTCCCCCTCAGCCCTTCCTCCTCTTCTCCCCCGACATCCATCCACTCACCGCTGAGGCTCCTCCCTGCACCGGGAACAAACGGAGGGGAGGGGGGCCCTTCCGCACCATGCCCGCACGCCTGCTGCCTGGCGATCCCAAAGAACTATGTGTCCCAGCATGCCCCGCGGCTGAGAGGCTGGCGCCGCCACCGCATCTCGGCAGCCCCTGCGGCCTCGAAGGCGGCTCTGCGGCCTCGCACTGGGTGCGTCGAGGGCAGCGGCTGCAGAGAGTCGGGGCCTTCCTCCACCTCAGGCAGGCCCAGATTACCCAGATTACCCATAAGGCCACACTAGGTCATGGCCTATGGGCGCAAGCCTAGGGGGGGGGGTGCCAGGTCAAGGACCAAAAAAAAAGTTCAAGCAAAATAGCAACATGCGGCATGACGACTCTCTCTCTTGGGGGAGGGTGGGGAGAGTGCTGCGAGGGGGCAGGGGAGGAGGGAATGGTGTCCCCCTCGCCAAGGAAGGAGTGCACGGAGGGAAGCCCCGCCCCCAGGGCCGCTGGTGCTTGGTGGGCATGCGTGCGTGGAAGGAGGGCGCCTCTGCCTCTTCCTCCGCGCTCCGTCATGTTCCTGGGTGCTGCGCATGGCCGGCAGCGGCATTGGGGGCTTCCCTTCTTTCCTCCTCCTCCTCGGGAGGAGGAAGGGAAGCTCCCGGTGCCATTGCCGGCCATGTGCGGTACCCAGGAACACGGCGCAAGAGGAAGAGGCGCCCCCCTGCTGCACGCGCATGATCGGCAGCAGCTCCGGGGGCGGGGCTTCCGTCTGCCTTGTCATCCTCCTCGCGCCCAAGGAAGGAGGGCGGGGCGAGGATGACATGGAGGGAAGCCCCGCCCCTGGGGCTGCTGCCGCACATGCCCAGCAGCGCCCCGGGGGCAGGGCTTCCAAAGTGTGGCCTAGGGGGCCAAAATTAGTTAATCTGGGCCTGGCCTCAGGAGCCAATTGCGACCAGCATGGGCTGAAGGAAGAGGCCTCCTCTGCTGCTGCTGCCTCATGTGGAGCCCTGGTCACGTGGTGCGCCCTCCGCCGGGTCACGTGGGGGCTGGCTCCCGGCTGTATTGTCTGCAGGGCGCTGAGGAGGGAGCCCCCCCTTCCTTCCTTCCTTCCTTCCTTCCTTCCTTCCTTCCTTCCTTCCTTCCTTCCTTCCTTCCTTCCTTCCTTCCTCCTGCCTTCCTTCCTTTTCGGTACCAGGCGGCAGGAGCCAATCACGGCACAATTTTTTCAAGTATTTTATAACATTTTTATTATTCTTTTTTTTGGGGGGGGGGCGTGATCTACGCCCCTCTCGGCTTGCGCCCCTAGGCCATGGCCTCGTTGGCCCTATGGGTAATCCGAGCCTGCCACCATAACAAAATGGAATTGTACTCACTTGTCTTTCTCGGCCAGTTTAACCCGGCACATTTCCTGGCTTTTCTGGGTCTCGTTCTGTTTCTTGGCGAACTCAATGAGCTGCGTGCTGAGTTCCAGGCAACGTTTCTTCTCAGCCTCAGCCAGCGCCGTCATCCTTTCTGCTTTTGCATTTGCTGACTGGACCTCCTGAAATACAGAGATGGGACCGACCAAAGTCTTTACTTTCAGGCAAATAATAAAGTGGTGTACTGTCCTGCTCTTCCGCAGGAATTTGAAAAAGCATGAGCCCTAGTTCTAGGTGAGTCTTCTCCCCAGCAGAAATGAGACTGAATTCCTTTCAGGAGTATGAGAATGAAAGCATTGAGCAATATTTCCCAATTTTACAACAGTTTCTGCCTGACCCAGATCCAGGGGCGGTCTAAGGCAATTTTAAATGGTAAGCAAACATTATTTTGCCCCCCAACATTATTTTGCACCCCCCAAGTAAAACAAATATACAAATATAATATCACAATACCATTAGTAGTATTATATTGTATCAATTTATATACAATATAATATACCATACTCATACTATATTATATCGTAATTATATTATACTACATTACAATATAATTATTTTATAATATATTGGCATTATAATATGATATAACATTCTATTATATTATTATTATAAAATAATAAATAAAATTATTCATTTTAATAAAATTATCCTCTGCTAAATATTTTCATTACTCCTATAAAACTCAAATAACCCAAAATAAAGTAAAATAAAATATTATATATTGCTATTTGCCTGCGCAGTTGCGCCTGTCTCTCCTTGATGCTCCTGGGCGGCACCCGCGCGGGCGGGGAGGTGGGCGGGTGTGGTAGGGTTCACGTGATTGGGCCTGGTGAGGGAGTTCACCTCAGCGGGAGGCGGCTACTTCCGGTGGCGGCTGTCAGGAGGGCTCCCTGCTTCCCTGCCTCCCTCCCTCCGCGCCCCGTCCCTTTCCCAAGCATTGGCTGACGCGATGGCGAGTGGTGGTGAGAGCGTCCCTCCGGAGGCAGAGGCGGTGCCCGGGCCCGGAGGCTCAGCCTTCGAGACAGCCGAGGAGGAGGCAGGACGCTGTCTGGCGGGCAGGGGAATGCGCCCTTTACCCAGATGGCGCCCCATGCGGCCATGTCCTTTGCCTACTGGTAGGACCGCCCCTGGCCAGATCATGACGATAACTATTCAGCCTAAACCAACCTGGGATACCTACTAACATCTCTTTTTGTATTCATGTTCTTAGCATAACATGGAGGCCATAGGCTGATCCAGACCAGTGACCTGACCCAGTTTATGTCACATCATTTGGTATAACTTCACGAGGTCTTCTCCCTCTCCAAGTGGCCACCGAAGGGCAGGCCTCTCTCCTGTCTTGTATGCCCATTTCCTCACCTCTTGTAGGAACTGGGTTTTCTTCTCCAGGATCTCGCAGACATGCTTGTTCTTTCGCTGCTGACAGAGCTCTGCTTCATTCTGACTGTGCGAGTTCTCTACTGCTGCCCTGAAATACACAAGATTGAAGGTATGTCAAGGGTTTAGCACAGTCATGCACTATATTTTTCCTTGGTCTGTCCCACAATCAATAATAATAATCACCATCATCATCTCACGCAAGCTTTCACCAGCCAGGAGGGGCACAGATCGAGCGAGCATGTGGTCGGTCTGTTTGCAGCAACTATCCTATCGACAGCTTTTGCGTCCAGTGGCTGAAACCGGTTGAAGGTGGGCCTGGCGAGAGGCCACGGAGTCTCAAGTTCACTAACTATCAATTGTAGCTGAGAGGTCCCGGCGGAGGGCTGAAATCTTGTCCACAAAAAAGCTCTGGAAAGCCTCAGCAGAGAGAGCCTGATCATCATTGTTTGGGATGGTAGGGACCATTGTCAAAGACCTAATTACTTTAAACAATTGTGCCGGGCGTGAGCTAGCGGATGCTATCAAGGTTGCATAGTATGAATTTTTCGCCTCCTTGATAGCCTGCTCATAAGCATCCATAAAAAGCTTATAAGCTGATTTCGAACCTCCATCACGGAGTCTCCTCCACACACTCTCTAACCGTCTCTTCTCCCGTTTCATCGATCAAAGTTCATCAGTAAACCAAGGCGACCGATGTCGTCGGAGAGGGCGTCTAGGGGCGATCTCATCGAGAGCATTGGACAATTTAGTGTTCCAGATGTTAACTTGCTCATCGATAGAGGCGCTGACATATACATACTCATTCCCTCCTAAAGTATCAGCTGCTTTGACACCAGTGACCAACTTCTCCCTATTGGTTAGGATCACGTTCAGGTTTGCTCATCCCCTTGTTCCTTTCTCCAACTTTTGAAAGAGGAAATTCGCTGCAAGGCATATCAGGAACTTGTTTGAGAACCTATGATTAGCAGAGGTAATGTCCTAGTAGATAATAATATCCTAGTAGAATGTGACAGCTCCCTCTGGTGGCCAGAAGCTGGAATGTTAAATTGCCTCTGAGTGTCTGTTTATGGCATTGAATGTTTGCCTGTATATTTATTTATTTATTTATTATTGAGGCTTTTATGCCGCCGACTCCCGGGGGCTCGCGGCGGCTCACAAGAGCCAAAGCACACAACAAAGGGTTAAAACATAAACAGATTAAAACAGCAGCAATAGCATTAAAATACAGCATTAAGACAACGACAGCAGCAGATGCAGCAGCATGATACAGAAAAACGTACGGGCCTACTCACCGAAGGCCTGCCTAAACAAGTAGGTTTTGCAGGCCCGTCTAAACAGGAGTAGGTCCCTCAGGGCCCTGGTATCGGCCGGGAGGGCGTTCCATAGCGTGGGGGCTATAACAGAGAACGCCCGCGCGGTAGATGTCAGGTACGCCGACTTTATTGATGGTATTACCAAAAGGTTGGCATCCTCAGACCGTAGTGATCTCGACGGGCAATATGGAGTGAGACGGTCCCTCAGATACGCTGGCCCCAGGCCGTATAAGGCCTTAAAGGTAAGAACCAACACTTTGAAGGCGATCCGCTGCTCAATAGGCAGCCAGTGCAGATCCTGCAAGATTGGTGTTATACGGCAACCTGCTGGAGCCCCAGACAGGAGCCGGGCGGCAGTGTTCTGCACCAGCCTGAGCTTCCGGATCGACGACATAGGAAGGCCAACGTAAAGCGCGTTACAGTAATCTAGCCTCGAGATGACCGTGGCTTGGATCACCGTGGCTAGGTCGCACCGAGAGAGAGGTAGGGGGCCAGCCTCCTTGCCTGGCGGAGATGGAAAAAGCAGCCTTGCTGACCGCGGAGACCTGGGCCTCCATGGACAGCTGGGAGTCCAGATGTACCCCCAGGCTCTTCACAGACGGCGCTGGATGCAGCGCCGCCCCGTCCAGGGTCGGAAGCCGGGCACCCACCCCGCCCGGGCGGCCCAGCCACAAGATCTCCGTCTTCGCCGGATTCACCCTCAACCTACTGGCTCGCAGCCATCCAGTAACGGCTTCGAGGCAATGCTGGAAATTATCGGGGACGGGCTCCGGCCTGCCCTCCATCCTCAGAATGAGCTGGGTGTCATCAGCGTACTGGTGGCAAACCAGCCCATAACTCCGCACCAGCTGTGCAAGCGGCTGCATGTAGATGTTAAATAACAGAGGGGAGAGGATGGCCCCCTGGGGAACCCCACAGACTAATGGGGAGCCCTCAGAGACCACCCCGCCCCTCCTCACACGCTGAGACCGCTGGTGGAGGAAGGAGGTCAGCCATTTTAGGGCTGTCCCCTCACTCCAGCCATGGCCAGGCGGTGGATCAAAAGATTGTGGTCGACCGTGTCAAACGCTGTCGTGAGGTCCAATAACACGAGCAGCGCAGACCCGCCTTGGTCGAGCTGGCAGCGGAGTTGATCTGTGCCCCGAACGGAAGCCGGACTGGAAGGGGTCTAGCCATGTTGCATCATCTAAGAAGGACATTGTGCATTGTGATCCGCTCTGAGTCCCCTGCGGGATGAGAAGGGCGGAATATAAATGATGTAAATAAATAAATAAATAAATAAATAATAGATACCAAGATAATTCAAGCTCCTGGCTCTCAATGGTGCTCTGTTCTGATATTATCAGAAGTGTCTTTGGAGACCTTTAAAAAACACCTGAAAACATGGCTCTTCCGCTGTGCCTTTGGAGACTAGATGTTTAATTCCTACCATTGCTCTCCTCAATGCCCCCGTTCTTGGAGTCCATCCCCCCTCCCTCATAAAATGATGTTTTCCCCCTGTAAGGATGCTATTCCGCTTATATCACTCTGAGTTTTTTAAAAAACACTTTATATGTGTACCTGCGGCCCGCCCTGTCTTTGTGATTTTAGATATTTAGTTGTATATTGGTTTTTTAAAAATAATTTATATGTATGTATTTCTTATTGTGTTTATTGCTGATGTTTTGATTTTATTTTATTGTAATTGTTGCCTGGGCTTGGCCTCCTGTGAGCTGCCCTGAGTCCCCAGAGGAAAGATGGGGGCGGGGTACAAATAAAGTTTTATTATTATATTATTATTATTATTATTACTAGTTTGGGGACCCGGCGTTGCCCGGGTTATTTGAGGAAGGCATTGTGTGCCAAGGTTGGTTCCTATTAGATGTTTATGTGGCTTGCAGTGGTCCCAGGAACTTAGTGAAGGTACTGCAAGTCCCATTGGTCATGGTCCACCCCCCTCCAAACAGCACCAGGGTGTAGAGTGGGTCATGGGGGCTCTGTGAGTCACATTTGGTCTTGATCAGTCTTTGGATGAGGGTTGCAGCGGTCTCTGAAGGTGAGTGAAGGTATTTCAAGTCCCATCATCTGTGGTCCATCCTCCTTGAAACAGAACCTGGGTGTAGAGTGGGTCAAGGGGGCTTTGTGTGCTAATTTTGGTCTGTATTGGTCAGTGGGTGAGGGTCGCGTTGTGAAGTGGGCCATTGGGCCTCTGTGTGCCAAGTTTGGTCCTGATCCATCACTGCTGTGGGCTGCAGTGCCTGACTGCCTGACGTCTTTCCTTTTCCCTCTGAGTCACCTTAGAATGTTGGAATGTGGATGGCCAATCGGAGTCCTTTATGCAAATACCATTTCAGTGGCAACCAGTCCCCTCTGTCTGGGGCCGTAGAATGTTGGAGTTCTGAGGCTAGCCAATCAGAGTCCTTTATGCAAATAATCCCATAGTGGCAACCTATTGAAAGGCAGGATTTCCCTGGGTACTGGTTGTGGGGGGTCGGGAGCAGGTTAGGGTTTTGCCCTCCCTTCTGCTCGAGATCCCCGTGTACAACTGGGGGCCACTGTGTGATACAGAATGCTGGACTAGATGGGCTGAGGCCCGATTCAGCATGGCTCTTCTTATGTTCTTATGTTCTTATGTCATATATTCCTTGGCACCTCCGCAGGCATGTAGCCAGGGGGGGGGCTTAGGGGGCTTCAGCCCCCCGAAATTCTCAGGGTGGTCCACGAGAAGGCCTTACTGGTACATTATTTAAACTGTTATGTTTATTCATATCATGATCTGATCACTATGCTCATTATATCCCACATTAATGGGGTTATTGGGATAACAATACAAAAGGTTTGCTAGGCTAGACCCTCTTCCACCCAGTCTCAGCCCCCCGAACCAAACTCAGCCCCCCGAATCAAAATTTTGGCTATGGCCCTGCACCTCCGCAACTCCCAGAAAATGAACATTCCATTTCCAACGGAAAAGAACTGTCTTTTGGCTAACTCAAGCATTCAGTTGCATTCTGTTTTGCTGGCCAATCAGAGTCCTTTATGCAAATTGTCTCTCAGTGGCAACTAATGCCCTCTGTTTGGTGCCGTAGAGTGTTGGAGTTCTGAGGCTGGCCAATCAGAGTCCTTTATGCAGATAATCTGGTGCCTTAGAGTGTCGGTGTTCTGAGGCTGTAGGAAAAGCAGCATAAAAGCTGAGCAATGCAAGTCAATGCAAAATATAGGCATTACAGGCAATAATAGAAACTGCTCTAGTAAATACACAAACTATTTTATAATATCCAAGATATACATGAATTATACAATTATCAACATTGGAGTATCGCATTCATCATTTTAACACAAAAGCGGTGAAAGGGCCCACATGGAAGTAAGCCAAGACGCCCAGGCTCCGTGAGAGTAATGGAAAAGGCTCAGGCACAGTCCCGGATGCCTTCCCCAAAGTAAATATATCCAAATAATAGATGCAAGAGTGATCTCACGGATGGTGCAAGGTCAGAGGGGAGCTTCTAGCCCAGTATCTACGGATACTGTTTCCACCTGCGGTGCTCCTGTTGTTCCCAGCTCTGTGACCAAACACGAGACGCTCGCGAGATTTCGGCATCTAGGCCATGCCCCCGGCCCTGAGGAAGCCCCTACGGGGGTGAAACGAAGCCGCACGGGACCCTTGTTCGTCAGCCCCATGACGCCCTCCCCTCTGAACTTGCACCATCCGTGAGATCACTCTTGCATCTATTATTTGGATATATTTACTTTGGGGGAAGACGTCCGGGACTGTGCCTGAGCCTTTTCCATTACTCTCTCACCGGAGCCTGGGCGTCTTGGCTTACTTCCATGTGGGCCCTTTCACCGCTTTTGTGTTAAAATGATGAATGCGATACTCCAATGTTGATAATTGTATAATTCATGTATATCTTGGATATTATAAAATAGTTTGTGTATTTACAACAGCAGTTTCTATTATTGCCTGTAATACCTATATTTTGCATTGACTTGCATTGCTCAGCTTTTATGCTGCTTTTCCTACTGCATATTGTTTATGTGGAACAGCCTGCTTCTTTTTGACGGTGTTCTGAGGCTGGCCAATCAGTGTCCTTTATGCAAATAATCCCACAGTGGCAACCAATCGAAACGCTGGCACATATTCCTCCCTCTGCTCCACCACACCACCGCACCTCCGCACTGCCGCAAACACTGACTTTTATTATATACATAGATAGATAGATAGATAGATGTGCAGATAGAGAGAAGCAGGGAAGAGATCCCCTCCCTCTTCTCACTGGGTTATGTTGGGGTGCCAGTGGTGAGCACAGGGAAAAAGGGATGGTGGTGGCATCTTCAATTCTGACAAAAGAATGTTATGCGTTGGCTGATTCCATTGTTTCTTAACAAATAAAGTACTATTTGAAGACAGTCATGCTTTTGTATTGTTGAAGGCTTTCACGGCTGGAACCACTAGGGTCCTGTGAGATTTCCAGACTGTATAACAGCATTTTCTCCCAAAGTTTCACCTACATCTTCAGGGGATTCTCTGGAGATGCAGGCGAAACATCAGGATAAAATGTTGCTAGAACATGGCCATACAGCCTGGAAACCACACAGCACCCCAGTAAGATTTGTCCTTGAAATGCTTTGTCTGTGAGAATCCCTGACAATGGACCAGTTCACATCAGGCCCAATTGTTGAGTTCACTCTGTGTCCAAGTGGTCAGATTGCTTTGCAGTTTTGGCCCAACTCCAGAGCACCCATTGGCTTTCCTTAATGTAGGGCATGCCCAAATTAACCTGCCTTACCCCTGCAATAAGGACAGGAAGACCCTGGATGTCATGAAGACAGCCAGGGGCGACTTCACAGTCAGTGCTGACTATTAAGTCCACGTCAATGAGCTCTTACTCTGAATCTAGGACACTAATTGCTATTCATGTGCGGCAAAGCACACTTTCCTGAGGGAAATATGAAGCAGAAAAACCAATGATATTCTCAGGTTTCAGAGAAGGAAAAGCAGTGGCTAAGCTCTAGGAAGCTTCTTAATTCAGCCGGTGTGATGTCAGAGGAGGGAAAAAACCCTTTTTATTATATACTCTTTTTATTATATTATTTTATGATTATATTTATTATATTTATTATATTATATTATTATATTTTTATATTTTATTATATTTATTATATTTTTATTATATTGCTCATACTGGCTAGCAAGTATCTTCTCTGCTTACAGTGTAACAAAATAGAAAAACAACACACAAGCCATAGCATATAGATCAGGGGTGGGCAACCTACGGCCCGCGGGCCGGATGTGGCCCGGCAGCCGATTCTGTCCGGCCCAGGGAGAAGGGCGTCGGGGGCGGAGCCAAAAGGAAGGGGTGCCGCTGCCACCATCCCATCGCGGGCTCTGTGGGGCCTGTGTCAGCAGACAGGCCAGAGGAGTGGCGGCTTTGGAGTGCTTGCCATCCCTGGAGGAGATCCGGGCCTGCAGCGGGAGCAGTCGGCGACTTACGTTGGCTGATCGCCCTGGCGACCCGGAAGACTTGATCGTCTTCCAGGTCACCAGGGCGATCAGCCACCTCAGATCACCGACTGCTCTCCCTACTGGCCCGGATTGCCTCCAGGGATGGCAGGCACTCCATAGCAGGGCGATCAGCTGGGGAACGGATGGGGGCGAGAGCGGGCGGAGGCCTGCAGCCTCTGATTGCCTGCTGCTCTGCTCTCCTCTGCTGCGGCGGTGTCTGGGTCTGCTTTGCCATCCACTGGGCTGGGTCCATTGGGCCATTCCATCTTGGCTCACACCTTCTTGAATTTAATTTAATTTAATTTTAGTGGTTTTTATTATTATTTTATAATATTTTTATAATAATAATATAATATAATGTTATATCATACTAGCTGTACCCGGCACGCGTTGCTGTGCCCTATTTAGGAGATGTGAGAAAGTCTGAGTATGTAAGGGTTGGAAATGATGTTACTTACGGTCTTGGTGGGGTCATGTAGGCATGAATGGCGCACTTTCTATGTGTGCTCCAAATGATGTCATCTGGAAGCATGAGTTGTATTGTCTTATATAGCGGAGGAAGTGTTTTGATTCTGGAGTGTCTCCACTCAGCAAAGTCTGTAGTGGTTGTGGAGGAGTGGCAAGTGGTGGTAGAGAGACTTTACCGGCTAGGCAGCACATTCCTGTTGTTTCTGCTGGGTATTTCAGGGCTTTGCAGTGTGCAGATGTGCGTTAGGGTGCCAATGTCGGCCTCTGGCACCATGCTGTAGTCTTCTGCAGCGTTGTATCTGAAGGCTAGGCGGTGGAATTGGTTGTGGTGTTTTTGTAGTTTGTTTTCTGTGTTGCGACGTTGTTTTTCTGCGCTCCTTGCGCGCTGCTGTTGTGTTGCATTTCTGCATCTTTGTTGTTCCTGGCTGCGCGCTTCTTCTTGTCGTGCAGTTCTTTGCATTTGGTTCTCAGCTGTGCGTCGTGCAGTGACCTGTTGTCTGTGTCTCTGCTGCGCAGTGTGTTTCTGTTCTGCCGTTTGTTCTGCCCTTTTTTGTTGTGTTGTGTTGTGTGGGTAGGAATTTGCTGGAGAATTGCTCCCTCAGAGTTTGGTTTTGGCAGTTTAACCCTCAAACACCAACTGAAATCTCTCAGCATTCTATCCTAGCCTTGGATGGCTCTTGCCAGCGTTGCTATGGTTACAGCAGTTATGCAAATCCGCCCTTATTGGCAGCCAATCATGTTGTTCAGAATGTAGAGGCTGGGTGAGTCATTGGCTGCCCCGGAGGATGCTGGGAAATGTAGTTTTATTTTTACTCGTTCTTTTTGGCGCTTATTCGATTTTGGGGGAAAGTTTCTTTGCTACAAACGTACCTTGCTTGAGGCCTATTTCTGTTGGCAAGTATTGTTTTTCTGCGTTTGTTTGAGGTATACATCACATGACGTGAACCCATTTATATAATAGATTATAATTTCAATATATTATAACGTCTATACTATAATATAATAATTATGATATTAATATTAATAATATATGAATATTTCTTGATATATTAATATTAATGATATGTAATATATAGTAAATATAGTAAATATAGTAAATAAATAAATTATGTAGATTAGTATGTAGTTCAGCCTTTAGGTGCGGCCCTCCATAACATTTTTTGGCTCACGTGTGGCCCCTTGGAAAAAATAATTGCCCACCCCTATTCTAAGGATTATTTCTGCATTTGATTTATTAAAATATTCCCATCCAAACCCAAGTAACGAAGGTGGAGGCATTACTTTTCATTCAACCCTCGCATTAATACAGCATAGTGAACCATTTGCGGGGTCTCCCTCCTCATAGTAGAAAAGGGGGAAAAGATTCCCTAACGTTTTTGATGTTTCTCTTCTGAAATGCCACTTACCAAGCTTTATCCACATTTTCCTGCTTCTCTTGCAGCTCTCTCTTCAGGCTCTCCACTTCCACCTTCAGCTCGATGTTCTGAAAGATACAAAGTAGGTAGAAAAAGTATTTGTTTGGCTGTAAAACCCAAATCTTGAAGTGCGGGTTTCTGCTTTTTGCTTCATTTTACTTGAGAAATGGGTTAAACCAGGAATTCTATTTCAGGGGGGGGGGGGAGTGGAATACAGGGAGTCCCCAAGTTACAAACATTTGACTTACAAACTATTCATTGCTTAAGAACAGGGCCGAGACAACAGGAAACAAGAGAAATCCATCTGGTAAAAAGGAAATTCATCCCTAAAAGAGTTACCCTAGAGAAAAGGTGTCTCAACTGAAGCTTTATCGCCAATACTACGGCAGCGTTTGATACCGTCGATTACCAACTTGATACACCGCCTGGCGGTAGCGGGGGTGAGGGGGACAGCCCTCAACTGGCTGTCCTCCTTCCTCCAACGCCGTCAGCAGCGAGTGAAGTGGGGAGGGTGGTCTCCGGAGGTTCCCCGCTGAGCTGCGTGGTCCCTCGGGGGGCCATCCTTTCCCCGCTGTTATTTAACATCTATATGCGACCACTCGCCCAACTGGTGCGGAGTTTTGGGCTGGAGTGTCATCAGTACGCTGATGATACCCAGCTCATTCTGAGGTTGGACCCCGGGGCAGTCTCTGTACCCGATAATTTCCATCTTTGCCTTGAAGCCGTTACTGGATGGCTGCGAGCCAGTAAGTTGAAGGTGAACCCGGCGAAGACGGAGATCTTGTGGCTGGGCCGTCCGAGGGGGGTAGCGACCCAGCTGCCAACGTTCGATGGTGTGGCCCTCTGCCCTCAACCATCAGTGAAAAACCTGGGGGTCCGGCTGGACGCCCAGCTGTCCATGGAGGAGCAGATCGGCTGCACCTGCAGGACAGCATTTTACCACCTACGGTTGGCTAAGCGCTTGGCTCCCTACCTCTCCCAACACGACCTAGCTACAGTGATCTAAGCCACGGTCATCTCTAGGCTCGACTACTGTAATGCGCTTTACATTGGCCTTCCCTGTCGATGATCCGGAAGCTTAAGCTAGTGCAGCATGCCGCAGCGTCTCCTTATGGGAGCTTCAAGATCCGACCGCGCGACTCCACTCTTGCGCGAGCGCTGCACTGGCTCCCGATTGAATTCCGGTCCTCTTCAAGGTGTTAGTTCTAACTTTTAAGGCCATTTATGGTTTGGGGCCAGTGTACTTGAGGGAGCGACTTACCCCTTATGTGCCTGCGAGATCACTGCGCTCTTAGAGGTGCCGTCCCTCGGAACCTGCAGATTGACCACCACACGGCGGAGGGCATTCTCTGTAGCTGCTCCAAGTCTTTGGAACGGCCTCCCGGAGGAGATCCGGGCCATCCGTGTTCTTTTGCCCTTCCGCAAGGCAGTGAAGACCTGGCTCTTCAGGAAGGCGTTCGGCCCTTAGCTCAATCATATTGTGCGCCAGTGCCCCAGATCGCCTATGGTTCTCAGATGTTCATCATGCCCCTCCAGCCTTCGTTGAGGGCCATTGCCTCATAATGTTTTAACTGTTTTAATGTTTTAATGTTTTAATGTGTTTCAACTGCCTAACTTGTTTTATCATATTCATTGTGTCTACGCTTCCTTGTAAACCGCTCTGAGCTCCGGAGTGAGCGGTATACTAAATCGAAGTTAATAAATATATATATAAATAAATAAATAAATACTAGTTTTCAAACCAGGCCATTATTTTTCAAAATCCAAGGAAACGTGATAAGGGCCAATGACTATTCTCACTAGGAAATGGGCGTGGCCATAGTTTTATTTTTGTTTTGGAATGTGCATATGGATACTTGTAGATAAGTATACAAATAAATTAGTATTAATGCACCTCAGCATGATGCTCCAAAGGGCTACGGCAGATCTCGAAGAAGAAGACGGCATATATTTACGCTATCGTACTGATGGTAGCTTGTTCAACTTAAGCCGCCCGAGGGCTCGCACTAAGACTTTAAACTATCTAGTCCGTGAGCTGCTTTTTGCAGACGATGCTGCCCTTGTCGCCCATTCAGAAGCAGCTCTGCAGCGCCTCACATCCTGCTTTGCAACAGCTGCAGAGCTGTTTGGGCTGGAAGTCAGCCTGCAGAAAACGGAAGTCCTCTACCAGCCCACACCACAGGAAGAACACCATCATTCCCACGTCAGCATAGGCACATCTGTGCTTAAGTCCGTTCAGCAGTTCACCTCCCTGGGAAGCATAATCTCTTCCGACACCAAGATTGAAAAAGAGATAGATCACAGATTAGCAAAGGCATAGAGTGCATTTGGAAGGCTTCACAAGAGAGTCTGGAGCAACAAGCACCTGAGGCAAAGCACCAAAATCAGTGTGTACAGAGCTATCGTACTGTCTATTCTCCTCTATGGGTCTGAAACATGGGTCACCTATCGCCAATACCTACGACTCCTTGAAGGCTTTCATCAGCGCTGTCTCCGCACAATCCTAGATATACACTGGACCGACTATGTGATGAATGTTGCTGTCCTTGAGCAAGCAGGGGTCACCAGCATTGAAGCAATGCCATTGAAAACACAACTGTGCTGGGCAAGGGACGTCTCTAGGATGGAGGACCACTGCCTCCCAAAGTTACTACTCTATGGTGAACTCGCCACGGGTCAGCGCAAGAGAGGCGCCCCAAAAAGAGATATAAGGACTCCCTGAAACAACATCTCAGGCTCGGCCAGATTGATCACCAACAATGGTCCACCCTGGCCTCACATCGGGAGGCATGGAGACGCACTATCCACAATGCTGCGGCCAATTTCGAGCAGACACGCCGAATGAGTCTTGAAGAGAAACGACAACGCAGAAAGAACCACAACTTGAAAACAACATCACCCAAGGAGACTTTCTGCTGTGCTTTCTGCAACCGAACTTGCCTACCTCAGATTGGCCTTTATAGTCATCAACGGGCTTTTTAAAAGCGTGGGATGAGTCCTTCCTAAGAATCTTTGTTCGCAAAGTAATGCCGAGAGAGAGAGAGAGAGAGAGAGAGAGAGAGAGACACAGAAGTGGAAGCTGCTTCAGGCTGGGAAGGTAGCATTTACAGCAGCCAACCCACATCACATGCTTTTTACTGTCTATGCCATATGAGTAAGCAAATAGCAGTTGAATGTGTTGCACTGAGTGAGCCAATTGTGGGTTGGCAGCTCAAATTTACTCTCTCCAACAGCTGCTCTGTCTTCCCCAAATTGGGCAACTGAAACCAGGACGTTCTGTTCCAGAGGAGGCAAACACTGCATTGCTCTCCTGGCTCTGCATCGCTCTATTCATGGGATAGCAAATAATGCAACTTACTCCCGAGTTTAAAGCCATCCATGGGAATATGGAGGAAGCAAGCAAGTAAAAACCTTATGTAACTGAAATCCCTTCCACACACCTGTATCAAATCCCACACTATCTGCTTTGAACTGGGTTATATGGCAGTGTGGAAGGGCCCAGGCTCTCAGGAGTGGTGGATGTCTTTGTCATTCTCTCTAGAGTCCTTTGTCCTGCTCTCGACATTTCTCTTGCAGTTGTCTAAGGCAGTGTTTCCCAACCTTTTTTGAGCCGCGGCACACTTTTAACATTAAAAAAATCCGGGGGCGCACCACCAACCAAAATGACACAAAATGACCCTCTAACACAGTAAAAAAATGGCTGGGGGTTGGTGGCCTGCTGGGAGCAGCTGCTGGGAGTGCCAAAGCCAGGGAGGGGGTGGAGCCAGGCTGCGCCATGCCCCGCCCCCTAACCCCGGCTTCACCTCTCCCAGCAGCTGCTCCAGCCTTGAGGGGGCAGTGCCAAGCCACCGGGGGCAGAGCCAGCACAAAGCTGGCTTGGCACAGTCCCCTCAACGCTGGAGAAGCTGCTGGGAGTGCCGAAGCCGGGGAGGGGCAGAGCCAGGCTGCGCCATGCCCCGCCCCCTCCCTTCAGCTTCAGCTCTCCTACAGGCCGTGCCATGCCCCGCCCCCTCCCCCCAGCTTCAGCTCTTCTACAGGCCGCGCCATGCTCGGCCCCCTCCCCCAGCTTCAGCTCTCCTACAGAGGAGGAGCATGAGCGGTGGACGAGCTTCAGTGGGCGGGCTCCTCCTCCACGCGGCTTCAGCGAGCGAGGGGCGATAGTCATGGTGGGAGTCATGGCGGATTGGAGGCTGGCTGGGGAAACGGCCAAAGAAGGCGGTGCCCCGGCCCCTTCTTCTTTTTCTTCACCACTGCCCGGCCCTTCCCCCCCCAAGCAGCAGGAGTTCAGCAGGAGGGGGAGGAAGGGGGCAGAGAGCTTCTTGTGGCACATCAGGAGGTCCGTCACGGCACACTAGTGTGCCACGGCACACTGGTTGAGAAAGACTGGTCTAAGGTAGTGTTTCCCAACCAGTGTGCCGGGGCACACTAGTGTGCCGTGAGCGATCATCAGGTGTGCCGTGGGAAATTGGAACCTCCAAGAATGGGGTGGGGAGAGTCTAGTGTGTTGAAGTATAAAAACCCTAAGAAACCTACCTCGATAAAGGCAAAAATTTACAAACACCCCCTCCCTCCCCACCCGTTGTCTACTTGGTCTCTCCCTCTCCATGCATTGGGAAGGCCCGCCTCCCTTTCCCCAAGTAGAGACCTCCTCTTGCCTCCTGGGGGTTCTGTGTGGGGAGTTTGGCCCAGTTCTATCATTGGTGGGGTTCAGAATGCTCTTTGATTGTAAGGGAACTATAAATCCCAGCAACTACAACTCCCAAATGTCAAGGTCTATTTCCCCCAAACCCCATCTGCATTCATATTTGGGCATATTGAGTATTCATGCCAAGTTTGGTCCTGATCCAACATTGTTTGAGTGCACAGTGCTCTCTGGATATAGGTGAACTACAACTCCAAAACTCAAGGTCAATCCCACCAAACTCTTGTAGTATTTTCTCTTGGTTATGGGAGTTCTGTGTGGGAAGTTTGTGTCTTTTTGCCATTCCTGCCAGGATATCTACATTGTGTTCATCGAAACAGGCCCAGGTTTCACACTGAGTGTATAAATACATTTAGAAACATATTAGCTACATGTATTACTGTGTTAGAGTGTCATTTTGTGTCATTTTGGTTGGTGGTGTGCCCCAGGATTTTGCAAATGTAAAAAGTGTGCCGCGGCTCAAAAAAGGTTGGGAAACACTGGTCTAAGGGCAAAAGTCATATCTGTGGTGTTCCTATTAGCTCTGAAGCCGCATTGGCTTTCCGGGAGAAGTTCTTCTGCAAGAGCAGGAACTAATCTGTTCAGGAGTATCCTTGCATGGATTTTTCCAGCAATGGAGAGCACTGTTATACCTCGATAGTTTGAGCCATCGGATTTTGTTCCTTTTTTCCTATGCAGGGTGATAACAAGGTAACAGCCTCCATTTTGTCAGCCAGAGAGAAGGGAGAAAATATTGTGTGGTTGTTAAGCACTTTCCCATCTCATATTACATAGCTGGTGAAATGGCTGGCTGGGGCTTTTCATCAACACAGAGCGACAGGTGAAATAGAAGAAGAACCAAGCAGAGCTCATGGTAGCAGCTCTAATATTTAGGGCAAATGTCTTATTTGCTGGACGGAGCACCTTGCTACTAAGGAAAACATTTTTCATCCTGTGATGATGTTAGGAGATATCTCACACAGCACCATTTCAGGGTGAGGCTCACGGAGTACAGACCAAGACAGTATCTGTATTTATTCATCTATCTATATACATAAAGGAGGACCCGTCGTCGAACGACTGCCAAAGGCAGAGAAACCTTCCAAGGCAGAGATACCAAACTTGGCAACAAAAATAGGCCTCAGGCAAGGAAGGATTTTAAGCAAAGAAACTTTTCCCCAAAACCTAAAACGGCCCCAAAACAACGATGAAAAAAACCTACATTACCCAGCATCCTCCGCAGCCGCCAGCGAATCCCATTGGCCGACATCGGGCCACACAAAATGCCGGCGACGCGCAGAGCCCTCCCTCAGCTCACACATATATACATACACACATATACATATATACACAGTCACACACATACAGTATATACATATGCACATATACATATATACGCATACATACACACATATACACATGCGCACACATATATACATATACACATTCACACATATATACATACACACATATACATATATACACAGTCACACACATACAGTATATACATATGCACATATACATATATACACATACATACACACATATACACATGCGCACATATATACATATACACATTCACATATATACATACACACATATACATACATACATCACACACACATACAGTATATACATATGTCATATACATATATACGCACATACAGTATATACATATGCACATATACATATACATTCACACATATATACATACACACATATACATATATACAGTCACACACATACAGTATATACATATGCACATATACATATATACACATATATACATATACACATTCACACATATATACATACACACATATACATATATACACAGTATATACATATGCACATATACATATATACACATACATACACACATATACACATGCGCACATATATACATACACACATATACATATATACACATACACACATATATACATACATACACACATATACATACAGACATGTACATATGCACACAAACATATACATCTGTACATACACATCTGTACATACACAGAAAGGAAAGACAAGACGGAAGGAGGCAACACACACATACCCACAGCAACGCGTGACAGACTTTCTCGCATCTCCTAAATAGGGCACAGCAAAGCGTGCCGGGTACAGCTAGTATATATATATGAATGCTGTTGTCATCGTGAGTACCTTAAAAACAAAAAAACTACAAGGCCAATACCCACCAAATTTGGCAACAAAACGTCTCACAATGCAAGGTGTGGCCAACAATAAAAAATCCCCCCAAAGAACCTCTCAAAATTCATTAAATTCACAAAATACAGATCCTCCACAGTCCCACTCTGGCTCCGCCCCTCCCTCTCACTTCCCCCTCCTTCCCTTTAGCGTTCTTCCTTCTTTCGTTTTGGCAAGGGAGGGGGATGTGGTGGAGGGGCAATAAGAGGTCTCGCCCCCTACTCCAGCCCCATCCCTTCCTCGTTCTGGCCCATCTCCCTCGCCACATTCCCCCTCCTTCCCTCTAGCGTTCCTTTCGTCCTTCTTTCGCTTTGGCAAGGGAGGGGGATGTGGAGGAGGAGCAAAAGAGCCCCCCTCTGGCCCCACCCCCTACTCCAGCCCTGTCCCTGCCCCTTCCCCACTCTGGCCTTGCCCCCTCTCCCTCGCCACACTACCCCCTCCTCCCTCTCATTCCTTCCTTCTTTCCCTTTGGCAAGGGAGGGGGATGTGGCGGAGGGGCAAAAAGAGACCCCTTCCCTACTCCAGCCCCAGCCCCGCCCCCTCTCAATCACTGTACTCCATCTCCTTCCCTCTAGCGTTCCTTCCTTCCTTCTTTCCCTTTGGCAAAGGAAGGGGGATGTGGGGGAGGGGCAAAAAGAGGCCCCGCCCCACCCCAGCCTCTACTCAAGCCTTGTTCTCACCCCTTCCCTGCTCTGGCCTTGACCCCTCTCCCTCGCCGCACTCCCCCTCCTTCCCTCTAGCTTTCCTAGGAGCCGGAGCTAGGACTGTGCAGCCTGCCCATCTGCCCCAATGGAGAAGAAATGTGGGGATCAGCGCTATTGCTGCCAGCAGGGCCCTGTTGGGGGCCATTCCATCCGGTCCTGGCCAACGGGGGAATTCGGGGCCAGCCAAGAGGCGAAGGAGGTTTCGGCCTAGGACTTTCTGGAACGTTGGCTACAGGAGCTGGGCGAGATGTCTGAACGGTCCCCAGCTCCAGAGCATGTTATCCGGGATAGAAACAAGATGTGCCTTTCAGCCGTTAAGACCAGCAGGGCAGAGCAGGTCCTCTCCCCCTAAGGGTCGTATACGGATACCAGCAAGGGACTTAAGTTACATTCCAGCCCCACGGCTGGAGTGTAAGCGGCCTTTCTGAGAACTAGAGGCCATTGGATCTCTCCCAGTAGATCTCTATGCGGTGGATTAAGTTCTCAAATTCTTTAATTGTTTAAATTGTTTAATTGTCTCCTGTATTAGGGCGGGGTTTTGGGCCCTGTATGTACCTTGTGGTATGTTTGAATGTGTTGGGTGGTTTTTGTGGTTCTGGGGCTTCTAGTTTTCCTGCCTATACCCGACATCACACGACCATTCCCTTTTTATATATATAGATGCTTGTAAACCGCTCCGAGCCTCCAGGGAGTGGCGGCATAGAAGTTGACATAACAAATAAATAAATATGTAAAAGAATTATAGTTGGCCTCCTGTACAGGCCTGGATCCACACCTTTTTGTGCCCTAGGCCAGAGTTTGGAATTACGCCCCCTTTAAGCCAACCTCTACCGCACTCCCCCCCCCCCCCGCCTCGCACTGCCACATCCTTCCCGTCCTGTGCCAATGGGGCTGAAAGGAAAGGTGTGTGCGCGCTGTCATTGAAGAGAAGAAGGGAATGGGCCTCTTTGTGTAGCGGGGAGCGGGTTCGTGACCCCTCAGGAAGGAGGCAGAGGAGGGCGAGTGCCGCAGTGTGGTCCTTGGCTATGCCGCTGGGGGTGGCGAGAGGCCCACTCCAGCCCATCTGGAGAGGACCAAGTCAGTCGAGGAACTGGAAGCAGAGGAGAGGAAGAGGCTCCCCTCCTCCCCTTCAGTCTGGCCAAACAGGGGCATTAGAGAGGCCTATCCCCATTCCCCCCCCCCCGCTCCCCCTCAGCCCTTCCTCCTCTTCTACCCCGACATCCACCCACTCACCACTGAGGCTCCTCCCCATGCCGGTAACAACCGGAGGGAAGGGGGGCCCTTCCGCACCATGCCCGCGCGCCTGCTGCCCAGTGATCTCAAAGAACTACGTGTCCCAGCATGCCCCGCGGCTGAGAGGCTGGCGCCGCCGCTGCATCCCGGCAGCCCCCGTGGCCTCGAAGACGGCTCTGTGACCTCGCGCTGGGTGCGCGGAGGGCAGCGGCTGCAGAGAGTCGAGGCCTTCCTCCGCCTCAGGAGCCAATCCTTCCTTCAGCATATGCTGGTCGCGATGCTCCTCCTTTTCCTCCTCATGCTGCTGCTGCCTCCTGTGGAGCCCTGGTCACGTGGTGCGACCTCCGCCAGGTCATGTGGGGGCTGGCTCCCGGTTGAATTGGTTGCAGGGTGCCGAGGAGGGAGCCCCCCCCCCCATCCTCCCTCCTGCCTTCCTTCCTTCCTTTTGGGTACCAGGCGGCAGGAGCCAATCGCAGCATGATTTTTTAAAGTATTATATAACATTTTTATTATTCTTTTTGGGGGGGTGATCTGCGCCCCCCCCCCGGCTTGCGCCCCTAGGCCATGCCTCATTGGCCCTATGGGTAATCCGGGCCTGCTTCTGTAGCCACAGATTCTCCATCTATGGATTCAATGGTCCAACTTACATGTCCGAACGCATCTCTTCCTATGAACCTTCAAGATGCTTAAGATCATCTGGACAGACCCTGCTCTCGGTCCCGCCTGCTTTGCAGGCGCGATTGGTGGGGACGAGACAGGGCCTTTTCAGTGGTGGCTCCTCGGCTTTGGAACGCCCTTCCTAATGACATCAGATCGGCCCCCTCCCTCCTGACATTTCGCAGGAGGGTTAAGACCTGGCTATTTGAGCGGGCATTTGCAGATGTAGTATGATTACCAAATTGAGATCTAAGGAACGACGGCGATGCAATTGGAAGTCGATTTAATTAAATAACGACTTCAGTTATGTCATCATTAAACTGTATCCCTCTCTTTTTTTCACGGCTAGCTTGCGGTGGCGTCATGAATGCTCTTTGTGCAACTATCAAACGCCAAGGATGATTCTTCTGGATTGGAAGAAGTTAATATGGAAGAATGAGCTTATTTCACTTAAGTAGGACACCGATGCACCATAACAATGAAGTTCAGAAATAACCCAGATTGCAAACATGAGTCACTGAATCAAAGATGGGGAATTCTTTAGCAGGAGTATTTTGAGTGCCTTGGGCCATAGGCAAAGCATGTCTCTGAACAACAACAACTGCATTATTTTCCACTTGGCTCACTTAGCATTAAGAAGCATGGTCTGAAAGGGTCAGTGGTATACGCCAGTGGTTCCCAACCAGTGTGCCGGGGCACACTAATGTGCCGTGAGGGATCATCAGGTGTGCCGTGAGAAATTGGAACCTCCAGGAAGGGGGCGGGAGTCTAGTGTGTTGAAGTATAAAAACCCTAAGAAACCTACCTTGATAAAGGCACAAAATTACAAACACCCCCCTCCCCACTCGTTGTGTACTTGGTCTCTCCCTCTGCATGCATTGGGAAGGCCCGCCTCCCTTTCCCCAAGTAGAGACCTCCTCTTGCCTCCTGGGGGTTCTGTGTGGGACGTTTGGCTCAGTTCTATCATTGGTGGGGTTCAGAATGCTCTTTGATTGTAGGGGAACTATAAATCCCAGCAACTACAACTCCCAAATTTTAAGGTCTATTTCCCCTGAACTCCATCTGCGTTCATATTTGGACATATTGAGTATTCATGCCAAGTTTGGTCCTGATCCAACATTGTTTCAGTCCACAGTGCTCTCTGCATATAGGTGAACTACAACTCCAAAACTCAAGGTCAATGCCTACCAAACTCTTATAGTATTTTCTCTTGGTTATGGGAGTTCTGTGTGGGAAGTTTGTGTCTTTCTGCCATTCCTGCCAGGATATCTATGTTGTGTTCATCGAAACAGGCCCAGGTTTCACACTGAGTGTATAAATACATTTAAAAACATATTAAGTATATGTATGACTGTGTTAGAGTGTCATTTTGTGTCATTTTGGTCGGTGGTGTGCCCCAGGATTTTGCAAATGTAAAAAGTGTGCCGCGGCTCAAAAAAGTTTGGGAAACACTGGTATACGCAATGGCAGAGCCTGAAAATGACGCCATGGAGCTTTGAGGAGAGTTGTCACGATCACGGACTTAGCGGGCCCCTTAATCACACACACAGAGACGTACTGAAGGCTAACTACTTTATTGAGTATAAAAACAGTTCCAAAGAATATATAGTCCAATAATAAGCAATTGTTCAAAAGGTATAAAGCAAGATTGTCCAAAGTAACGTAGCAAATAGACTTGAAGCTTGGCAAGGCTCCGCAATCCAATGCGGCTCAAGAAACAAGGCAAGGCTCCGCAATCCAATGCGGATCAAGAAACAAGGCAAGGCAAATGCAAGGCAAGGCTTGATGACCACGGCTTGGCTTGTGGTCCCACTCCGCTTCACGCCTATTCAGGAAAGACGTGGCCGGAGAACTGAGGATGCGTTCCCACGGATCCTATACTTAATCCTTCGGCCGAGGCCCCGACGCTCTAGGCTTCTTCGTCTCCAATCTCTGCTCACGGACCCTCGGTCGGTCTAGGACCCTAGACCAAGCCCTCCTAGTAGACTCAATGTCCCGTCTCCTATCGAAGGATCGACCTTGCCTCTCAGCAGCTGTGTCACTATCTTCCTGAGAACTTTCCTCCCTAGCACTTTCCCACTCGGCTTCGTCCATGTTTTCACTTTCAAGCTCTTGGGAATTCCTCCCCCCGGGGTGTTCATAACTCCCTTCGCTGCTTCCCATCTCCACCTGGTGATCGGAATCTATGCTGGGACCAAACATCATCTCATCCCATGCCAAGCTCTCTGCAGGCGAGCGAGGCCCATCCGAAGGGCCCTGTGCTTCACCCCAGTCATCTAGCTCATCCTCTGAATCCACCTCTGCTGCTGCAGGCCCTAAAGCTAATGGAACCCCAGGACCTATTCCCTGCCCTCCAGGCACGAACGAGAACTGCTGTGCTACAAGAGTAGGAGGCATTCCCCCTGCAAAGCTTCCCTACAGCATTTTCAAGTGTCAGGACGCAACGGCGAGCCTCATGCCTCCATATACAGGCTTTTTACCTCTTTTAAATGACTAAATTGGGGGGGGGGGCACAGAGAGGGAAGGGGGCAAAGGTTATACCCCCCATGCCGATGATGCATCAGCACATGGGTGTCTGGACACACTCCCTCTCACCCCTCACCAGAAGGCAGGTTTTCCGTCTTTTTATGTCTGGCCGCAAAGTGACAGGGGAAATTAAATGAAAAGGAAACTCACCCCCAGTGAATCCTTTTCTATTATATTTGATTTGCTATGTGAAGAGATTGCATTCATCTTGTTTATCTCCCATGCTCTATGCCAGTGTTTCCCAACCGCTGTTCCGCGGCACACGACTGTTCTGTGACGGATCATCTGGTGTGCCGCGAAAAACCTCTCTCCCCCTTTCTCCCCCTCCTGCCAAACTCCTGCTGCTTTGGTGAAGGAGGAGGAAGAGGAAGGGTCGGGCGGCGGCGAAGAAAAAGAAGAAGGGGCCGGGGCGCCGCCTCCTTCAGCCGTTTCCCCAGCCAGCCTCCAATCGAGGGTGGGGGGGAAGGGTGACGTCGCTCGGGGCCCGCTCCCTTCCCAATGGCAGAAGTTTGCTCGTGCCTGATTGAGTCATGGCGGGAGTCATGGCGGAGAGCGGCCCCTGTCCCCGGCGCCGTTCTCCGCCATAACTCCGGCCCCTCACATGCTGAGGCCATGCGGAGGAGGAGGAGCATGAACGGTAAATGGGCTTCAGTGGGCGGGGCTGAAGCCCGTCCACCGCTCATGCTCCTCTTCCTCCGCACAGCCTCAGCGAGGGAGGGGCGGGAGTGATGGCAGAGAGCGGCCCCCGTCCCCGGTGCCGCTCTCCACCATGACTCTGGCTCCTCGCTCGCTGAGGCCGCACAGAGAAGGAGGAGCATGAGCAGTGGACGGGGCTTCAGCGGGTGGGGCTGAAGCCCGTCCACTGCTCATGCTCCTCCTTCTCTGTGCGGCCTCAGCGAGCGAGGAGCCAGAGTCATGGTGGAGAGCGGCACCGGGTACAGGGAATTGCGACCTTCTCCCTCTCCCCCACCGCCCCTTTCACCTGTGAGCCGCTACCCATGGCAATGGGAGCGGCTGAGGCTGGCGGCGGGACCCTGGGCTTGGTGGCAGCCCTCGGCCTGCTCTACTGCCTGAGAAGCCAGATTGCCAAGTTTGGTCCAGATCCATCATTGTTTGAGTCCATAGTGTTCTCTGGATGTAGGTGAACTACAACTCCAAAACTCAAGGTCAATTAACTATATGTATTACTGTGTTAGAATGTCATTTTGTGTCATTTTGGTTGGTGGTGTGCCCCCGGATTTTTTAAATGTTAAAAGTGTGCCGCAGCTCAAAAAAGGTTGGGAAACACTGCTCTATGCATTAGTATACATACTTCTAAAAGCATGTGCTGAAGTGTTTATTTTTTATTATAGGATTGAGTATTGAATGTGTATTGAAATGTTTAGGGAGGGTATAGTTCTTCAGTAAAGGCCCACCTTGGGGAAGAGTTGCCATAGCAACGTGGCTGTGAGGCAGAAGTGGGAGGAGTCAACAGCTTTCTGCCAGAGCCAATAGAATTCTGGGGAAGTTTTGAATTTTGACAGTTGAACTGTCAGACCACCTCTAAGACAGTTGGTGCTGAGAAGCTCAGAGAGAGCAGTTGTGTTTTAGACCAGCTCAAGGAGCTGAGAGGTGGATAGTTAATCCAGTCCAACTCAAGGAGTTGAGAAGGTGTTAGGATACTCAGCCTAGGATAAAAGCTGAGGGAAGAAGTTAAGAAATAACTTCTATCAGTTAAAAGGAACAGTCCAGAGGTTTGGCTGGGAGAGCCAACCTGTAGTTTATGCTGACGCATAAAAGTGGCAAGAAAAGCCTAGTTTATGACTGTGTAACGTTTAAGAAAGAACCTCTGTGGAAGAATAACCGTTAAGCATTGTACCTCTGAGAGAGAATATTGAAACTTCGTAACCAGCAAGCTAAAGTTCACATTTAAAAATAAACTTGTTACAGTTTCTTGGTTCATAAGCCTCCTGGTGTTTATATTATAAAAGACAAGCCTCACTCTGAAGCCTAACAGTGATTAACACATCATCTCTCTTTACAAACGGTGGTCAAATAGTTACCTCAGTACAAATCGGTGGCAGCTAGATATACAGTTTCCTCACAGATTGGGGACATCTTTACAAATTGGTGGCAGCGGTGGGATAGCCTGCCCTGCCACGTTTCAAAAAGTTGAACGGTGAATAGAGTCCTCACAAATTGGTGGCAGCGGTGGGATAGCCTGCCCTGTCACGGTGTAAAAGTTGGCGTGCGAATACGAGTCTTTACAAAGGGCCATTCCCCCCTCCTACTGTTGGGTTCTTGTATTATTTGGGCAGTTCTCTCTATGAACCCTTCTACACTGCCATATAAAATCCAGATTATCTGCTTTGAACTGGATTATGTAGCAGTGTAGACTCATATAATCCAGCTCAAAGACAATAACTTGAGAAGGAAATGAGCGGTGCCTCCTTCCACCCCTGCCCCCCCCCCTCTCTCTCTAGGACAGGAAAGTTATCTGTTTCTAAGTAACTAGCTGAACCCGGCCACGCGTTGCTGTGGCAAAGAACAACAGCCACATCCCTTCCTGCCTTTCGTTCTTGCTCTCCTCCCTGTCTCCCTCATCCTTCAGCTTTTTCCTTCTCTTTCCTCCTTCCTTCCGTCTTTCCTTTCCCTCCTTCCTCCCATTCATTCCTTTTCTCAACCAGTCCTCCCCTTTTCTTTCCCTCCCTCCATTCCCTCCCTTTCTTTCTTTTCTTCCTCCCCTCACCAGGTTGACCTTCCTTTATTACCTTTTCTTACCTTTTTCTGTCCTGTGTACTTTCTCTTCTTTCTTCCTGTGGTACTTCCTTCTTTCCTTCCCTCTTTCCTTCTTTCCCTCCCTCCTTCTCTCTGACCTTTCTCCCCCTTTCCCTCTTGCATTCCTTCCCTTTTTTCTTTCCTTCTCTGCTACCTCTGTCATTCTGTCCTTTCCCCCTCCCTCTGTCTTCCTTTCTGTCTTTCTCCCCTTCCTTTCGTCCCACCAGCGGGTTGTTCTGGGTCTGTTTGTTTACTTTCTTTTGGGGGGGAGGGGAGAGAAGGGGTTTTGACGTGCACGCACAATAGCGGCGCCCCTCCCGTTTCCCCATCACCCTTTGCCCTCCCCGGTTCCCGGACTCACTTGCCACAGGTCCCCATGGCTGCCTGCCCGCCCACCTAGCTGCCTCCGAGGCAGGGCCGTAGCCAGGATTTTGATTCGGGAGGGCCTGAGTTTGATTTGGGGGGGGGGGGCTGAATCTGAGAGGGAGAGGGTCTACCCTAGCAAACCTTTTGTATTGTTATCCCAATACCCCCATGCATATGGGATATATTGACCATGGTGATCAGATCATGATATAAATACACATAACAGTTTAAATAATGTACCAGTAAGGCCTTATCGCGGACCACCTGAGAATTTCGCCCCCCTGGCTTCATGCCTGCTCCGAGGTGAGGGCCCACTTCCGTCTCCGTGCTGCCCACTCCATCCCGTCGCGAGGAGGGCAGAGAGTGGACAGAGGTGGGCCAGAAGTGGCCACACGGGGCTTTCTGGGACATGTAGTCCCGCGGTGAAGCATGGTTTTTTAATTTATTGTAAATGGGAAGGGGGAGGAGCTTTGGCACGCGCTGTGCCCCTGATTGGGGCTTGCGTTAGCATGCAGGGTTTTAATAAAAATTATTCGGAGGTTTGGAGGCCTGATGTTCCCGCGCATGGTAGGTGTTGTTTCTTTAGTTTGGGAGGGGGGATGAGAGGAGCTGTGGCGCGCGGCTGGCCTATGCGCCATTTTGTGTTCTGGCGTAGTGGTTTATGGGAATGGTAGTTCATAGCGATTTGTGGGGATTTGTGCCCGTTGGCTTTTTGGGGTGGTTTGTGGTAAACATACCTCGTTGGGTTGTGTGTGTATGTGGCCTGGTTTGGTGTGTCTGCGTTGTGTGGTTTTGTTGTCTATAGGCTACTAAACACGACAGCACTTCTTTTATATATATAGACTAGCTGTACCCGGCACGCGTTGCTGTGCCCTATTTAGGAGATGCGGGAAAGTCTGAGTATGTAAGGGTTTGAAATGATGCTACTTATGGTCTTGGTGGGTGTGTGCATGTGTATATGTGTGTATGTAGTGTATATATGTGGGTGTATATGTATATATGTGTATGTATGTTTATATATGTATACGTGTGTATGGTACTGTATATGTGTGTGCATGTGTACATACACATGAGGGGGGGAAGGGGGGGAAGAAGGGGTCTGAGGCTGAGAGAGGGAAAGAAGGGGGCTGAGGGTGAGGGGGAGAAGAGAAGGACCCTGGGGCTGACGTGGGGGGGGGGGGGGGGTTGGGGCCGTAGGCTGAGGGGGTGAAGGAAAGGTCCTGAGGCTGATGGAGGAGAAGAAGGGGGGCTGAGGAGGGAAAAGAAGGCGGCAGCAGTGACCCCGGTCCTTCCCTCTTCACCCTCTGCCATCCGGAGGGCAGTAGCGGCGAGGGCAGCGTCCCCACGCCTCGTCCTTCTTCACCCTCCGTCCTCCGGAGGGCAGGCTCAGGGGCGCGGAAGCTTCTCGGAGTAACCAGGAGGTCTCCGTGTAGTAGCCGGTGCTCCATGGCGGCCGCCATCTTTCCTGGCGGCACTTCGGGCCAGGAGGGGCCGGGACCTCCGGTCTGCATTGTTTGGGCGTCAGTTTCCGGCCGGACCCTTTTCCTGACGGATTGACTTTCGTCGAGCCTTTTTCGGGCGGACCGGAAGCGGTTCGCCGCCATGTTTTTTGTAGTTTTTTGGGGTATTTTCAGTGTTGCTTCCCCGGAGAGACCCAGAAGCGACCGATGCGGCGGAGAGCGGCTGTGGGTCTCCCTCTGTGAGGCGGAGGAGGAGGCTGGTTGGGCGCCGCCGGTGTGGCGGTGAAGTTGCTGGTGTGTGGGGAGAGAGGGGGATGGGTTGGAGGGGGGAGTCAGTGTGCGCCTGCGCAATGGCTCTCCCTCTGTCCTGCGTTGTGGTGGTGGTGGGGGGGTTGGAGTGCGCGGGATGTTGGTGTTGGGTTGCATGCGGCAACTGTGCTGGTGGGGTCCGGGAGCCGCGTGGAGGATGTGGTTTCCTTGGTGTCAGGAGTGTTCTGTAAGCGGCAGAGGAGGGGGGCATGGCGTCGGATGTTGCGCATGCTTGGTATTGTGATGTGTTTATGGTGGCCATGTTGTGTGTCTGGGGTGTTTTATGATGCGTGTCAATGTTGTTTTTTGGGGGATGTTTTGGGGTGTTGTGTTGGTTTTTGGGGTGTTTCAGTGGGTGGGTGATGTACCTCGGGGTGGGGATGAGTGGCCCTGGGTTTTGTTGTGTGTGTGGGAAATGTAGTTTTGGCGTGCATTTGCCCCGTTGCACGACCACTTCCCTTTTATATATATAGATGACCATTGGGGAAGGAGGACATTTTGCAAAGCAACACTTAAAATCCTGTTCTCGCTCTTCTTGCAGTAAAATCAACATGTCTGAAAATGTCACGCTAGTTCTCATATCAACTACTGATTCTCCACATCTCACCCAGTAACCAACCTATTTATAACTCTTCCACCTGGGAAATTCAAGCCATTGGCTGGCAGTTCGACAACGTGTCAGCTGCACTTGCTTCTCAGTTCTTATGACAGCTGTCAACACTATGGTGACATTTCTCTTGCATTGCAGCGATTGCAAATCTCTCCGAAGCAAATCTCAATTATGAACTTATGACATTGAGTACAAATGACCCATCTACTATAGTTGAGTCTTATCTATTCTAATTGGTGCTGGTTCTCCAAAGCCTTAGATCTTTTCCCAACTGGCTGCAGGAGATCCCTTTAACCAGAATTATTGAAGAGCAGAACTTGGGATCTTGTGCTCGGAAGGCATGGGTTCGACCCCTCTTCCTGCTCTATACAGAGTTATGGACACTCAGTTTAGTTGTAGATAGGTGAATATACAAGCAACACCAAAACGCTAGATTTAGGCCCCATTTACATTGACCATTTAATGCAGATCAAACTGTATTATGCCGTCAGTATAGGCTCCTATCATGCAGTGGACGCCGGTCAAAACCTGTCAGTGAAAGAAAAATAACTATGCGGCCTTCAAAACAGTTAGAATGATATTTTTTTTCAAATTCAGCTGTCATTTGGTAGAATAATTATTTCGTCATAAATTGCATCCTTGTTGCAAAGTTGCTTTATTATATTTAAGTTCATTACATTGTTGAAGGAACGGTTCAGTATATCCAAGATGACTCCAAGTAACAAGGACATCTCTCTCGGCCTTACTCCGCGAAGATTCTTAGGAATGACTCATCACACGCTTTTTACAAGCACATTGATGACTAAAAAGGCCAATCCGAGATAGGCAAGTTCGGTTGCAGAAAGCACAGCAGAAAGTCTCCTTGGGTGATGTTGTTTCCAAGTTGCAGTTCTTTCTGCATTGTCATTTCTCTTCGAGACCCATTTGGCGTGTCTTCTCAAAAGAGGCCGCAGCATTGTGGATAGTGCGTCTCCATGCCTCCCGATGTAAGGCCAGAGTGGATCATTGTTGGTGATCAATCTGGCCGAGCCTGAGATGATGTTTCAGGGAGTCCTTATATCTCTTTTGGGGGCGCCTCTCTTGCGCTGACCCGTGGGAAGTTGACCATAGAGTAGTATCTTTGGGAGGCGGTGGTCCTCCATCCTAGAGACGTGCCCTGCCCAGCGCAGATGTGTTCTCAATAGCGTGGCCTCAATGCTGGTGATCCCTGCTTGCTCAAAGACAGCAACATTCGTCACATAGTCGGTCCAGTGTATATTTAGGATTGTGCGAAGACAGCGCTGATGAAAGCGTTCGAGGAGTCGTAGGTGTTGCGGATAGGTGACCCATGTTTCAGACCCATAGAGGAGAATAGACAGTACAATAGCTCTGTACACACTGATTTTGGTGCTTTGCCTCAGGTGCTTGTTGCTCCAGACTCTTTTGTGAAGCCTTCCGAATGCACTCTATGCCTTTGCTAATCTGTGATCTATCTCTTTATCAATCTTGGCGTCTGAAGAGATGATGCTTCCCAGGGCGGTGAACTGCTGAACGGACTTAAGCACAAAAGGTCCCTGCAGAAGATAAAATCATTATCCTTGGGGATTTCAAAGCCAAAGTAGGAAAAAACTTTGAAGCCTGGAAAGGTGTATTAGGCAAGCACGGTGTTGGAAACTGTAATGATAATGGACGCCTCCTGCTAGAGTTTTGTGCAGAACAGCAGCTGACTATTACAAACACTATCTTTCAGCAGAAAGATAGCTTGAAGGCCACCTGGATGCATCCCCGATTCAAGCATTGGCACCTCATTGACTATGTTTTAGTGCACCAGAGAAACATTCGTGATGTCCATCATACTCGAGTGATGCCCAGTGCAGAATGTCAAACAGACCATAGCCTTGTAAGATGTAAACTAAATCTACACCTCAAGCTCAAACCTAAGAGGGGTGGCATCTTAAAGAGGAGACTCCAAGTCAACAATCTTCAACATGCTGCTGTGAGAGACAACTTCCAGGCAAATCTTGAAGACCACCCTAAATGTATGAAAATTTGAGGAAAATATTAAGAGGATGTTTTCAATTGGGAGCAAGGATTTGGCCCACCATAATTATCTGTGCAATACAGTTGCAATTGCCCCTGGATTGCTGAATATGATTATTTGATTATTTATTTATTTATTTATTTATTATTCGGGTTTCTATGCCGCCGACTCCCTGAGGCTCGCGGCGGCTCACAGGAACCGAAGGTACAACTACACACAAGCAATGCGATAAAACATCTAAGACAATTAAACAGTTAAAACAGCAAAAATACAAACCCCCAGGTACAGTTCAGAAATTAGACAGCGTGACACCCCAGGACAGCGGCTAAAGCGGAACATGGGCAGGACCTACTCACCGAAGGCCTGCTTAAACAAATAAGTTTTGCAGGCGCTCCTAAACGGGAGCAGGTCCTTTATAGCTCAGCGTTCCAGCCGGGAGGGCGTTCCACAGCGTAGGAGCTATAACGGAGAACGCCCTCCGGCGAGTAGATGTCAGTTTAGCCGATTTCGCCGAGGGTATCTCTAACAAATTAGCATCCTCGGAGCGTAGTGATCTCGGGGGACAGTGTGGGGTGAGTCGGTCCCTCAAGATTATCTGGCTTTGGATCTATGCACAATTGTCATCTAATGTTTACATACGTTGTTTAACGTTGTTTTAAATTGTTGTCTAATTGCTTTTAATGGTTGTTGTTGTTTTGGGCATGGAATAATAATGCCCATTTATGAAAGCCGCAAAACACAAACCGGGGAAAGCCGCTATACAACGTAGTACTAACTCAAAGGGAAAAAATACACAATGATGCAGTATAGTCTATATCATATAATAAATTATTCACAAACACAAACAATATGTTAGCAACTGACCGCTGAAAGTATATAAAGATTCCTACCCACGAGGAGAAGTACCATGCCCATGCGTATTAAGTCCGGATTATATGCAAACGGTTCAAAGTCCTCCCGGTTGCAATAGGGCGGCGTGATATAGAATATGTCCATTAGAAAGTTTGTAGAGAGTCAATATCCGGTACGAATCCAAGTGGTCAAAATAAACAATATTTGTAATCCAAAGTTGCGGTGATGCAAACAATCGTAAAGGACGCCAAAAGGAGTTCCATTGTTGATAATAGGGAAGGCAAATAGGGCCCAGAGGCTGCGATGTATAGATTGTAGATCCTGAACTCTTGCGGGCACTGATACTAGTATACCATTACACAGTGCTCTCTGGGTGTAGGTGCTCAATCGAGGGTGGGAGGGAAGGGGGTGTCGCTCGGGGCCCGCTCCCTTCCCAATGGCAGAAGTTTGCTCGTGCCTGATTGAGTCATGGCGGGAGTCATGGCGGAGAGCGGCCCCTGTCCCCGGCGCCGCTCTCCGCCATGACTCCGGCCTCTCACATGCTGAGGCCATGCGGAGGGGAGGAGGAGGAGCATGAATGGTAAATGGGCTTCAGTGGGGCGGGGCTGAAGCCGTCCACCGCTCATGCTCCTCTTCCCTCACAGCCTCAGCGAGGAGGGGCGGGAGTCATGGCAGAGCGGCCCCGTCCCGGTGCCGCTCTCCACCGACTCCAGCCCCTCACTCACTGAGGCGTGCAGAGGAGGAGGAGCATGAGCAGTGGACGGGGCTTCAGCGGGTGGGGCTGAAGCCCGTCCACCGCTCATGCTCCTCCTTCTCTGTGCGGCCTCAGCGAGCGAGGAGCCAGAGTCATGGTGGAGAGCGGCGCCGGGTACAGGGGGTGGGCCTTCTCCCTCTCCCCCACCGCCCCTTTCACCTGTGAGCCGCTACCCATGGCAATGGGAGCGGCTGAGGCTGGCGGCGGGACCCTGGACCGGAGCCTGGGCTTGGTGGCAGCCCTCGGCCTGCTCTACTGCCTGAGAGGCCAGATTGCCAAGTTTGGTCCAGATCCATCATTGTTTGAGTCCATAGTGTTCTCTGGATGTAGCTGAACTACAACTCCAAAACTCAAGGTCAATTAACTATATGTATTACTGTGTTAGAGTGTCATTTTGTGTCATTTTGGTTGGTGGTGTGCCCCCGGATTTTTTTAATGTTAAAAGTGTGCCACAGCTCAAAAAAGGTTGGGAAACACTGCTCTATGCATTAGTACAGTGTTTCCCAACCAGTGTGCCGTGGCACACTAGTGTGCCGTGAGCAATCCTCAGGTGTGCCGTGGGAAATTGGAACCTCCAATACCCTTCCTTCCCCCTCCTGCCGAACACTTTTTCTTCTCCACTCGGGCTCCCTTCTTTCCAGCCTCACTCTGCCTCATTTTGCTCTGGGGCAACATAACATTGTTTGAGCCCACAGTGCTCTCTGGGTGTAGGTGAACTACAACTTCCAAACTCAAGGTCAATTCCCAAGCAAACCCTTTCAGTACTTTCTGTTGGTAATGAGAGTTCAATATGCCAAGTTTGGTTCCAATTCCTTTGTTGCAAGAGTTCAGGATGCTGTTTGATTGTGTGTTAACTATAAATCCCAGAAACTGTAACTCCCAAATGTCAAGGTCTATTTTCCCCAAACTCCATCTGTGTTCACATTTGGGCATATTGAGTATTCATGCCAAGTTTGGTCCTGGTCCAACATTGTTTCAGTCCACAGTGCTCTCTGGATATAGGTGAACTACAACTCCAAAACCCAAGGTCAATGCCCACCAAACTCTTATAGTATTTTCTCTTGGTTATGGGAGTTCTGTGTGGGAAGTTTGTGTCTTTCTGCCATTCCTGCCAGGATATCTATGTTGTGTTCATCGAAACAGGCCCAGGTTTCACACTGAGTGTATAAATACATTTAAAACATATTAACTATATGTATGACTGTGTTAGAGTGTCATTTTGTCTCATTTTGGTTGGTGGTGTGCCCAGGATTTGGTAAATGTAAAAATTGTGCCGCGGCTCAAAAAAGGTTGGGAATCACTGCATTAGTATACAGACGTCTAAACGCATGGGCCATTCCCCCCTCCTACTGTTGGGTTCTTGTATTATTTGGGCAGTTCTCTCTATGAACCCTTCTACACTGCCATATAAAATCCAGATTATCTGCTTTGAACTGGATTATGTGGCAGTGTAGACTCATATAATCCAGCTCAAAGACAATAATGCTTTGATAATCTGGATTATATGGCAGTATAGAAGGGGCCTGTAACAGTTGGGCTATTATCTCCAGCATCTGAGGAACTCCTGGCCTCAAGAAGGTTGATGTTATCACAACTTGAGAAGGAAATGAGCGGTGCCTCCTTCCACCCCTGCCCTCTCTCTCTCTCTCTCTCTCTCTCTCTCTCTCTCTCTCTCTCTCTCTCTAGGACAGGAAAGTTATCTGTTTCTAAGTAACTAGCTGAACCCGGCCACGCGTTGCTTTGGCAAAGAACAACAGCAACATCCCTTCCTGCCTTTCGTTCTTGCTCTCCTCCCTGTCTCCCTCATCCTTCAGCTTTTTCCTTCTCTTTCCTCCTTCCTTCCGTCTTTCCTTTCCTCCTTCTTCCCATTCATTCCTTTACTCAATCAGTCCTCCCCTTTCTTTCCCTCCCCCGTTCCCTCCCTCTCTTTCTTTCCTTCCTTTTTCTCCTCCCCTCACCAGGTTGACCTTCCTTTATTACCTTTTCTTACCTTTTTCTGTCCTGTGTACTTTCTCTTCTTTCTTCCTGTGGTACTTCCTTCCCTCTTTCCTTCTTTCCCTCCCTCCTTCTCTCTGACCTTTCTCCCCCTTTCCCTCTTGCATTCCTTCCCTTTTTCCTTTCCTTCTCTGCTACCTCTGTCATTCTGTCCTTTTCTCTTTCTCTCCCCCCCCTCTGTCTTCCTTTCTGTCTTTCTCCCCTTCCTTTCGTCCTACCAGCGGGTTGTTCTGGGTCTGTTTGTTTACTTTCTTTTGGGGGAGAGAAGGGGTTTTGACGCGCATGCACAATAGCGGTGCCCCTCCCCTTTCCCCATCACCCTTCGCCCTCCCCGGTTCCCGGACTCACTTGACACAGGTCCCCATGGCTGCCTGCCCGCCCACCTAGCTGCCTCCGAGGCAGGGCCGTAGCCAGGATTTTTCTTTGGGAGGGGCTGAGTTTGATTTTCGGGGGGGGGGGCTGAATCTGAGAGGGAGAGGGTCTACCCTAGCAAACCTTTTGTATTGTTATCCCAATACCCCCATGCATATGGGATATATTGAGCATGGTGATCAGATCATGATATAAATACACATAACAGTTTAAATAATGTACCAGTAAGGCCTTATCGCGGACCACCTGAGAATTTCGCCCCCCCCCTCCTGGCTTCATGCCTGCTCCGAGGTGAGGGCCCACTTCCGTCTCCGTGCTGCCCACTCCATCCCGTTGCGAGGAGGGCAGAGAGTGGACAGTGGTGGGCCAGAAGTGGCCGCACGGGGCTTTCTGGGACATGTAGTCCCACGGCGAAGCATGGTTTTTTAATTTATTGTAAATGGGAAGGGGGAGGAGCTTTGGCGCGCGCTGTGCCCCTGATTGGGGCTTGCGTTAGCGCGCAGGGGTTTTAAAAATTTATTTGGAGGTTTGGAGGCCTAATGTTCCCGCGCGTGGTAGGTGTTGTTTCTTTAGTTTGGGAGGGGGGATGAGAGGAGCTGTGGCGCGTGGCTGGCCTATGCGCCATTTTGTGTTCTGGCGTAGTGGTTTATGGGAATTGTAGTTCATAACGTTTTTTGGGATTTGTGACCGTTGGCTTTTGGGGGGTTGTGGTAAACATACCTCGTTGGGTTGTGTGTGTATGTGGCCTGGTTTGGTGTGTCTGCGTTGTGTGGTTTTGTTGTCTATAGGCTACTAAACACGACAGCACTTCTTTTATATATATAGATGACCATTGGGGAAGGAGGACATTTTGCAAAGCAACACTTAAAATCCTGTTCTCGCTCTTCTTGCAGTAAAATCAACATGTCTGAAAATGTCACGCTAGTTCTCATATCAACTACTGATTCTCCACATCTCACCCAGTAACCAACCTATTTATAACTCTTCCACCTGGGAAATTCAAGCCATTGGCTGGCAGTTCGACAACGTGTCAGCTGCACTTGCTTCTCAGTTCTTATGACAGCTGTCAACACTATGGTGACATTTCTCTTGCATTGCAGCGATTGCAAATCTCTCAGAAGCACATCTCTATTATGAACTTACGACATTGAGTACAAATGACCCATCTACTATAGTTGAGTCTTATCTATTCTAATTGGTGCTGGTTCTCCAAAGCCTCAGGTCTTTCCACAACTGGCTGCAGGAGATCCTTCTGACCAGAATTACTGAGGAGCGGAACTTGGGATCTTGTGCTTGGAAGGCATGGATTCAACCCCTCTTCCTGCTCTATACAGAGTTATGGACACTCAGTTGAGTTGCAGATAGGTGAATATACAAGCAACACCAAAACGCTAGATTTAGGCCCCATTTACATTGACCATTTAATGCAGATCAAACTGTATTATGCAGTCAGTGTGGACTCCTATCATGCAGTGGATGCCAATCAAAACCTGTCAGTGAAAGAAAAATAACTATGCTGCCTTCAAAATATCACAGACCAGCTGCGCTGCCAGTTGGACCAAGGCGGGTCAGTGCTGCTCGTGTTATTGGACCTCACGGCAGCATTTCACACAGTCGACCATTCACTATTGATCCACCGTTTAGCCATGACGGGAGTGAGGGGGTCCGCCCTTAAATGGGTGGCCTCCTTTCTCCAAGATCGGGGACAACGGGTGGAGAGGGGAGAAATGGTCTCAGAAAGGGTCCCCCTTAACTGTGGGGTCCCCCAAGGGGTTATCCTCTCCCCTCTATTATTTAACACCTATATGTGTCCACTTCCCCAACTGGTGCGTAGTTTTGGTCTGGAGTGTCATCAGTACGCTGATGACACCCAGCTGGTGCTGAGGATGGAAGGCCGGCCGGACTCTGTACCCGATTAATCCATCGGTGCCTGGAAGCCGTGACTGGGTGGCTACAGGACAGCATGTTGAAGGTGAACCCGTCGAAGACGGAGGTCCTGTGGCTGGGTCACCTTGTGGGGGGGGAGCTCCGGCTGCCAATAATGGACGGTGAGGTGGTTAGCCCGTCGCCTCTGGTTAAAAGCCTGGGGGTCCAAGCACTGTGAGCAGTGCAGCGTTTTTCCACCTGCGCCAGGCAAGGCGGTGGCGCCCTACCTTTCTGGTGATGATCTGGCCATTGTAATCCAGGCCACGGTCATCTCAAGACTGGACTACTGTAATGCCCTTTATATTGGCCTTCCTTTGTTGGTAATCCGGAAACTGAAGATGGTGCAAAACGCTGTGGCTCGACTGCTGGCTATCGTGCCACATCACACCAGTCCTACAGCGCTTGCACTGGCTCCCTATCGAGCACCGGATTGCCTTCAAAGTGCTGGTGCTAACCTTTAAGGCCTTGCATGGCCTGGGGCCAGTGTACCTGAAGGACTGCCTCTCCCTGCACGTTCCCCAGAGACCACTGCCGTCCATGGATCAAAACCTACTAGACGTTCCATCACTTAAGATCTGCCCCTTGTCATCGACGCGGCAGCGCACTTTTTCTGTAGCGGCGCCTACCCTTTGGAATGCCCTCCCGGAGGAGGCACGAGCAATAACTGATCTTCAGGCCTTTCGGAGGGCCCGTAAGACCACCCTGTTCCGCCAGGCGTTCAATCTCTAACCTGTAACCCCTACTCTGGTCTTAATATGTTTTTATTTTGTTTTTAAGTCTGTTGTGTTTTGTTGTTCATTGCTGTGAACCACCCTCAGCCTTTTCAGGAAGGGTAGGATATAAGTCAAAATAATAAATAAATAAATAAAAACAGTTAGAATGATTTTTTTTTCCAAATTCAGCTGTCATTTGGTGGAATAATTATTTCTTCATAAATTGCATCCATGTTGCAAAGTTGCTTTATTATATTTAAGTTCATTACATTGTTGAAGGAACGGTTCAGTATATCCCAGATGACTCCAAGTAACAAGGACGTAAATTTCATCTAAATGTGTGAAAATTTGAGGAAAATATTAAGAGGATCTTTTCAATTGCAAGCAAGGTTTTGGCCCAGCATAATTATCTCTGCAATACAGTTGGAATTGCCCCTGGATTGATCAATATGATTATTTGATTATCTGGCTTTGGATCTATGCACAATTGTCATCTAATGTTTACATACGTTGTTTAACGTTGTTTAATTGCTTTTAATGGTTGTTGACATTTTGGGCATGGAATAATGCCCATTTATGAAAGCCGCAAAACACAAACTGGGGAAAGCCGCTATACAACATAGTACTAACTCAAAGGGAAAAATTACACAATGATGCAGTATAGTCTATAACAGTGTTTCCAAACCAGTGTGCCAGGGCACACTAGTGTGCCATGAGTGATCATCAAGTGTGCTGTGGGAAATTACAGTGTAGAGAGAGAGAGAGAGAGAGCCTAGCAGGAAACTTCAGGCAAGTGTGCCATGGGAAATTGGACCCTCCAATCCCCTTTCTTCCCCCTCCTGCCAAACACTTTTTCTTCTCCACTCGGGCTCCCTTCTTCCCAGCCTCACTCTGCTCGCTTTGCCTCGCTTTGCTCTGGGGGAGTTTGCGCAGTAGCGCCCGCACGGGTCACGCCTTCCTCTTTCCCCCTTCCCCTCCTGAACACGCTCACGCTGCCCCCTCGGATCAAAATGGCAGCAGAAGCGGCAGTGTAGAAGAAAAAGTAAGTGTTGGGCAGGAGGGGGAAGAAAGGGCGCGAAGGGGAAGGGGGAGGAAGAGGTCTCTGTCGGTAGCTGGCATGGGCAAACTTGGACCTTCCAGGTGTTTTGGACTCCAACTCCCACCATTCCTAGCAGCCTCAGGCCCTTTCCCCTTTCCCCCCTCAGCCACTTAAGCAGGAAAGGGCCTCAGGCTGTGAGGAATGGTGGGAGTTGAAGTCCAAAGCACCCAGAGGGCCAAAGTTTTCCCGTGCCTGTTTTAGGGACCTTAAAGTGGTGAGCCTCCTTCCAACATTGGGATTCTGGATAGAAAACAAACAACAACATAACATAACATAGTTTGAGTCCACAGTGCTCTCTGGGTGTAGGTGAACTACAACTTCCAAACTCAAGGTCCATTCCCAAGCAAACCCTTTGAGTACGTTCTGTTGGTTATGGGAGTTGTGTGTGGGAAGTTTGTGTCTTTCTGCCATTCCTGCCAGGATATCTATGTTGTGTTCATCGAAATAGCTCCAGGTTTCATACTGAGTGTATAAATACATTTTAAAAACATATTAACTATATGTACCGTGTTTCCCCGAAAGTATGACACCCCCGATTGTAAGACGTAGCGGGGGTGTCAGAGGGGTCGGCTTATATAAGCCGTACCCGAAAAGTAAGACTTACCTCGGGGGGCATGGCGTGGCTTCCTGGCTGGGCGACGAGAGGCTCCCAGAGGGGGCTCAAAAGGGGCCCGGAATCCTCCTCCTCTTCCTTCTCTTCTTTCCAGCGGCGCCTTCCATCCTCCTCCTCTTCCTCCCAGCAGCGCCTTCTCCCTCTCGGCGGCTCCGCCCCTCCCTTCAGTGAAGGGAGGAGGGCCGGAGCCGCTGGCGGCGAGAGGGAAGAAAGCGCCGCCGGAAGTCCCGCCCGCAAAAGAAAGTAAGACGCTGTCTTACTTTCGGGGAAACACGGTATTACTGTGTTAGAGTGTCATTTTGTGTCATTTTGGTTGGTGGTGTGCCCCCGGATTTTTTTAATGTTAAAAGTGTGCCACAGCTCAAAAAAGGTTGAAAAGCACTGGTCTATATCATATAATAAATGTCTCACAGACACAAATGATATGTTAGCAACTGACCGCTGAAAGTATATAAAGATTCCTACCCACGAGGAGAAGTACCATGTCCATGCGTATTACCTGAGGGAGCTGCTTACCCCTTAAGTGCCCAGGAGGTCACTGCGTTCTGAGGGGCTCAACCTACTGGAGGTGCCTGGTATCAAGATCTACAGACTATCAAGTACGCGGCAGAGGGCGTTTACTGTGGCTGCGCCGATTCTGTGGAACTCCTTGCCCGAGGAGATACGAGTCATTCGGGATCTGATGCCATTTCGCAGAGCCATAAAGACCTGGCTATTCAGGCAGGCATTCGGCTCCGGCCGGTGCCCGCCATAATTTACACTCTGCCGCGTCACCATCATCACTGTGCTATCATGCTGTTATATTGTAGTTTTATACTGTAGTTTTATTGGGAATGGGGTTAATGGGGGTTTTATTGGTTTTATATGTTTTTATCTGACTTCGCTGCTGTAAACTGCTCTGAGCGCCGGAGAGAGCGGTATATTAAGCCAAATAAATAAATAAATAAAGTCCGGATTATATGCAAATGGTTCGAAGGCCTCCCGGTTGTAATAGGGCGGAGTGATATAGAATATGTCCACTAGAAAGTTTGTAGGGAGTCAATATCCAGTACGAATCCAAGTGGTCAAAATAAACAATATTTGTAATCCAAAATTGCGGTGATGCAAAGGACGCCAAAAGGAGTTCCGTTGTTGATAATGGGGAAGGCAAATAGGGCCCAGAGGCTGCGATGTATAGAACGTAGATCCTGAACTCTTGCGGGCACTGATACTAGTATACCATTACACAGTGCTCTCTGGGTGTAGGTGAACTACAACTTCCAAACTCAAGGTCAATTCCCAAGCAAACCCTTTCAGTACTTTCTGTTGGTAATGAGAGTTCAATATGCCAAGTTTGGTTCATTTCCATTGTTGCAAGAGTTCAGGATGCTCTTTGATTGTGTGTTAACTGCAAATCCCAAAAACTGTAACTCCCAAATGACAAAATCAATTTTTTGACTGATGGTCCCTGCTTGGGTTAGTATTAGTATGTTTTTTGGCCATATTTATGTTAATCCCACAAATGAACATTACATTTATTTATATGAAAGAGAGAGCACAACAGCACAGGCAGAAAAGCAAACATCACAAGGAAGCATGTCTGTGTAGGAGGGTGAACATTAGGAAGAACTTCCTGACTGTGAGAGCTGTTCAGCAGTGGAACTCTCTACCTCAGAGTGTGCTTCCATCTGGCTTCCCTGAGGACCGGGTTACTGTGATAAAAACTAAACACAGAGAGAGATTGACAGCTGTTGAGCAAGACCTTCGTGTGTGTCTTTCTGCCATTCCTGCCAGGATATCTATGTTGTGTTCATCGAAACAGGCCCGGGTTTCACACTCAGTGTATAAATACATTAAAAAAACATATTAACTATATGTATTACTGTGTTAGAGTGTCATTTCATGTCATTTTGGTTGGTGGTGTGCCCCAGGATTTTGTAAATGTAAAAGATGTGCCGTGGCTCAAAAAAAGGTTGAAAAACACTGCCCTAAAGAAATACTTTTTAAAATACTGAAATATTTTTTAAATGTTTTAGGAACTTTAAAGGATTATGTTCCCTACCAACTTTTCCACCAAGAAACCACAGGCATTGCCAAGAATACTGGGGTATGTTCTATTGACCATTGGCAAGGCTTCTCTTGCCTTGCTGCCAACCTGAATGACCTGAAACCATACTCAAAAACATAGTCAGCACCCCCTGCTCTTTCTGCGCATTGCAAAGTGGGTTTCAGGGAAGCTTTCCTGCTATTTCTGGCCTTTGTTTTGAAATCAGCAGAAGAATGCCAGAGTTCCTTAGAATACAACTTCAAATCCACAATTATTTTAAAACAATTTCTCAGGTTTCCTGGGCAATATGAAGTCCCAAAGAACATTTTTTAAAAACAGAATCAGTGAATTAGCTAGAAAGTCACCAGGAAATGTATAGGCATTATTGTATCACGGGCTAATTTACAAATATACAGGGAAACAATGTAGTACCATCCTGTAAAGCAACAGTGGCAGTTTCTCCAAAACAGCATACTTCCAACAGTGATTTTTTTTCTTGCTCATTAGCTACAACAGGCCTGTCTAACAGGCGGCCCGCAAGCCGCACACGGCCCGCCAGCCCCTTGGATCCGGCCCCCCTACCTGCAATAATTTTTTTAAAAAAAAATCCGGAAAAAAATATTAAAAAATCCCAAAATAAAAAATAAAAAAGTGCGTATCTTGCGGCGCAAGCGCCATCCACGACGCCGCAGGGAGAGAAGCCAAGGGGGAGCTTCCTTGGCTTTTGCGCCCTCCCAGCGACAGCGTCACGGACGGGCGCCAGAAGCAGCGAATCGCCTGCTTCTGGCACCCAAGAATGACGCTGTGGCAGAAGGGAGGGAGGAGCCAAGGGAGCTTCCTTGGCTTTGCCCTTCCTTACAGCGTCGCAGCCGGGCGCCAGAAGCAGCGAAATCGCCTGCTTCTGGCACCCAAGAATGACGCTGTAGAAGGGAGGGAGGAGCCAAGGGGAGCTTCCCTTGGCTTCGCCCTCCCTTACAGCGTCACGGCCGGGCACCAGAAGTGGCGAAATCGCCCGCTTCTGGCGCCCGAGAATGACGCTGTAGAAGGGAGGGAGGAGCCAAGGGGAGCTTCCCTTGGCTTCGCCCTCCCTTACAGCATCACGGCCGGGCACCAGAAGCGGCAAAATGGCCGCGCTCTGGCGCCGAGAATGACGCTGTAGAAGGGGGAGGAGCCAGGGGAGCTTCCCTTGGCTTCGCCTCCCTACCCCAGTATCACGACCGGGCACCAGAAGTGGCGAAATCGCCCGCTTCTGGCGCCCGAGAATGACGCTGTAGAAGGGAGGGAGGAGCCAAGGGAGCTTCCCCTTGGCTTCTCCCTCCCTACAGCATCATGACCGGGCACCAGAAGTGGCGAAATCGCCCGCTCTGGCGCCGAGAATGACAGCTAGCCAGAAGGGGAGGGAGGAGCCAAGGGGCTTCCCTGGCCGCGCCCCCTTACAGTATCACGACCACCAGGCCGGGCACCAGAAGGGCGGGAAATCGCTTCCTTGGCGCCCTCGAGAATGATCGGGCACCAGGAGGGAGGAGGCCCGCTTCTGGCGCCCTGGCTTGTCGCCAGGGCTTCCCTTACAGCGCCACGTCACGACGGGCACCAGAAGTGGCGAAATCGCCCGCTTCTGGCGCCGAGAATGACACTATAGAAGGGAGGGAGGAGCCAGGGGGCTTCCTTGGCTTCACCCTCCCTTACAAGCGTCATGGCCGGGCACCAGAAGTGGCGAAATCGCCGCTTCTGGCGCCGAGAATGACGCTGTAGAAGGGAGGGAGGAGCCAAGGGGAGCTTCCCTTGGCTTCGCCCTCCCTTACAGCGTCGCAGCCGGGCGCCAGAAGCGGCGAAATCGCCCCCCGTGATCGCCCCCTGCTGCGGCCCCCCAGGTGATAAGTCACCAGAATTCCGGCCCCTGGGCTGGTAGAAGTTGGACAGCCCTGAGCTACAACAATTGAAGTATCTGTTTACCTTCCAAATTTCAAACTTCAGTGGCCACCTGCTGCCACTTGGACAGATCCAGTGTTTAGTAAGTATATACAGCAAAGGCCATGGACCGGGGGTGGGCAATTATTTTTTCCAAGGGGCCACACGAGACTCAAAAAATATTATGGAGGGCCGCACCTAAAGGCTGAACTACATTCTAATCTACTTTATTTATTTATTTATTTACTATATATTACACATCAGTAATATTAACATATTAATATATCAAGAAATATTCATATATTATTAGTATTAATATCATAATTATTATATTATAGTATATATAGAGAGACATTATAATATATTGAAATTATAATATAATATAACATTATATTATATTATTTATTATATTATTTTTATAAAATTATTATTATAAAATAATAATCAAAACCACTAAAATAAAATGAAATTCAAGAAGACAAGGTGCAAACCAAGATGAAGGCTGACATCCTCAAGAGAGGAAGGATCCCAAGATGGAATGGCCCAATGGACCCAGCCCAGCGGATGGCAAAGCGGACCAAAAGGTAGGATCTACCTACCCACTACTCAGAGAGCCATAAAAGCAAAATATTTGGAAATGTATTTCAGTGAGAGTCATATAATATATTTTAAGACTGAATTCAACTAAATGTGAGTATAATAAGACCCTGAATTTATTCATAAGAATAATGATGATAATACTAATTCAGCCTCTGCTACTACTACTACTACTACTACTACTACTACTACTTATAATAGTAGTAGTAGTAGTAACAACAACAACAGGTTCCTAGCAGGCATGTAGCTGGGGGGGGGGTGGCTTGAGGGGCTTCAGCCTTTCCCGAAATTCTCAGGGTGGTCTGCGAGAATGCCTTACTGGTACATTATTTCATAAGAACATAAGAACATAAGAAGAGCCATGCTGAATCGGACCTCAGCCCATCTAGTCCAGCATTCTGTATCACACAGTGGCCCACCAGTTGTAGACGGGGATCTCGAGCAGAAGGGAGGGCAAAACCCTGACCTGCTCCCGACCCCCCACAACCAGTACCCAGGAAATCCTGCCTACCTCAACCAACTCCGAGGTGGCACTTGAATGTCCTTTTCAGTAACTACCGATACACTTGGTATCCATGAATCTGTCTAATCCTGCCTTGAAGTTGTTCAGGCTGACCGCTGTCACAACCTCTTCTGGAAGTGAGTTCCATAACCCAATGACCCTCTGGGTGAAGAAATATTTCCCTTTATTAGTCCTAATTTTCCTACCTTGGAGCTTCAGGGAGTGCCCCCTAGTCCTAGTGTTTTGTGACAAAGAAAATATTTTTTCTTTATTCACCTTTTCTATTTCAACTGTTATGTTTATTCATATCATGATTTGATCACCATGCTCAATATATCCCATATGCATGGGGGTATTGGGATAATGATACAACAAAAGGTTTGATAGGGTAGACCCTACCTCACTCAGACTCAGCCCCCCCCCCCCAAATCAAACTCAGCCCCTCCCAAATCAAAATCCTGGCTACGGCCCTGGTTCCTAGAGTAGAAGGAGACCTCCAAGGGCCATCCAGTCCAACCTCCTTCTGCCATAGGGGAAAAACACAAACAAAGCATTCCTAACAGATGGCCATTCAGCCTCTGATAATAACAATGGGTTCCTAGAATAGGAGGAGACCTCCAAGGGCCATCCAGTCCAACCCTTCTGCACCTGCAGGGCAGGACTGAGCCTTCCTCTCGCTCTGCCTGCGATCTACCAGGAACGCCCTATGCGATCTACCAGTAGATCGCGATCTACCTAATGAGCACTCCTGCCTTAAAACACCCGTCTCGTGACTTGCCCCCTCCTCCTGGAAGACCGACTCTCCTTGGGACTCAGGGTCACCCCACGAGGTTTGGAGGTCTGCCCCCTTGGATCTCGTCTTCCCACTTGGCCCCCCAAACATCGATGGGCCTCACCTGAACTACTGATTCTAGCCCTATTGTTGTAATTAGTGCTCTGTGTTTGTAGTTAGTATTAGGTAATGATCTGTTTTTTTTAATTATATCTATATTGTAATTGTGTCATGCCACTGTTGTAAACCACCCTGAGCCTACGGGGATTGGCGGTCTATAAGCATGAAGTAATAATAAGTAATAATAAATAATTAAACAATATAATCAATATAACTTACACATAGGCACTAGTCTCTGGAGCAGACTGCAGAATTCTATAAGACAGTGTTTCCCAAACAGTGTGCCGGGGCACACTAGTGTGCCGTGAGCGATCATCAGGTGTGCCGTGGGAAATTGGAACCTCCAGGAGTCTAGTGTGTTGAAATATGAAAACCCTAAGAAACCTACCTCGATAAAGGCACTTCATGTGTGTTCATAGTTGGGCATATTGAGTATTCATGCCAAGTGTGGTCCAGCTCCATCATTATTTGAGTCCACAGTGCTCCCTGGATGTAGGTGAACTACAACTTCCAAACTCAAGGTCAATTCCCAAGCCCAGTACTTCAGAGTTCACTTTACCACTGTTGGTATAAGTCCGTAAATAAATAAATAAATAAATAAAACATTGAAGAGTTTGTTTGAGTCCAAGTGCTCAGGTGCAAACCCTTTCAGTACTTTCTGTTGGTAATGAGAGTTCAATATGCCAACTTTGGTTCCATTCCATTGTTGCAAGAGTTCAGGATGCTCTTTGATTGTGTGTTAACTATAAATCCCAGAAACTGTAACTCCCAAATGTCAAGGTCTATTTTCCCCAAACTCCATCTGTGTTCACATTTGGGCATATTGAGTATTCATGCCAAGTTTGGTCCTGATCCAACATTGTTTGAGTCCACAGTGCTCTCTGGACATAGGTGAACTACAACTCCAAAGCTCAAGGTCAATGCTCACCAAACTCTTATAGTATTTTCTCTTGGTTAAGGGAGTTCTGTCTGGGAAGTTTGTGTCTTTCTGCCATTCCTGCCAGGATATCTATGTTGTGTTCATCGAAACAGGCCCAGGTTTCACACTGAGTGTATACATACATTTAAAGACATATTAACTATATGTATTACTGTGTTAGAGTGTCATTTTGTGTCATTTTGGTTGGTGGTATGCCCCAGGATTTTGTAAATGTAAAAAGTGTGCCGCGGCTCAAAAAAGGTTGGGAAACACTGCCATAAGATGCTCAGAGTTATTTTTCTCCAATTAAGTGACACAGGAAACTGAAATTAAAGTTTTCACCCAAGTTCAGAGAAGCTGCAAATACGGCACTGAGTTTTTGCTCAGTCCCTACTCACCCGACTGTAGATATCCTCCTTGCCGGCCTCATACTTCTGCTGTATCCGCTCCTCCAGGAAGTAAATGCGCAGCTTGAGGCTGAAGTTCTCCTTCTTCAAGTCATTGAGGTGCTGAGACAGAGTACGATAACCATTAGACATGGTTGGGGATCCATGGGGTGGAAGCGTTCTCACACCCCCTTCACGCCAATAACATTTTGAAGCTGAGAAAAGAAGGGGACCCTAGCAAAACGGCGATGGCAGCGCAGCCTAGGAAGGCTATGGCGACATGGGGATGAAGTCAAAAGTTTGGGAGTCAGCTGCCTTATAGCTCAACACTGACTGACTGACCACTGAGCTCCAGAACGGAGTACAGCTCACTTTCTTTTTTTACCTCCAGGAAGTATTTGAGGAATCCTTGGCAGCAACTCATCCTACACACACTCACAGACACACATGTGTTGAAATCGGAGCTGGGTTGAGGAGGACCCTGTAGTTTCACTGACACCTCACAGCCACCCCTTGACAACTGCAGGAGATTAGCAGCTCTCGGGGAACCAGGGCAAATTTGGCAGCCAACCCCATCCAAAAGGGATATAAACAGATTGTGACTGGGCCAGGTGTTGGAGTAGGTAATACGATCAAGACAATGCATGACACGAGGAAGAGAGAACGAGGGGAACGACTCAAATTCCACCAGGGAGACAGCTTCACGACATAATCCTGCACCCCATCAAATAATAAGCATCTCATATTCCTTTCTGGGCCTGGAAACACTCTTAAATCCCGTGCAAAACTGAGGCGAAACCCAAATATGGCTTCTGACTCAGATGGCAATGCTCCGAGTCCCCTCTCGGGGGTTGAGAAGAAGCGGGGTAGAAATGGTGGAAATAATAAATAAATAATGCTGCCATTATATTTAGACATGCCCGGATTACCCATAAGGCCAATGAGGCCATGGCCTAGGGGCGTAAGCCAAGGAGGGGCAGATCACGGACCAAAAAAAAAAACCTGGTTCGCGCACTTCTTTTCCCCCTTTCTCATGCCCCTCTTCGCTCCTTCTCCCGGCAAAGTTTCTGCTCCGTCCCCTCTGGGAGCGCACGCCAAGCTGACATCTCTCTCTCTCCCTCCCTCTCTCTCCCTCTGTCTCTTGCACCCTCCCTCCCTCTCTCTTGCGCGTGCGCCCTCTCTCTCTCTTGCGCCCTCCCTCCCTCTCTCTTGCGCGCATGCCCTCTCTCCCTCTCTTGCGCGTGCGCCCTCTCTCGCACGCCCTCTCTCTCGCGCGTGCACTCTGTCTCCCTCTCTCATTCTCTCGCGTGCACTCTCTCTCTCTCACTCTCGCTCTTGCACTCTCTCGTGCGCTCTCTCTCTCGCGTGCACTCTCTCTCGCTCTCTCTCTCTTTTGCGCTCTCTCGTGCGCGCCTTTGGAGCAAGTTTGCACCTGCTGCGCTCTCCCCAAGCCTGCCGACTCCCGAGGAGACCTTGAGAGCAGAGCGGAGCTTTCCAGCCGGTGGGAATGGGGACCTTGGAGGTGGCGGGATGGTGCCTACTCGCCTTTCTCTTCTGCTCCAGAGGCACCATGGCGAAAGCCAGCCAAGTGTGGGTCTGAGTGGTGTGTGTGTGGGGGGGGGGGGGTAGAGGTTGGCTGGGGACGTAATTCCAAAGTGTGGCCTAGGGTGCAAAAATGGGTTAATCCGGGCCTGTATTTAGATGTTTGTGGAAGCAAGAGCGCAGCATTAGTTTCCCAGGAGACTTGAAGGGCTCTACTTCCCAACCACCATTTTTTGTCCCCAAATACCTCCAAATGTCTTCAAGCCCACTCCTTTATAAACTGTGGGTCCCAATACCTTATCTCAATTTTTGGGTCCCGAAAAATATAGCAACAGTACAAGTTTTCTGAACGCCATCTAGTGGCTCTTTTAGGCATTTACACAAATCTGCTGTGCAGGGTTTACAGTGGACTCTGCAGAAAGTGCTTCAGCTATACTTCATTTTAAAAAAGAAAACCATTGTGTTTAGGAAGCCTTGCAAATGCTGATCTGTTATCAGTAAATGTTTGGTTTTTATATACCAACTAGCTTGGGGACACGGCAGTTCCCGGGGTATTTCAGAAAAGCATTGTGTGCCAAGGTTGGTCTTTGGTACTTCAAGTCCCATCATCCATGGTCCACCCTTTTCCAAACGGCAGTAGAATAGAGTGGGTCATAGGGGCTCTGTGTGCCAAGTTGGGTCTTTATTGTTCTTTGTTGGGGGCCACAGTGGTCTCTTGGAACAAAAGCATTTGAAAGTGCTACAAATCCCATAATCCGTGATCCACCTCCGCTAAACCTCTCCAGGATGTTAAGCGGCTAATGGGGGTTATGTGTGCCAAGTTTGGTCTTGAGCAGTGATTGGATGAGGGCCGTAGCACACTCAAGAAGCGAGTAGAGGTACTTCCAAGTCCCATAATCCATGGTCCACCCTCCTCCATACTGCAGTAGAATGTAGAATGGATCATGGGGGCTCTGTGTACCAAGTATGGTCTTTATCAGTCTTTGTTGGGGGCTGCTGCAGTCATGGGGAATGAGTAGAGGTACTTCATCCATGGTCTGCCCTCCTCTAAACTGCAGTAAGATGGAGAGTGGGTCATTGTTTGGAAGTGAATCAGGTGAAGGTACTGCAAATCCCATCATACGTGACCCATCCTGCCCTAAACCACACCAGGTTGTGAAGTGGGCCATTGGGCCCCTGTGTGCCAAGTTTGGTCCTGATCTGTCATTGCTGTGGGCTGCAGTGACTGACTGCCTGAGGCCTTTCCTTTTCCCTCTGCGTCACCTTAGAATGTTGGAATCTAGAAGCTGGCCAATCAGAGCTGGTTTTGCAAATTCTCCCTCAGTAGCAACCAATCATGTTGTTTGAATGAAGAGGCTTGGATTCTTGGGTGATGGCCAATCAGAGTCCTTTATGCAAATACTCCCTAAGTGGCAACCAATCCTCTCTGTCTGGTGCCTTAGAATGTTGGAGTTCTGAGGCTGGCCAATCAGAGTCCTTTATGCAAATAATCCCTCAGTGGGAGAATCAGAAAGCTGCCACATATTCATCTGCACCTCCGCACCTCCCGCCGCAAACACTGACTTTTATTAGATAGATAGATAGATAGATAGATAGACCCAGGGTCAGGCAGAAATTTGTTCAGCAAAAAGAGATCACAGGTGGAAAACGTCGAGAAGTTGTGTTCTAGAGGGCATTTTCGTTGTGCCTTGGGGGTTTTCTGGCCCATTTTATGACCAGGAGTTGCCAGAAATCACTTCTCTTTAGAATAAAATTAAAAGACTCATATCACGTGTGAATTGGATCAAAGAGTGAAGCAATTTTTTGTTGCAAAAACACGTTTTTTTATTGCATTGCACTGCATTTTGGCCTTCTCCACGGGTGAGCCAAGTACAGCCCATGCAGTGACCTAGCAGGTCCAAACATTATTTTCAAGTAAACAATACTGAAGAAATCAAGTCAATCCCAGAGTGTTCCGGATTCTAGCTCTTGCTCACAAAATTCTCTTCTGGGGCTCCTTCTACAGACATATAATCCAGTTAAAAGCAGATAATCTGGATTTTATATGGCAGTGTAGAAGAGGCTTGGAAGTCTGAAGTTCTGCCTTGATTCATTTGGTGTTGGGAGCTGCACTGGCTGCCGGTCGAACACAGAGTCCTTTATAAGACTCTGACCCTGACATTCAAGGCCCTGCGGGGCCAGGGTCCCTCATACTTAAAAGACCGCTTGACCCTACCCATCCACCCAAGAGCGCCACGGCCAGCAAACGAGAACCTCCTCTGTATCCCGGGTCCGAGAGAGGCTCATCTGGAGTCCACGAGACAGAGATCTTTCTCTGTTGCGGCCCCCGTCCTGTGGAACTCTCTACCGCCAGACCAAAGAGCCAGTCCTGACCTGCCCCAATTCTTGGCGGCACTTAAGACATGGGTTAGGGATTGGGCCCTGTTAAAGAAAACCAGACTACTCAACTTGGAGGAATTCAACATCAATAGAGGGTGGCATGCGTACATGTGGTACGGCAAAGTTGAAGTGGAAAAAGCCTTTAAAAATCACCATATCAGGGCAGCCCTATGGAAAGTATGGGATAAATACAAAGACCAATTCAACACCAAGACGCCCCTCTGGATATCGCCAATGGAAGCTCAACATAAAAGAGAGATACCCATGGCCAAATGGTATAATTACAAATCTTTGATTTGTAAAACAAGTACGAACTGGGAACTGAAAACAGTGGAGAAGCTGAGAGAAACTGGGGTAGAAATATCTTGGTTCCAATATGCCCAAGTTAAGGATTATTTCAGGATAGATTGTAAAAGAGAGTTTGCTACAGAGGGAAATATTTGGGATATGGTATTGAGGCAGGATAAGAAGCAGGATAAAAAAACGACTAGAGATGAGTACTGAAATGGAGGTGGTAAAACAGGTTATGGTGGATTGGGCGCGAGATATTGGACACACTATCCTGTTGCAGGAATGGGAAAAAAATATGGAAAGAAATTATCAAAATTCTGGGCTCCACATCTCCAGCGGAGAACTGGTATAAAATGTTTTTTAGGTGGCACATGACCCCGCAGAAAATTGCAAGATTTTATCCAAATGCCAACAGTAATTGTTGGAAGTGCAAGACCCAATTGGGGACTTTTATTCACTGTTGGTGGTCATGTGCCAAAATTCAAAGATTTTGGAAGGCAATCCATAAACATACCCAAAAAATTTTTACAGGAGAAGTTCGACTTCCTACCAGAAACTTACCTGTTAAACCTCACAAAGGAAAACTGGAACTCAAATAAAGTCAAATTGCTCTACTTCATAGCAGCGGCTGCTAGGCTAGTATTTGCAAAAAACTGGAAAAAGGGAAATATTCCAGCAATGGAGGACTGGCTTAACAAACTGAGAGACCTGATGGAGGCTGATGAATTGCATAGTAAGATTTATGAGAGAAGTCTAAAGACCAGGACGGATTGGAAACCAGTGCGGAGCTACTTGGACGAAACCAGTAGTTATAAGTAAAGTATGAAGAGGGGAGCTCGGGAGGTGTTAGTCTTTATTTACTATTTGTACGTAATTCCGAACTGGAAGACATGTTGTAATGTACCTATTGTGCCTATTCCCTGTCCAGCACTGCCCCTCCCCCCTTCCTCCCCCCTCCCTTCCCCAATCTATGTATTATATAAATCTGTAAAAACACAATAAAGATTAATGGGAAAAAAAGACATGGCTATTTAGGAAAGCCTATGCATAATACGACAACCAGTGACCCGGAACCTTCTGAGTCCGATATTTTTAGCCATTTTAATACATTAATATTTTAATGTTTTAATACTCTAGTACTGCATTGCTAGCTGTGTAAGTCGCCCGGAGCACACTTGTGGAGGGCAACTCATAAATAATAAAGTTCAGTTCAGTTCAGTTCAGGAGTGGGATGATACTATCTGAATTAAAAATTAACCTTAGTGTGTGTATGCGTCTCCAATTTGCTTGTCAATTTGTGGCAACTCCATGATTTTCCTAGAATTTTCTTAAGCAAGGAATATCAAATGTGATTTTGTCAGAACAGGATAAAATGCTATAAGGGAGAGTCAAATATGTTGTGGTTTAATTGAATAGTCTTTTTTAAACCAATTTGTGAATAAGATACTATGGCCGCATCATCTGCATACAGTAGCGTAGAGATTGGTCTGTGAGCTAAGCGCGGGGGGGTGGAAATGATCCCCCTTGGCTTTAGAATTGGCTTTAGAAATGAGAGCTGTCCCAATTTTTATAGTGTCTACTGCTCTTATCTGTGCACTAATCTATCACAAATTGATGGGTGTTTGCAATCACTATTAAACATTTAGGAGGATTTTTTGAGAAACTGCAAGTTGCTTCTGGTGTGAGAAAATTGGCCGTCTGCAAAGACGTTGCCCAGGGGATGCCCAGATGTTTGATGTTTTTTTACCATCCTTGTGGAGGCTTCTCTCATGTCCCCGCATGGGGAGCTGGAGCTGACAGAGAGGGTTCAACCCGCTCTCCCCGAATTCAAACTTTTGACCTATTGGTCACAGGCCCGGATTAACCCATTTTGGCGCCCTAGGCCATACTTTGGAATTACGCCCCCAAACCAACCTCTACCACACACCCCCTCCACCTCCTCCTCCTCGCGGCTCCGCATGCCCTCCTTCCTTGAGTCAAGGAAGGAGGGCGCGAGGAGGCGGAGGGAAGCTCCGCCCCCAGGGGCAGGGCTTCCCTCCGCCTCCAGGCGTGCCCTCCTTCCTTGAGTCAAGGAAAACGGGTGCGTCGCGAGGAGGAGGAGAAAGGGAAGCCCCGCCCCCGGGGGTGAGCCTTCCCTTCCTTCCTCCTCCTCCCTCCCTCCTCAAGCCACGCTGAGACTCATCTCGTGAGGTGCGCAGCGCTGCGTGGATGAGGGCTGCGCAACTGTCGCTGCGGCCTCTGGGAGTCTTAGCATGGCCTGAGGAGGGAAGGAGGAGCCAAGGAGGAGTGCAGCAAAGAGGGGGGTGCGGGGCGGGTGTGGATGGCACGTAGGTGCAGAAGCGCCTGAAGAGCGACTTTAAAAAAATTGGGGGGTCCGGATCTGGCACCCCCCCCCTGGCTGCGCCCCTAGGCCATGGCCTAGTGTGGCCTGATGGGTGATCCGGGCCTGGTTGGTCAGCAATCCTGCCTAGGGTTGCCACCTGTCCCGTATTATACGGGACGTCCTGTATTTTTGCTCTGAATTTCTTGTCCCGTATTTTCAGCTCCTGTTCCGTATCGTCAGGACAGGACAGGTGGCAGCAGGAAGCGAGGCTGGGTCAGCAGGAAGGAAGGGAGAACTCTATGTGAATGCCTGGTAGCTGCCGCTCTCCCCACACAAATACCAGGCCTGGTCCGGCTTACTCTCCCGAGCCGACAGCACCGTCATCTTGGCGCCTTCCCTGACCGCTCTAGCCCTCCCTCTTGAGCATAAAGAAAGGCGAGCACAGAAGGGGAGCAGAAGGGAGAGGGGGTGACTTGGTTGCGCACGCCGGGAGTGGCGGACTGGAAGAGGCAGGCCTTCCAGGAAGCAAGGGAGGGAGGAAGGAGCAGGGTGGTGGCGGCAGGAGGCGCTCACGGAGCGAGGGAGCCAGAGTGGTTTTTTTCTGGGGTTTTATGTTATTATTGTGTGTTTTATGTAGGCATTGAATGCTTGCCATTGTTGTGTTGTATTGCCATTGTTACGTTCTTATTTGTATTCTGCTCTATCTCCGCTGAGTCCCCTCGGGGAGATAAGGCTGAATGCAAATAAAGATTTATTTATTTATTTATTATGTTACATACCGTGTTTCCCCAATAGTAAGACACCCCCGATTGTAAGACGTATGGGGGGTGTCAGGGGGGTCGGCTAATATAAGCCGTACCCCGAAAGTAAGCTGTACCTCGTCGCCACGCCGCCGCCGCGCCGCCACCGCCACCGCAACCGGCCCATCGGCCGCGGCACACCTCCGCGGCGCACCTTTCTGCCAGGCCTCCAAGGAAGGGAGGGGGCAGGCGTGGCGAGCAGCGCCGCGTCAGAGTGACGCGCCGCCCGCCACGCCTCTTGCTCTTTTCCCCTCCCTTCTTTAAGGAGGAGGGAGGGAGAGCAGCGCGTGGCGCAGCACCGCTGTCAGAGTGACGCGCCGCTGCCCCGCCACGCCTCTTGCTCTTTCCCCTCCCTTCTTTCGTCCAAGGAAGGGAGGGAGAGAGCACGCCAGCACCGCGTCAGAGTGACGCGCCGCTGCTCCCACGCCTCTTGCTCTTTTCCCCCCCTTCTTTCGTCAGGAAGGGAGGGGGAAGAGCAGAGGCGCAGAAGCAGCACCGCGTCAGAGTGACGCGCCGCTGCTTCGCCACGCCTCTTGCTCTTTTCCCCTCCCTTCTTTCGTCCAAGGAAGGGAGGGGAAGAGCAAGAGGCGTGGCGACAGCACCGCGTCAGAGTGACGCGCCCGCTTGCTCTTGCTTTTTTCTCCCTCCCTTCCTTCCTCGTCCAAGAAAAGCTGCGCCGCGGAGAGGTGTGCCGCGGCTGATGGGGCTGGTGCGGCGGCGGCAGCATGACGGCGGCAGCGTGACGGCATCAGCGGCGTCGGCGTGGTACGTCTTAGTTTATATAAGACGTACCCCGAAAGTAAGACGTAGGGGGACTTTTCGGGGGGAAAAGAAAGTAAGACGCTGTATTACTTTCGGGGAAACACGGTAAAAATGAAACAGTGTCTAGTTTTTATAGTTATTTTTGCCCACAGAAACTATAGCTGGGGAAAATGCTTATCTCTTCCCCCACATCCACATTTCCTACTGCATACTCCATCTACACATTACCAGCACCAAGTAGTATTACCCACAGCTGCATGTTTGTGAAAGTAAATATGCAATTGCACCTATACGGAAATGAACGTAATGTCAGGGGAAGGGGAAGTATAATGACAGAAGAGGAAAACAAAGAGATAAGCAAAGTCTCCTTTATTTTTACATACACCGCTTCCATGCAGCTGCTTTCTTTTGAGGGATGTTGGGGCTTCAGGGTGTTGCAGTGTGCCATTTTTATGAAAACTTATAGGAGAGAATAGTAAGGAGGCTACAAGAACGAGGCCCAGATTACCCATAAGGCCACACTAGGCCATGGCCTAGGGGCGCAAGCAAAGGGGGGCGCAGTTTACATGGACAAAAAAAAATGATGAAACAAAACCGCAACGCGCGGCATGGAGATGACTCTCTCTCTCTCTCTCCAGGGAGGGCGGGGAGAGAGCGCAGCGAGGGGGCGGGGGAGGAGAGAATGGCGGACCCCCCTCACCATCACCCCCGCTCCCTTGTCAAGGAAGGAGGGCGCGAGGAGTAGGAGGCGGAGGGAAGCCCCCGGGGCCGCTGCCGAGCTTGCACGGCACCCAGAAACATGGCGGAGGAGCCAGAGGCGCTCACGCCCTCCTGCTGTGCATGCCCGGTAGTGGCCCCGGGGGCGGGGCTTCCCTCCACCTCCTCGCGCCCTCCTTCTTTGACTCAAGGAAGGAGGGCACGCCACGAGGAGGAGGGAGGAGGGAAGCCCTGCCCCCGGGGCCGCTGTCGGCCCCGGGGGTGGGGCTTCCCTCCGCCTCCTCCTCCTCGCACCCTTCTTCCTTGAGTCAAGGAAGAGGGCGCGCCGCGAGGGCCCGGAGGCTTCCCTTCCTCCTCCTCCTCACGCCCTCCTTCCTTGACTCAAGGAAGGAGGGTGCGTGGTGCCGCGAGGAGGTGGGGAGGTGCGGTAGAGGTTGGTTTGGGGGCGTAATTCCAAAGTATGGCCTAGGATGCCAAAAGGGGTTAATCCAGGCCTGCAAAGAACACTGCATAATGGAGAATGGGGTCAGAGACACTTTACACAACCAATTTTCTGCCGTATTAGAATTTTATCTTCCTATTCATAGCATAATGCAGCTTGAACATTGTGAAAATGTGGCTTTTTCAAATAAAGTGACTTTTCTTTTAAAAACTCATTTACTCTTTGTTTTTGCGCCTGTACAAGAATAAATGCTGCGAGAAAAAAACAGCGTAAGTAAAATTATCAGGTTTTTTCAGCCTATTTACCTTTTCAAAATCCCGCAGGGTCTGGGTTTGTGCCGTAGAACTTTGCTCATCACCTGCAGGAAGGTGTTTCTCAACGACGGTCATCTCCAAACTCCTCACAAGGTCAGGCTGCACTTGGCCAACGGAGCAAGTCACATCCATGTCTTCCGTGGCGGGTGCCTGCAGCAATGCCCCTGTGTCGAGATCGTTTAACATGTGTGGCTGCGTCTGGTGGCTCCGCTGTATAGACTCAACAAGTGCTGTTGAAGTGGGATGGAGTAAGCAAAGGAAGACAAGAGGAAGTCAGAGAGAAGTCACAGCATCACATTGTCACAACTCTAAACCAAACACCTACTTGAAGGCTTTAGGTTGGTATTAGGGGTATTTTTCCTCTCACATTGTGCTTATGTCAAGGTTATATATTTACTAGGCATGAGAAAAATGAAACGGAAATTAAAAGGATTCATAAGAGATTCGTATGTAATGGGACTTCTGAGCTTTTACGGATCGCTGCCGCGACCCCGGAAGTAGACTTCCTTTACGGTCCTTGAGGCCAACAATTTGCGTTATGATCGTAATAAATTCTTAATTATTAATTAATTAATTATTGTACTACGTACTCACTTCTCCCTGTCTTCTCCCCCTCATTTCCTTCCCGCCTTCATTCAGCTTCTTCTTTTTCCCGCATTTCTATGGGGAACTGGAAGTGACGCTGCTGCTAGGTAGGCAATGCATTCTGGAAAGTGTAGTCCTCCACGCTTCCCCCCTCCCAGCCAATTTACCAGCTGTTAGGATTTCTGGGAGTTGTAGGCGAAAACCATCTGAAATGCGCATGCTCTGGCATACGAATTACTAACGAATTTCGTTAGTACTTAAGTTACATTTTAGAAATTTTTGGAAAATTTTTTGTAAGTCTTTCTTTTACTAATCAAAAAAAAAAATCCCCCCCCATTTGATTTTAGAATCGCCATTTTTGGGTTCTAAAACATGCCTAATATTTACCATATATTCCGGGGTACTAGAAGACTTTTTAGCCCTGGAAAATCTTAAGAAAAGTTGGGGGTCGTCTAGTATGCCAGGTATAAAATTAAAATAATAAAAATTAAAAGGAAACAATAAAAAAAACTACTTTAGGAGGGAGGGAGGAGGAGGGAGGGCACGGGAAGGAGGAGCGCCTCCGCTTTCAGCGCCTCCGTAGTTTCCTGACTCCTTTTGTTGGGAGCACAATGTGAGAGCACCATTGACATAAGCACAATGTGCCTCGAAGCAGGGGCTGCCTTCCACAGCACCCTCGCCATCTTGGATGGAGGGTGTGCGCGTCGGCAGCGCAAGGAAGCCATCAAGCAGGAAGGTGGAGGCGGGGCTAGCGCCTCCCTTCCTCCACCTCTTCAGTGTGGTGATGATGGCGTGCACTGGAGCATGCATGCACACAAACAGCTAGTTTCGCGCATGCGCTGTTGGGACCGAGCGCTTCTGGTGGAGGGAGTAGCGAAACGCACTACCAAGAGGATGAAAAGGACGGGGGAACATTTTGTAGCCGGGGCGGAGCCTCCCGCCTCCAGCTGCAAAATGTTCTCTGGCTTGTCCTCTTCGGCCTTTTGGGAGTGCGTTTCGCTACTCCCTCCACCAGAAGCGCTCGGTCCCAATAGCGCATGCGTGAAAGTTTTGTGCATGCGCTATTGAAACAGAGCACTCCCAAGAGGATGAAAGGGACAAACCAGGGAACATTTTGCAGCCGGGGCGGAGCCTCCCGCCCGCCTGCAGCAATGGGTCGGCCGTGACTGGATGCGCCCTTGGCCACGTGGCGCCCTGAGGCGGCCGCTTACTTTGCCTCCACTAAGATCCGCCCCTTCCTCCGGGGGCCGGCAAGGAGGCCTCTCCCAGTAGCTGTGCTTCCAAGCAGTGGAAGAGACCCCAGTGGTTTTGATGTCAAAGCAGAAGCAATTGAAGGTACTGCAAATCCCATCATCTATTTAACATCCTCCCCCAAACCCCTCATTTTCTGTTGATCATGGGACTCCTATGTGCCAAGTTTGGTTCAATTCCATTGTTGGTGGAGTTCAGAATGCTCTTTGATGGCTGGTGGACTATAAATCCACACAACTGCAATTCCCAAATGTCAGGGTTTATTTTCCCCAAACTCCACCAGTGTTCAAATTTGGGCATATTGAGTATTTGTGCCAATTTTGGTCCAAATCCATAGTTGTTTGGGTTCACAGTGCTCTCCAGATGTAGTGGAACTACTGTACATTACCCGTAAATCACTGTTAATTCTTCCCAACCCCCTCCAGTATTTTGTATCTTTCTGTTTAATTGCTATTAAAAAATTTAAAAAATTAATTTCTAGAGGGGTGCTGAGTAAATTATTTTTCTGGAAAAGGGGCGGTAGGCCAAAAAAAGTTTGGGAACCACTGCTCTAGCATTATCAATCCCAACGTGCAGCTATCCCATCTTTCTCTTATTAAGAGAATTCTTGCAATAAGAATTTCTAGACTCCATGTAATGTTCATGCCCGGATCACCCGTAAGGCCAACCTAGGCCATGGCCTAGGGGCACAAGCCGAGGTGGGGCGCAGATCACGGACCAAAAATAATAATAAAGATGTTGAAACAAATAAAAACGCGATGCGTTTTCCCCACCCTCCCTCGGCCTCGCCCATAGATGTCTATGAGAGTGGGCTCTGTCCTGAAGACTACACTTCCCGTCGTGCGCCTCTCTTCGTTTCCGCCTCTCTCCCCGCAGGAGAAAGACTACGCCTCCTGGCATGACCCGCAGGGGCTGCGGTGGGGCCGGGCCAATGGGAGGTGGCGAGGGCGGAGCCAGGGGGCATGGCGGGGCGGTGGAGAGAGAGAGAGCGGACTCACGGGGATGGCAGAGGGCGCCAAGGAGGGTCCGCCCTTCCAGCTGAGCAGGCCGCACTTCGAGCACGTAAGCATCGGGGCGCTGGGGCGCCACGTGACGGGGACCGGGAAGGGCCCGCCAGAGATGGAGTCGCTCCCTCAGGGAGCCCCCATCGCTTGCCTCAGGTGGCCCCGTCCCCTCGGTGCCATCCCGTCCCCTCATTGGCCCTGCCGGGTGTCACTCTCCCATTTGAATTCCCACCCTTTGGAAAGTGCTTCTGTGATTGGCTCCTGCTTCCCTTGACTTCTCTTTGGGGGTGGTGCTCCTGTCTTAGTGTCCTGAGTTCGAGTCCTGCTTCGGGCAGAAAGCGTGACTGTGGAACTCCCTGCCACTGCATTGGGATGGCATTTTTTAAAATGGGCCCGAGCACGGCGCTGCTGCAGGTGGGTCCGGCCCAGGCGCCCGCGAGCCCCGTGGATACACCTGCGCTGATTGGCGCAGGTTGTTGTTGATTTATTTGGATATTACTGATCAACTGAGATGCATTGGGCTACCTGAGTGAATTTGAGGTAAGTTGTATGATATGATTTATTTATTTTTAGTGTGGGTCTGAGTGATTGGGGGGGTGGCTTAAAGGGGGCGTAATTCCAAAGTGTGGCCTAGGGCGCATAAAGGTGTTAATCCGGGCCTGGTAATGTTCCATATTTGCCAAAAGTATAATTCTCTGGAAGCACAAGGTCACTAAACTTCCCACCATGATATTTTGATGCATTAATGCTAGAATGGGCATAAATTGCGTATTCAAGATTTATTATAGAGTATATTGCAGAAAGTGTCACCTTAAGAACACAAACAGGCAAAGTCTTACCCGTCATCGTATGCCCACTTCTGGGGACCATTTTGCCCTCAGTCTCCTTCCTGTAAAAAAAAAATACATTGGCAAATAAGTGTGCACAGCATTCACATTTGTGGAAGTATCTAAAGAGGACTCAAGGGAATGAATGAAGGTGAAGAGTTGGAGCTACTTTAGTTTTCATATCTTCCCTCTCCTTTTTTCCTCTACTGCCAAATAATAATAATAATAATTTATTTATTTATTATTATTTGGGCTTGTACGCTGCCACTCCCCGGGGGCCTGGAGCAGCGCACAATCATGTAAAAAACACACAACAGAAGTAAAACAGCATATTAAACTAGACTAAAAAAGGTTTTCCAGCTTAGCAATCAAAGGCTAGCCGGAAAAGATGGGTCTTGCAGGCCTTGCGGAAAGAGAATAGGTCCTGCATGGCCCGCACATCACTTGGAAGGGTGTTCCAGATTGATGGCGCTACTACGGAAAAGGCTCTGCGCCGGGTCGATGTAAGACGGATTGCTTTGAAGGTCGGCACTTCAAGGAGGTTCTGTTGTTCGGAACGAAGTGGCCTCTGGGGTTGCTAGGGGAAGAGACGGTCCCTCAGATACAGCGGCCCCAGACCATGCAAGGCCTTGAAGGTTAACACCATCACCTTGAAGGTGATCCGGTGCTCGACCGGAAGCCAATGGAGCTGCTGGAGAATGGGTGTTATGTGGCATCTCATTGGAGTCCCAGTGAGAAGTCGGGCAGCGGCATTCTGGAGGAGCTTAAGTTTCCGGATCACTGACAAGGGCAGGCCAATGTAAAGGGCGTTACAGTAGTCCAGTCTCGAGATGACCGAAGCGGTGGCGAGTGGCTGCGCACCGTCGCCAGGCCGTCTCTGGATAAGTAAGGGGCCAGACGCCTAGCTTGCCGCAGGTGGAAAAAGGCGGTTTTGCTGACGGTGGAGACCTGGGCTTCCATCGACAGCAACGGGTCTAAAACGACCCCAAGGCTCTTAACTGAGGATGTCGGGCATAATGCCTCGCCATCCAAGCTAGGCAGTCGGGCCTCCCCACCCACCGGGCGGCCCAGCCACAGTACCTCCATCTTTGCTGGATTCACCCTCAATCTACTGATGATGATGATGATAATAATAATGATGATGTTTATTTATATCCTGACCCCTCTCCCCAGGGGACTCGGAGCAGCTTACAGCATCTATATATATAAAAAGAGAGTGTCCGTGCGTTGACGCTTATAGACGGGAAAACTATAAGCCCCAGAACCACAACAACCACCGAACACATTCCCACATACCACGAGGTACATTCGGGGCACAAAAACCCTGCCCTACATACCTCGCAATACCCCTAAATACGACCCCCAAAAAGCGCCATTCACACCAAGCATCGCGGCGCTTAGTGAATGCCAATGGCCAATGGAGCCGGCAAGGAGAAAGAGGACAAGGCAGAGGAGGAGGGAAGAGCAGCGAGGGGGGAAGGATCGTAGCCTTAACTCCTCCTCCGCATCCCTTTGCCTCCATCGCTGAGGGAACCCCCAGCCACTCGCCGCCGCTTCAGTCGCTTCTACGACTCTCCAGGGAGGCAGCACACATTCACACACATATATGCATACACACATATACACATGCACACACACATATACATACACACATATACATATATACACATGCACACACATATATACATACACACATATACATATATACACATGCACACACATATATACATACACGCATATACATATATACACATGCACACACATATAAACATACACACATATACATATATACACATTCACACACATATAAATATACATACATATACATATATACACATGCACACACATATACATACACACGTATACATATATACACATATATACACATGCACACACATATACATACACACATACACACATATACACATGCACACACATATATACATACACACATATACATATATACACATGCACACACATATATACATACACACATATACATATATACACATGCACACACATATAAACATACACACATGCACACACATATACATACACACGTATACATATATACACATATATACACATGCACACACACATATACATATATACACATGCACACACATATATACATACACACATATACATATATACACATGCACACACATATATACATACACACATATACATATATACACATGCACACACATATAAACATACACACATATACATATATACACATTCACACACATATAAATATACATACATATACATATATACACATGCACACACATATATACATACACGCATATACATATATACACATGTACACATATAAACATACACACATATACATATATACACATTCACACACATATAAATATACATACATATACATATATACACATGCACACACATATACATACACACGTATACATATTAACACATACATACACATATATACACATGCACACACATATACACATACACACATATACACATGCATGCACATACCATACCAAGACCATACACCCACCAAGACCATCAATTCCAACCCCTACATACTCAGACTTTCCCGCATCTCCTAAATAGGGCACAGCAACGCCTGCCGGGTACAGCTACAGTAGTAAATAATATAAGTATAATACAATAAAATACATAAAATGGACTAAACAATTAATAAAACATCCAATTGCTATGAAACACAAAACACACCTATAAAGAGAGGGTAGACAACACAGCACACAACTCCTCTTCCTCCTCACCACTGTCACTTTCTTGCTTACTCTTTATGTGATTCTCTGGGAATACAAGCCAGAGAAGTCAATGATAATAAAATATTAGTTGCCACAATGAATAGATTATCTGGGGAGGGTGAAGGAAGGTCTATGGATAAAGACCTTTCTTCCATTAGTGTCTCCTGAGTTTGGATGAAATTCTGAAGCAATTCCACACTTTGGGCACAATGTGGACAGCATGTCTGGGTCTGATGCTGATCAGTCTACTGTCCACACAGGCGGATGACACAATCCCCTTGGAAAAGTGGTATGAATTGGGTGCTTGCCATTGCTGCCAGATGGTCACAGAGTGCTCTTGACTTGACACTTGACACTGACCTCTCCCTGGCCATGTGGGCACCTCTGCTATGTCAGCATGGGTTGCCTGCACTGGCTAGGAGCTCTCCTAGAGCTCTGCAGCCATCTGATAGCAGCAATGGTGTTAAACTGATGGTCCAAGGGAATCGAACCAGTTTTTGCCTGGCTGGACTGTATAGATTTACCCAGCTGCTGCTGCAATTTAGAAACAGAATGTATGACTCCTTCCAGGGCCATCCCAAAGCATTACTGCTTCAGATTGGCTGTGGATTGAGTGCAGAATATAAGTCCAGAGACAAGCAAACACATTTAAAATAGTGGTACACCGTTCATGTTTATATTCGTGCTTTTAATGCAGGGGTGCCCACACTTTTTCAGCCTGCGAGCTACTTTTAAGAAAACCAAGTCACAACGATCTACCTGCCGCCGCTGCCGCGCACTCCCGCTCCCGGTGCTGCCTTCCTCCGTCCGCATGGCTTTGGAGAGAGCTTCGAGCGTTGGCGCATGCGCACTGGGCGCAAACGGAGGCGAGAAACCTTCAGCTTGGCCAAGGAAGAGAGGCGGACGGAGGCAGAGTGCGGAGCCCTTGAGGTGCGGGCTGGGAAGGGCAGGGCTGTCAGCCTCGACGGGGGGAAAGAGCCAGGCCCGGCCCGGCCCCTGAGGGCCCGGCCTCCTGAGGGATATCGTGATTGACAGCCGGCGAGGAAGGAAGAAGCCGCGCGGGCGAAGGAAGGTGGCGGCGGGAGAACGCGTGGGGCTTCCAGAGGCCCTGCCTCTCTCACCGCAGCTTCCGGACGAGAGGCAGGGTCTCCGGAAGCCCCGCGCACTCTCCCGCTGCCGCCTTCCTCCGCCCGCGCAGCTTCTTCCTTCTTATTTATTTATTATTATTATTTCCAGTGTTTATACCCCGCTACTTCTCAACCCCCGAGGGGGGACTCAGTGCGGCCTAACAGACGGCAACAATTTGATGCCACACAATACATAGTAAACAACAGTTAAAATTAAAATACATTAAAATACACCTAGAATTAAATACATTAAAATACAGTTAATATTAAAAACATCATGTACATTCATCACCATTAAAACAATGTTTCTTGGCCGGCTGTCAATCATGACTCCCTCAGGAGGCCGAGTCCTTAGAGGCCGGGCCAGGCCTGGCTCTCCCCCCCGCCCGGTCAAAGCTGACTCCCAAACTCCTGCTTCTTCCCCTTGGGCCACTTCGCCTCCTCCTCCTCCGTCGCCGCCCTGCCCTTCCCAGCCCGCACCTCAAGGGCTCCGCGCTCTGCCTCCGTCCGCCTCTCTTCCTTGGCCAAGCTGAAGGATTCTTGCCTCCGTTTGCACCCAGCGCGCATGCGCCGACGCTCAAAGCGCTCTCCAAGACCGTGCGGACGGAGGAAGGCAGCGCCGGGAGTGTGCGCACGCGCGCAGGAGCGCGTGCACGACGGCGGGAGCAGAAGATTGACCTCAAATGGTCTCGGGATCGACTAGTCGATCGCGATCGACTTCCTGAGCAGCCCTGCTTTAATGTGATGCCATTCCATATCCTGGGAAGTTATACTGATTTACTGGTAATAGATGAAATCTCTTTATAGTGTTGTTTTCCACATTCACAAACTTTAATTTCAATTTCTCCACTATTGGTGGTATGCAGAGGACTTGTTCATACCCATATGGACAAAAATCCTTACATTTACAGTCATTCTTTGAAAGAAAAATCTTGGATAGCCCATATTTTATTTAGCAACAATGTTGCCTCCAATAGTAATAATGTATTTGCTTAAACCAGGGCTTCTTAAACTTTTTCACTCAAGACCATTTTTGGCCCAAGAAATGTTTACATGACCCTGATAAATGAGGATTATTCGGAAAGTAAGTTTACAAGGTTATTTTAAATACAAAGAATGAATATATTTTAATAAAACTTACATGGACTGTAGCATAGGTATGACATTATTTTTCCACATAAGCACTATTCAGTGCAATACATTTTGTCACCTAAATGCCCTTAGCATTTAGGTAGCATATCACAGTGTGAACTTCGCACTTGGAGGGAAACACTTATCTCTAACCTTCACCACAATGACAGTCGATGAGCTACTGACGACTAGCATGGCTCATTCACTTCTGCTGGTTTCCCGCTACACAGCAGTGATACCAACTTCCCCCGAGGAAATTCCCTGCGAGAGCTCCTTGCCTTGTAACCTTACTTCCCTCGTATAGGTTGAAATTCTCTCTCTCTCTCTCTCTCTCTCACACACACTCTCTCTCTCACACACACACACACACATACACACACACACACTTCAGCCTCATTATGCTCTGTCCATAATGAGGCTGAAGTAAACAAAAGAACCATTGAACAAAATCACACCAAATTTGGCAGCAAAACGTCTCACAACGCAAGGTGTGACCAACAAAAACAAAAAAAACAAAAAAACAACAAAAAAATAACTTACAAATCCTAAATCCTAAAAAAGGAGAAAATGCCACTAAGGCCCTTGCCTTTCCATTCTCAGCCACTTCAGAATGTTAGAATGTTGAGGCGGACCAATCAGAATCCATATGCAAATAACACCACAGTGGCAACCAATCACAATTTCTGACAGCCTCAGGCCCTTGCCTTTCCCCTCTCAGCCACCTCAGAGTCTTAGAATTTTGACACTGGCCAATCATAATACCACAGTGGAAACCAATCAGAACACTGCCACATATCCGCCCTCCCCACACATACATACAAACATAATATAATGTTACTACTATATGTTACTATATTAAATACACTCTTAGAATAGTGTTAGAAGGGACTCTACCATGGTATTAGGGGAGAACAGACAGGAAGGAAGGAGAGAAGAAAGGAGGGAGGGGGAAAGGGAAGGAATGCAAGAGGGAAAGGGGGAAGGAAGGAAACACGGAGGGAAAAAAGGAGATGAAAAAGTAGATGGGGAGGGGGAGGAAGGAAAGAGAGAAGGAAGGATGAAACCAAAGAGTGAAACAAGGAATAAAAGAAAGAGGTAGAGAAGGAATAAAGGAGAGAAAGGGGAAGGGGAAGAAAAAGGGGGGAAGGAATAGGTAGGTACCTCTCCTTCATAATAGTCCAGATTATCTCTACTTCGAAAATTCTTACTATAGGCCACAGCAACACGTGGCAGGGCACAGCTAGTATGGTATAAAAATCAAACAGACATTGATAACAAATCAGCAATTGCAAGGCTTGGTAAACAGGCTATTTGTCCTTTTTATTAAGTACAGCTAAAGTATCTTCTACAGCATCCGCTGTAAACGCTGCGCAACAGATTCATGTAAATATCTAAAACAGCCACTAGCTACTATTCTTAAAAAAAAATAATCAAGACCCCAAAATTGAGCTAAGCGGGCCCTATTTGGTGTCAGGTCCCACAATTTAAGAAGCTGTAGCCTAAACAACCATACATGCAACAAGCCTGGCGCTTTCAGACACTCGCCATCATCCTGGTTCTTGTTACTAAGTGCAAAGAGATGAGTGGTTAGCAGATGGGAAGGTCGGGGTGGCCCCTTCTGTAAAATCAATTTAGTACTCACATTTTCTCTTCCTGTGCTTTTTGAAAGAGATGAACAGAAAGCAAGAGAAACTCTATCAACCCTTGGGAGGGTTGTGGCAAGGTGCTTTGTTGCAATCGATAGAGGGGATTATATACAAGGCAGACATACCCAGAAGTAGCCCTGGAGCCTTCTTTGCAACTAAAATAGCAACTCCTTTTCAGATAATCCAGGACTGCAACTCGAGCTATACTATACCGTGTTTCCCCGATAGTAAGACACCCCCGATTGTAAGACGTATCGGGGGTTTCAGGGGGGTCGGCTAATACAAGCCGTACCCCGAAAGTAAGACATACCCCGCCGCCACACCCACACCCCGCCGCCACGCCCACACCCCGCCACCACGCCCACACCCGCCGCCACGCCGACGCAACCGGGCCCATCGGCCGCGGCACACCTCTGGCGCACCTTTCTGCGCGTGCCTCCCTGCGCCCGGAGGTGTGCCGATGGGGCCGATTGCGGCGGGGCAGCGCGGCGGTGGCGTGGGCATGGCGGCGGCGGTGTTGGCATGGCGGCGGCGTGGCATGGCGGTGGCGGTGTGGGTGTGGTGGCGGGGTACGTCTTACTTTATATAAGACGTACCCTGAAAGTAAGACATAGTGGGGCTTTTGGGGATAAAAAGTAAGAAAGACACTGTCTTACTTTCGGGGAAACACGGTAGCTATACTCAGTATGGCACAACTATCCCCCCCCTCCCCAACTGCACCAGTATTACCATTTGGGCGTATCAGGTATTTGTGCCAAATTTGGTCCAGTGAATGAAAATACATGCTGCATATCGGATATTTACATTATGATTCATAACAGCAGCCAAATTACTTATGCAGTCACAACGAAAACAATGTTATGGTTGGGGGTCACGTCACCACAACATGAGAAATGGCATTAAGGGGTCGCAGCATTAGGAAAATTGAGAACCACTGAAGTAGAGAGTCAAAGTGAAAGTTTAGTCCTTTTCAGGAAACCAAACTGAAAGAACTTACGCCCTCGACACCAGTGTTTCCCAGTGTTTCCCAACCTTTTTTGAGCCGCTGCACACTTTTAACACACCACCGACCAAAATGACACAAAATGACACTCTAACACAATGAAGAACGGCTGGGGGATTGTGGCCTGCTGGGAGCAGCTGCTGGGAGTGCCGAAGCCAGGGGGAGGGAGGAGCCAGGCCTTGCCATGCCCCGCCCCCTCCCTCCAGCTTCAGCTCTCCCACTGCTTCTCCAGCCTTGAGGGGGCAGTGCGAGCGAGGGGTGGGAGTCGTGGTCCCCGGCGCCGCTCTTCACCATGACTCCCGCCCCTCGCTCGCTGAAACCACGCGGAGGAAGAGGAGCATGAGCGGTGGACGGGCTTCAGTAGGTGGGGCTCCTCCTCCGCACGGCTTCAGCGAGCGAGAGGCGGGAGTCATGGCAGGAGTCATGGTGGATTGGAGGCTGGCGGGGAAACGGCCGAAGGAGGCAGCGCCCCGGCCCCTTCTTCTTTTTCTTCGCCGCCGCTCGGCCCTTCCTCCTCCTCCCCCAAGCAGCAGGAGTTCAGCAGGAGGAGGGGGGAAGGAAGGGGGGCAGAGAGCTTTTCTCGCGGCACAGCAGGAAGTCCGTCACGGCACACTACCGTGCTGCGTCACAGCGGTTGGGAAACACTGCTCTACACTCTCTGCCACACTCCAGCTTCTGCTATTTTCCCCTCTTTTTAGTTAATTTTTATTGTATTTTCACAACAAATCCAAACTAAAAAAACCACAATTACCAACAACAAAATGATTCTCAACAATTCAGCCATTTGAACTAACATTTAAATCCTTATAAATTCATTCTTGTTCAGTCATATTTCATTCATCAACTCAATATCGCTCCAAGAACCTTTGACAGGTGACAAAGGAGATCGCTGCCCTCTTTCTTCTCTCTGGTTGCATGGAATTGGGGGCTGGTCAGGAACAGAAATATTCCAGACCGATCCGAGATTTTGCGGTGCATGTAGATGAGCCCTCTCAACACCAGTTAATACAGAGGCAAACAAAGGGGAATACTCGTTCTCTGGAGCTCTCTAGCCAGCTGCTCTGGTGATCAACAACTCTGTCCAATCTGTGTCACAGAGAACAGGGGAAAGGGGATGTCAGTGCCAGGCTGCATGGATAGTGGACCAGTCTGTGGAAGATCCTGGAACGTCTAGGACAGTGTTTCTCAACCAGTGTGCCGTAGCACATTAGTGTGCCGTGAGCGATCATCAGGTGTGCCGTGAGAAAAGCTTTCTGCCCCCCTTCCTTCCCCCCTCCTCCTGCCGAACTCCTGCTGCTTGGGGGAGGAGGAGGAAGGGCCGCGCAGCAGTGAAGAAAAAGAAGAAGGGGCCAGGGCGCCGCCGCCTCCTCCGGCTGTTTCCCCAGCCAACCTCCAATCCTCCATGACTCCCGTTCCTCACTCGCTGAAGCCGCGTGGCGGAGGAGCCCCGCCCACTGAAGCCCGTCCACCGCTCATGCTCCTCCTTCTCCGCACGGCTTCAGCGAGCGAGGGGCGGGAGTCATGGCGGAGAGCGGCGCCGGGACGGGGACCATGACTCCGCTCCTCGCTCGCACTGTCCCCTCAAGGCTGGAGAAGCTGTGGGAGAGCGGGGTGGGGGAGGGGTGGGGCTTGGCACAGCCTGGCTCCGCCTCCTCCCCTGGCTTTTGCTCTCCCACAGCTTCTCCAGCCTTGAGGGGACAGTGCCAAGCCAGCATTGTGCTGGCGCTGCCACCGCTGGCTTGGCACTGCCCCCTCAAGGCTGGAGAAGCTGTGGGAGAGCTGAAGCCGGGGGGAGGGGACGGGGCATGGCCTGGCTCCTCCCCTGGCTTCGGCACTCCCAGCAGCTGCTCCCAGCAGGCCACCATCCCCCAGCCGTTCTTTACTGTGTTAGAGTGTCATTTTGGGTCGTTTTGGTTGGTGGTGTGCCCCCGGATTTTTTTAATGTTAAAAGTGTGCCGCGGCTCAAAAAAGGTTGGGAAACACTGGTCTAGGATGTCCCCCCAAATTCCTCAAAATGATTATCCTGTTACATGACGGCCAGCGCGGTCAAGTCAGATACGGCGATGCTCTCTCGGAGCCCTTTCTCATAACTAACGGAGTGAAATAAGGTTGTGTTCTTGCACCAACCCTATTTACAGTCTTCTTCAACATGATGCTCCAAAGGGCAACGGCAGACCTCAAAGAAGAAGAAGACGGCATATATAGAACGCTATCGTACTGATGGTAGCTTGTTCAACTTAAGCCGCCCGAGGGCTTGCACTAAGACTCTAAACTATCTAGTCCGTGAGATGCTTTTTGCTGACGATACTGCCCTTGCCGCCCATTCAGAAGCAGCCCTGCAGCGCCTAACATCCTGCTTTGCAACAGCTACAGAGCTGTTTGGGCTGGAAGTCAGCCTGAAGAAAACGGAAGTCCTCTACCAGCCCGCACCACAGGAAGAACACCATCATCCCCACGTCAGCATAGGCACATCTGTGCTTAAGTCCGTTCAGCAGTTCACCTCCCTGGGAAGCAGCATCTCTTCAGACGCCAAGATTGATCAAGAGATAGATCACAGATTATCAAAGGCATAGAGTGCATTCGGAAGGCTTCACAAAAGAGTCTGGAGCAACAAGCACCTGAGGCAAAGCACCAAAATCAGTGTGTACAGAGCTATCGTACTGTCTATTCTCCTCTATGGGTCTGAAACATGGGTCACCTATCACCAACACCTACGACTCCTCGAACGCTTTCATCAGCGCTGTCTTCGCACAATCCTAAATATACACTGGACCGACTATGTGATGGATGTTGCTGTCCTTGAGCAAGCAGGGATCACCAGAATTGAGGCCATGCTATTGAGTACACAGCTGCGCTGGGCAGGGCACGTCTCTAGGACAGAGGACCACCGCCTCCCAAAGATACTACCCTATGGTAAACTTGCCACGGGTCAGCGCAAGGGAGGCGCCCCCAAAAAGCGATATAAGGACTCCCTGAAACAACATCTCAGGCTCGGCCAGATTGATCGCCAACAATAGTCCACCCTGGCCTCACATCGGGAGGCATGGAGACGCACTATCCACAATGCTGCGGCCTCTTTCGAGAAGAGACGCCGAAGGGATCTTGAAGAGAAACGACAACGCAGAAAGAACCGCAACTTGGAAACAGCATCACCCAAGGAGACTTTCTGCTGTGCTTTCTGCAACCGGACTTGCCTATCTCAGATTGGCCTTTTTAGTCATCAACGCGCTTGTAAAAAGTGTGGGATGAGAATCTTCATTCGCGAAGTAATGCCGAGAGACTGCACAATTAAATAATAATAATAATATTTATTTATTTATTTATACCCCGCCACCATCTCTCCAAGGGGGACTCGGGGCGGCTTACATGAGGCCAAGCCCAAAAGTGCATTTCAATACAATAACATAAAAGACATAAAGCCGCAATTACAATAAAATAATAATTAAAAATCAAATTAAACATCAAACGCAAAATATAATAAACAGTGCAAAATAATACAATAGAAAAAACAAACACAATCACATGTGCAAGATACAGTGATAAAAAAGGATGAAATTAAAAGCCTATATATTTGTATATTTGTAATATATAGGAAATAACACTTTTAAACCAGGGAGAGAGAAAAAAATTCAAATTTTCTTACATAGTGTAGGCTACTGGACGTTATGTCTAATAACAGCCTAATCAGAAGAAATATAAGTTCCACTTACCTATGTGCCATGCTCTGGAGGGAGAGTTTCCCACTTCCAGGAAGGAAAGAGACGGAGGCAGATCTGCCTTAACTCTAACTAGTTCTTTCCCCGCTGCTGATCTCCAATGGTAGGCCTTAAAACAGCAACTACCCAAACCAGAGACAAAGGCATATGGCATGACTGAGGGGCAGGTGGGTAAATCGCACAGCCCTGTGAAAGAGGAACCTCCCAAATGGACAGCTGGCTCAACAGCAATGTGGAGGTGGAGTCCAGACAGACAACTGCCAACCGACCAGACAGTTCTCTTCTTGGGTCGGGCAAAAGCACCACGAAGAACAGGAACTGTTGGCATCAGGTTGGGAAAACTGCCATGTGCAAAAAAATAAATAAATAAATAAAGGAGATCCACCAAACTCAGGAGGCTTCTGTTCAGAACTGGGGGGTTTCCATTGAGTCTCTCTCTCACACACACACCACACTCACTCACACACACTGTGTCCTGTGTAATCTGAAATTACTGTTGGACACAGCAACCTTCTTCTGGCCTCCACCAGTAATTGGTTTCTATATAACTCAGATTGCTTGCTGTATTGTATAGGTGCCTTTCGGTATGCAGTTTTCCTTAACTCTATGTTGTGGTTGAGACTGCAGATGATGTGACAAGATCTGGGACTATTCAGATCACAGACTCCATTTTAGAATGTAGAGACTCCAGTAGTCTCTCAGACCGGAGATATACTTTAGACCAGGGGCGGTCCGAGCTCTCCCGGGGGGGTAAGCCCCCCCCCCCGGCGGCTCCCAAGCGCGCCGCCCGTATCTCCATGCTGCTGCCACGCTGCGCCTATAGGCGCTTCTGGGCATGCGTGGAGGTTTTGCGCACATGCCCAGTGCCTACGGAGTTCACTTGAGCTCTGTAGACACAGCGCATGTGCGTGGAGATTTTCGTGCGTGTGCGCTGTGTCTACGGAGCTCAAGTGGAGCTCCGTAGGCACTGGGCATAAACACAAAACAGTAATAAAGAATAAGGGGGAGTGCATCAAGTTCATATGATGTGCTGTTCATTGTTTTAACTGTGTTATTAATTACTATACTGCTGTTGTTTTTAATTGTTTTAACTGCTTATTGCCTGTATTTTACTGTGCCCTTCAGCTCCTGTAAGCCGCCGAGCCTCAGGGAGTCGGCGGCAGAAGCCCGAATAATAAATAAATAAATAAATAAATATACAAACAATCAGGACACAAGGTCCTTTCGAATAGACAATTAGTAAATCTGCTATAAATCTTTTCCCAAGTGGGATTACCGCAAGTAGGCAATGAAAGTCCAAATTATACAATATAGTCCAAAACTCTGTATTCAATATGAATCCCAAATTATAAAGTTCAATATTCATTCAATGGGTATACAGTACAAATGTTTCAAATGAAATGAGGATCGAAAACATTGAATGAATATTGAGCGGTAATCCCACTTGGGAAAAGATTTATAGCAGATTTACTAATTGTCTATTCGAAAGGACCCTGTATCCTGATTGTTTGTACATGCGCACAAAACCTCCGCGCGCATGCGCTGTGCCTATGGACTTTGCTTGAGCTCTGTAGACACAGCGCATGTGCGCGGAGATTTTCGTGTGCATGCGCTGTGTCTACAGAGCTCAAGTGAGCTCCGTATGCATTGCGCATGCACGCGGAAATCTCCGTGCGCATGCGCTGTGTCTACGGAGTTCACTTGAGCTCCGTAGACACAGCGGATGCGTGCGAAAAATCTAGTGCTGCCCGTGCCGCGGGCGGGGCGCGGCACGGGCAGCACTAGCTCACGAGCATGCCTCCACCCAGCAGCGCGCTGGTTGCGGCGCGCGGCGCGGTGGGGCGGGCGCCCCTCCCAGGCGGCCCCCAGGTCCCAGGCCCACGCGTGTAGTCGGCGGAATGGGAGGGGCCGGCCCTGCTTTAGACCAGTGTTTATCAACCTTTTTTGAGCCACGGCACACTTTTTACATTTGCAAAATCCTAGGGCACACCACCAACCAAAATGACACAAAATGACACTCTAACACAGTAATACATATAGTTAATATGTTTTTAATGTATTTATACACTCAGTGTGAAACCTGGGCCTGTTTCGATGAACACAACATAGATATCCTGGCAGGAATGGCAGAAAGACACAAACTTCCCACACAGATCTCCCATAAGCAAGAGAAAATGCTATAAGAGTTTGGTGGGCATTGGCCTTGAATTTTGGAATTGTAGTTCACCGATATTTAGAGAGCACTGTGGACTCAAACAATGTTGGATCAGGACCAAACTTGGCATGAATACTCAATATGCCCAAATGTGAACACAGATGGAGTTTGAGGGAAATATATCCTTGACATTTGGGAGTTACAGTTTCTGGGATGTATAGTTAACACACAATCAAAGAGCACCCTGAACTCTTGCAACAATGGAATTGAACCAAACTTGGCATATTGAACTCTCATTACCAACAGAAAGTACTGAAAGGGTTTGCTTGGGAATTGTCATTGAGTTTGGAAGTTGTAGTTCACCTACACCCAGAGAGCACTGTGGACTCAAACAATGTTATTTTATGTTGTTGTTTGTTTTCTATCCAGAATCACAATGTTTTATTTATTTATTTATTTATTTATTTATTCGGACTTATATTCTGCCCTTCCCGGCCGGCTCGGTGCGGTTCACATACATATTAAAATGCACTGTGAAGCAGTGGTACATCATAAAAACAACAAGAACATGAAATAAAAGTTGCAAATAATGCAACGACAGTATACTAGACAGTTACATGTCCAGGGGCTTCAATCAAAGGCCAGCTTGCAAGAACCCAATGATAATTCGAGTATGGTAATAAATCCAAACGGTAGATTTATTAATAAATCCTGCCGGGGCGCTTTTCCAGCCCACCGTTTGGATTTATTACCATCCTCGTATTAACATTGGGTTCTTGCTTGGAAACCGGGAAATTGGGACCTTGTGTAGACTTTGGTTGCACCAGTGGAATTGTACATCACATTGACTTTATTTTGGATTACCACCGCTTCCTTGAACTCTTTCCGCCCTGGTCTACGCATTCCCACCCGTTGAACTCTTTCCTTGGGCGTAGTGCCTTGCCATCCAGGGTCAGCAGTTGGATATCCCTATCGCCCGGGCAACCCAACCAAAGAATCTCCGTCTTCGCCAGATTCACCTTCAACCTGCTGGCTCGCAGCCATCCAGTAACGGCTTCAAGGCACAGATGGAAATTATTGGGTACGGAGTCCGGCCGGCCCTCTGTCCTCAGAATGAGCTGAGTGTCATCAGCGTACTGATGGCACTCACGCCCAAAGCTTGAGTGCCCATTGTGGTTTTTCACTTATTGCGGGAGGTCCTGGAACCTGACCCCAGCAATAAGTGAGGGAACACTGTATTTACCACTGAGGAGAAGGTTGACTCAAGTAAGTTTTTAACGTTTCTCTAGAACAGTGTTTCTCAACCTTCCTAATGCCATGACCCCTTAATACGGTTCTTCGTGTTGTGGTGACCCCAACCATAACATTACTTTTGTTGCTACTCCATAACTGTAGTTTTGCTACTGTTATGAATCGTAACGTCAATATCTGCACCAAATTTGGCACAAATACCTGATACTCCCTAATTTTAATAGTGGGTTGGGTGGGATTGATTTTGGTCATTTGGGACTTGTAGTTGCTGGGATTTATAATTCATCTATAATCAAAGAGCGTTCTGAACTCCACCAACGATGGAAATTGAACCAAACTTGGCACACAGAACCCCCGTGACCAACAGAAAATACTGGAAGGGTTTGGTGGGCATTGTCCTTGAGTTTGGGAGTTGTAGTTCACCTCCATCCAGAGAGCACTGTGGACTCAAACAATGACGGATCAGGACCAAACTTGGCATGAATATCCCATATGCCAACTGGTGGAGTTTGAAGACAATAGACCTTGACATTTGGGAGTTATAGTTGCTGGGATTAATAGTTTATCTACAATCAAAGAGCATTCTGAATCCCACCAACGATAGAATTGGGCCAAACTTCCCACACAGAACTCCTAAGACCAACAGAAAACACTATGCTTTCTGATGGTCTTTGGCGACCCCTCTGACACTCCCTCGTGACCCCCTCAGGGGTCCCGACCCCCAGGTTGAGAAACACTGCTCTAGAAGATCATATTTACAAAAGGTTATGAACTCTAACAATCTTTCCGAAAGATGCCTCATTTTCCCAAATGCATATGAATGCCATTTTCCAAAAATAACAGATCAACAAATGATAGCGCCACCACGTGAACAAGCTGGAAGTATTCAGCGACGTCTGAATCCTACTGCCTTGCGTATAATCAGGCACACTTTATTATTATTATTATTATTATTATTTCGGCTTCTATGCCGCCGACTCCCGGGGGCTCGCGGCGGCTCACAGTAGCCACAAGGCACAGCAAAAATACATACAATTAAATGCATACAATTAAAAGCAGTAAAAACAGCAAAATTAAAACAGGAGCAATTAAAACAGTAGTACGACATATCGTCTAACAAAGTAAGTGAACAGATGGCGGCATATGGGCAGGACCTACCCATCAAAGGCCTGCTTAAAAAGATGGGTTTTACAGGCCCGTCTAAATGGGAGCAGGTCCTTAATGGCCCGTGTTTCGGCCGGGAGGGCGTTCCACAGCGTAGGTGCTCTGACAGAGAACGCCCTCCGGCGAGTTGATATCAGCCTAGCAAGTTTCACCGAGGGCACCTCTAGAAGGTTGGAGTCCTCCGACCGTAGTGATCTCAAAGGGCAATATGGGGCGAGACGTTCCCTTAGATACGCTGGCCCCAGGCCGTGCAAGGCCTTGAAGGTAAGAACCAACACTTTGAAGGCGATCCGGTGCTCAATTGGCAGCCAGTGCAGATCCTGCAATATGGGTGTTATTCTTCGGCGTTGAGTATTTATGTCACAGCGGATAGGCAACAGAAATATAGAAGTTTAATTCCCCATCGGCCCAAAAACTCCAGTCTCTGTTCGTGTGAATAATGAAACTCTCATTCAATTCAAAAGGTAAATATATAACTTTGTATTGAATTGTATTTAACAATAACTGGCAAAACATCGAAAAACAACAGCCATCACAGCTACCTTTCTAAACATCCTTTCCTCACAGATATTAAATCCCAGCTGACAAATCCCAACTGTCACTTTGTAACTGACATTCCTCAAGGTTCCATTTAGCAGTCTTGAGACAGCGCCATCTGGTGTCAAACATGTCACACTGCAGGTCATCTCAAACTGCGAAAATATATCTTGTGCTGACTCATGAATTGATATTCAAAATGCAATAATCTGACAGTTATGTGGCAACCTGCTGGCGAGCCAGACAGGAGCCGGGCGGCAGTGTTCTGCACCAGCTTGAGCCTCCGGATTGCCGACAGACGAAGGCCAACGTAAAGTGCGTTGCAGTAATCTAGCCTCGAGATGACCGTGGCTTGGATCACCGTGGCCAGGTCGTTCCGGGAGAGATAGGGGGCCAGCCTCCTTGCCTGACGAAGATGGAAGAACGCACTCTTGCTGACCGCAGAGACCTGGGCCTCCATGGTCAGCTGGGAGTCCAAATGGACCCCCAGGCTCTTGACGGAAGACGATGGGCATAACAGAGGCAGAGGGGGAGTTGATCAAAGGGGAAGCGGCCTTGTGGCTCCTGTGGTGAGGACTAGAGCTCTATTTATGGAGTCACAGGCAGAGTTCTGATCCTACCACAGGAGCCATAATTGCAGCCGATGCCCAAAATAGCACATTCCTGAGAGCCCAAACTCACAGCTGCCCCTGTACCAAGGCAGGACATGGAAATCATGTTTTCCCTTTGATCAACTCCTCCCCTTCTCTTTCTTAAAACCTGCAGAGAGCAGGCAGGAAAGCCATATACACCAGTGTTTTTCAACCTTTTTTGAGCCACGGCACACTTTATACATTTACAAAATCCTGGGGCACACCACCAACCAAAAAGTGCTGCGAGGACATCAGATACCTTTAAAAAAAAAAAGAAACACCTCGAACGCTCCTTCGCTCCCTTCCTTATGCAAGGCACGTTTACAGAAATTGCCGAAAAGAGCCGAAGGGCTTGGCTTTGGTTTCTTCGGAGGGGGAAACTGTCAGGAGAAGACTCTAAGCTTCCAATACCATTTTTTAACCTTGGTAACAGGCATGTAGCCAGGGGGCTAAGGGGCTTCAGCCCCCCGAAATTCTCAGGGTGGTCCGCGAGAAGGCCTGACTGGTACATTATTTAAACTGTTATGTTTATTCATATCATGATCTGATCACCATGCTCATTATATCCCGCATTAATGGGGTTATTGGGATAACAATACAAAAGGTTTGCTAGGCTAGACCCTCTTCCACCCAGTCTCAGCCCCCCTCCCAAACCAAACTCAGCCCCCCCCCCCCGAATCAAAATCCTGGCTACGGCCCTGCTTGGGAATGAACTACTGAGTAGCAGAAGTGTGAAATATTGACTGTTATCATTTGTAAGGGGGGGGGGACACACACAAGTATGTATTGTTTCCAGTTGAAATAGAATACATAAAATTATGGTGTATCTACACGGTGATCAACTGAGACGTTTTGGGCTACCTGAGTGAATTTGAGGTAAGTTGTATGATATGATTTATTTTTAGTGTGGGATTGAGTGATGGGGGGGGGAGCTGCGGTAGATGTGGGCTTAAAGGGGCGTAATTCCAAAGTGTGGCCTAGGGCGCAAAAAGGTGTTAATCCGGGCCTGAGCAGAGGTAGGATGTATCTAAGCAGGCAGGTTTTAAAGGATAATGTAGGGCAGTGCTGCCCAGGAAGTCGATCGCGATCGACTGGTCGATCCCAGGACCAAAGGAGGTCGATCCCAGCCGGATGGGGCATTCCTAGAGGGGGCGGAGCCATGCCGCACCAAGCCCCGCCCCTCCCCAGCTTCAGTGCTACCACAGCTTCTCAGGCTTGAGGAGGGGGGCACTAGTGCCAAGCCAGTAGTGGCTAGTTATGCCACCACTGGCTTGGCACTACCCTCCTCAGCCTGGAGAAGCTGTGGTAGAGCTAAAGCCAGAGGGGGAGGGGGCGGAGCCATGCCACGCCAAGCCACGCCCCCTCCCCGGCTTCAGCGCTACCACAGCTTCTTCAGCCTTGAGGAGGGTAGTGCCAAGCCAGTAGTGGCTAGCTATGCCACCACTGGCTTGGCACTACCTCCAAGCCTCAAGCCTGGAGAAAGCTGTGGTAGCGCTAAAGCCAGAGGGGGGGCGGAGCCATGCCACACCCAGCCACGCCCCCTCCCCAGTTTCAGCGCTACCACAGCTTCTTCAGCCTTGAGGAGGGTAGAGCCAAGCCAGTAGTGGCTAGCTATGCCACCACTGGCTTGGCACTACACCCTCTAGCCTGAGAAGCTGTGGTACCACAGAGAAGGCCCTCTCCCTCGTCTGCAAGGCATGGGGGGAGGAGGCGGGCCATGCCACACCAACCACGCCCCCTCCCCGGCTTCAGCGCTACCACAGCTTCTTCAGCCTTGAGGAGGGTAGAGCCAAGCCAGTAGTGGCTAGTTATGCCACCACTGGCTTGGCACTACCCTCCTCTAGCCTGGCTTCAGCTCTCCCAGCAGCTTCTCCAGCCTTGAGGGACAGTGCCAAGCCAGCATTGTGCTGGCTCTGCCACTGCTGGCTTGGCATTGCCCCCTCAAGGCTGGAAAAGCTGTGGGAGAGCTGAAGCCTGTGGGATAGGCATGGCGTGGCATGGCTCCATCCCCTCCCCCCCGGCTTCGGCACTCCCAGCAGCTGCTCCAGCCTTGAGGGGGCAATGCCAAGCCAGCATTGTGCTGGCTCTGTCACCGCTGGCTTGGCATTGCCCCCTCAAGGCTGGAGAAGCTGTGGGAGAGCTGAAGCCTGTGGGATAGGCATGGCGTGGCATGGCTCCATCCCCTCCCCCGGCTTCGGCACTCCCAGCAGCTGCTCCAGCCTTGAGGGGGCAGTGCCAAGCCAGCATTGTGCTGGCTCTGCCACTGCTGGCTTGGCATTGCCCCTCAAGGCTGGAAAAGCTGTGGGAGAGCTGAAGCCTGTGGGATAGGCATGGCGTGGCATGGCTCCACCCCCTCCCCCGACTTTGGCACTCCCAGCAGCTGCTCCTGCCTTGAGGGGGCAGTGCCAAGCCAGTATTGTGCTGGCTCTGCCACTGCTGGCTTGGCATTGCCCCTCAAGGCTGGAAAAGCTGTGGGAGAGCTGAAGCCCGTGGGATAGGCATGGCGTGGCATGGCTCCATCCCCTCCCCCCCGGCTTCAGCACTCCCAGCAGCTGCTCCAGCCTTGAGGGGGCAGTGCCAAGCCAGCATTGTGCTGGCTCTGCCACTGCTGGCTTGGCATTGCCCCCTCAAGGCTGGAAAAGCTGTGGGAGAGCTGAAGCCTGTGGGATAGGCATGGCGTGGCATGGCTCCATCCCCTCCCCCGGCTTTGGCACTCCCAGCAGCTGCTCCAGCCTTGAGGGAGCAGTGCCAAGCCAGCATTGTGCTGGCTCTGTCACCGCTGGCTTGGCATTGCCCCCTCAAGGCTGGAGAAGCTGTGGGAGAGCTGAAGCCGGGGGATCGGGCGGGGCATGGCACGGCCTGGCTCCGTCCCCTCCCTCCGGCATCGGTACTCCCAGCAGCTGCTCCCAGCAGGCCACCATTCCGCCAGCCGTTCTTTACTGTGTTAGAGTGTCATTTTGTGTCATTTTGGTTGGTGGTGTGCCCCAGGATTTTTTAAAAGTTAAAAGTGTGCCGCGGCTCAAAAAAGGTTGGGAAACACTGGGTTAAATGAATATAGAATGAACCTGACCAAGTAATCAAACTTCCTACTGTGGAAGGCTCCTGTCTATGAAAGAACTACAGTCAGAAGTGAAGGTATCAATGCCCTCTTTGTTGATCTGGGAGTGTATGAGATGCATGGAAAGTTGTCCTGCAAAGCTGCCTCATCTTTGCCTGGACAGTCACCATTTTTCCATAGATCACGGAGGAACATTTGGAGCAGAAGATAGGTTGCTTCTTTGACATCTCGGCACGTGGATGCTGATTCATGAATTCCCTAAAAATCCCCTCGCTTGCTATAAAGCGCTCGAAATGTTAGCTGGAAAATAATCCAGCCACTTTTATTTATTTATTTATTTATTTATTACTTCATACTTATCTCCCCCCCCCCCCCAATGGCTTGGGGCGGCTCACAGCAATCCATAAAACACAGTCAGCAAACATATCATAAAACTACAGTAAAACACCATTAAAATAGAAACTACAATTAAAACAGCGGATAAAATCACAGTGGGCCGCATGTTAGGCAGTTGCGGCGGCGAATACATAATGCAAGATGGCAGTGTAAACAGGCCTGGATTACCCATAAGGCCACCCTACGCCATGGCCTAGGGGCGCAAGCCAAGGGAGGGCGCAATTCACACGAACCCCCCAAAAATTATTGAAACAAAACCGCAACGCAACTCTCTCTCTCTCTCGGGGGCGGGCGGGGGGAGAGCGCTGCGAGGGCGGGGGAGGAGGAAATGGCGCTCACCATCGCCCCCGCCCCCTTGTCAAGGAAGGAGGGTGCAAGGCGCGCTGCGAAGAGGAGGCGGGGCTTCCTTTCCTTCCTCCTCGTGCCCTCAGCCCTCCTTCCTTGACTCAAGAAAGGAGGGCGCGCGGGGCAGCAAAGAGGAGGAGGCGGAGGGAAGCCCCGCCCTCGGGACCGACGCCGGCACCGGGGGTGGGGTTTCCCTTCCTTCCCCCTCCTCGCGCCCTCGGCCCTCCTTCCTTGACTCAAGAAAGGAGGGTGCGCGGCGCAGCGAAGAGGAGGAGGTTGAGGGAAGCCCTGCCCTCGGGGCCGACGCCGGCACCGGGGGGTGGGGTTTCCCTTCCTTCCCCCTCCTCGCGCCCTCGGCCCTCCTTCCTAGACTCAAGAAAGAAGGGTGCGCGGCGCAGCGAAGAGGAGGAGGCGGAGGGAAGCCCCGCCCCCGGGCCCGATGCTGGCACTGGGGGTGGGGCTTCCCTTCCTTATTCCTCCTCCTCGCGCCCTCCTCCCTCCTTCCTTGACTCAAGAAAGGAGGGTGCGGCACGAAGAGGAGGAGGCAGAGGGGGGCGGCGGTAGAGGTTGGTTTGGGGGCATAATTCCAAAGTGTGGCCTAGGGGGCCAAAAGGGGTTAATCAGGGCCTGAGCGTAAAAAGGGAAACCGTAATTTAGCCAACCCCGAAGGCCTGCTGAAACAGCAGAGTCTTAACTGCTTTCCTAAACGGGAGAAGGCTCCGGGTGGCACGGATGTCGGCGGGCAGGGCGTTCCACAGTGTTGGAGCCACAACGGAGAAAGCCCGCCGACGAGTTGCAGACAGATGACAAGTCTTAACGTTTGGAACGACCAGGAGATTTTGCTCTTCAGAGCACAACGATCTAGTGGGGTAGTACGGGACAAGGTGGTCCCGCAGGTACACTGGCCCCAGACCATGTAAGGCCTTAAAAGTCAAGACTAACACTTTGAAAGTAATCCGGCATTCTACTGGAAGCCAGTGCAGTTCGCACAGAATTGGCGTGCTGTGATGGCCAATTGGGACCTCCGCCAGGAGTCGGGCTGCAGCGTTCTGCACCAGCTTGAGTCTCCGGATTACCGACAAAGGAAGGCCAATGTACAGAGCATTACAGTAGTCTAGCCTCGAGATGACTGTGGCTTGGACCACTGTGGCTAAGTCGTGCCGGGACAAGAAGGGGGCAAACTTCCTCGCCTGGCGAAGATGGAAAAATGCCACCCTGCTGATGCTGGAGACGTGAGCCTCCATCGACAACAAGGGGTCTAAGGTAACTCCTAAGCTCTTAACAGAAGACGATGGACATAGTGTCACGCCGTCCAGGGTCGGAAGCTGAACATCCCTACAGTCCGGACAACCCAGCCACAGGATCTCCATCTTTGCCGGATTCACCTTCAACCTACTGGCTCGCAGCCATCCAGTGACGGCCTCAAGGCAGCGATGGAAATTATCGGGTACGGATAATTGATGCTGTGACTGCTAGAATGAAGAGAGGGCAGATTGGTGTCAGGCCCGGATTACCCATAAGGCCACCCAAGGCCATGGCCTCGGGCAGCACAAATTGGGGGGCGGCAGAATAGGACCCCCGCCCCTTCGCCTCGCCTCTTGCTCTTTCTCCTTTCCCCCTCCCTTCCTTCGTTCACTCAAGTGAACGAAGGAAGGGAGGGAGGGGAAAAGGAGGATGAGCAAGAGGCGGCGTGAAGGGGCACCGCGACAGCCAGGCCTCTGACGCTGCGCCCCTTAGCGCCGCCTCTTGCTCCTCCTCGGTTCCCCCTTCCTTCCTTCACTGAAGGAAGACCTACCCAAACCTCGCATGAGAAGGGTTAGGGTTAGGGTTCACTGAAGGAAGGAAGGAGGACCCTCGGGGCCGCTGCCATGCATGCGCAGCATGCCCTGGGGGCGGTGCTTTTCCCTGACCTGGGGCGGTGCTTTTCCCGACCTGGGGCAGTGCTTTTCCCCGACCTGGGGCGGTGCTTTTCCCGACCAGGGGCGGTGCTTTTCCCCGACCTGGGGCGGTGCTTTTCCCCGACCTGGGGGCAGTGCTTTCCCCGACCTGGGGCGGTGCTCCCCGACCTGGGGCGGTGCTTTTCCCGACCTGGGGCGGTGCTTTTCCCCGACCTGGGGGCAGTGCTTTTCCCTGACCTGGGGGCGGTGCTTTCCCCCGACCTGGGGCGGTGCTTTTCCCCGACCTGGGGCGGTGCTTTCCCCCGACCTGGGGGCGGTGCTTTTCCCCGACCTGGGGGCGGTGCTTTTCCCCGACCTGGGGGCAGTGCTTTTCCCCGACCTGGGGGCAGTGCTTTTCCCCGACCTGGGGGCGGTGCTTTTCCCCGACCTGGGGGCGGTGCTTTCCCCCGACCTGGGGGCAGTGCTTTCCCCGACCTGGGGGCGGTGCTTTCCCCCGACCTGGGGGCGGTGCTTTACCCCGACCTGGGGCGGTGCTTTTCCCGACCTGGGGCGGTGCTTTCCCCGACCTGGGGGCAGTGCTCCCCCCACCTGGGGCAGTGCTTTTCCCTGACCTGGGGCGGTGCTTTCCCCCGACCTGGGGGCAGTGCTTTTCCCGACCTGGGGCGGTGCTTTTCCCCGACCTGGGGACAGTGCTTTTCCCCACCTGGGGCAGTGCTTTTCCCCGACCTGGGGGCGGTGCTTTTCCCCGACCTGGGGGCGGGGCTTCCCCAACCTGGGGGCGGCGGGGCTTCTTTTGGCCTTGGGCGCCAAAAGGTGCGAATCCGGGCCTGATTGGTGTGCGCCTACTTCCAAACAAGGCTGCAATTTTGTATTCTTTCTCAGTATAATCCAAATTTTACATGAGGGAAATGCAATAATAAATTGACTAGCACCTCTTCAGAACTTGTAGTCACCTAGACCAGTGTTTCCCAACCACTGTTCCGTGGCACACTAGTGTGCCGTGAGCGATCACCTGGTGTGCCGCGGGAAAACCTCTCTTCCCCCTCCTGCCGAACTCTTGCTGCTGCTTGGGGGAGGAGGAGGAGGAAGGGCCAGGCGGCAAAGAAGAAGAAGGGGCCGAGGCGTCGCCTCCTTCGTTCGTTTCCCCAGCCAGCCTCCAATCGAGGGAGGGCGGGGAACGGAAGCGGAAGAGAGGAACACAGTCCGAGGCAGGCCCATCGGATTCTTCTTTCGAACTGCAGGAAAGAAGAAAGGAAGGCAGGCAACCGCGGACCGAGTGAGTCCCTTCCCTTCTGGTGTGGAAGAGGGAGAGAGCCATTCAGGAAGGGAGCCACCTGGGGGTTCTGTGTGGGAAGTTTGGCTCAGTTCTATCATTGGTGGGGATCAGAATGCTCTTTGGAACTATAAATCCCAGCAACTACAACTCCCAAATGGCAAGCTCTATTTCCCCTGAACTCCATCTGCGTTCATATTTGGGCATATTGAGTATTCATTTCAAGTGTGGTCCAGATCCATCATTATTTCAGTCCACAGTGCTCTCTGGGTGTAGGTGAACTACAACTTCCAAACTCAAGGTCAATTCCCAAGCAAACCCTTTCAGTACTTTCTCTTGGTAATGAGAGTTCAATATGCCAAGTTTGGTTCAATTCCATTGTTGCAAGAGTTCGGGATGCTCTTTGTTTGTGTGTTAACTATAAATTCCAGAAACTGTAACTCCCAAATGTCAAGGTCTATTTTCCCCAAACTCCATCTGTGTTCACATTTGGGCATATTGAGTATTCATGCCAAGTTTGGTCCTGATCCAACATTGTTTGAGTCCACAGTGCTCTCTGGATATAGGTGAACTACAACTCCAAAACTCAAGGCCAATGCCCACCAAACTCTTACAGCATTTTCTCTTGGTTATGGGAGTTCTGTGTGGGAAGTTTGTGTCTTTCTGCCATTCCTGCCGGGATAGCTATGTTGTGTTCATCGAAACAAGCTCAGGTATCACACTGAGTGTATAAATACATTTAAACACATATTAACTATATGTATTACTGTGTTAGAGTGTCATTTTGTGTCATTTTGGTGGTGGTGTGCCCCAGGATTTTGTAAATGTAAAAAGTGTGCCGCGGCTCAAAAAAGGTTGGGAAACACTGATCTAGATAACCTGACTGATTCATAGTCTTTTGGAACTTGGAGGTCAGCCCCTATCCAGACCTTTGCCTAAAAATGGAGCTTTTCGAGCCTGGCTGATGACTATCCCTGACCCTGAGGCCGATTTCAGGCAAGCTCAGGTTTGAGCAAGGCTTTGGTCACTCCCTCTACCGACTCTGCCCATTATTTTAAAGAATCCAGTTCAAAGCAGATACAGGCCGCCCCCAAGTTACAAACGAGATCGTTTCTATAGGTTTGTTCTTAAATTGAATTTGTATGTAAGTTGGATTAGGTACATTTTTTTAAAGTGCAACCCCAGCCATATCTATCCATAATCTATCGATCTTCTATCTATCTATGTATATAATAAAAGTCAGTGTTTGCGGGCAGGCGGTGGTGCAGTGGGAGGAATATGTGCCAGCGTTTCGATTGGCTGCCACTGTGGGATTATTTGCATAAACGGCTCTTATTGGCCAGCCTCAGAACTCCAACATTCTAGGGCCCCAGACAGAGAGGATTGGTTGCCACTGAAATGGTATTTGCATAAAGGACTCCGATTGGCCAACCACATTCCAACATTCTAAAGTGACTCAGAGGAAGAAGGAAAGGCCTCAGGCAGTCAGCCACTGCGGACCACAGCAATGACAGATCAGGACCAAACTTGGCAAACAGGGGCCCAATGGGCCACTTCACAACCTGGTGTGGTTTAGGGCAGGATGGGCCACGAATGATGGGATTTGCAGTACCTTCACATCATTAGTTTCCCAAACAACACTGTAGCCCCTATAAATCACAGACCAGGCCCAAAATTGACAGCAAGGCTTCCTCAACTTGATTTTCCTGACTAGGCCCCCAACAATGACAGAACAAGACCAAACTTGGCACACAGACACCCCCCCCCCAAGATGCACCCTACATCCTGGTGCAGTTTGAGAGAGGATGGACCATGGATGATGGGACTTGCAGTACTTTAAATCACTTCCTTAGAGCACTGTGGCCCACACCAATGACGAATCAGGACCAAAATTGGCACACAGTGGCCCAATGGACCACTTTACAAACCTGCTGCGGTTTACAGCAGGTTGGCTCACAACTGATGGGATTTACAGTACCTTCACCCAATTCATTTCCCACAGAACAATGCAGCTCCTACAAATCAGAGACCAGGCCCAAACTTGACACACAGAGTACCCATGACTCACTCTACATCCTGGTGCAGTTTTGACTGGGACGGACCATGGATGAGTTTAAGTATCTTCACTCACTTTCTGAGACCGCTGCGACCAGGGGCGGTCTAAGGTAATTTTAAATGGTAGGTGAACATTATTTTGGTGCCCCCCCAAAAAACATTATTTTGCCCCCCCATGTAAAACAAATATACAATTATAATATATTATTATTATAAAATAATAAATACAATTATTTATTTCAATAGAATAATGATATATTTTATATTACCTGCAATATTACAAACAATTTTGTATTGTACAAAATAGTAATATATAATATTTTATTTTAGTTTATTTTGGGTTATTTGAGTTTTATAGGAGTCATGAAAATATTTGGTAGAGGATAATTTTATTGAAATAAATAATTGTATTTATTATTTTATAATAATAATATAATAGAATGTTATATTGTATTATAATGTCAATATATTATAACATAATTATATTGTAATGTAGTATGATATAATTATGATATAATATAGTATGAGTATGGTATAATATATTGTATATACATTGATACAATATAATACTACTAATGGTATTGTGATATTATAATTGTATATTTGTTTTACATGGGGGGCAAAATAATGTTTTTTGGGGCACCAAAATAATGTTCGCCTACCATTTAAAATTACCTTAGACCAGTGTTTCTCAACCTGGGGGTCGGGACCCCCAGGGGGGTTGCGAGAGGGTTTCAGAGGGGTCGCCAAAGACCATCACAAAACATGTATTTCTGATGGTCTTAGGAAGCCCTTTGGCAGAGAAGGTTGAAGATCTCTCCGCTTTTTCTTCTCTTTCTTTTTGAAACAGACTGCAATTCTCCCACCTAAAGCTCTCCTCTGCTGTGATTGGCAGGCCTCCCAACCTAGGGGAGGGCTGATTCTGAGACTCCAAGTGGGGGATGGGAGAGCAGGCATGCTTGGTGCATGGCAGCATGATGCGCATGTGTGGGTGAGGGAGTGTGTGAGGTGGGGTGGAGGCTCACGCCAGCTAGTTCCTTCAAGGCATGAGGGTTCTGTGTAGGAAGTTTGACCCAATTATATCATTGGTAGGGTGCAAGGGGCTCTTTGATTGTAGATGAACTATAAATCCCAGCAACTACAACTCCCAAATGTCAAGATCTATTTTCCCGAAACTCCACCAGTGTTCACATTTGGGTATATTGAGGATTCGTGTCAAGTGTGGTCCAGATCCATCATTGTTGAGTCTATAGTGCTCTCTGGATGTAGGTGAACTACAACTCCCAAACTCAAGGTCAATGTCCACCAAACCCTTCCAGCATTTGCTATTGGTCATGGGAGTTTTGTGTTCCAAATTTGGTTCAATTCCATTGTTGGTGAGTTCAGAATGCTCTTTGATTGTAGGTGAACTATAAATCCCAGCAACTACAATTTTAAAATGACAAAATCAACCCCCCACACACACACACACACAAATACAGTGATGAAGTAGCAAAGAAAATAATGTTATGGTTAGGGGTCCCCACAACATGAGGAACTGTATTAAGGGGTCGCAGCATTAGGAAGGTTGAGAAGCACTGCCTTAGACCGCCCCTGTCTGTGGGGTTGCCTTCAGCTGTGTTTGGAAGGGGCCTGAGTGACAGGCATGGGCTCCCAATCCAAGGCGGCAGGATCCAATCAGAGGAGAGGGTTTCTGCCCTACGGCCAAGGGCTCAGGGGGTTGCCACCCAAAGACAGGCAGACAGATCAGGCAAGCCAAGCAGGCCAGGCTGGCCGAGCCTCTCACCTCCTGCTCCTGGGTCCAGGGCTGGGAAGGGAGGCCGGAGGGGCGGTCTTGCTTCGGGGCCCGCTCCTTGCGGGGGGCCTGCGCCCGGGAGCCCCTCGCCCAAGGCGCCGGGAGGAGAAGGGCTTGGCTTCTCCGGGGGGCTCGGCCGATGGTCCTGCCTCCCTCCGCTTGGCCGCCTGCATCTCCCTCCTTCTAGCTCATCCTCAGCCGCCGCCGCCCATCAGCATCAGCATCAGCATCCTTGGCGGCGTCACCGCGCCTTTGGGAGGCTGGGCGGGAGGGGAGGGGCCAGCGCCAGGCAGGAGTGTCCGAGAGAGAGAGAGAGGCCCCCCAGCCAGGCCCTTGCAGGTAGACAGCCTGCACTCAGTCCATGCATTCTAGGCATTCTTCTAGGCCTCTCTACCAGTGGTTCCCAACCTTTGTTTATTTATTTGCTAGCTTGGGATCCCAGAGGTGCCCGGCTAATTTAGGAAAGGGGTTGAATGCCAAGGTTGGCCTTTATCCGTTGTTTAGGTGGCTTGCTGCCCTTGTTGCCCATTCAGAAGCAGCCCTGCAGCGCCTCACATCCTGCTTTGCAGCAGCTGCAGAGCTGTTTGGGCTGGAAGTCAGCCTGAAGAAAAGGGAAGTCCTCTACCAGCCCGCACCACAGGAAGAACACCATCACCCTATTCAGAAGGGTGCTTGTCCAAGACACAATATACACAGAAAGCTGAGTTAAACAGTAATCAGTAAATACAAATAACAATCGCATCAATGGTGTGATGTATCCAATAAGTGCAAAACAGCTGCTATCCCCCACTCATCACCCCCACACAGGGCCGTAGCCAGGATTTTGGTTCGGGGGCGGCTGAGTTTGGTGCGGGGGGAGCTGAGACTGGGTGGAAGAGGGTTTACCCTAGCAAACCTTTTGTATTGTTATCCCAATACCCCATGAAGGTGGGATATAATGAGCATGGTGATCAGATCATGATATGAATAAACATAACAGTTTAAATAATGTACCAGTAAGGCCTTCTCGCGGACCATCCTGAGAATTTCGGGGGGGGGGGCTGAAGCCCCCTTATCCCCCCTGGCTACATGCCTGCCCCCACGTCAGCATAGGCAAATCAGTGCTTAAGTCCGTTCAGCAGTTCACCTCCCTGGGAAGCATCACCCCTTCAGGCGCCAAGATTGATAAAGAGATAGATCACAAACCGGCCTGGATTACCTATAAGGCCACCCTAGGCCAGGGCCGAGGTGGCACGTTTGGGGGGCAGCAGATCCGGACCCCCAAAGTTAATTTTTTTTTAAAAATGGGGAAAATTCAGAAAAAGTGCGCATTCAGTCAGTGAAGGAGAAGGGGCGGGGCCGGCACGAGCAGCAGGGAGGGGCGCTTTCGCCGCCGCGCGCATGCACACTTTTTTCTGAATTTTTCCCCATTTTTCCTTCAGTCAGTGAAGGAAGAGAGGCGGTGCCAGCGCAAGCAGCAGGGAGGGGGCCTAGAACTTCCCTCCGCCCCCTCCTGACGCGATGGCAGAGGGAAGTCCCGGCGCCACCCCCTCCCTGCTGCTAGCGCCAGCACCGCCCCTCTTCCTTCAGTCAGTGAAGGAAGAGGGGCGGAGCCAGAGCGAGCAGTGGGGGCGCCCCCAGCAAGCTGCCCCGCCCCCAGCAAGCAGCCTCACCCCCAAGAGTGTGGCCTAGGGTGCCACAACCGCGTAATCCGGGCCTGATCACAGATTAGCAAAGGCATAGAGTGCATTCAGAAGGCTTCACAGAAGAGTCTGGAGCAACAAGCACCTGAAGCAAAGCACCAAAATCTGTGTGTACAGAGCTATCGAACTGTCTATTCTCCTCTATGGGTCTGAAACATGGGTCACCTATCGCCAACACCTACGACTCCTCGAACGCTTCCATCAGCGCTGTCTTCGCACAATCCTAAATATACACTGGACCGACTGTGTGACTAATGTTGCTGCCCTTGAGCAAAGCAATAGCATTGAAGCCACGCTATTGAGAACACAGCTGCGCTGGGCAGGGCACGTCTCTAGGATGGAGGACCACCACCTCCCAAAGATACTACTCTACGGTTAACTCGCCACAGGTCAGCGCAAGAGAGGCACCCCCAAAAAGAGATATAAGGACTCCCTGAAACAACATCTCAGACTCGGCCAGATTGATCACCAACAATGGTCCACCCTGGCCTCACATCGGGAGGCATGGATGTGCACTATCCACAATGCTGCGGCCTCTTTCGAGAAGACACGCCAAACGGGTCTCGAAGAGAAACGACAAAGCAGAAAGAACTGCAACTTGGAAACAACATCACCCAAGGAGACTTTCTGCTGTGCTTTCTGCAACCGAACTTGCCTATCTCAGATTGGCCTTTTTAGTCATCAACGTGCTGGTAAAAAGCGTGGGATGAGTCCTTCCTAAGAATCTTCGTTTGCGAAGTAATGCCGAGAGAGGGTGATGGCTTGCAGTGGTCTCGGGAAGTGAGGGAAGGTGCTGGGAGTCCCATCGCCCATGCTCCATCCTCCTGCGAACTGCACCAGCATGTAAAGTGGGTCATGGGGGTTCTGCGTGCCAAATTTGGTCTTGATCAGTTATTGGATGAGGGTCGCAGCAGTTTTGGGAAGTGAGTGGAGGTACTTCAAGTCCCATCATCCGTGGTCCACCCTTCTCCAAACTGCACCAGGATGTAGAATGAGTAATGGGTGTATCAAAGTAGGTGTATCTTCAGCCTCCTTAATTCTCCTTCTTGTCCTCAGTTACTTCTTTACCGCCACCTAGTGGCAAGGACTGGTATGAAAGACATGGCTAATCAACATCTAATCAACATTTGCCACAAGCATAATGCAATTTTCAGATCCATACCTTTTCCCTTGAGTCCGCAATTTCTTTTATATGGGAGATATATTCCTCAGCATAGCACCAGTTCAAGGACAAGGGAGGTCCAATGAGATCAAAGAGGCAAATGGAGAAATACCTTGAGAGGAGAGGAAGAGGATATCCTTTGGGCGATGCAAATTGGCATGATGCCCCTCTCTGATCTGTGTACTTGTGATCTTACGTCACATATCCAAACAAGGGTGTTTGCATTTATACCAAATCTTTATGTATAAAGTGCATTCAAAGTGGTGAAGGCGAGCCCCAGAAAGAGCCCGTCTGCATCCTAATTGGTTTGACCTGCAGCAGGGAGTTCCAACGTTCCTGCACATGTGGTCTGGCATCTCTAGCACAAAAGGCTGGGATTAGGAATCAAAAGACCTCCAGCCATTTCTACCTCTCTGTTTTCTTGCCTCACTTAACCTGAAGCCATGGACTCTTTGCGCACGGAGTTGCATGCGGACAGGCCAACAGAGGCAAGCCCAGAGTGTGTTGGAGACATAGTTTTCCAAGGACTTCCATGTGTTTGGACTCTCTTCTAGCTATTAGCAAAAAAGATTTTTTTCTTATAGTTTTCCCAAGGACACAGATGGACTTTCCCCAAAGCATATGGATTTGATGCTTTTCAAGATCATATGGACTTTCTTTCCACCCCTTGCACTTGAAATAATTATGAGATATTGGTGATATTCCCCTGAAACCCTCCTATGTAATTCTCCTGCATGTTTTCCCCCCTCCCCATGTGTAAAATAATATGAAGGAATGCTACGTGACCCAGCTATTTGTTTTGAGATTAGGGTGACCACATTCCTGGCTGCACCCTTTCATCCAATCATTGCAACAATTTGCATGACAGAGGACCCTTTCTGGTTTTGGAGAAGTTCTTCTTTCCGTTCTCCCAATTTTTGAAAGACTCCTTTAGTTCTATAAACACTGGACCCTCTGAGTTTAGTCTCGTCCCACGTTTATAGAACGTCTGGCATAACTATATTTCATATTTCATAATCGGCTGTCACTACTGGCCTCAGAAACCAGCACATGGCTACAGTTATTTCATTTCTTTACCATCCAGAAGGCTGAAACTTCTCATGGATAGAATCTGCACATGGCCCTTTGTCAACAAGGTCGTTAAGGACAATTCCTGTTTCTCACCAAGAACAAAAGAATTCCTTTGGCCCGAAAGGTCAAAGCCTCGGATCTTCATTTACATATGGACATGATCTAATCAAGAAAACTCCAGCTGCTCTCTGTTTTGAACACATTCCTGTCCCTCGCTTCCCATTCGCCAGGGCAAAAGCGGCGCTGTTTCACGATTGGTTCCCGCTACAACTGGCTTCCAAGGTTCCAACCAATCACCATGAAGCCTACAGCGTGCAGGGGCGGGAAAGTTTGAATTTGACAGTTCTGTAAAGTGTATAAAAATGGCATATGTTTGAATGTAACTTTATGACTGCTTTGCAACAAGGAATCTGCAGTGGTCATCCTTCTCAGCTGGCAAGAATAAAGGCTTCAGTGGCATCTTCTTTGGTGGACTTCTTTGGTGAGATCATTTCGGAAAGGGATTTTTATTTGCTTTTAAAACTTCACCAGAGGTTCTGCTGAAATCCTCGCTTTAGGGGAACTTCTGGGCCTCTGCCCCCTATGGGCCAGGCTGTCCTAAATTGTTCAGTAACAGGTGGAAAGCATGAGCACCTCAAGGAAAATATGTGCAGCTTCTAGCAGCAGAGCTCCTAGGAATGATAGAAGTTGCAGTACAAGAACATGTGCAGAGCTGCACAATTCCCCTCCTTGACAAAGCGGGGCCAAGCATGTTTTAGTTGTTAAGCACAAGGATTTCTTAGTGCTCTTCCGCACTGTGGTGTACAATCTAGATTATCTGCTTTGAACTGGATTATATGGCAGTGCAGACTCGTATAATCCAGTTCAAAGCAGATAATGTGGATTGCCAGTTTTGATAACCTGGATTATGTGGCAGTGTAGAAGAGGCCATGGGTTACATGAGATGGGAAACTGCTGATTTTCTGGTAGAAATATGTAACATGTCTTTCATTATCCTTTTATTTTATTTTATTTTTAAATATTCTTTATTGCAATTTTCCAATATTTAAAAGACATAAAGTACATAAACACGCTCACGGGAATAGGAAATGGGAAAGAGGGGATGGGGAAGGCGCAGTCCGGGGGTGCTAGGGCAAAAGGGGGAAGGAAAGGTGGTGAAAAGCATAACATAACATAGGGGAAAAGGGGGGTACAAGAAAAAGATAATTCCCCTTTGGATTTAAAACTTGTAAAGACATTATGCATCTTCATCTTCTATTTTTCGAAGTAGCTAATTCGTGCCTGTATGAGAATATAAAAAAGTACATTGGCGTAAATGTTGGAGTAAGTATTTTATATTTTGTGATTACCCCCAGATTCGTGGTACCATTTAAGGGATGAAGCACGGGTTCTACAGTCATACCTTCAATGATACCTTATAGCCCACTCTCTCATATCAGGTCCAACCTCTCAAGAGTCAGTGAATTTGGAGTAATCTCGGTCTTATCAGGTGACATCTGTCAGTATTTCTTCCGGAAGTTACCAATTCAGTGAAAGTTCGATCTTATGCTCTCTCAGAACGTAACTTTGGACGGGAGACCAGTCAGTCTTTTTCTTTTTACTACCGGTCCCCTCCATACTTCTTATCTCTTGGGTCAACCATTCCATCTGGGCCATTTCAATCACTTTATAAAGCCATTCCTCCTTCTTTGGTTCGTCGCTAGATTTCCAATATCTAGCTAAAGTCATTTTGGCAGCTGTTGTTGTGGCCAAAAAAATAGTTTTTTCGTTGGCGCTCCAGGTTGGGTCTAAAATCCCTAGGAGGAACATCTCCGGCTTTCTCTCTATCTTTTTAGAAAGAATTTTATTGACTTCTTTATTTATTATGTTCCAGAATTTTTGGGCCTTTGGGCATAACCACCATAGGTGGAAGAAGGTTCCGCTCCGGGCTCCGCAGTTCCAACAGTTTGTTTTGACAGACTGATAAATTTTGGCCAATCTATCTGGGGCCAAATACCATCTATATAATTATCCTTTTATTTTAGAAGACACGGAAGTGGGAAAAGCTTGACTAAAGATAAAAGATCAACTATGTTTTCTCCGAGAGAAATCTGCCTGGTTTTGGAAACATTCAGTCCAACTTCACTAACATCTCAAAGTTCTCCCGGAGAATTCAAATGTGGTGATAAAAGTAATTCTTGGAGAAACAATGTTTCTCGGAGAAACAATGATTGCAGCCCGGGAGATAACTCACAAGAGCGATCTGTATTGAAACGCGGAAACGCGAAATCTCTCGTTTCGACTATGAGTCTAAATTGGTCTACTACAATACTGGGGAGGAGCGGTCAGAAGTGATCAGCGCCCTGAGGAAGCGGTTACGCGAAACGGCCATCTTGGCGTCGTCAGCTTACCTCCAGCCGTTGGCGCCTGCCCACCATAGCAGCCACCAGCTCTGCCACCTACCAAGGTTCCCCTATTGACTCAGTCGCAGGTCCATGGGTCACTACACCCAGGACTTCACTAAGGGTTACTCAGTGCCAAGTGGAATACTCCTTCGCCCAACCATGTACATGGGCTTGTGATTCATGCTCATACTGTGTATTAATCACATGATTGATTATTTGCATTACATTGTACTGTTTGTAATATTGTTCTGCTATTGAGCATAGACTGCCATACAATATAGTGGTTTTTACCTATATATGCTATGTCTTGGTATTCCTTGGACACTGCCCCTTTAAACATTGTGGTTTAGCAGTGTGTATTGAAGTTGCAATAGTGATTACTTTGTCGTGTATTGAAGTGTATATCCCATAGAAATATGTAACATGTCTTTCATTATCCTTTATTTTAGAAGACACGGAAGTGGGAAAAGCTTGACTAAAGATAAAAGATCAACTATGTTTCCCCCGAGAGAAATCTGCCTGGTTTTGGCCACATTCAGCCCAACTTCACTAACATCTCAAAGTTCTCCCAGAGAATTCAAATGTGGTGATAAAAGTAATTCTCGGAGAAACAATGTTTCTTTGTGTGTTTCAAAATCTTCTGACAATATCCTCCATGGAAAACTTGTAAACAATGGTAGCAGTTGTGGGATAAGAGGATGGGCCCCTTGGTAGATCAGTAACTGGTCAAACAATAGGAAGGATATAAGGGACTACCTCATGGATCTGTCTTGGATTTGGGAGTGCTCTACAGCAGTGTTTCCCAACCTTTTTTGAGCCGCGGCTCACTTTCAACATTAAAAAAATCCGGGGGCACACCACCAACCAAAATGACACAAAATAACACTCTAACACAGTAAAGAACGGCTGGGGGATGGTGGCCTGCTGGGAGCAGCTGCTGGGAGTGCCGAAGCCGGGGAGGGGGCGGAGCCAGGCTGTGCCATGCCCCGCCCCCTCCCCCGGCTTCACCTCTCCCAGCAGCTGCTCCAGCCTTGAGGGGGCAGTGCCAAGCCAGCGGTGCCAGAGCCAGCACAATGCTGGCTTCGCACTGTCCCCTCAAGGCTGGAGCAGCTGCTGGGAGTGCCGAAGCCGCGGGAGGGGGCAGAGCCAGGCCGCGCCATGCCCCACCCCTCCCCCCAGCTTCAGCTCTCCTACAGGCCGCGCCATGACCCGCCCCTCCCCCCACCTTTAGCTCTCCTACAGGCCGCCCCATGCCCCGCCCCCTCCCCCCAGCTTTAGCTCTCCTATAGGCCGTGCCATGACCCGCCCCTCCCCCAGCTTCAGCTCTCCTACAGGCCGCGCCATGACCCTCCCTCCCCCCAGCTTTAGCTCTCCTACAGGCCGCACCATGACGCCCCCTCCCCCAGCTTCAGCTCTCCACAGGCCGTGCCATGACCCGCCCCTCCCCCAGCTTTAGCTCGCCTACAGGCTGCGCCATGACCCGCCCCTCCCCAGCTTCAGCTCTCCTACAGGCCGCGCCATGACCCGCCCCTCCCCAGCTTCAGCTCTCCTGCAGGCCGCGCCATGACGTGCCCCCTCCCCCAGCTTCAGCTCTCCTACAGGCCGCGCCATGACCCGCCCCTCCCCCAGCTTCAGCTCTCCTACAGGCCGCGCCATGACCTGCCCCCTCCCCCAGCTTCAGCTCTCCTACAGGCCGCGCCATGCCCCAGCCCCTCCCCCCAGCATCAGCTCTCCTACAGGCTGTGCCATGCCCCGCCCCTCCCCCAGCTTCAGCTCTCCTACAGGCCGCGCCATGACCCGCCCCTCCCCAGCTTTAGCTCTCCTACAGGCCGCGCCATGACCCGCCCCTCCCCCAGCTTCAGCTCTCCTACAGGCCGCGCCATGACCCGCCCCTCCCCCAGCTTCAGTTCTCCTACAGGCTGCGCCATACGCCTCCCCCAGCTTCAGCTCTCCTACAGGCCGCGCCATGACGTGCCCCCGCCCCCCAGCTGCAGCTCTCCGACCGGCCGCGCCAGGACCCGCCCCCCCCCCAGCTTCAGCTCTCCTACAGGCCGCGCCATGACCCGCCCCTCCCCAGCTTCAGCTCTTTTACAGGCCGCGCCATGCCCCGCCCCCCCCCCAGCTTCAGCTCTCCTACAGGCCGTGCCATGCCCCGCCCCTCCCCCAGCTTCAGCTCTCCTACAGGCCGCGCCATGACCCGCCCCTCCCAGCTTTAGCTCTCCTACAGGCCGCGCCATGACCGCCCCTCCCCCAGCTTCAGCTCTCCTACAGGCCGCGCCATGACCCGCCCCCCTCCCCCAGCTTCAGCTCTCCTACAGGCCGTGCCATGCCCCCCCTCCCCCAGCTTCAGCTCTCCTACAGGCCACGCCATGACCCGCCCCTCCCCCAGCTTCAGCTCTCCTACAGGCCACGCCATGACCCGCCCCCTCCCCCCAGCTTCAGCTCTCCTACAGGCCGCGCCATGACCTGCCCCCTCCCCCCAGCTTTAGCTCTCCTACAGAGGACGAGCACGAGCAGTAGACGGGCTTCAGTGGACGGGGCTCCTTCTCCACGCGGCTTCAGCGAGCGAGGGGCAAGAGTCATGGTGGGAGTCATGGCGGAGTGGAGGCTGGCTGGGGAAACGGCCGAAGGAGGCGGCGCCCCGGCCCCTTCCTCTTTTTCTTCGCCACTGCCAGGCCCTTCCTCCTCCTCCCCCCCCAAGCAGCAGGAGTTCGGCAGAAGGGGGGAGGAAGGGGGGGGCAGAGAGCTTTTCTCGTGGCACAGCAGGAGGTCCGTCACGGCACACTAGTGTGCCACGGCACACTGGTGGAGAAAGACTGCTCTACAGGATGGAGGCAAGCCCATAGCCAAGGGGTGGTTTAGCAGTTCAAACCACCCCCAAAATGTTTCAGGTTTTTTTTTAAAAAAAACCCCAGTTTCCTTATGAATTTTGACTGGTTAATGAAATCCCCATGCCAAGTCTATGAGAAGCAAAAATTAGAGTCCCTCCAAAACTACAAGCACTATCTCAACTAAATTTTGATTAGTCACACTATCATTACTTAACTTTCTACCAATTTACATTGGTAGAAACAAAAATTATACTGGGAGCTTGGGAGTGATCCTGGACCCATCGCTGAGCCTGGAACCACAGGTCTCGGCAGTGGCCAGGGGAGCTTTTGCACAATTAAGACTCATGCGCCAGCTGCGCCCGTACCTTGGGAAGTCTGATCTGGCTATGGTGGTCCACGCTCTGGTCACATCCCGAATAGATTACTGCAATGCACTCTATGTGCCTTTGAAGACAGTTCGGAAACTGCAATTAGTCCAGTGGGCGGCAGCCAGACTACTAACGGGAGCTACATACAGGGAGCATACCACCCCCCCTGTTGTGTCGGCTCCACTGGCTGCCTGTCCAATTCCGAGCTCAATTCAAAGTGCTGGTTTTGACCTTTAAAGCTCTATATGGTTATGGCCCAGCTTACTTGTCCGAACGCATCTGCCGCTACGTCCCACCTCGTAATTTAAGATCATCCGGGGAGGCCCTGCTCTTGCTCCCACCAACTTCTCAAACGCGGTTGGTGGGGACGACAGAGAGGGCCTTCTCGGTGGTGGCTCCCCGCCTGTGGAACGCGCTTCCAAGCGACATATGATCAACCCTATCCCTCCTGGCATTCAGGAAAAAAGTGAAATCTTGGCTGTGGGACCAGGCATTTGCACATTATCACATTGTAACTCTTTGGACTGGATTTGTAATGGCAAGTTGATGGATATGGCTCAAAGCTCCTGTTATGGACGAAATACTGTTTTAACTTAAGAGAATGTGTATGATGTGTTAGTGTTAATTGTATTTTATTGTGTTTTAATGCTGTATGTTTTTTGGTTTATAATGTACTAGCTTGGGGACCCGGCCCTGCCCGGGTTATTTGTGAAGCGCAGCAGGATGTAGAGTGGGTCATGGGGGCTCTGTGTGCCAAGTTTGGTCTTGATCCATCATTATTGGGAGTTGCAGTGGTATCATGAAATTACTGAAGATACTGCAAGTCCCATCATCTCTGTCCCCCCCCCCCAAAGTGTAGTAGGATGTAGATTGGGTCATGGGGCTCTGTGTGCTAAGTTTGGTCTGTATTGGTGAATGGATGAGGATGCATTGTTTTTTGGAAGTGAGTGAAGGTACTTCAAGTCCCATCATCCGTGGTCCGTCTCACAGTAAACTGCACCAGGCTGTAGAGTGGGTCATGAGGGCTCTGTGTGCCAGATTTGGTGTTGATCAGTCATTGGATTAGGTTTGTTGCAGGATTGGGAAGTGAGGGAAGGTACTGCAAGTCCCATCATCCATGTTCTGTCCCCCTCCAAACTTCAGTAGGATGTAGAGTGGGTCACTGGGGCTCTGTGTGCCAAGTGTGGACTTTCTCGGTGTTTTTTGGGGGCCACAGTGGTCTGTGGGAACAGAGGGGTGTGAAAATACTACAAATTTCATCATCCACTGTCAGTCCTCCCCCGAACCTCACCAGGACGTGAAGGCAGTCATGGGGGTTATGTGTGCCAAGTTTGGTCTCAATCGGTAATTGGATGAGGGTCGTAGCAGACTTGGGAAGTGAGTAGAGGTACTTCAAGTCCCATCATCCATGGTCCACCCTCCTCCAAAGTGCACCAGAATGTAGAGTGGGTCATGAGGGCTCTGTGTGGCAAGTTTGGTGTTGATCAATCATAGGATTAGGTTTGTAGCAGTCTTGGAAAGTGAGGGAAGGTACTGCAAGACCCATCATCCATGTTCTGTCCCCCTCCAAACTTCAGTAGAATGTGGACTGGGTCACTGGGGCTCTGTGTGCCAAGTGTGGTCTTTATCAGTGTTTGTTGGGGGCCACAGTGGTCTGTGGGAACAGAGGGGTGTAAAAGTACTACAAATCCCATCATCCATTCTCAGTCCTCCCCCCAAACCTCACCAGGACGTGAAGGCAGTCATGGGGGTTATGTATGGCAAGTTTGGTCTCGATCAGTGATTGGATGAGGGTTGCAGCGGACTTGGGAAGCGAGTAGAGGCACTTCAAGTCCCATCATCCATGGTCCACCCTCCTCCGAACTGCACCAGGACGTAGAGTGGGTCATGGGGGCTGTGTGTGCTGAGTGTGGTCTGTATTGGTCCTTTTTGTGGCCTCAGTGGTCTGTGGGAACCAAAGTGTTGGAAAGTACTACGACCCCGTAATCCGTGGGTCATGTCCCCTGACCCGCGCCAGGGCGTAAAGGGGTTAGGGGGTTATTATGTGTACCAAGTTTGGTGCAGGTCCATCACCCGCGCTGGTCGCTGTGGCCTGTGAAAGTGGCTGCCACATATCCGCCCTGGCCTGTGAAAGTGGCTGCCACATATCCGCCCTGGCCTGTGAAAGTGGCTGCCACATATCCGCCCTGGCCTGTGAAAGTGGCTGCCACATATCCGCCCTGGCCTGTGAAAGTGGCTGCCACATATCCGCCCTGGCCTGTGAAAGTGGCTGCCACATATCCGCCCTGGCCTGTGAAAGTGGCTGCCACATATCCGCCCTGGCCTGTGAAAGTGGCTGCCACATATCCGCCCTGGCCTGTGAAAGTGGCTGCCACATATCCGCCCTGGCTTGTGAAAGTGGCTGCCACATATCCGCCCTTCCGCCCTTCCGCCCTTCCGCCCTCCGCATACACACAAACATTCCGTTTTATAAAGGTATACAGATACAGATTTATTATGTGGCATCGAATTGTGCCTTTTGTTAGGCCGCTCTGAGTCCCCCCTCCCTCGGGGGTAGAGAAGAGCGGGGTAGAAATGTTGGAAAGAAATAAATAATACTCTCTCTGCCTGCCTTAAGTCAATCAGCATTCTGTGCCTTTGGAGCATACGAACCTCAGATCCTCTTGATACCTTCCTTGAGTACTATAGTTTATTTGGCTGTATTTGCATTTGCACAGTGCCAGCCAAGGCGTGGGAAACTCCAGTAGAGGGCGCCAGACAGTCACATCGCTCTCAGAATCGGAAATCGTGAGCGGAATGGATTTGAAGAGCCCAGATTGCACGTTAATCCTGTAATTCATAAACTACAGGGTTTAGAAGGTTAAAGTTATCAACTAGAGATATCATTCCAAAGGCCAAGAGAATAATCCAATGTGCTTTTATTATTGACAGTCTTAACAGAGTAAAATTAAACAACCAAACACATTTATTTTATTTTTTTTATTTATTTCTTCGACTTATTAGTCGCCCTTTCCCGAAGGCTCAGGGCGACTCACACTGTAAGTCATAAGGCAATAAAATCAGAATAAAACAAACACACTAAAATTACCATAACCAACACGCAAGCCTGGTGTGGGGGCAGTTGTATACATAAACCTAAACACCAAACGCCTGGGTAAAGAGGAGGGTCTTGCAGGCCCTGCGAAATGTTAGCAGATCGGCCTGCGCTCGGACTGTGGGGGGTAAAGCATTCCACAGCACCGGCGCGGCGGCACTGAATGCCCTCCTCAGCGTTGAGGACAGATGAACGGATCGCCGACTAGGCACCACCAGGAGGTTTTGGGACTCGGATCGCAGTGGTCGTGGTGGGCTATAGTGGGAGAGGCGGTCCCTTAGATACACTGGCCCCAGACCATTCAAGGCCTTAAAGGTTAAAACCAACACCTTAAAGGTGATCCGGTGCTCTATCGGAAGCCAGTGCAGTTCGCGCAGCACTGGTGTGATGTGGCAGCGAGATGGACAACCTGCCACCAACCGTGCTGCTGCGTTCTGCACCAGCTTGAGCTTCCGGATCACTGACAAAGGAAGGCCAATGTAGAGGGCATTACAGTAGTCTAGTCTTGAGATGACCGTGGCTTGGACCACTGTGGCTAGGTCATAACGGACAGGTAGGGAGCCAGCCTCCTCGCCTGTCGGAGGTGGTGGAAAGCCACTCCACTGACGATGGAGATATGCTTCTCCATCGACAGCTCGGAGTCAAGCGTGACTCCTAGGCTCTTCACCGACAGGACGGGCGAGTGTCGCCCGTCCAGGGTCGGAAGGCGGATCCCCCGTACCCGGACGGCCCAGCCACAGGATCTCTGTCTTGTCCGGATTCACCTTCAACCTACTGGCTCGCAGCCATCCAGTGACGGCCTCAAGGCAATGATGGAAATTATCGGGTACGGAGTCAGGCTGGCCCTCCATCCCCAGAACGAGCTGGGTGTCATCCGCATACTGGTGACACTCCAGCCCAAAGCTGCGTGCCAACCGGGCAAGTGGTCGGACATAGATGTTAAACATTGATAAACGTCGGAGCGGATATTTTATTTGTCGTGCCAGAACCGAATCAAGAATACAGTTATTCTCTCGGCATTACTTCGCAAACGAAGATTCATAGGAAGGACTCATCCCATGCTTTTTACAAGCGCGTTGATGACTAAAAAGGCCAATCTGAGAAAGGCAAGTCCGGTTGCAGAAAGCACAGCAGAAAGTCTCCTCGGGTGATGTTGTTTCCAAGTTGCGGTTCTCTCTGCATTGTCGAGACCCGTTCGGCGTGTCTTCTCGAAAGAAACCGTAGCATTGTGGATAGTGCGCCTCCATGCCTCCCGATGTGAGGCCAGGGTGGACCATTGTTGGTGATCAATCTGTCCGAGCCTGAGATGCTGTTTCAGGGAGTCCTTATATCTCTTTTGGGGGGCGCCTCTCTTGCGCTGACCTGTGGCGAGTTCACCATAGAGTAGTATCTTTGGGAGGCGGTGGTCCTCCATCCTAGAGACGTGCCCTGCCCAGCGCAGCTGTGTTCTCAAGCATGGCCCCAATGCTGGTGATCCCTGCTTGCTCAAGGACAGCAACATTCGTCACATAGTCGGTCCAGTGTATATTTAGGATTGTGCGAAGACAGTGCTGGTGAAAACGTTTGAGGAGTCGTAGGTGTTGGCGATAGGTGACCCATGTTTCAGACCCATTGAGGAGAATAGACAGTACGATAGCTCTGTACACACTGATTTTGGTGCTTTGCCTCAGGTGCTTGTTGCTCCAGACTCTTTTGTGAAGCCTTCCGAATGCACTCTATGCCTTTGCTAATCTGTGATCGATCTCTTTGTCAATCTTGGCGTCTGAAGAGATGATGCTTCCCAGGGAGGTGAACTGCTGAACTGCTGAAGAATACAGTTATAATGTGTAGAAAAATATTTTTTTTTGGTTTTTTGCATACAAAGTTAAAAACTTGGCATTATACTGAATTTCCTTTGACCAGAAGCTGACCACTAGGAGTGCCTCTGGTGTCACTGTAAGAAGGTCTTCCGTTGTGCATGTGGCAGAGCTCAAACTGCATTGTAATAGGTTGTCCGTGGTTTGCTCTTCTCCACACTCGCATGTCGTGGCCTCCACTTTGAAGCTCCATTTCTTAAGGTTGGCTCTGCATCTCGTGGGGCCAGACCAGTCGGTTCAGTGCCTTCCAAGTTGCCCAGTCTTCTGTGTGCCCAGGGGAAAGTGTCTCATTTGATATCAGCCACTAATTGAGGTTCCAGGGTTTAACCTGCCACTTTTGGGCTCTCGCTTACTGAGGTTTTCCTGCAAGTATCTTAGGAAGCTATTTCTTGATTTAATGCATTCGCTTGCTGTATGATATCCAAACAGAGGATGAGCTGGAGATGTCAATGCCTTTGTCCTTTCGTTACAGGCTACTACTTTCTAACAGATATCAGGTAAAGCAATACTGGCTAAAGAGTGTATTTTCTCCAGTGGTGTAGGGCAGTGTTTCCCAACCAGTGTGCCACGGCACACTAGTGTGCCATGAGCGATCCTCAGGTGTGCCGTGGGAAATGGGACCCTCCAGTACCCTTTCTTCCCCCTCCTGCCGAACACTTTTTCTTCTCCACTCGGGCTCCCTTCTTCCCAGCCTCGCTCTGCTCGCTTTGCCTTGCTTTGCTCACGCTGCTGCCATTTTGATCCGAGGGGGCAGCGTGAGCGTGTTCAGGGGGGGGATGGGGGAGGGAAGATAACCTGGGGTGAGTCTGCGCAGTAGCACCCGCACGGGTCACGTCTTCCTCCCTCCCCCCTCCCTTCCTGAAGAAGGGAGCCCGAGTGGAGAAGAAAAAGAAAATGTTGGGCAGGAAGGGGAAGAAAGGGTGCGAAGGGGAAGCGGGAGGAAGAGGTCTCTGTTGAAAGCTGGCATGGGCAAACTGACCCCTTCCAGGTGTTTTGGACTCCAACTCCCACTATTCCTAGCAGCCTCAGGCCCTTTTCCTTTTCCCCCCTCAGCCACTTAAGCAGGAAAGGGCCTCAGGTTGTTAGGAATGGTGGGAGTTGAAGTCCAAAGCACCCAGAGGGCCAAAGTTTTCCCATGCCTGTTTTAGGGACCTTAAAGTGGTGAGCCTCCTTCCGACATTGTGATTCTGGATAGAAAACAAACAACAACATAACATAACATTGTTTGAGTCCACAGTGCTCTCTGGATGTAGGTGAACTACAACTTCCAAACTCAAGCTCAATTCCCAAGCAAACCCTTTCAGTACTCTGTGTTGGTAATGAGAGTTCAATATGCCAAGTTTGGTTCAATTGTTGCAAGAGTTCAGGATGCTCTTTGATTGTGTGTTAACTATAAATCCCAGAAACTGTAACTCCCAAATGTCAAGGTCTATTTTCCCCAAACTCCATCTGTGTTCACATTTGGGCATATTGAGTATTCAGGCCAAGTTTGGTCTTGATCCAACATTGTTTGAGTCCACAGTGCTCTCTGGATGTCAGTGAACTACAACTCCAAAACTCAAGGTTAATGCCCACCAAACCCTTCCAGTATTTTCTGTTGGTCTATTTTGACATTGCTCCCGTTTTCAACTACATATCTGTGTGAGATGATCTTCTCTACCTTGACTGCGATAAAAACTAAACACAGAGAGAGACTGACAGCTGTTGAGCAAAAGCTTCGTGTGTGTCTTTCGGCCATTCCTGCCAGGATATCTATGTTGTGTCCATTGAAACAGGCCCAGGTTTCACACTAAGTGAGTGTATAAATACATTGAAAAACATATTAACTGTGTTAGAGTGTCATTTTGTGTCATTTTGGTTGGTGGTGTGCCCCAGGATTTTGTAAATGTAGAAAATGTGCCGCGGCTCAAAAAAGGTTGAAAAACACTGGTGTAGGGCATAGACATCCTGTGATGATTTTCCCCAGGGCCCTGTTCGGCATTTGCATTTTCCCTCCTCAAAAACTTCTCCATTCCTGTCACTCGCTTGTCTTGCTGTGATCCCAAATTGCCACTGTCACTTGACGCGCAGCTGCAGCACTAACTCTCACTTTGTTTACTTAGCCACGTCTGAGCGAATCCAAGATGGTGCGACCATAGCACTCTCACGTCACTTCTTAGGTGACGCGAGAGTGCTACGGTTCCATTTCTTAAAGGGACAGATGCGCCTTATAGTTTATATATGAATGAAGTTTGAAAATAATTTTCCACGGCACGCCTGATGATCTCTAATGGCACACTAGTGCTCTAAGGCAGTCTTTCTCAACCAGTGTGCCATGGCACACTAGTGTGCCGTGACGGACCTCCTGCTGTGCCACGAGAAAAGCTCTCTGCCACCCCTTCCTCCCCCCCCCCTGCCGAACTCCTGCTGCTTGGGGGAGGAGGAGGAAGGGCCTGGCAGTGGCGAAGAAAAAGAAGAAGGGACCGGGGCGCCGCCTCCTTCGGCTGTTTCCCCAGCCAGCCTCCAATCCGCCATGACTCCCACCATGACTCTTGCCCCTCGCTCGCTGAAGCCGCGTGGAGTAGCCCCGCCCACCGAAGCCCGTCCACTGCTCATGCTCCTCCTCTGTAGGAGAGCTAAAGCTGGGGGGAGGGGGCGGGGCATGGCGCGGCCTGGCTCTGCCCCCTCTCGCGGCTTCAGCACTCCCAGCAGCTGCTCCAGCCTTGAGGGGACAGTGCCAAGCCAGCATTGTGCTGGCTCTGGCACCGCTGGCTTGGCACTGCCCCCTCAAGGCTGGAGCAGCTGCTGGGAGAGGTGAAGCCAGGGGTAGGGGGTGGGGCATGGCACAGCCTGGCTTCGCCCCCTCCCCGGCTTTGGCACTCCCAGCAGCTGATCCCAGCAGGCCACCAACCCCCAGCCGTTCTTTACTGTGTTAGAGTGTCATTTTGTGTCATTTTGGTTGGTGGTGTGCCCCCGGATTTTTTTAATGTTGAAAGTGTGCCGCGGCTCAAAAAAGGTTGGGAAACACTGCTCTAAGGGACTATAACAAAATTAAAAAGCCCTTCAAAGGCGGGTGGGAGTGCAACTATTATGTGATGAAATACAGTATTTTATCTCCTCGACATATACATTTGGACCTTTGGAGACATTTTATAAGTAAGCAAGTTACTGTTTTTGGGTGCCTTCATGATATATCTAATTTATGGTGACCATATCTTGCATAACCCGGCGCAGTCTGGCTTCAGGCCGGGGCATGGTACCGAGACAGCCTTGGTCGCCTTAGTGGATGATCTACGCTGGGAGCTGGACAGGGGGAGTGTGTCCCTGTTGGCTCTGCTGGACCTCTCAGCGGCCTTTGATACTGTTGACCACAGTATCCTTCTGGGATGCCTCACGGGAATGGGCCCTGGAGGTACTGTCTTGCAGTGGTTCTGGTCCTTTCTAGAGGGCCGATCTCAGAAGGTGTTACTGGGAGATACCTGTTCAACCCCTAAACCATTGTCTTGTGGGGTTCCTCAGGGTTCAATACTATCTCCCATGTTTTTTAACATCTACATGAAGCCGCTGGGGGAGGTCATCCGGAGTTTCAGGGTGCGCTGTTATTTGTACGCAGATGACGTCCAACTCTGTCACTCCTTCCCACCTGCTACTAAGGAGGCTGTTTTGGTCCTGAACCGGTGCTTGGCCGCTGCGTCGGACTGGATGAGGGCGAACAAATTGAAATTGAATCCAGACAAGAAAGAGACACTCCTGGTCAGTCGAAAGGCCGAACAGGGCAGAAGGTTACAGCCTGTGTTGGACGGGGTTGCACTCCCGCTGAAGACGCAGGTTCGCAGTCTGGGTGTGATCCTGGACTCATCGCTGAGCCTGGAACCCCAGGTTTCAGCGGTGAGCAGGGGAGCATTCGCACAATTAAAACTTGTGCGCCAGCTGCGCTCGTACCTTGGGAAGTCTGACTTGGCCACGGTAGTCCATGCTCTGGTTACATCCCATATAGATTACTGCAATGCTCTCTACGTGGGGCTGCCTTTGAAGACTGCTTGGAAGCTTCAACTGGTCCAACGGACAGCAGCCAGGTTGATAACAGGAGCGGCACTCAGGGAGCGTACAACTCCCCTGTTGTGCCAGCTCCACTGGCTACCAGTTTGCTACCGGGCACAATTCAAAGTGCTGGTTTTGGCCTTTAAAGCTCTAAACAGTTCTGGTCCAACTTACTTGTCCGAACGCATCTCTCCCTATGAACCATCAAGATGCTTAAGATCATCCGGAGAGGCCCTGCTCTCGGTCCCGCCTTCTTTGCAGGCGCGCCTGGCGGGGACAAGAAACAGGGCCTCCTCAGTGGTGGCTCCTCGGCTTTGGAACTCCCTTCCTAGCGACATCAGGTCAGCCCCCTCCCTCCTGACATTTCGTAAGAAAGTCAAGACTTGGCTGTTCGAGCAAGCATTCACAGACGGACTTTAATTAATCGAGATCAAAGGATTAGTATGACGGCGAAACGGAAACCGATTTTAAGATTGTGGAGCTGAGATTTGTATTTTGTAGTTTTAACTGTTCATTTATGTGGTTTTATATGACTGTTTTGATCTTATTATGATGTGTTGTATGTGGGCACTTGCGGCCGCTTGTTCACCGCCTCGAGTCGCCTTCGGGCTGAGAGAGAGAGGCCGTATAGAAGCAGAGCAAATAAATAAATAGCAAATAAATAAAGTGAACCTATTAGTTTGCCTTCACCTTCTTCTGAGGTTAAGATGTGACCTAGTGGGATTCGAACCCTGGTCACCAAAGTTAACTATTAAAAAACGCTCACCAACACAATCTACTTTCCATCGTGTAGATAGCTAGCTTTTCACTGACAAGAGGCTGGCAATGCTAGGCTTTTAAGCACTTTGGACCCTTACGGGTTTTCTAGCACAGCTGAAAAAAGTTTTTCATAGAGAAATTGCACCTGAAGCTTTACATCTTTTCTTTCACAAAGAAAGCATTGAGTGCAAGGGGGAATAACTGAGAGGAAAGTTTACTTCTGTGTCAAAGGAAGAATTCCATTGTTAAAAGTTTGCATTCTACACTCTATACCAGGGGTGGGCAATTATTTTTTCCAAGGGGCCACACGAGAGCCAAAAAATATTATGGAGGGCCGCCCCTGAAGGCTGAACTACATTCTAGTCTACATTATTTATTTATTTATTTATTTATTTACTATATATTATACACCTTATTATTCAACATTTATATGCGCCCCCTGGCCCAGCTGGCCCGCGACTTTGGTCTGGAGTGTTATCAGTACGCTGATGACACCCAGCTTCTGCTGAGAATGGACGGCAGGCCGGACTCCGTACCCGATTGCTTCCATCTATGCCTCGAAGCCGTGACTGGATGGCTGCGTGCCAGCCGGCTGAAGGTGAACCCGTCGAAGACAGAGATCTTGTGGCCCGGTCGCCCTGGGCTGGATGAGTGCCGGTTGCCTACCCTGGATGGCGAGCGGCTTAGCCCGTCATCCTTGGTTAAGAGCTTAGGTGTTCAATTGGACCCCTTGCTGACCATGGAGACTCAGGTCTCCGTGGTCAGCAGGACGGCGTTCTTCCACCTACGACAGGCTAGGCGACTGGCACCCTACCTGTCCAGGCATGATCTGGCCACGGTGATCCAAGCGACGGTCATCTCGAGGCTGGACTACTGTAACGCCCTCTACGTAGGTCTTCCCTTGGCGACAATCCGGAAGCTCAAGCTAGTGCAGAATGCCGCTGCTCGCTTGCTGGCAGGAACGCCGTCAAGGGAGCACATTACGCCCACTCTTCGGCAACTGCACTGGCTCCCCATGGAGCACCGAATTGTCTTCAAGGTGTTGGTGTTAACCTTCAAGGCCCTGTACGGCTTAGGGCCTGCGTACCTGAGGGACCGCCTTGCCCCATACATTCCCCCGAGATCACTATGCTCAGAGGAACAAAATCTGTTGTTGGTGCCAACAATCCGCTCCTGCCATCTGTCCACAACTAGGCAGAGAGCGTTCTCCGTAGCAGCCCAGGTGCTATGGAACTCCCTGCCAAGTGACATCCGGACCATACAAGACCTAATTCCCTTTCGGAGGGCGGTTGAGACCGCGCTGTTCAAATTAGCCTTTGACTAGACAACCGGATTGGGCGACTGACTTACAGCTGTCTAATACACGGGAGTTTCGGGCCTTTGGAAATGTACGCGTGTCTCAATACCTCGGGATGTGATTCGTATTGTTTCAATGTTTTAATATTTTACTGTTTTACTGTACGGCCGCATGGCCACTACATGCCGCCGATCTCATATGTTGTGACCGCCCCGAGCCTGCAGGGAGGAGCGGAATACAAAACCAAATAATAAATAAATAAAATAAATTAATATTAACATATTAATATATCAAGAAATATTCATATATTATTAGTATTAATATCATAATTATTATATTATAGTATATATAGACATTATAATATATTGAAATTATAATATAACATTATTATATTATTTATTATATTATTATAATAAAATTATTATAAAATAATAATAAAAACCACTAAAATAAAATAAAATTCAAGAAGACAAGGTGCGGACCAAGATGAAGGCTGACATCCTCAAGAGAGGAAGGATCCCAAGATGGAATGGCCCAATGGACCCAGCCCAGAGGATGGCAAAGCAGACCCAGCCGCCGCAGCAGCAGTGGAGAGCAGAGCAGCAGGCGATCGGAGGCTGCAGGCCTCCACCCGCTCTCGCCCCAAGCCATTCCCCAGATGATCGCCTTGCTATGGAGTGCCTGCCATCCCTGGAGGCCAAGAGGAAGGGGTGCCGCTGCCGCCATCCCATTGCGGGCTCTGTGGGGCCTGTGTCGGCAGACAGGCCGGAGGAGCGGCGGCTTTGGAGTGCCTCCCATTCCTGGAGGCGATCCAGGCCTGCAGGGGGAGCACTCGGCGATCGGAGGCAGCTAATCGCCCTAGCGACCCGGAAGACAATCAAGTCTTCCGGGTCGCTAGGGCGATCAGCCTGCGCAGGTCGCCGAGTGTTCCCGCCGCAGGCCCGGATTGCCTCCAGGAATGGGAGGCACTCCAAAGCTGCCGCTCCTTCAGCCTGCCTGCCGACACAGGCCTCACAGAGCCCGCAATGGGATGGCGGCAGCGGCAGCCCTTCCTCTTGGCCCCGCCCCCAACACCCTTCTTCCCGGGCCGGACAGAATCGGCTGCCGGGCCGGATCCGGCCCGCATGATTACTACTATTTTTGTTCTATGTCAAAGTCCTATCTCAAATCCAAAGCTGCAAACAATACCCACAAACCATCTAAAAATCTATGTGTGAATGTATGTGTGTAAAAATAAGGTCATGTTAAAGCAGGCTTGTTTGAGAAAGAGCTCTGTAATCTGTTCCTTTGCCCGTTTGCTGTTACCTTGAACTTCCTCTGGACTCTGACGTCTCCGTCGTCCTCTGTAGCAAGAGCAGATGTTTGCTGACTGGCAGTTTCCACCGTATATGTTCCAAGTAAAAGAACATGCCGCCACCCTTTCGGTTGTCCTCGCCAAAGAGTTTCCTGATGAATGACAAACCTGAACTTTTTATTGCTTTTAATACCAGTTGTTTTTACTTTATGTAGTAAAACTCCCATTTCAGTATATGGTACGAACTCCTCTATTTCACCCTCTACATTCTGCAATCTCACCGGTGGCGCAATGGGTTAAACCTTTGTGCCAGCAGCACTGAAGACCGACAGGTAGGAGGTTGCAATCCAGGGAGAGCGCAGATTAGCTCCCTCTGTCAGCTCCAGCTCCCCATGCGCTCTGAGTCCCCCCTCGGGGGTAGAGAAGAGCGGGGTAGAAATGGTGGAAATAATGTGGGGATGTGATGAATTCCCTACCTGGGAGGCTTGGAAAAGCCTGAAAAAGTAGGCCCAAGAAATTTTGCAACCATTTTAGATAGGTGCCAAGGGGGCATACATCTTAGGAACTCATTTCCAAAAGGGGGCGTGCCTAAGGAGCAGCCTGGAGGGAAATGAGGGGAGTTGGGATTGGCTGGTAAAGAAGGGGGCGGAGCTGAACTTATAAAAAGAAAAAATATGCCCTGAAGAGGAGGCATTTTGAAATCTGACAGCAGTTTGGTGTTTGGGTGTCAGAGAAGCAGGAGGAGTGTTAGAGAGGAGTTGGGGTTAGTTAGTGTTAGAGTAAAGAAGCCTGAAAGTGGTCAGGTAGCTAGCAGAGTTAGCTGGCGAGTAGATTCTACAGCTATCAGGGAAGTTAGTGTGTAGAGGTATAGTGAGATAGATCCAGAGTAGGACTATCTGTATTGGAGTTAAAATTTAATAGGCAGAGAGGAGATTCTGTCAGTAAATTCTTGGAGGGAGAAAGGTGTGGTATCTTTGTAACTAAGATTTGAACTGTTTAAAGCAGGGGTGGGCAACCTACGGCACGCGGGCCAGATCTGGCCCAGCAGCCGGTTCTGTCCGGCCCGGGGAGAAGGGTGTTGGGGGCAGGGCCAAGAGGAAGGGGTGTCGCTTCCGTCATCCCATCGCGGGCTCTGTGAGGCCTGCAACAGCAGACAGGCTGGAGGAGCGGTGGCTTTGGAGTACCTGCATCCCTGCAGGTGATCTGGACCTGCAGCGGGAGCATTCCGCGACCTGCGGGGGCTTATCGCCCTAGCGGAGGGACACGGGGACAGATCGCTGTGCTGCATCCCTGCTGCATCACTAAAGTGAGCGGCTGAGGGCGCGGCGGAGGCAGAGAGACGGCGGGAGGGAGGGAGGGAGGGAGGGAGGAAGGAGGGAGGTGACCAGGAAGACCTGCCTCCCACCCCGAGTGGGTCATGGACGCCTCGGACGATGAGGGCGGAGAAGCGGCCGAGCTCCTGAGGGGCGACTGACCTCCATGTTCAAAGAGTCCCCGCCTTCCTCCGAGCTCCCTTCGGAGCCCCCCCCCCCTCGGCGGGTGAGTGGCAGTCAAGCAGAGAGGGCGAGCAAAGAAGGCAGGCAGGCAGGCAGTCTCTCTGTGGCAGGCCACACACACGCTGGGTCCGCTTTGCCATCTTCTGGGTTGGGGTCATTGGGCCATTCCATCTTGGGATCCTTCCTCTCTTCAAGATGTCAGCCTTCATCTTGGTTCGCACCTTGTCTTCTTGAATTATATTTTATTTTAGTGGTTTTTATTATTATTTTATAATAATTTTATAATATTATTATTATGATATAATAAATAATATAATATAATAATGTTATATTATAATTTCAACATATTATAATGTCTATATATATTATAATATAATAATTATGATATTAATACTAATAATATAGGAATATTTCTTGATATATTAATATGTTAATATGAATGATGTGTAATATATAGTAAATATAGTAAATAAATAATGTAGATTAGAATGTAGTTCCACCTTTAGGTGTGGCCCTCCATAATATTTTTTGGCTTTCGTGTGGCCCCTTGGAAAAAATAATTGCCCACCCCTGGTTTAAAGGAACCTTATGCTTTCATGCCAAAATCTCTGAACCATTAAGCTTAATACGTTTTTTTGTAAGTTCTCTTAAAATAAACTTCGTTGTTTTGTTGTTCAAAACACCTGCCTCACGTGTACGTGTACTAATGGTGGCAGCGTACATTTTGAAGAAGAAATCTCAAAATTTATGGTGACCTATTAGTTTGCCTTCATTCTAGCTCAGTGCAGCTTTTGGCTTTCTACTTAAGCAATCCCACATTCCATTGTATTTGGCGTACACAACCCTTTAACCCGTTATAGGGGACATGAGAGAAGCCTCCCACAAGGATGGCCAAACATCAAAAAATGGGGGCGTCCCCTGGGCAATGTCTATGCAGACAGCCAATTTTCTCACACCAGGTATGACTTGCAATTTCTCAAGTTGCTCCTGACATGAAAAAAAAAATATCTGCAAATAATAAGAAAACCCTACTTGTTTAACTTTGTGCTGTCCAAGAAGTAGCACAGCTTGTTATTACGTTGTCACTACACAAGAAGGAAATATCAAGAGGTTTGCAATTTTTTTTCCTATTTTGCAAAAGTTTTTTTTAAAAACCCATAAGTTTATGACTGGTGATCTGAAATTGACCTTGATTTCTCAATCAGATACAAGGATAACCAACTGCAATGACCGACAGACTATGCACCTTCCTTATCAAAGACCGGATTCGGTATTTGCGTTGTGCAACCATTGGAGATGGCTTTCAAACGAAACTTGAATCCTGTTCCGTTTCCTCTCTGGAGATGCCTATGGCAAATGTGAGCTCATGGGACAGCTTTGGCTTATTTCTGCAGAAATACGTTCATGTTAACACAGTGTTTCCCAACCAGTGTGCCGTGGCACACTAGTGTGCCGTGAGCAATCATCAGGTGTGCCGTGGGAAAACCTCCAATATATCAATTCTTCCCCCTCCTGCCGAACTCCTGCTGCTGCTGCTTGCAGCGGGAGGAAGAGAAGGAGGAGAAAGGGCCGGGTGGCGGCGAACAAGAAGGGGCAAGGGTGCCACCGCCTTTGGCCGTTTCCCCTCCGCGCACGTCAGCCAGCCAGCCTCCAACCGAGGGAGAGAGGGGGGAAGGGTGACGTCACTCGGGCTCCGCACCCTTCCCAGCGGTCGCCACTTGAGGAGGAGGAAAGGCCGGCAGAGAGGCTGAGGTGAGTGGAGGGAGGGTCAGAAAGGGGTGGGGTGTCCCCCTCCCCATGAGGAAGAGGCCCGCCCATCATTATTTGAGTCCACAGTGCTCTCTGGATGTAGTGAACTACAACTCCCAAACGTCAAGGTCTATTTTCCCCAAACTCCATGTGTGTCCATAGTTGGGCATATTGAGTATTCATACCAAGTGTGGTCCAGATCCATCATTATTTCAGTCCACAGTGCTCTCTGGGTGTAGGTCAACTACAACTTCCAAACTCAATGTCAATTCCCAAGCAAACCCTTTCAGTACTTTCTGTTCGTAATGAGAGTTCAATATGCCAAGTTTGGTTCAATTCCATTGTTGCAAGAGTTCAGGATGCTTTTTGATTGTGTGTTAACTATAAATCCCAGAAACTGTAACTCCCAAATGTCAAGGTCTATTTTCCCCAAACTCCATCTGTGTTCACCTTTGGGCATATTGAGCATTCAAGCCAAGTTTGGTCTTGATCCAACATTGTTTGAGTCCACAGTGCTCTCTGGGTGTAGGTGAACTACAACTCTAAAACTCAAGATCAATGCCCACCAAACTCTTATAGTATTTCCTCTTGGTTATGGGAGTTCTGTGTGGGAAGTTTGATTCCATTCCATCATTGGTGGAGTTCAGAATGCTCTTTGATTGCTGGTGAACTATAACTCCCAGCAACTACAACTCCCAAATGACAAAATCAAGATCGTATTTTAAAGCTAAAATTTGCTGATCTTCCTTTGGACAGTTTTTGGTTATCAGGGAGTTCCCAATTCTGGCCAACAAAGCTATTTTGACACTGCTCCCGTTTTCAACCACATATCTGTGTGAGATGAGCTTCTCTAGCTTGACTGCAATAAAAACTAAACACAGAGAGAGACTGACAGCTGTTGAGCAAGACCTTCATGTGTGTCTTTCTGCCATTCCTGCCAGGATATCTATGTTGTGTTCATCGAAACAGGCCCAGGTTTCACACTGAGTGTATAAATACATTTAAAAACATGTTAACTATATGTATTACTATGTCAGAGTGTCATTTTGTGTCATTTTGGTTGGTGGTGTGCCCCAGGATTTTGTAAATGTAAAAAATGTGCCGCGGCTCAAGAAAGGTTGAAAAACATTGTGTTAACAGATTCTGCATGTGTTCCTTCTGCCCTCAAATGTGTGAATGGACGACACGTCTGTTGTTTTACCTGTACGGTGCAGCAGGCCCAGTGCGACCATGGAAGGACCCATTTTCTACCCCATATTTCCTAGAGAAGGGGTGGGCAACCTACGGTCCGTGGGCCGGATCCGGTCTGGCAGCCACTTCTGTCCAGCCCAGGGAGAAGGGCGTTGTGGGCGGGGCCAAGAGGAAGGGGTGCCGCTGCCGCCATCCCATTGCAGGCTCTGTGGGGCCTGTCTCGGCAGACAGGCCAGAGGAGTGGCGGCTTTGGAAGGCCTGCCATCCTTGGAGGTGATCCAGGCCTGCAGCGGGAGCACTCCGTGACCTGCGGGGGCTTATTGCCCTGGCGACCCGGAAGACTTGATCGTCTTCTGGGTCACCAGGGCGAACAGCCGCCTCAGATTGCCGAGTGCTCCCCCTGCAGGCCCTGATCACCTCCAGGGATGGCAGGCACTCCAAAGCCACCGCTCCCGCCTGTCTGCCAACATGGGCCCCACAGAGCGCACGATGGGATGGCGGCAGTGGCACTCTATAGCAGGGTGATTAGCTGGGGAATGGCTGGGGGCGAGAGTGGGCGGAGGCCTGCAGCCTCTGATCGCCTGCTGCTCTGCTCTCCACTGCTGCGGTGGCGGCTGGGTCCACTTTGCCATCCTCTGGGCTGGGGTCATTGGGCCATTCCATCTTGGGATCCTTCCTCTCTTCAGGATGTCAGCCTTCATCTTGGTTCGCACCTTGTCTTCTTGAATTTCATTTTATTTTAGTGGTTTTTATTATTATTTTATAATAATAATATAATAATAATATAATAATATAATAAATAATATAATAATGTTATATTATAATTTCAATATATTATAATGTCTATATATATACATATAATAATATAATAATTATGATATTAATACTAATAATATATGAATATTTCTTGATATATTAATATGTTAATATTAATGATGTGCAATATATAGTAAATATAGTAAATAAATAAATAATGTTGATTAGAATGTAGTTCAGCCTTTAGGTGCGGCCCTCCATAATATTTTTTTTTTGGCTCTCGTGTGGCCCCTTGGGGAAAAAAATTGCCCACCCCCTTCCTTTCCCCCCCATAACGCCTGGGATCCGCCAATAGCAGTTCGCCTCCCTCTCTGGCGCCACCAGTCTCCGGGCAGAATCTGCCCTTTGGGGCAAAGCCTGTCCTTCCTGGGATCCGCAGGCTGGTCATAATCGCCTGGTGGGCTGCATGTGGCCCGCGGGCTGTAAGTTGCCCAGGTCTGGGTTATACTATGCTATGTTTTGCTATGGCATACATCTAGTCTAATTGCCTTGGGTGGTGATCTATCTATTACAACTACATTTTTTGGCTGCCACCATGTCCCCAAAGGACTTTTTCCAAACCGAGAAGGAGAGACTTGCTTGAAGGAGAAACTGATACTTAGTTTATTGATAGAGTTCTTGAGACAAAGCGTAATGGTTTCAAAGGGACAAATGCTTGGTGGTTACAGTCACTTCTTCTCTCAGAAAGATGTTACAAAATATAGTTCCAGCTTAAGTTGCCTTCAGGCCTTTCCTTGCCCAAAAGGACTTGTACTTTAACACTTATAACTGAGTTCGAACTAACTTAGCTAATCCTTAGCTATCCCAGCTTCTTCGGTTAGTTTTCTCTCTCTCTAACTCAGTGTTTCTCAACCAGTGTGCCGGGGCACACTAGTGTGCCGTGAGCAATCATCAGGTGTGCCGTGGGAAATTGGAACCTCCAGGAAGGGGGGAGGGAGAGTCTAGTGTGTTGAGTATAAAAACCCTAAGAAACCTACTTCGATAAAGGCACAACATTACAACCCCTCCCCCTCCCCAACCGTTGTCTACTTGGTCTCTCCCTCTCCATGCATTGGGAAGGCCCGCCTCCCTTTCCCCAAGCAGAGATCTCCTCTTGCCTCCTGGGGGTTCTGTGTGGGAAGTTTGGCCCAGTTCTATCATTGGTGGGGTTCAGAATGCTCTTTGATTGTAGGGGAACTATAAATCCCAGCAACTCCAACTCCCAAATGGCAAGGTCTATTTCCCCTGAACTCCATCTGCGTTCATATTTGGGCATATTGAGTATTCATGCCAAGTTTGGTTCTGATCCAACATTGTTTGAGTCCACAGTGCTCTCTGGATATAGGTGAACTACAACTCCAAAACCCAAGGTCAATGCCCACCAAACTCTTATAGCATTTTCTCTTGGTTATGGGAGTTCTGTGTGGGAAGTTTGTGTCTTTCTACCATTCCTGCCAGGATATCTATGTTGTGTTCATCGAAACAGGTCCAGGTTTCACACTGAGTGTATAAATACATTTAAAAACATATTAACTAGATGTATTGCTGTGTTAGAGTGTCGTTTTGTGTCATTTTGGTTGGTGGTGTGCCCCAGGATTTTGCAAATGTAAAAAGTGTGCTGCGGCTCAAAAAAGGTTGGGAAACACTGCTTTAACTGACAATCCGCTGACCCTTCTGCTAACCCAGTGTTTCCCAACCTTTTTTGAGCCGCGGCCTCAGGCAAGTCAGTCACTGCGGCCCACAGCAATGACGGATCAGGACCAAAGTTGGCACACAGAGGCCCAATGGCCCACTTCACAACCTGGTGTGGTTTAGGGCAGGATGGGCCACGAATGATGGGATTTGCAGTACCTTCACCTCATTTATTTATTTATTTATTTGTCACGTTTCTATACCGCCCCTCTCAGCCCGAAGGCGACTCGGGATGGTTTACACAGGCAGTCTCTGCCCTCAATACAACACAGCAACAAGTCAAACCCCCCCCCCCAGAAAAAAAACATATAATAACAATTTAACAATTAAAAGCATACAATTGCAGTCTCAGCGTCATGTTGAAACTGTTTCCATCACATCGTCGTCATTCCTTATATCCAATTAAGCCTTATATTTCATCAACAAATGCCTGCTCAAATAACCAGGTCTTGACTTTCTTGCGAAATGTCAGGAGGGAGGGGGCCGATCTGATGTCTCTAGGGAGGGCGTTCCAAAGCCGCCAGCACTTTGAATTGTGCCCGGTAGCAAAGTGGCAGCCAGTGGAGCTGGCACAACAGGGGAGTTGTACGCTCTCTGAATGGCGCTCCTGTTATCAACCTGGCTGCTCTCCGTTGGACTAGATCAGTGTTTCCCAACCTTTTTTGAGCCACGGCACACTTTTAACATTAAAAAAATCCAGGGGCACACCACCAGCCAAAATGACACAAAATGACACTCTTAACACAGTAAAGAACGGCTGGGGATGGTGGCCTGCTGGGAGCAGCTGCTGGGAGTGCCGAAGCCGGGAGGGAGGAGCCAGGCTGTGCCATGCCCGCCCTACCCCCGGCTTCACCTCTCCCAGCAGCTGCTCCAGCCTTGAGGGGCAGTGCCAAGCCAGTGGTGCCAGAGCCAGCACAATGCTGGCTTGGCACTGTCCCTCAAGACTGGAGCAGCTGCTGGGAGTGCCGGGCCGGGAGGGGGGCAGAGCCAGGCCACGCCCCGCCCCCTCCCCCCAGCTTCAGCTCTCCTACAGAGGAGGAGCATGAGCGGTGGATGGACTTCTGTGGGCGGGGCTCCTCCTCCACGCGGCTTCAGCGAGCGAGGGGCGAAAGTCATGGTGGGAGTCATGGCGGATTGGAGGCTGGCTGAGGAAATGGCCGAAGGAGGCGGTGCCCCGGCCCCTTCTTCTTTTTCTTCGCCACTGCCCGGCCCTTCCTCCTCCTCCCCCAAGCAGCAGGAGTTCGACAGGAGGGGGGAGGAAGGGGGGCAGAGAGCTTTTCTCGCGGCACAGCAGGAGGTCCGTCACGGCACGCTAGTGTGCCACGGCACACTGGTTGAGAAAGACTGGACTAGATGCAGCTTCCGAACAGTCTTCAAAGGCAACCCCATGTAGAGAGCATTGCAGTAATCTATACGGGATGTAACCAGAGCATGGACCACTCATTCACTTCCCAAACAACATTGTAGCCCCAATAAATCACAGAGCAGGCCCAAAATTGGCAGCAAGGCTTCCTGAACTTGATTTGCCTCTGATCTCCTTCCCATCTTGCCCTTGGCCGGCCCCTCTTCCTTTTTCCTTCCTTTCCCCCCAGCCCCCTTGCCTTCTCCTGTAGTCGGGAGGCCCAGTGACCAAGGGAGGCAGGGCTGGTAGGCCAGCATCTGGAGAGCCGCTTCCAGTGTGTCACGGGGTCAGGCAGGGCTCCGAGGAAGGGGCCCAGGGGTTGCTCCTGGCGCCGCAGAGGGGAGGGGGCGGGGAGAAGAGGAGGGGAGGGAGGGGGCGTGGCCAGGGCGCTCCAATCCAAGGGAAGGAGGGCGGGGAAGGAGGGCGCGCGCTTTATGGGGCGCTGGGCTCGCTCTCCCCTCTCTCTGTGTCTCCTCCGGCGGCCCAAGGCAAGGCGAGAGCGTCGAGGATGTCGGCTCCGAAGGCGGCGGCCTCCCTCCTGCGGAAAGTGCTGATCAGCGACAGCCTGGACCCTTGCTGCAAGCAGATCCTGCAAGCGGCAGGCATCTCCGCCCTCGAGAAGGCCGGCCTCAGCAAGGAGCAGCTGCTGGCCGAGATCAAGGTGGGTGAGCCGCCCCCTCCTCCCCGCAGGGCAGGCCCCTTCCTTGCCCTCTCCCTTCCCTTCCCAGTGGGCGAGACTGGGAGCTCTCCGCCTCTCCCTTTGGGCTGCGTGGCCAGCTCCCTCCCGGAGCCCCGACTTTGGCGTCTCGAGTTCTTTCTCCCACCCGGGACTTCCCACAGATCCACCCACCCAGCGTCCCTAGTTTCCAACAGACCTCACAACCTCTCAGGGTGCCTGCCATGGATGCAGGCGAAACGTCAGGAGAGAATGCTTCTCAAACATGGCCATACAGGCCGGAACATCTACAACAAGGGTGCTCACACTTGTTCAGCATGCCAGCTACTTCTCAAACAACCAGGTCCAAATGATCTCCCTACTCCCACCACAAAAATGCGAAACATAGAACACAAAATCTGCTTTGAACCGGGTTTTCTGAGTCCACACTGCCATATAATCCGATTCAAAGCAGATAACATGGGATTCTGATAAAAGGGCACACCACCAACCAAAATGGCACCAAATGACACTCGAACACAGTCATACATATAGTCAATATGTTTTTAAATGTATTTATACACTCAGTGTGAAACCTGGGCCTGTTTCGATGAACACAACATAGATATCCTGGCAGGAATGGCAGAAAGACACACACACACACACACACACGAAGGTCTTGCTCAACAGCTGGGAGTTATAGTCATTTGGGAGTTGTATTTGCTGGGAGTTATAGTTCACCCGCAATCAAAGAGCACTCTGAACTCCACCAATGATGGAATGGAATCAAACCTCCCACACAGAACTCTCATAACCAAGAGAAAATACTATAAGAGTTTGGTGGGCATTGACCTTGAGTTTTGGAGTTGTAGTTCACCTATATCCAGAGAGCACTGTGGACTCAAACAATGATGGATCTGGACCAAACTTGGCATGGATACTCAATATGCCCAACTATGAACACACATGGAGTTTGGGGGAAATAGACCTTGACGTTTGGGAGTTGTAGTTTCTGGGATTCATAGTTCACCTACAATCAAAGAGCATTCTGAACCCCACCAAAAACAGAATTGAACCAAATGAGTCACACAGGACTCCTATGACCAACAGAAAACACTAAAAAGGCTTGGTTAGAATTGACATGGAGTTTGGGGGAAATAGACCTTGATGTTTGGGAGTTGTAGTTCACCTACATCCAGAGAGCACTGTGGACTCAAACAATGATGGATCTGGACCAAACTTGGCATGGATACTCAATATGCCCAACTATGAACACACATGGAGTTTGGGGAAAATAGACCTTGACGTTTGGGAGTTGTAGTTTCTGGGATTTATAGTTCACCTACAATCAAAGAGCATTCTGAACCCCACCAAAACTAGAATTGAACCAAATAAGGCACACAGGACTCCTATGACGAACAGAAAACACTGAAAAGGCTTGGTGAGAATTGACCTTGAGTTTGGGAATTGTAGTTCACCTACATCCAGAGAGCACTGAGGACTCATACAATGATGGATCTGGACCAAACTTGGCATGAATACTCAATATGCCGAACTGTGAACACACATGGAGTTTGGGGGAAATGGACCTTGACGTTTGGGAGTTGTGAAAAATTTGAAAAATGTGAAACATATAACACAGTGGTTCCCAAATTTTTTTGGCCTACCGCCCCCTTTCCAGAAAAAAAAATTCCTCACCGTCCCCCTAGAAATTAATTAAAATTAATTAAACAGAAAGATATATGTATTAATGCAGTGGTTCTCAACCTTTCTAATGCCGTGACCCCTAAATAAGGTTCCTCGTGTTGTGCTGACCCCCAACCATATTTTCGTTGCTACTTCATAAATAATTTTGCTGCTCTTACGAATTCTAATGCAAACATCTAATATGCAGGATGTATTCTCATTGTTACAAATTGAACATAAGTAAAGCATAGTGATTAATCACAAAAACAATCTGTTTGGCGGAGTGTGGACGACGGATGATGGGATTTGCAGTACCTTCGACCAATTGTCCGTAATTACATTTCATCTGCAAAAGCCTGCTCAAACAGCCAGGTCTTGACTTTCTTCTGAAATGTTAGGAGGGAGGGGGTCGATCTAATGTCCCTAGGGAGGGTGTTCCATAGCCGAGGGGCCACTGCTGAGAAGGCCCTGTCTCTCGTCCCCGCCAATCGGGTCTGCAAAGAAGGCGGGACTGAGAGCAGGGCCTCCCCATTCGATCTTAAGCACCTGGATGGTTCATAGGGAGAGATGCGTTCGGACAGATAAGCTGGACCAGAACTGTTTAGGGCAGGGGTGCCCACACTTTTCAGCATGCAAGCTACTTATAATCAGGGGCGGCCTTACCTCTCCTGGGGGGGTACGCAAACCTTATTTTGGGCCCCCCCCGGCTCCTGGACGCCCTCACGCAGCCGGCCATGCATGCGCGGTGGCGTCCCGGTCACGCATGCGCAATGGCGTCTTGCCTGGCCGCGCAAGTGCGTCCCACGCGGTGGCACGCATGCGCGGTGGCATCCCGCACGGTCGCGCGAGTGTGTCTTGCACGGCTGCATGAGGGCGTCCCACGCGGTGGCGCGCACGCCACCGGCGGCGAGTGGGCGCGGCAGGCAGCACTAGCTCCGAGCACGCCTCCACCCAGCGGCACGGCTGGCTGCGGAAGCGCAGCGGCGGCGTGGGGCGGCCGGCACGGCGGTGCCCCTCCCAGGTGGCAACGCCCCTCCCAGGTGCCGTCGCCCTACGCGGCCGTGTAGTCGGCGGAATGGGAGGGGCCGGCCCTGCTTATAATAAAACCAAGTCAGAAAGATCTATCTACCTCCTCAAGGCTGGAGAGGAGAGGGGGCGTGGCTTGGCTCAGCCTGGCTCCGCCCCCTCTGGCCTCCGCTCTACCAGCAGCTTCTCCAGGCTTGAAGATGGCAGTGCCAAGCCAGCCTTGTGCTAGCTATGCCACCACTGGCTTGGCATTGCCATCCTCAAGCCTGGAGAAGCTGCTGGGCGTGCTGAAGCCGGGGGAGGGGGCGGGGCTTGGCGTGGCCTGGCTCTGCCCCCCTCTGAGAAGCACCCCATCCTGGGATCGACCTCCTTTGGTCCCGGGATCGACTGGTCGATCGCGATCGACTTCCTGGGCAGCCCTGGTTTAGGGCTTTAAAGGCTAAAGCCAGCACTTTGTATTGTCCCCGGTAGCAAACTGGCAGCCAGTGGAGCTGGCGCAATGGAGGAGTTGTGCGCTCCCTGAATGCCGCTCCTATTATCAACCTGCTCTCTGTCTGTTGGACCAATTGAAGCTGCCGACCAGTCTTCAAAGGCAGCCCCACATAGAGCGCATTGCAGTAGTCTATACGAGATGTAACCAGAGCATGGACTACCGTGGCCAAGTCAGACTTCCCAAGGTATGGTCCCAATATAGGGACTCCAGGCAGCTAACATCAAATGTGACATTGTACAATAAAATCAAAGCTAATGCATTGTAAACAGGAATGTTAAATTTTTTAAATAAAACTACACACTTTTGTGTCACGGAAGATACAAATATAGGCAACATTCAAAACTATACTTAAAAACTACCACCACCCCTCAAAAACCCACTCGCACCATCCTCTGCAGCCTGCCTCTCATCTATATATATAAAATCCTCCATGTCATGGTTCCTGTCTTATAGACAAAGAAATCACACAAGGCAGAGACACAAAAACAGCCCACATACCCAGAAAACCCTACGAGGTATGTTTACCAACACCCCCCCTGCCCCAAAAAGAGCCAACGGCCACAAATCCAAAAACCCATTATGGACTACAACTCCCATGATCCCCCACACCACCTCCCTCTGGCAGTTTACAGCGTCGGAATGTTAGTGGAGCTGACCAATTAGAGGCATTATGCAAATACTCCCTCAGTTAGAATGTAGGCTGGGAGCCCGCACCCCCCACCCCCCTGGCAGGTTAAAGAGTCGGAATGTTGGTGGTGGTAGGGAAGGTTAGGGAAAGGAATGGAGGGAGTGAGACAAGGGGAGCAAGGACTGATACAGAAAGGGGGGAATGGCAGGAAGGATGGAAAAGAAAGAAGGAAGGGGGGAAGGAAGGAAGGAGGGGAGAAGAAAGGAAAGGAAGGATAGAAGGAAGAATGGATGGAAGGAAGGAGGGGAGAAGAAAGGAAAGGAAGTATAGAAGGAAGAATGGATGGAAGGAAGGAGGGGAGAAGAAAGGAAGGAAAAAGGAAGGATAGCAGGAAGGAGGGGAGGGGAAAGGAAGGAAAAGATAGAAGGATGGAGTGAAGGAAGGAAGGAAGGAAGGAAAGAAAGAAAGAGGGGAGAAGAAAGGAAGGAAAAGGAAGGATAGCAGGAAGGAGGGGAGGGAAAAGGAAGGAAAGGATAGAAGGATGGAGTGAAGGAAGGAAAGAAAGAGGGGAGAAGAAAGGAAGGAAAAAGGAAGGAGGGGAGGGAAAAGGAAGGAAAGGATAGAAGGATGGAGTGAAGGAAGGAAGGAAGGAAGGAAGGAAGGAAAGAGGGGAGAAGAAAGGAAGGAAAAAGGAAGGATAGCAGGAAGGAGGGGAGGGAAAGGAAGGAAAAGATAGAAGGATGGAGTGAAGGAAGGAAGGAAAGAAAGAGGGGAGAAGAAAGGAAGGAAAAAGGAAGGATAGCAGGAAGGAGGGGAGGGAAAAGGAAGGAAAAGATAGAAGGATGGAGTGAAGGAAGGAAGGAAAGAAAGAGGGGAGAAGAAAGGAAGGAAAAGGAAAGATAGCAGGAAGGAGGGGAGGGAAAAGGAAGGAAAGGATAGAAGGATGGAGTGAAGGAAGGAAGGAAAGAAAGAGGGGAGGGAAGAAAGGAAGGAAAGGAAGGATAGCAGGAAGGAGGGGAGGGAAAAGGAAGGAAAGGATAGAAGGATGGAATGAAGGAAGGAAGGAAAGAGGGGAGAAGAAAGGAAGGAAAAGGAAGGATAGCAGGAAGGAGGGGAGGGAAAAGGAAGGAAAGGATAGAAGGATGGAGGAAGGAAGGAAGGAAAGGAAGGAAGGAAGGAAGGAAGGAAGGAAGGAAGGAAGGAAGGAAAGAGGGGAGAAGAAAGGAACACAGAAACACATACACTCACACATATATACATGCACAGAAATATACAAATATACACATACACACATACATAAACACACCTGTACTTACACACATCAACACATATACACGCACATACATATACGAACACACATATACATAACTACACACACAGTCCCCAAGTTTAAAAAAATCCCACAGCAACGCGTGGCCGGGTCAGCTAGTCATTTCATAAAGGCAGAGAAGCATTTTCAACCGGAGGTGTAGCAACACGAAGGCACGTTCTGTCCCCAAATTGGCTCGTTTTCTAGCATGTAGGGAGCGTGGTGTGGGCAGTCCACAGATTAAGCTCTGCTGCGTTCACATTCTGTTGGCGACTTTGCGTGCTCACTCTTTGTTTTCTTGTTCAGATGAACTGAAAAGATACTATAACCTTCGGCATTGTTGCAGACAGCAGGATTTTTACCTCTGGATGGAATGCTTCCACTTTGGCTTCCCTATCGCTACATTCCCGAGCGGAGCTCTTATCTTTCCCCTTCAAAGGAATGGTGTGTTTGGAAATCTGCCCTGTCAGTCCCCATTTGCTTTTGCAGCTCACCAAACGGTGTGTGCGCTCTGCTCTTTTGAACTCGGTGGGAGCGAGGGGCATTTGGCAGCGTCGCTCCGGTTCTTCGTCAACATAGGATCATATTGTGATTCTAGGCGTAATGAAGTGCGACAAAGAAAATATGCCGAGAACTCTCTCACAGACATTTTGGGACCCTACTGCTGTTGAAATGCTTAGGGCAGGTTTTTTCCAACCTTTTTTGAGCCGCGGCACATTTTTTACATTGACAAAATCCTGGACAACACCACCAACCAAAATGACACAAAATGACACTCTAACCCAGTCATACATATAGTTAATATATTTTTAAATGTATTTATACACTCAGTGTGAAACCTGGGCCTGTTTCGATGAACTCAACATAGATATCCTGGCAGGAATGGCAGAAAGGCACAAACTTCCCACACAGAACTCCCATAACCAAGAGAAAATGCTATAAGTAAGAGTTTGGTGGGCATTGAGCTTGAGTTTTGGAGTTGTAGTTCACCTATATCCAGAGAGCACTGTGGACTCAAACAATGTTGGATCAGGACCAAACTTGGCATGAATACTCAATATGCCCAAACATGGATGCAGATGGAGTTCTGGAGAAATAGACCTTGAGATTTGGGAGTTGTAGTTGCTGGGATTTATAGTTCCCCTATAATCAAAGAGCATGCTGAAACCCACCAATGATGGAACTTGGCCAAACTTCCCACACAGAACCCCCAGGAGGCAATGCTGGAGAAATAGACCTTGGAGGTCTCTTTACTTGGGGAAAGGGAGGCGGGCCTTCCCAATGCATGGAGAGGGAGAGACCAAGTAGACAACGGGTGGGGGGGGGTGTTGTAATTTTGTGCCTTTATCAAGGTAGGTTTCTTAGGGTTTTTATACTTCAATACACTAGACTCTCCCCCCCCCCTTCCTGGAGGTTCCAATTTCCCACGGCACACCTGATGATCGCTCACGGCACACTGGTTGAGAAACACTGCAGTAATACATATAGTTAATATGTTTTCTAATGTATTTATACACTCAGTGTAAATTTTTTTCTGGAAAGGGGGCGGTAGGCCAAAAAAGTTTGGAAACCACTGTTTTAAAGTATGTTTTTATATACTCTGTAAGCTGTCCTGAGCCCTCGGGGAAGGACGGTATACAAAACTGAATAAATGAAATGAATGACATATAAACCAGAATATCAAGGCAGAATAACCCACAGTATCTGCTTTGAACTGGAATATCTGAGTCCACACTGCCATATATCCTAGTTCAAAGTAGATAATGTGGGATTTTATTCAGGTGTGTGGAAGGGGCCTGAGTATATTCCAACAGTGGTTCCCAACCGGTGTGCCATGGCACACTAGTGTGCTGTGAGTGATCATCAGTTGTGCCATGGGATACAGATACCAGACCTGGGCATTTCGCGGCCCGCTGGCCGATTCTGACCGGCCCGTGTAAGGGCCCCAGCAGGCAGGCAGAGCGACCAACAGAGGGGAAGGGAGGGGGGAGAAGAGGAGGAGGCCAGGAGCAAGCGCCGCCACAGAGCATGCCTTCGCTCTCCTCCTCCCTTCCCTTCCGCCTCACGTGCCCCCCCCCTCTATTGCTTGTGTGTGTGAGAGGTGGGGGGCTGGAGATGGCCTTTGTTCGTGCTCGAGGACGTGTGTCTTTCTGCCATTCCTGCCAGGATATCTATGTTGTGTTCATCAAAACAGACCCAGGTTTCACACTGAGTGTATAAATACATTTAAAAACAGATTAACTATATGTATGACTGTGTTAGAGTCGTTTTGTGTCATTTTGGTTGGTGGTGTGCCCCAGGATTGTGTAGATGTAAAAAAATGTGCCGCGGCTCAGGAAAGGTTGGAAAACACTGTATTCCAGAGGAAATTGTATTGGTCATTAACATTTAAACCACATACTTGGTAAGTTGGTAAATTCTGTGTCACTGGATTGGATCCAGATTTTCTATTCTGTCAAAGGAAAGGCTCCTTCCCTTCAGAGCTGGCACCAGGATCCAATGGAAGCGAAACAAATACTTAATTGTTGGCAGCTGGTTTCCACGAGAGGACTATTGAGAACGCTCCAAGGTCTCAACATGTGACAGGAGAGTTGCTTCTGTGCTGAAAAGCGAGGAGACTGCAGTAAAGAAGCACAGCGTGCACTTCTTCCTTACTTATTTGGGGCTTGGGGTGAGGCTTAGCTGGGAGCTGGTGGAATTTCACAGAAGACTTGCCTCTGCTTGTCTACTCTCAATTGGGAACCTTCTTCTTCTTCTTCCAAATGTGCTCGCATCTGTTCCTTTCTGCCTCCCAGGCAAGGCACAGGCTGATGTTCTACCTGTGAAATCTCATGCAGGTTTCCTCTAGCTAGGAAATTGAAATTGAAGATGTGGAATTTTGTTTCAAGACTGAGAACCAAACCAAAGACATATAGAGAGGATATTGTAAAATGCGGAGGCCTCTAGGTCAAAATAGGGACCCTGAGATGAACCTTGAAAGTAAACAACACAGACTATGGATTGCAGTGCTCTTGGTAGCCAACTCCTGTTACAAAGCAGACTGCCATCCTTTGTTTCTCTTGGTGAGGCATCAACGGCAGCTTCAGGCAGTGCGCACTTTTTACATTGACCAAATCCTGGGGCACACCACCAACCAAAATGACACAAAATGACACGCTAACACAGTCATACATATAGTTAATATGTTTTAAAATGTATTTCTACACTCAGTGTGAAACCTGGGCCTGTTTCGATCAACACAACATAGACATCCTGGCAGGAATGGCAGAAAGACACAAACTTCCCACACACAACTCCCATAACCCAGAGAAAATACTATAAGAGTTTGGTGGGCATTGACCTTGGGTTTTGGAGTTGTAGTTCACCTATATCCAGAGAGCACTGTGGACTCAAACAATGTTGGATCAGGACCAAACCTGGCACGAATACTCAATATGCCCAAATGTGAACACAGATCAAGTTTGCAGAAAATAGACCTTGACATTTGGGAGTTACAGTTTCTGGGATTTATAGTTAACACACAGTCAAAGAGCATCCTGAACTCTTGCAACAATGGAATTGAACCAAACTTGGCCTATTGAACTTCATTACCAATGGAAAGTATTGAAAGGGTTTGCTTGGGAACTGAACTTGAGTTTGGAAGTTGTCGTTCACCTACACCCAGAGAGCACTGTGGACTCAAACTATGTTATGTTATGTTATGTTGTTGTTTGTTTTCTATCCAGAATCACAATGTTGGAAGGAGGCTCACCACTTTAAGGACCCTAAAACAGGCATGGGAAAACCTCGGCCCTCTGGGTGCTTTGGACTTCAACTCCCACCATTCCTAACAGCCTGAGGCCCTTTCCTGCTTAAGTGGCTGAGGGGGGGGAAAGGGCCGGAGGCTGCTAGGAATGGTGGGAGTTGGAGTCCAAAACACCTGGAAGGTCCAAGTGTGCCCATGCCAGCTTTCGACAGAGACCTCTTCCTCCTCCTCCCCCTTCGCGCCCTTTCTTCCCCCTCCTGCCGAACACTTACTTTTTCTTCTACACTGCTGCTTCTGCTTCCATTTTGATCCGAGGGGGCAGCGTGAGCGTGTTCAGGAGGGGAGGGGGAGGGAGGAAGGCGTGACCCGTGCGGGCGCTACTGCGCAGACTTGCTCCAGCGCAAAGTGAGGCAAAGCGAGCAGAGCGAGGCTGGGAAGAAGGGAGCCCGAGGGGAGAAGAAAAAGTGTTCGGCAGGAGGGGGAAGAAAGGGGATTGGAGGTGCCAATTTCCCACGGCACACCTGATGATCGCTCACGGCACACTGGTTGGGAAACACTGATCTAAATGATATGTGAATGACTGAAAATTGCAAATCTCATGTTCATCTGATGTGGATCGTGTTAAGGAAATACTCAACTATTTGTTCGTTGTAAAATTGTCTAAATGTAAAATACAAATTTAGACAATTTGTATTTTACCGTGGATGATTGGACTTTCTCGCATCTCCTAAAAAGGGCACAGCAACGCGTGCCGGGTACAGCTAGTAATATATATAAACCAATATTGTCAAAGCTAAATACTACTGGTCCCCCACGCTGCTGGGTATGGCACAAGTCAGTGCAGCTGTATTTCATCTAATCCAAGGCGGACTTTTCCCTGTTTAAAAGGCTTCAAAAACAGGCCATGCATCTTAGAATTGGGGTCCTCCACTCACTTCAGGTGTGATCGCTTACTTCCTTTTTATTTTTCAGGACTACGATGGGCTGATCGTACGCTCAGCAACCAAAGTGACTGCAGACGTTATCAATGCTGCTGCGAAACTGCAGGTCATTGGGAGAGCCGGCACTGGTGTTGACAATGTGGATGTTGACGCTGCAACAAGGAAGGGGATCCTGGTCATGAAGTAAGGTGCTATAGAGCTTCTCAAGTGGCTAGTTGGGACTCAGGCCCTTTCTACACTCACCTTAAACCCCAAGATCTGAGCCCGGAATATCTGTTTATCCCAGATTATATCGCAGTGGAGACTCATAAAATCAAGTTCAAAGCAGATAACTTGGGATCAGATCCTGGGTATGTAATTATGATGTTATTTGTTGCTTAGTATATTTTGTTTTTATTTTGTTGTACACACTAAACACTAAGGGGGCCTCTTGTCTAAGACACTAAAGCACACAAGTAGCAAAAAAACCCCAAAGAAATATACGAATGCGTCTAAGGGACAAATGTCCAGACCATGTGAAAGTGGTATAATAATCTATTATATAAATGGGTTCACGTCATGTGATGTATACCTCAAACAAAGAAACCATACAACGCAGAAACACAATACTTGCCAACAGAAATAGGCCTCAAGCAAGGTACATTTGTAGCAAAGAAACTTCCCCCCAAAACCTAAAAGGCCCCCAAAACAACGAGAAAAAATAAAACTACATTTACCAGCATCCTCCGGGGCAGCCAAAGACTCACCCAGCCTCTACATTCTGAACAACATGATTGGCTGCCATTAAGGGCGGATTTGCATAACTGCTGCACTGCCCAGCCAACATGAAAATTCCGATCCATAATAAACTGCCAAAACAGAATAAGGAAAAGGCCTGAGCCAATCCCCATAACAAACACCCAAATCACTTCCAACCGAAAATTTACACCCCAAAAATCACAGACCACGCCCAAAATTGACAGCAAGGCTTCATTAACTTGATTTCCCTAACTAGCCCTCACTTACTGGGAAGCTGTTTACGCTCTAAATTGACAGTAAGGCTTCATTAACTTGATTCTCCCGACTAGGCCTCAGCTCATTGGACATTGTGTATGGCCTGAATTGACAGTAAGGCTTCATTAACTTGCTGTTCCTAACTAGGCCTCAGCTCATGGGACATTGTGTATGGCCTGAATTTACAGTAACCTACCTTGGCACACAGAGCCCCGACCATGCATGATGGGACTTGAAGTACCACCATGGAAAATGGGATTTGTAGTACTTTGTATGGCACAAGTCAGTGCAGCTACACCAAGAACTGCCCTGAGGGACAATGCCCCCGTGGCCCAGGATCCAGGATCAATAACCACACAATAATACAGTCCTATAAGGCATAGTACGCAGAAAACCACTGTACATAGATATCAAACACAAGCCTTAATCCCATGCGAAAATCACGGAAATGCACATCCAGTAGAGAAAGCATATATATCCCCGATAGTGATTTCAAGCCCCCCCCACACCGTCCTAAATGGAAGTCCAGCACCTACGTGGAGATACCAATCATGGGAGAGTCCATCCGGCAGGAAGAAGGGGGAGGGGGACGGCAGCGCGGTGCGGCAAAGATGAAGCCCCGCCTCCTGCGCCTGCCCCCTCGGCAACCAGCTGGCCCGCGACTTTGGTCTGGAGTGTTATCAGTATGCGGATGACACCCAGCTTCTGCTGAGAATGGACGGCAGGCCGGACACTGTACCCGATTGTTTCCATCAGTGCCTTGAAGCCGTGACTGGCTGGCTGCGGGCCAGCCGGCTGAAGGTGAACCCGTCGAAGACGGAGATCTTGTGGCCTGGCCGGCCTGGGGGGGGGGGGTGCTGGTTGCCTACCCTGGACGGCGAACGGCTCAACCCGTCGCCTGTTGTTAAGAGCTTAGGTGTTCAGCTGGACCCCCTGCTGACCATGGAGACCCAGGTCTCTGCGGCCAGCAGGGCGTCATTCTTCCACCTACGTCAGGCTAGGCGACTGGCACCCTACCTATCCAGGGATGATCTGGCCACGGTGATCCAAGCGACGGTCATCTCGAGATTAGACTACTGTAACGCCCTCTACGTTGGCCTTCCCTTGGCGACAGTTCGGAAACTCCAGCTGGTGCAGAATGCCGCAGCTCGCTTGCTGACGGGAACGTCGGTAAGGGAGCATATTACGCCCATTCTTCGGCAGCTGCACTGGCTGCCAGTTGAGTACCGAATTGCCTTCAAGGTGTTGGTGTTAACCTTTAAGGCTTTACACGGCCTAGGGCCTGCGTACCTGAGGGACCGCCTTGCCCCATACGTACCCCCGAGATCACTACGTTCAGGGGAGTCTAATTTTCTCCTGGTTCCATCAGTCCGTACCTGCCACTTGTCCGCGACTAGGCAGAGGGCCTTCTCCGTGGCGGCCCCGGTACTCTGGAACTCTCTCCCAGATGATGTCCGTGCCGCCACGGAGCTTATTCCGTTCCGCAGGGCCTGTAAGACCGCCCTGTTCAAACTGGCCTTTGGCTAGGCTGAATAAGCCAAATGTATTCATTTTGACTAGTACCCGGACCCTGGAATGCCATGGCTTGACACAATTGTTTAAACTCGGGACCAATGTTGTATTTTAAGTTGTTTTATGCTGTTTTATTGTACGGCGACATGAATGTACATGTCAGCCGGTTTTTATGATGTTATCCGCCCCGAGCCTGCTGGGAGGAGCGGAATACAAGAAGGAATAAATAAATAAATAAATAAATAAATAAATAAATAAATAAATAAACCGCTGGACGATGCAGGACGCTGTCAAATGACATAGGACGTCCCGCTATGCAGCTGGTCCAATGTTGATGACACAATGTTGATGATGTAAGATCACTGTCGCGTCCCTGGCGGATGACGTGGGCGGACAATGCGGAAGTGAGGAATAGCAGGCAGGGAAGGCGTTGGGAAAACCCCTGGGCGGAGCCAGATGACGTACAGGGATGATTCCGTAATGGCCCTAACGCACATATTTTGTTGTACTTTGTTGTTCGGGCTTGGCACCATGTAAGCCGCCCCGAGCCCCCGTTGGGGGAGATGGTGGTGGGGTATAAATAAAGATTATTATTATTATTATTATTTTTAGGAAAGTGTAGAAGGGATAAAATGTAAATGGATAGGGTGGTTAAAAATAAATTATTATTATTATCCTATGATCATGTGAAACCACAGATTCCCTCAATACCAAATATTTTAGTCACAATATCTGCCAATAATGATGGAATAAATCTTTATAAAAGAAGAGTGATGGACACATTGTGAGTGCTTTCCCCTAACCATGCTTATTCGGCCCCTAACCAGAAGGTAATTGCTTTCTACTTGGAAACCACAGCTCCCAGAAGCTTTTGAAATACTATTTCAACTACGGTATATTCTGGTGTTCTAGACCAGTGTTTTTCAACCTTTTTGAGACGCGGCACATTTTTTACATTTACAAAATCCTGGGGCACACCACCAACCAAAAGGACACAAAATGACACTCTAACACAGTAATACATATAGTTAATATGTTTTTAAATGTATTTATACACTCAGTGTGTAACCTGGACCTGTTTCGGTGAACACAACATACATATCCTGGCAGGAATGACAGAAAGACACAAACTTCCCACACAGAACTCCCACAACCAAGAGAAAATACTATAAGAGTTTGGTGGGCATTGACCTTGGGTTTTGGAGTTGTAGTTCACTTACACCCAGACAGCCCTGTGGACTCAAAAAATGTTGTGTTATGTTGTTTGTTTTCTATCCAGAATCCCAATGTTGGAAGGAGGCTCACCACTTTAAGGTCCCTAAAACAGGCATGGGGAAACTTCGGCCCTCTGGGTGCTTTGGACTTCAACTCCCACCATTCCTTTTTTTTTTTTGTATAATTTTTATTCATTTCAACACAAAAAAAAGAAACAACACATCACAGACTTACCGACCTAGACCATCGGCATGCACGTAAACATAGACATACACAAAACCATAACAATAACATAACCTAAAATCATTCCCCCCTCCCTTCCCACCCCCCGCTCCCACCAACGTTCACCTACACAAATACATTCCCCCTATTGCCCTCCTAATCCGTTTTGCAGAGGCTCATACTTCATTCGACCGTAGCACAGAAGGGTGGTCTTACTTCCCCTTTCTGTGATCTAGAACTTAGTTGTCCGATTATTCCATATTTTCACTTCTGTGTTGCTGTCCGTCATATTAACTTGTATTTCTTCGCCTTCAGATAATTGGTATATTTACTCCAGTCCGTTCTATTTTCAAATGCCCTGTTTTGCGCTACTTTCTGTGTTAGCAAATCCATGTTCATTATGTCGTAGACTTTTTTTAACCAATCTTGGTATGTTGGGACTTCTTTAAGTTTCCAAAATCTGGCCAGACTTATTCTTGCTGCAGCAGCCAAATAAAAAAGGATTTTATCATCATTTTTGTCTAATTCAAAATCAAATATCCCCAACAGAAAATATTCTGGCTTAAAATCAATTTTTTCCCCAGAATATCTTTTGACCTCTTAAATATCTCCCACCAAAATTTCTTTACCAATTTACATTCCCACCACACGTGGGAGTAAGTCCCAACATTCGCTCCACATTTCCAACATTTCGCATTTAATTTTCCTCTGCTAAACTTCGAAAGCTTTTCTGGTGTTAAATACCACATGTAAAATACCTTATACCAATTTTCTTTTATCTCAACAGCATAGGTAGAATTTTGATTTTTTACACCACACTTCTTCCCATTTGTACAAATCTATAGTATGACCCACTAGTCTGGCCCATTTTACCATTACCTCCTTAATAACATTTTCCTCAGTGGCCCAGCCTAGTAATAGTTGATAGGATTTCCGTATGATTTTAGTGTCACTTTTTACAATTTTAGACCAACTAGAGTCTTTTATTTCAAACCCCTTTTTTTCGATTTTACTCCCACCATTCCTAACAGCCTGAGGCCCTTTCCTGCTTGAGGGGGGGAAAGGGAAAGGGCCCAAAGCTGCTAGGAATGGTGGGAGTTGGAGTCCAAAACACCTGGAAGGTCCAAGTTTGCCCATGCCAGCTTTCGACAGAGACCTCTTCCTCCCCCTTCGCGCCCTTTCTTCACCCTCCTGAGGGACACTTACTTTTCCTTCTCCACTGCCGCTTCTGCCGCCATTTTGATCCGAGGGGGCAGCGTGAGCGTGTTCGGGAGGGGAGGGGGGAGGGGGAAGGCATGACCCGTGCAGCCGCTACTGCGCAGACTCGCCCCAGAGCAAAGCGAGGCAAAGCGAGCAGAGCGAGGCTGGGAAGAAGGGAGCCCGAGTGGAGAAGAAAAAGTGTTCGGCAGGAGGGGGAAGAAAGGGGATTGGAGGTCCCAATTTCCCACGGCACACCTGATGATCGCTCACGGCACACTGGTTGGGAAACACTGTATATTTTATTTTATGTCCCCATTCCATGGTGTCCCCATTCCAACGAGTCCCCATTCCATGGTGATGGCTGCGGGCGAGCTGCTCTCTTTCCTCCCTCCCTGGACACCATAGCAGACGGTCTGAGAGGAGTGGCTCTAACCCGCGGCCCTGCTCATCTTCGGCCCAAGGAGGCACCTTTGGATGGCGACTCCCTGTGACCCTAGGCTGTGGGGTGCGTGGGATGGGCTTCTGAGGCAGTCTGGTAGCCGTAGGAGCCAGGAAACTACGGCTCCCAGAGTGCCTCAGCAAGCCCATCCCAAGCACGCCCCAACCCAGGGTCGCAGGTAGTCGCCATCCGAAGGCACCTCCTTGGGCCCAAGGTGAGCGGGGGCCGTTGGGACAGTCCAGCAGGCTGTCTTCATGGCAATACAGCCTGCTGCTCCTGCTGCCTGTGCCCTTCCTCCACCTCCTCCTCCTCCCAAGGTACGGTAGTTTAATTTTATTATTTTACTAGCTGAGGACCCGGCGGTGCCCGGGTTATTTGAGGAAGGCATTGTGTGCCAAGGTTGGTTCCTATTAGATGTGTATGTGGCTTGCAGTGGTCTCAGGAACTTAGTGAAGGTACTGTGAGTCCCATTGGCCATGGTCCATCCCCCTCCAAACAGCACCAGGATGTAGAGTGGGTCATGGGGGCTGTGTGTGTCATGTTTGGTCTTGATCATTCTTTGGATGAGGGTTGCAGTGGTCTCTGGAATTGAGGGAAGGTATTGGAAGTCCCATCATCCATGGTCCCTCATTCTCCAAACTGCACCAGGATGTAGAGTGGGTCATGGGGGCTCTGGGTGCCAAGAGTGGTCTTGAGCAGTCATTGGATGAGGGTGGCAGCGGTCTCAGAAAGTGATTGAAGGTACTTCAACTCCCATCATCCGTAGTCCGTCCCACTCAAAACTGCACCAGGATGTAGAGTGGGTCATGGGTACTCTGTGTGCCAAGTTTGGGCCTGGTCTCTGATTTGTAGGGGTTGCAATGTTCTGTGGGAAATGAATTGGGTGAAGGTACTGCAAATCCCATCATTTGTGAGCCATCCTGCCTTAAACCGCAGCAGGTTTGTAAAGTGGGCCATGGGGCCCCTGTGTGCCAAGTTTGGTCCTGATTTGTCATTGGTGTGGCCACAGTGCTCTAAGGAAGTGAACTAAAGTACTGCAAGTCCCATCATCCATGGTCCATCCTCCCTCAAACTGCACCAGGATGTAGGGTGCATCTTGGGGGGGGGTGTCTGTGGGGCAAGTTTGGTCTTGTTCTGTCATTGTTGGGGGCCTAGTCAGGAAAATCAAGTTGAGGAAGCCTTGCTGTCAATTTTGGGCCTGGTCTGTGATTTATAGGGGCTACAGTGTTGTTTGGGAAACTAATGATGTGAAGGTACTGCAAATCCCATCATTCGTGGCCCATCCTGCCCTAAACCACACCAGGTTGTGAAGTGGCCCATTGGGCCCCTGTTTGCCAAGTGTGTTCCTGATCCGTCATTGCTGTGGGCCGCAGTGGCTGACTGCCTGAGGCCTTTCCTTTTCCCTCTGAGTCACTTTAGAGTGTTGGAATGTGGTTGGCCAATCGGAGTCCTTTATGCAAATACCATTTCAGTTGCAACCAATCCTTTCTGTCTGGGGCTGTAGAATGTTGGAGTTCTGAGGCTGGCCAAGCAGAGTCATTTATGCAAATAATCTCATAGTGGCAGCCAATAGAAACGCTGGCACATATTCCTCCCACCGCAGCACCGCAGCACCGCAAACACTGACTTTTATTATATACATAGATAGCTAGATAGATAGATTTTAAATAAATTTTAGGTTTTTAAATTTTATATCCGGCGTACTAGACGACCCCCCAACTTTTAATAAGATTTTCCAGTCCTAAAATGTCATCAGTACCCCGGAATATACGGTACTTTCTCTAACGTATTTTGGATTTCCTCCCCAGCACACCGACTGGCAACAGCCTCAGTGCGGCAGAGCTGACCTGCGGAATGATCATGAGCCTGGCCAGGTAAGTGGCGTGGCTTGTTTTAAATTTTATTTAATTGCAAGTTGGGGTGCTATGTGGTTTCTAGCAGCATCTTCTCCTGACGTTTTGCCTGCATCTTTGACTGGCGCCTTCAGCTGGTCTGGCATACTTCACGGTGTCCTCAACTCTTTTTGGACATAGGACTTCACTTCATATAACCATGGCTCCTGGAGCCAAAGTTACTGAATGGGGTACCAGGAAGATTTTTTAAAAATCCTTAATATTTAGAGACAACATGCCACCTAGATGCAGTGATATAGCTCAGGGCTGTCCAACTTCTACGGGCCCAAGGGCCGGAATTCCGGTCACTTGGGGGACCGAAGAGTCTGCCTCCGCCCCCGGCCACGCCCCTGCCCCCTCCCCGGCTCTGCCCCCTCCCCGGCTCCAATTTACTTACAATTGACCTTGAGTTTGGGAGTTGTAGTTCACCTCCATCCAGAGAGCACTGTGGACTCAAATAATGATGGATCTGGACCAAACTTGGCATGAATACTCAATATACCCAAATGGGAACACTGGTGGATTTCGGGGAATGTTTCCTAATACCTTTGAGTTATTTGAGTCCACACTCAAATTGGGACACACCAAAAAAAAACCCCAAACACCTCAATGCCTTTCCCAGAGGCGGGTGGAGGAGGCCCAAAGAGCTCCCTCCCTGAAGGGGAAACAAGCCACGGGGGCAGGCGCAAAGGAAGCCACGCTGCGCCCTGCACGCGGGGGAAGGCAGCACAACCAGGGGGGCGCGGAGGAGGGGAAGGAAGCGTCGCCAAGGAAACCGCCGCTGAGGGACCCCTCCCCCCCCTCACGCAACATCCCACTGTTTTTAGATTGATTGATTCGAGCCAGGCCCTTCCTTACCCATACAGCGTGAGCCCCGCCACAGGGACGAAGCGCCAACGCCGCCGCCGTCCCCAAAGAGCCCCGCTGGAGCCGAGGCCAAGCTCAGGCCGGGCGCGGCGGCTCTCCCATCCGCGGGGCAGGAAGCGAGGGCCCTCCACAGGAAGAGGACGGAGCCAGGAGGGGCTTTCCCTGCCTCACTCCCCTCCTCCCTCTCTCTGAGGGAATGGGGGGCTGGCCTGGAAGCAGCCACGAGGGAGGAGGAGGCGCGCGCCCAGGCTGGCCGCAAATCCCGCGGGACCCGAGATTTCGGCAGCTATCGTGAGACTACGCAGCCACAGACGGGATTTCGACCTCCCTCGAAATCCCATCTGTGGCTGGCGTAGTCTCGCGATGCTTACCTAAACCTGGAAGTAGGTATTTTTTTTTATTTTTTTTTTGTATTTTATTAAAACAAGTTAGGGGGCCGGAGGGAAGGGGCTGGGGGGCCGAGTATGGCCCCAGGGCCGCCTGTTGGACAGCCCTGATATAGCTAATTCCTTTGGAGGAGGGAGGTTCACCAAGCCGTGCTAAAATGAAAACTCTTATTTCAGGCAAATCCCACAGGCAGCAGCTTCAATGAAGGAGGGGAAATGGGATCGCAAAAAGGTATGGAGCTGTGCCTTCTCCTTCTTTTCCTACTTTGTATTGATGCTGTCTGGGAGGGGCACGTGCATAGATGAGGGTTTGTTCACATTGTTTATACATTTTTTCCTTAGTTCATGGGAATGGAGCTTCAAGGGAAGACCCTGGCTGTTCTAGGCCTGGGCAGAATTGGCCGGGAAGTGGCTCTCCGGATGCAGTCCTTTGGCATGAAGGTAAGACGCAGTCCGTGAAGATAAAGTGACAGTTGCCGCACTCCAGGTGACCTGGGCCCTCTAAATCAGTGTTTTTCAACCTTTTTTGAGCCGTGGCACATTTTTTTCATTTACCAAATCCTGGGGCACACCACCAACCAAAATGACACAAAATGACACTCTAACACAGTCATACATATAGTTAATATGTTTTTAAATGTATTTATACACTCAGTGTGAAACCTGGGCCTGTTTCGATGAACTCAACATAGATATCCTGGCAGGAATGGCAGAAAGACACAAACTTCCCACACAGAACTCCCATAACCAAGAGAAAATACCAAAAGAGTTTGGTGGGCATTGACCTTGAGTTTTGGAGTTGTAGTTCACCTATATCCAGAGAGCACTGTGGACTCAAACAATGTTGGATCAGGACCAAACTTTGGAATGAATACTCAATATGCCCAAATATGAACACAGATGGAGTTTGGGGAAAATAGACCTCGACATTTGGGAGTTAGAGTTTCTGGGATTTATAGTTAACACACAAACAAAGAGCATCCTGAACTCTTGCAACAATGGAATTGAACCAAACTTGGCATATTGAACTCTCATTACCAACAGAAAGTACTGAAAGGGTTTGCTTGGGAATTGACCTTGAGTTTGGAAGTTGTAGTTCACCTACACCCAGGGACCACACTTGGCATGAATACTCAATATGCCCAACTCTGAACACACATGGAGTTTGGGGAAAATAGACCCTGGTGTTTGGGAGTTGTAGTTCACCTACATCCAGAGAGCACTGTGGACTCAAATAATGATGGGCGGGCCACTTCCTCATGGGGAGGGGAACACTCCACCCCTTTCCGACCCTCCCTCCGCTCACCTCAGCCTCTCTGCCAGCCTTTCCTCTTCCTCAAATGGCGACCGCTGGGAAGGGGGCGGCGCCCAAGTGACATCACCCTTCCCTCCTCCTTCCCTCGATTGGAGGCTGCTGTCTGGTGCATGCAGAGGGGAAACGGCCGAAGGAGGCAGCGCCCTGGCCCCTTCTTCTTTTTCGCCACTGCCCGGCCCTTCCTCCTCCTCCCCCCCCGCAAGCAGCAGCAGCAGGAGTTCGGCAGGAGGGGGAAGAAAGAGTATATTGGAAGTTTCCCCACGGCACACCTGATGATTGCTCATGGCACACTAGTGTGCCCCGGCACACTGGCTGGGAAACACTGCTCTAAATCACTCACACAACACCAGTAACTTGATACGCAGTCTTTTTATTGAAGCAAGCAATTAAAAATGCAATAAAGGGTAAAAGGTAAAACGTTGAAAAAAAGCAATCAGTAATCCAAGAGAAATGTTCCATAAGCTGAAGGCAAAACAAGGCTGCAAGCCGTTACTGGATGGCTGCGAGCCAGTAGGTTGAGGGTGAATCCAGCGAAGATGGAGATCTTGTGGTTAGGTCGCCCGGGTGATAGGGATGTCCAGCTTCCGACCCTGGACGGTGTGGCGCTATGCCCATCGCCTTTAGTAAAGAGCCTGGGAGTCCACCTGGACTCCCAGCTGACCATGGAGACCCAGGTCTCCATGGTCAGCAAGTCTGCTTTCTTCCACCTTAGACAGGCGAGGCGGCTGGCCCCCTATCTATCCCGGAACGACCTGGCCACGGTGATCCAAGCCACGGTCATCTCGAGACTGGACTACTGTAATGCACTCTACGTTGGCCTTCCTCTGTCGGTGACCCGGAAGCTCAGGCTGGTGCAGAAGTTTGCCGCCCGACTCCTGTCTGGAACACCAGCAGGTAGTCACATAACACCTGCCTTGCAGGACCTGCACTGGCTGCCAATTGAGCACTGGATCACTTTCAAAGTGTTGGTTCTTACCTTTAAGGCCTTACACGGCTTGGGGCCAACGTACCTGAGGGACCGTCTCTCCCCCTACTGCCCAATGAGATCACTGCGGTCGGAGGGTGCCAACCTCTTAGACGTCCCCTCGAAGAGGCTCGTGCGTTTGACAGCAACCTGCAGGAGGGCGTTTTCCGTCATTGCGCCCACTCTGTGGAACACCCTCCAGGCAGAAACACGCGCTATCCGGGACTTGCTCCCCTTTAGACGGGCTTGCAAGACCTACCTCTTTCACCAGGCTTTTGACCTGTAGGTCTTGTCCTTGTGTAGCCCTCCTGTTTTTAATCGTTATCTGTGGTGGTGTGTTGCATCACAGATTCTTAATTATTGTATTGTTTTATATGCTAATCTGTTGTTGTTTTTATTGTGCCTTACATGGCTCTTGTGAGCCGCCCCGAGCCCCCCCGGCAGTGGCGGCATAGAAGCATGAGTAATAAATAAGTAATAATAAATAAATCCAGATGAATCAAACAAAACCCAAAATCCCAGAATATATCCAAAAGCAGGTCAAAGTCCAGCACAAAACTTCGAAAACTGGGAATGCAAGAACAAGGCCAACAACTTGAGCTCAGGAATCCGTGAACCGTCAGTTAGCAAAGTTGCCCTGAATCTAAATTTCCCAAGGCATGAGCAAAGCTATAAACCCAAAACTAGATTTTTCTTTCGCTCCCCCCTAATTGGCATTCTCAAGCCGCAGCAAGAAGCAAGGCCTTGAATCTGTCAATTAACATTCCTTCTCTCCGAGGCCTCCGAGCACAGGTGTCTTATCTCCCAACTGACTTCAGACAGGCTTGTTCCCTTCAGCTACTTCCCCAGAACTCGGCCTTTGCAAATTTCCATCACCTTGCACTCCAGATCCCACAATCCCCGAAGCCAAAGGCCCAACAACAACCAGTTGGTCACTAGAAGAAACAGGTCTGCTGCCTTGGCTTCTGGCTCCTTGTATGTGAGGATGGGTGGGATACGAACAATCCCAGCTGTTTCAACGTGCTCTCTCTTTCTCTCCTCCTTCTCCTCTTCACTTCCCCGTGTCATTAGACCATTGGCTACGACCCCATCATCACTCCTGCGGAGTCTGCTGCCTTTGGCGTGGAACAACTGCCCTTGGAACAGATATGGCCGCTGTGTGATTTCATCACAGTCCACACCCCACTCTTGCCTTCCACCACAGGTAAGGGATGCTACTTGGGCCTGGAAGAGGATATGATAATAATACTGTTTATTTATATTCCGCTCTTCTCACCCTAAAGGGGACTCAGTGCGGATTACATTACACATATGACAGACAGTCCCTGTCGGAAGACATACAAATTACAATACATAGTACACAGTGCAATTTTTAGAAGGATTTCTTCTTCCTGGCTGCTGCAAAGAAACGAGCAACCTAAACAAGTGTAAAGTCATGCACATCGGGGCAAAGAACCCCAACTACACCTACAAATTGATGGGGTCAAAGCTTTCCGAGACAAACCAGGAAAGGGATCTTGGGGTTTTGGTGGACAGCTCAATGAAGATGTCAACCCAGTGCGCAGCAGCAGTGAAAAAAGCAAATTCTATGCTTGGCATGATCAGGAAGGGAATCGAAAATAGGTCAGCAAAGTGTATTACCTCTCTACAAATCGATGGTAAGGCCACATTTGGAGTACTGTGTACAATTCTGGTCTCCGCACCTTAAGAAGGATATAACGGAACTGGAAAAGGTACAGAAAAGGGCAACAAGAATGATCCAAGGGATGGAGCGGCTCCTTATGAAACCAGGTTGTAACGCCTTGGTCTTTTCAGCCTTGAAAGACGGCGTCTAAGAGGTGACTTGATCGAAGTGTATAAAATCATGCATGGGATAGAAAAGGTGAATAAAGAA